>OY728122.1:614015435-615265435 GCA_963277665.1 Viscum album | reverse complement strand
TTTACAACACTTGAACCCCTTTTATCAGTTCTAGGAGGACCCCCTCCCACTCTCCCATTTTCTGAACTTTCCCGCACATCCCACACTTTCCCAAGCTCCCCTACCCTTGCTTGTACGCCCCTATTTTCACATGAACTCGAACCCAAGACCCCCCCTGTTGCGCGCCTACACCTTTACCACTAAGCTATTAATTTTTTTCTCTATTTAATGATATATTTTTTTATTTATATATATATAGTAATATTTCTTCATATATTAACAGAGATTCATATTAATATAAATATATTTAGTTATATTAATACATATATATTTATTCATATATTACTATATATATATATATATTTATTCATATATTAACATATATTTATATATATATATATAGTTATATTTATTCGTATATTAATATAGACTCATATTAATGTAAATATATTTATTTACATTAATACATATATATTTATTCATATATTAGTATATATGTTTATTCTTATATTAATATATAATTATATTTATATATATATTTTTTTATAATTTATTATCCGTATATTTATTTATATATTAATATTTATTTATAAGATTAGTTTTAAATACATTTATAAAATATAATTTTTTATGTGTGTTTATAAATAAATAAATAAATACATACATACATATATACAACACACACACACAAACACACACACACACACACATATTTATGAATAAAAACATATATATGTGTATTTGAAAAGTTATATAATGTTAAAACTACCATAACTTATAATCCAGATGTTTGTTTCAACAACACAACCAGTGAAATCGAAGAAAATAAAACAATATTTGATATGATATGTGGTACAGGTCTAGAGGACATCTGGATCAAAAGTTATACCTATTTGAATGTTAAAAAATTGGGGTATCCCGACTAAAAACTCAATTTTGGAGGCCTTCTGAGCCTTTTTGGGCCTAAAAAATGTGACATAAGGTTCTCTTCAATCACTAGCGCACATAGCTCATCACAAGATTCTATTTGATATGCTGTAGAGCTCAAACGGACACCTAGACCAAAATTTATGGCCGTTTAATGTTTAAGATACATTTTCAACTTATTTTAGATGTTTTATTAATTTTTTTATTTTTTGTGTCTTCAAATTTTTATTAAATGATTTTTAATCGATGATAATTATAAAATTATGAATTAATAATATTTTTTAAAATATTTTAAATCCATTTTCACTAAATTTATTATATATTAAATGTAATAGTCTATTTATACTTATCTAAAACATATTTAAAAATATATATTATATTTATATCAATATAAATATACTTATATAAAAATATATTATTTTTCATTATTTTTTTGAAATATACACTTTACCAACACCAGGAAAAATCACTGATAAATCCCCCCTTTATCTGTGCTACTAAAAAAAGCACTGATAAAGGGGTGCCTTTTATGAGCGCTAAAAAAAGCGCTGATGGGGGGGGGGGCTTTATCAGCGCTAAGAAAAAGCACTGATAAATGGTCACTTTTAAAGTTTACATAAAATAAAAAAAAATTTCCCAATAAAGAATAACTATAAATAGATTACCACCCAGGTGTCTAAGAAAACCGTCCAATATCTCAGATTTTTATACACATGAGAAAATTTGTTTCAAAATATAATAAAACCAAAAAAGTCATAATAATAAAATCCAAACCATAAAAAAATTTGTAAAACCATTGAACAAAATAAAAAAATGAAACATTACCAAGTTTAAACAATAACTACAAAAAAATACTAAAAATAAAGTTGCACAAGAAATACAAAGTGCCCTAATATAGAGGAAAAACTAAAAAAATAATCAGCCAAGATACAAAAAAGGACCAGACACCCATCTCCTTACTTTAAGTAAATGATAATTAATTTTAACCACTAACATACCTAAACCAAAATCAAAGAACCATATTCAACATCCAAGAAGAACTTTTACTAAAAATGTAATATATTATATTTGTGAGAATACAATTTTTAATATATATCCTCCCAACACATCACAAATAACCTTTAAAAATTAATATATATTCATTATAATTTGAAATAAAACAATGAATTTAAATTTCCTTTTAAGTTTAAATCAATTACCATGTTACCATAATAAGAAACCACTCCTTCCAATATATAGAGGCTACACATTTTACTATAAAACCAAATTCATTTATTTTTATGGAAACATGACATTAAATGTAAATATAAAATTTTAAAAATTCACTTTATAAATATCCATTCTTATGGTGTAAGAAATTATCCTAATATTTAAAATAACATTTAATTTTAATATATAAATAAGAATCTTTAAATTTATCTAAACCTTTAGGAGGAATTCACATTTTATGAATATGAGTTAAATAAAAAAGCTGACATGTTTTTAATTAATTTTTTTTTTCATATTTGAACATAGTCATTTTATGTCAAGGAAATAAAGAACTTTATTTTGTTTTATGAAAATAAAACTGATATAATTATCCTGAAAATTAAGGTGACTTCAATGACAATAAGAATTGACATGATAGTAATAAAAATTATTATAGGAAATTATATTTAAAATAACCATAAATATACCATCATAGGAGTAATCATATCATAATAACCATGGAATCACCCAGGAACCTTGGAAACAATCTAAGATAACACCAAAATGGCATGAATTTATTTGGTTCTTGATGTAATTTAATTACCTAAACACTAAGTTTTACCCCACATAGATTAAAAAAGAGGTAAAATTCCCTATGTATAGCTCAATCCAAAATTAAGGCCACTATCTAGAGTGTAATAAAAAAATATTTCATTAATCATACATGTATTTCCCACCTAGCTACCCATAGCTTCCCATGACATATAAATGGCGGTGATCAATCAACATATAACATAGTGAAATGTATATGATAAAAAAAATCATATCACACCATCACCTTTTACCATCCTTCAAGGAAGAATCCCTTTTATCAAGATTAACCATATAAAAATGATATCCTCTAACAAGCATAAATTTATTAATTCAATATAGCATAAATACTACATTAAAATTTTATATAAATAACATAAAGGGGATAAATTCATTGGTTTAAATTAACCAAATTTTTTAAACTTATGATCAAGGAGAAAAAATATTTATAAATCTAATTATAATCATCATATTTTAGATTTTAAATTCAACCAAAATCCATTTATTTGAAAAAAAATAACTCAAATGTAATTTACTAACAAAAACTACCTTAAAAATTAGATATACAAGGAAATTTCATTTTAAAATCATCTAAGAAGACTTGATGTTAATTAATTATAATTCATAATAAAGAATTTCCTAAATTTAATCTTAATTAAAACATAAATTATTATGGTTGGCATTCTATCAAACACCTTGTGAGTATTGTTTTCATGAATACATATTTTAAGAATTGAAATGTTGGAAATCTTGTTTATGTTAAATGAAAATCAAGAGGAAAATAGATTTCTTTAATATAAAATAAATATATACACTTAATATAATATTTAATACATTACAAAAATGGATTTTAAAACATGCTAGCATTTTCAGATTTAAGTTTAAAGGAAATTAATGGTACAACCTACCTTATATCCCCAATCTTTCTAGTAATAGTGGTATTCCACCACAAAGATGAAAGATAATATTTTAAAATTACAATACCAACCCTAAAACATAGAATTCCCCAAATAAATTCTTGATAATCACGAACCTTAAGTTTTCATAACCATCTTAGGGTAAGAATAATAGAAGATTCATGTGAATAAGAAGTGATGAAGAGATTCCAGATAATTACATGGAGGAAACTTAAATATTTTATAGTGGAATCCCAAGTGATAAATCCATGGAGGAGGGGATAAAAAATGGGAGATTATTAGACAAAATAGAAGCATTTAATAAAATAACAGAATACCATGTGGAGGGTTAAAATCTATAGGGGAATTACTATAATTTGACACTTTTAAAAATTGGGAAGTACACAAGTGTTATCCGTATAGTTTGTGAAACCATTTAATAACCACTAGATATGATATATGGAACCTGTATGGTTAATTTTTTTTTACTCTTAACCTTGAAAAAACTGATTGTAAGACACTATAATGAAACATGAGATAAGATTAAGCTACATGGTTACTCCAAATCATGCTCTATTGCAGAATTTGAAAACTCACATTTAAGATTTATTCACATGGTTTTTAATAAATATACTTATAATTAACCTAAATGGTTAATATAACAACCCATTTTATTAAAAAACATATATAACCTAGTAAATATATACCCTTACTTGACTTGACTTAGCCTGAAGGGTGTTCCCGGTCACCACTGGTTGATGACTAGTTCCTGACATCAATTATTAGTCAAAGGGAATAGTTTTTTTCCATAAGAACAATCCATAAATATACAATAGTGGAAGATAAAATAGCACACAATTGGTATAAAAAACACTCTACAAATATAAAAGTACCATAAAAATATTTATATTCAAAATTAATAAACAATTTATGATTCAATTTAATTAAAGGTAAGGCATGGAAAATCAGTTTCATAATTTCATTCCAAACATTATTTCAAATAAAGTAGATGGTAGATATATCAAAACCAGATTAAATGAACATTTTTAATAAAACATATGACATGAATAAAGTATTTCAAAAAACACTATCATGTTATAATCAAATCAAAACCAAGAAACATGTTCATAATCCTTGAGGTTTATTTGTTTCTGGATCTATGATCCTTGTACTACCCAATCAATCACCATGGCTCAAAGTGCGTGAACACATCCCTAAGGATCAGGCCATCGAGATAATCAATCAACAACCCATTTGGGGAAAGTCTTGTCAAATTTAGTTTAGTTATAATTTTCATCATCAATCCATTTTTAGTTAGTCACAATCATAGTGAACTTGTTTTAATCGCCCACTAACTTCCTAGGCTCACATTTGCTTTAAATTAATCAACAATTGGAAAATAAATTCAATTCAATTAAAAGTGTCATTCAAAGTACAATTCCTAATTTTAAGTTGAACATTCCATTTAAATTTCAAAAAATAAGAAGAGGTTTTTATAAACTTCCTTCTTTTCAAAATAATATTTTATTTAAAACCATATTTCTTAAGAATCAACAAAAACATATTTTATCAAATGAAATCTCATTTGATTCCTTCTTTTCTTAAAATCCACCCAATTTATCAATTCCTTCAAAAATGGTTTTATTTCACAAATCCATTCCTTTTAAAATAAAAAATAAAATCCATTCAATATAAATGAATCAATTGGAATTTCATTTCAAATAAAGAAATAAAAATAAGGCTTTAAATGTCAGGGAAATCATTTTGGAACCACTGACATTTATATCACATGATCAAATGATTAATCACTTCAAAATAGAATTTCCAATGGAGATTCAATTGTAAGGGTTACCAAGAAGGAATCCCTATAATCATAATTCATAAATTTAAAGATGCTATCCATCAACAACATGAGGATTCATCACATACAAAGGATACTTGAGAAGAGGAAAAGGGATATTCAAAATCAAGGAGAAACCAGTTACTAAAGAGAGATCAAACACATCCACCAGTGCTTCATTTTAAAATGAAGAGAGGTTGAAGGATCCAGATCACCTTTTGAGAGACTCCAAATTCCAATGGATAGGAATAGGGAAAAATGGTAGTTATTTAGTGTTAAAAATAGTATTCTCTAGGGGTAAAAAAATGGTTTACATAGTTTTCTAGGTTGGGATACATGGTTTTTACTAACCATATGCCTAACTGTGTTCCCTCACTAGGATTATTGATAGGGTTCATGGTTTGGACAAATGGTTAGAGTATCTAGGTGCTAACCATGAAAACACCCATATCCTAAGGCCATATGGTTTTATGGGAGGTTGCATGGTTTGGAATATCCATACTCCAACCATGCATCTCCCTCTATAACATCACATAGGTTGTGTAGTTTTTTGGGTCAAACCACACAATTTTCTCTAAGCATGCACCAACCATTTCCAGCCCTAAAAATATAATTTTTTTTCAAAAATTCTCCAAAAAAAAACCAACAAAAGACCCAAAAAATATGATAAAAATAACTTTCAATAAATACCTAAATGGTGGTAATGGGATGTTACAATATCACCTCTATAAATGATTTATATCCCTAGAAACCATATCAACACGACTCTGTGATAGAGAGAAAAGGCCACCACTCTCTCATTAGTGCCACACACTCCCAAGTATCATATGATTTGGAACAATGTTTCCATAAAAAATGAACTAAAGGTATAGATTCCACATTAAGAACCTTTTTCTCAGAACCAAGAATCTGAGCTAGTCACTCAATTATGAATATATTTGGTTCAACATCAGGATCCTCCCATATCAAAATATGAGACATGCTAAAGATATAATTTCTAGGATACAACATGTGAAATATGTTAGGAATTAACCTCAACTAAGGTGGGAATTCCAATTAACAATCAACCTTAATAATATTCTCTATAACCAAAAAAGGTTCTATATATCTTAGTGAAATTTGTACATATTTTTCAGAATATCAGTGACCCAACTAAGGTGAAACTCTAAAGAAAACTTGTTCTCTAACTCAGTACTCTAATAAGAATCTACAACGATCAATATAGGATTTATAAAGACTCTATTCTATCACTATTATTTGATGAATCAATTGAATATTTATCATCATATCCTGGACCGAACTAGGACCAATAAACAAATATTAACCAATATTCAACCAACATAATAGATATTTACATAGGAATTTGTATAAGGATACATAGTGTGCCATACAAGTGGATGAATGGTAACAATTTTTATAGTAAAAATCAACTAGTCTTGAGTGGGTATCTCATAATTCACTAAAATCAAGAAAAAAACAATGAATCATATCTTCAAGAATCTATATTTTTCATTATGTATGGACATCCATATATGGATGATATGGGATGCTCAAAATAACCTAGTATTCCATTTACTCTTGGAGGCCTCTCCAAAATTGATAAGTGATCCATGAATCCCTATGAAAAACAATGACTGGTGGAACTCAATAAAATATTATTATCTTTGTTACATACATACTTCATAAATCATCTACTTTGGTTGTATCATGAATTGGAATTAAGTATGATGATTTGGTAAATTGATCGATCACTACCTATATTACATTCTTCCCTAGAGGGGTACAAGACAACACAACCATGAAATTTTTTGAAACCTCATCCAACTTTCAGGATAATGATATATGGGGATGAAGAAATATCAAAGGTTTATAGTGTTTGGACTTGACCTATTAAGAATCATAATAATGAGAAACATGATCAACGATGTTCTGTTGCATACTTGGAAACCAAAATCCTCACCACATATCATAGAACATATTTATGGTTCCATGGTGTACCAATCTCTTGTAATTATGAAAATATCCCCTCATAGCCTTTATCACTTGAATAAGTATGGTTTTCTTGTTATAGAAGCATAAGATTACCTAAGAATATAACAACCACTCACTAATGGTCTCCGTACTATAAAGATAATCCCCAATGCCTTGAAATTATTTATCAAGATACTTTTCCTAAAAAATCATCTCAATAGGAGAGGACGTTAGATGAGTTCTAAAAAATAATATATCGATCACATCCTCTTGAACTCTCAAATTCATATAATAAAATAGATCCATCAGATTTCACTCTTATGACTATTCTTTCATAGCCTTGGCCAACCATTTATTACTTAAAGAATCTATGATGATATATTCCTTAATATGGGTGTAGGAATATTCAAAATCAAAAGAATTCAAGTACTCCACCCACTACTAATATTGAAGATTAAAATATTCTTAGGATATGATATAACTTAGAATCTTATTATTAGAATAGATGGTAGAACTTTCTCCAAAAAGGAATTGCTACCAACTCTTGAGATAATGAATCACATATTTTAGTTCTAGGTCATGAGTAGGATAACTATTCACATTTTTTCAAAGATTACAGGAAATTTAGGCCACCACATGACCATCCTTGATGAGATCATAACCATATTTGAACCCTACATGTCATAAAAGATCCCATAGCCCTTCCCAGCCTCTAGAAGATTCAACACGAGCATAGAAGAAAAAAGACATTTCAAATCATCAAATGAATTCTATAATTTCAAATCCCATAATAATAGTACTACCTTCCGATTGATAGTGGTAATTAGAGAATCCAACATTGGGAAATCATGGATGAACCATTGGTAATGCCCTGCTAGACCAAAAAAGCTTCGAATAATGAAAAAATTTCACAGTTTCTCCCATTTCATAATAGCCTTCAACATTTCAAGATCAACTAAAAGACCATGTTCAGAGAAAATGTGTTATAATAATTTCAATTCCTAAATCTAAAAAATTTCGTTTCAATATATTGGTATAGAGTCAGTGATCTCTCAAAATTTACTGAACTTCTCTAAGACAATGCACATGATCCTCCTCTATTTTAGAGTAAACCAAGTTGTTATCCATAAATACTAATATGAACAAATCAAGGTACTCATGGAATATCCTATTAATTAATTTCATAAAACTATAGGATCACTGGTTAGACCAAAAAGGAACTCATAATACGTATACCTTCTTTGAAAGGTGATATTTTGAATATCATATTTTTTAATTCTTAGATGGAAATAACTAGACTAAATATGAATCAATGGGAACCATTTTCCCCATTCAATTTTTCAAATAAATAATCTATATGAGGAAACAAAAACCTTTTATTTACTTTTACTTGATTGGTTTTCTAGTAATCCTCACAAAGGCAAAGTGTCCCATCATCTTTCTTTACAAAAAATAATCAACACCATCCAAGGTGACCGACTCAGGAATCCCAATCCATTATCCAAAAAATAATCCAACTGGATCTTTTAATATTTCAATTTAGCTAGTTCCATATGATAAGAAGGAATAAATATGGGTTGGTTACTTGTTACTACATCAATAGAAAACATTATTTTCCTTATTGATGAAAAACTAGAGAAGTTAGATTTAAACATATCAGCAAACTTGAGGACTACTAGATGAAGAGAATTTCTCAAATATTATCAATCTAGATCAAAAGTAAACATAGATATCACCCTTCCTAACTCAGAAAATGGTGGTCCATATCTACTCGATCTTTGGTCCCATTATCCCTAAAAAACATGGAACACCCCATCTGGGGAAGTAAAGAAGACACATAAAAATAACAGTCAATATGATACTTATAGGAAATAAACCCGTGCATACCAAAAATGGCACAAAGTGTTCCATATCAAGAACTATAAAATCCCTAGTGAGCTCGATATCTAATAATGATAAGACACAAAAGGGACGTCAAAAAACCCTTCTTCCCTTTTGTTCCAAGGGGAATAGAAATATCCATCACATAATACATAATATTTATTTGATGGTTTAAAAGATTCACAATACAAGTAAAAATAAAAGAAATAGATGCACCAGTGTCAAATAAATCAGTCACTAAAGGTGAATTTATAGTGATGGTGCCTCTGAATCTAACTAGAACCACATATTCTTCCTATGAAAAATCTTCCATTACATGTAGAACTTTTTTTGGATTTATATGGCTATATGTACTTAGTTATTTAAGAATAGAATTATAACTTAGTACCTTTAGTAATATATGAACCTTTGCCATTGCGAGAGGTAGAAAATACATGACCAAACATCCATGGGTGGCCTGAGTGACCATAAGAGCTACATATCCTCGACGCCTTAGTTAAAACTATATTCAAATAAATTACAATTCCATATTGAAAAAAATTTATATGGCATCTTCTAGACACCACATAAGGTCTATATGATTCCTATAGTCGAGATACACTATAAAAAACGTCCTAATTTATCTTCCATTTAAAATAAATAAGAAAACTACCACTTGGAGTAAGATATACTCCCATAAACTCTAAATTACTAGCCTATTAAAGATCTCCCATCAATGATCTATCCATAACATCATTATATAAAGTGAGATTGAACATTAAAACCTAATATCAAATATCTAGTCAAAGGGATATCTAGAATATTATTACCTTTAACTTCTCATTCGTTACTTCTTGAATAGACAACTGAACAATTTTGGTAAAGATGTTTGAATGCTAAGTCACAATTATATCAACTTTTTAGTGGTTAATAAAAAACCTATATTAATCCAAAAAAATAAAATCTAGATAAAAATGTTCTATAAAGATGTCTCTAAAGTCATTCCACTATAATACTTAAAGTTTCGTCTTTTTAACCATAAAATATTACCACCTTCTACTTATTCCTTCAAGCATGAGGACATCACATTTCAACATTATCAAACAAAATATTTAAAAGAACTAAAAAATGAGCTCAATGTTTTTCAATAAATATTAAGCCTCTAAAGGATCATTCATTCCGTTTTATTCTAGTGTTTTTAAAAAAAATACTAAAAATGATCTCTAGATTCATCCCTATGAGGTTACACTACCGGAGCTGGAATAGAAACATGTGGTGTTACCTATCCTAGATCTTGGAAAACATGCACAACTATATCAATGAGATTTTGGGGATTTAATTGGAATGGTTGATTGGAATTTACATACCTAGGTCTATTCAAATGCCTTCTTAGGGGTATGGTACTACACAACAACAAAAAGAAATACAAAAACATCAGCACATTACTCTGAACATCAACTCAATCAAGAGACACAAGAACATCAATCCCATCATATAAAATTCAAAATTTTTATATTTTAATATTCTAAAATAAAGTATATTGAAAATATTAGAGTTTGATTACTTTGTTACTCAATAACTCTTTTCCCAAACACCCTTGGTGATAGAAATCTTTCTATGATGAGAGTAGGTCATAAACATGATCATAACTATCCCTTGAGTCCCAATAATCCTACCTCCTATCTACTAGAACATACCAAATTGCATATTGATATGAAGGAGGCATGTGAAAACTTGATCACCTAATACTATTTTGTTATGAACCAACTCAGATACCCTAGTGCACTGATATTTTTGATGACCTTAACATAGCTTATAGGGAATTCCCAATCCCCATGGGTTAGAAACTAGTGCCTGATATCAATTATATGTCCAAGGGAACTATTTTTTCCACATGAAAAAACCTTCAATATATAATGATGGAATATGAAATAGTACATAGTTGTTATTCCAAACACCCCCGAAGGATAAAAGTTCCAAAATTATATAGATATCCCCAAGTAATATAGTAAAACATCTATTAGGACAAGGTCTCATAATCCCCATATAATTGATTGATTGTAGCTCCACCGATTAACAACACCACTCCATTATCTTTTGAGTCAAGCACACCCACCATCTCTGATTATTTATTTCCCTTTTACTAGACCTATAATAATATATTCAATAAACACTATATTATAATAATCAAAATGAAAACCAAGAATCATATTCATAATACTTGATGTTTATTAGTGTCTGGCTCTAGGATCCTCAAACTACTTAGTGAATCCTCATAGATCAAAGTGCACACACACACACACACACCTAAGTCATAGTCCATCAAGATATTAAATAAACACCCCATCAGGGAATATAATGTAAAATTTGGTTTATTTTGAGTTGTCATTGTGAGTCCACTTATATGGATTCACAATTCATGCATGATTGTATAACCACCCACCAACTACCTATGCTCACATGTGATTTCAATCAATCATTCATGGTTAAATCAACTCAATTCAATTAAAATCATGATTCACAGTTCAATGACCAATTTTAAGTTGAACAAGCCATTTTAATTTAAAAAAAATGGATTTTTTCAAGTTCATTCCTATAAAAATAGTCTTTAATTTAATGTTGTATCACTTAAGAAGTAACAAAAAATAATTTCATCAAATAAATTGCCATTTTAAGCCATATTTTCTCAGATTCATATAATTTAGTAAGGAATTTTAAAAAGAGATTTATTTCTCAAGTCCATTCATTTTTAAATAAAACATCAATTCTATTCAAAAAAGTAATTAATTTAAATTTCATTTTAAATTAGTAAAAAAATAAAGCTTTTAAATATAATGGAAATCATTATGGATCCACTTACCTTTAGGTCACATGATAAAATAATAAATCAAATGAAATTATAATTTCCAATACAGAATTCAAGTCAAGGAGTATCATGAAGGAATCCCTAGAATCATAATTCATAAAATAAAATATTTAATCAATAAAAAAATTGGGATTCATCACTCTCAATGGTGGAGAGAATAGAGGAAAAGAGAAATTCCAAATCAAGAAGAAATCACTTATTAGAGAGATATCAAAGTCACCCATAAAATTATCTATTTGATAATAAAAAGGGTTCGGATAATCCAAATCCCATATTAAGAGCCTCCAAATTATAAAGGATATAATTATATTATAATGGTTGGTGCATGGTTATGGAAAACCATGAAATTTTGGAAAGAAAATTGTGTACCCTGTGTGATAGATCTAGAAGGTGGTTCACGGTCGGTTCATGGTTAGTCCAAACCATGTAACGTCCCCTCCAAACCGTGTGGCCTTGGGAATTTGTGGTTTTCATGGTTAGTTCATAGTTAGTCTAACTATATGGACTACCCATGCATGCTATTCATAATTCTAGTGAGGGAATAAGGTTAGGCACATGGTTAGTACAAACTAACCATGAATAAATATTTCATCCACACCAACATCACATAAACATCATTATCATCTTCATCATCATCAGTGTCATCATCATCATCATAATCATCATCATCATCATCATCACTATCCTCATAATAATCATATCACTGATCACAAATTTTATATCACTATCACACATCTCAAATGGATTGAAACCCCAACTATCCATTTGTTTTCTTCATAAACCATCATGCATCCAAAGGTCCAAGGTAATATAATTTCACTATATATATTTTCCACACCTTGACCTAGTTTTACCAAAGTTGATATCCTAGGGAGTATAACCATACCATAAATATCACATTCCTTATAATCTTGGAATACACTAGCACCATCACATAACCAACACATGTCATATGACCCCTATTAAATCTAGAATCACTATCTAACACATTATTAAACATTCTCACATATATCCATTCACACTAGTGAGGTTATCTAGGTGATTTTTAAGTTTATAATGCTACCACAATTATTATCTCATTCCATGATCAACATTTCTCAAAGGAAACATGTGTCATGACACCTACTATAAATTTCACATCCCCATTCCAAAGTGTAATGAACCTACAAAAATCACACCACCCTATGAATCTCATTACTATAAAATTCCTCCAACTATGGGATGCGTCATGAACCCATTCATATATAGAATAATCCCATGTAATTTATTGACACTTAGTACCCCAACCCTCATCGACACTTCAATACAAGTTTTCAAAGTTTTTCAGAAAACCAATTTTGATTTGGAATAACCCATTCCAAAGATCATTAATTTGATCCTCTCACCTCCAAGGTATTTTTACCCCATTATTTTATTTTGGGTTATAAATTCATATAACTATCCATAAAAAATAATAAGCACATAAATAATTTAACAAATACTTTTATAACAATCCATAGATAATAATAAATATAAATATTTCATCATACAAACATGCCAAATAATTCATATATGAACTATAATTAATATTTATCAATAATTTCATCATTTCATATCAACTCTACTGTTCATAATTTTATATATCTACCAATTTGTATTCTCTAATAATGGAATTATATTTCAAATAATTTTACGCAATTAACTTCCATATAATTCAAATTCTGTCTCAATTTCAATCATTAAAAAAGAATAATTATTCCCCTAATTCCGTAATCACAAATCTTCGTAATTTTTTTACTATATAGTCATTACTTCAAATTATTATGAATTATCTACCATGTATATAATATCATTAGCATGGTAGATTCATATGGATTATAGAGGATATGATAATTGAAGTCTTTTAACTCAATTACATGATGAATGAATTTCTTTGTTCCAATGATGAACACTATCGATAATTTAACCAAAATACCATTATACATTCATCATTATACAATCCACCACTATGCTATTTCCAAGTGTTCCCTCCTTCTTAAGTGAATATAGAATATATGATTTTCTATAAAATTCCAATGGTGGAAAATATATTCTCTCTCTATTCGTTTCCATTCAATTCCCTCACACTCATCCATTAATTCCAACCATAACCACACATTTATTATTACATCACCTCCCATTAAAATCTCATTAAATTAACCTTATTAATTATCTTTAATATTCCATGTCATAAACATAAAAATATCTGAACAATTATTCCAATTATTTCATTATATTTCCACCACTTGAAAACATCTTCCATTAAAACTTATTTATTTAAATTAAATAATTCATTTTAAAAAATGAACTTAATAAGTTAATAAAAAATACCACAACCACCTGATAATTATAGGTGAGTTTAATCATCTAAGAAAATTACCAGATCGCTACCCAAGAGTATACACCATATCAAAAATCTCATGGAATGTGGAAAATTCTATTATGGGAATTATAAAATTACCATTTTACCATTATTACATGAAAACCTTTAAAGAATAATAGACTCCATGAACTATAAAATTTATGTATCCACATTACAATACCTTTTAAAAAATTTCATCATCAAAAACATTTAAATATAATTATAAAAAGTGGAATAAAAAACAGAACACTTCCATTTAACTTTCATTAACAAAACAAATTCCACATCATTTAAAAAAACAATTTTGGATAATACACTCACATCTTCAATTCCCCTTCCCAAGTGATTTATTCTACAATACCATTCCTCTAAATAATTAACACTAAATAAATAACTCATACTTTGGAGGCTTTATCTTTATAATCATGAATCTCCATTAGAGGATCTACAAGGGTCATACTATCCTCAATATCCATATCAAATAAATCAATCACATGAAAATATCATGAAAATACATCCAAATTTGTGACACACAAAACAAATCCTGAACCATTTCGAACCATAGAGGTAGCACTAATCGATATGCTATCTCTTTGAATCATTTTAACACTTAGGATATCTAACTAAAAACTAAAATAACCTCATCCTCCAATCAGCATTGGATTTATTTCTACTTTTAACATTTATCATTTAATCTCAAATAAAATTAATACACTTTACCATATCATATCTCATATTTGATACATCCATTATGACCTCACCAACCTCAAGACAACATAGTAGAAAATGATACAATCACCCATGAAATGAATAATAAGGTTCTATATCTATAAAGGTAAACTATTATTATAATAAAATTCACCTAATTTTATGCGGAGTTATCATAATCCTCCAAAATCTATGACACATGATCCCAAAATGTACTCAAATTCCTAGAAAGTCTTCTCAGATTAACCATCAGTCTATGGGTGTAATACAGTGCTAAGGAATAACCAGGTACCAGGTGCACACTATAATTCTTTCCACATTCATGAGTTAATCCATGAATTATTATTTGACCCTCTCATCCATATAACTCCATGAATATTCAAGACTTACTTTACATAAATATTTTCCAACCTATCCATAGAACTTGATTTCTCAATTTTTAAGAAATGAGTTGAATTCCCGAATCTATCCAAAATAACCCAAATGGAATAAAACACTTTCAATGTTCAAGGAAAACCAATAAAAAATTATATTGAAATTTAATCCCACTCACACTAAAGAATTTCTGAAGGATGCAATTTTTTTAGAACTTCATGTGCGAATTTCATGTACTGAAAAACAAGAAAAAGAGAAACAAATTCTTCTCCTAGATTATTTATCCCAAACCATCAAAACTATCACTTTATAGTGTGATACATTTTTGGTACACCCAAATACCCTACCAATGATAAACTATGAACCACATGTATAACCACATCCTACAAAATTTGAAGAAAAATGACTTTCCATTAAACAATACTGAATGTTTCTCATACTAAAACCAACCATCCAAAGAATTGACATTCATTATCAGATCTATCAATAATTATATTTTAGTTTCTCTCAGGTGAGATTCATCTACTGGTTACATTAATGAATATTCCATAGACATCTAATAAAGACAATCTCTACTTACTTTTTCATTATAACTAAGCTAAATAGATTCTAACAACACCAATAATTTCTATTTATCACTCATCTACTAGGAATACACACCATAATACTTTTGACTCTAGGTTTCAGAAACTACATTACCCATCCTAGGGGTATATGTTATATCAAAATCACAATCTTAGAGAAATTCAACCAAAATTATCTATTGTAACTTCAAATATTTTTAAGAAAAGATATAAATCAATCTCTTATGATCATAATAAATGAAAAATCATTATCAAATAAAATAATTTCTCCAATGATTATGTAAAAAAACCATAATTGAGATATCTAAATCATGGGTTGAAAAATAGTAATCATTGGTATATAACTTCCTAGACCCATAATAAATGAATTCTATTACTTACTGTAGGACCCATCCAAAACCCCAATGGGAGAAATCATAATTGACCTCATAAGGAACATCTTCCTCAGGTAATCAAATAATCAAGGCACTTATAAACATATAATTTATGCATTTAAATCCATCTTGACACACTATTTCCTAAACAAAGTTTTTCTATTTCTTAGTTAAATTTGATAATATAGTCAGAATCTAAACAACTCTGGGTAAAAACCTCCTATAATAATCAGTTAAGGAAAATAAGTAATTAATTTAGAAACATTATTCAGTGGATTTCATACTACAACCACCTCAATCTTTATAGTGTCTCTTTATTTAATATGTTATAAGATAATTTTTCCATGAAAATGCACCTCAAATGTCCAAAATAGTCATATAGATATCTCACCATACAATTAGGGATTCCCAAGAAAATATAACCCTATCTCGAGACTATAAAAAATACAACCCAATTCACTTGAATGAAACTCGACCATGCTTCCACATGTCCCTAAGGGAGTTCCACAATCCCCTAGGGCTAGTGAATAGCACCACACGTTCTAATTCATAATTTTGGGAATGACATGCCCACCATGAAACCAGGTACAAATAAAATAATGATAGTTATAATAAATAGAAACTACCCATACAAATACATCAATGCATTATTAAAAATTAAAATTATACTAGAAAATAAGATAAAAATAATTAAATTAGTTAGAATAATATCAATTGGTAAGTTCCAAAACAACTCTCAAATCACAAGATCTATTATTGAGTGGATCCTGATACAGACCAATGATGATCCAATATTGATTGAACAAATATCCAAGAAACTAATAGTACAGATACATACCAATATAACAAGAATTGAAATTTTAAATTCTAGTGATGTGTACATGAAAGGTGAGATTATTTATTACTCAATATGGAGCTGCTACGATTAAAATACACATGTAATAAACTCATGTGTAAGCATCATATCATTATACCCATTTACATGAATTTAAAAAAATTATTTTAATGAAATAATTTGATAATAATAATAGAAATAAATCTTATCATGTTAAAAATCACAATGTCTAAAACTTTATATTGGGAGGGTCCACACATTTCATACCTAGTTTGAGCCTCAAATCAGAATTTGAGATGGACTAAGTGAGAAAACTATATCACCCACCATAGTCAAACCTATCCGAAAGACACTCCTGGAACTTGCCATATGAAAGGAAAGGGAATGGTTTACACTAGATTTAAGATAGTCTGACTCTCATCCATGCTAGCGGATTAAGGAAAGTTATATGATAGAGTTAGTATTTTGAGCTATACCTACATTATCCACAATAATAGTTTAACCTACTTATAATTCATATAATAGCAAGATTCCCAGTTATATACATTCTAATCATAATCAAAGTAGTAAACACACTCCAATATCATTATACACTACACTAGTTACCATGGTAGAAATATAAAATAGAAACATGCTATATATATCTCCATTAAATATAAATGAAAATGATAATCGTGGTAGTAAATAATGCATATAAATTACTTGAATTTTAAAACAAGAAAGAATTATAAAATCACAAGTGTAGGATAAATAATTTAAAGCAACATTTAAATTTAAATGTAAATATTAATAAATCACTTTGGTAGATCATTTTTTTTATTTTAATTTATAAATAGAACTAATAAAAAGGTTTAATATATTTATACATAATTGTGACCACCATATTTGTAACCAAAGTTCCAATTTTGTTCTTCACTAATCAAGTAGTTTAAAAAAAGGGTGATATGTCACGACCCGCCTTCACTAAGATGAGGGAAGGGACAACGGATTTCCAGACCCTTCCTTCCTCAAGTTGAAGGAGAGATAATGACCCCTGAAACTCGCCTTCAATAGGTCCTGGAGTAGAGACTAGAACCAAGGGTATATAATCACACACAAAATGGAAGGCATTACCCTTTTTATTTAGTAGGATCGGGAGATAATATAGTAAATCCCAAACAACACCAAAACTGGGGGTAGAGGTAATGCCAAAACAAACCATTACCATATACATGTTCCAAAATTAAGTGCTACAAAGTACAAGAAATCTCTAAAGTAAAGTACCAATGAAAAGAATAGAAGAAACTGTAACTGCCCCAAAGTTCGAACTAGTAGGGTCTGACATTGTCCTTGAAGCCCTCATGGAATCCTACAAGTAGTTTTATATACATAGGGTGAGTATACAGGTATAATTAGTAGGGAAAAACAAAATCTCTCATGCACAAGTTGGGAGGCATACTAATGTCTTGTGAAAAAGTATATAACCAAAGCACCTAACAAGGAAACTATCCACCCAAACCTCGCTAAGGCACACTCCCTAAAAAACTCAAGTCAAGTAAAGTAATAATAAAAAACATTGATATTTGGGTACCCCATGCCACTTTCCCACTGGTTATTGAAGACATCCTATACGTCAGAACTCCCCCACCATTCTCATCGCAATCCCACTTCCATAGCCCAACCGCACTCACTTGAGCTACCACAACCACACATCCCACCTGCATACACCTTGTCCACAAAAATAAAACATAACCACGCCCGCAGACACCTAAGCCAGAACAACTACTGCTACACCCGAAGACACTTGGGCCTCATCTCGAAGATACTTGGGAAACAACCTGCCCACACACACCTGTGCCAACTACCACAAAGAACCCTGCCCAAAGAATCTAAGGATATAATGTACCTCATGCCATCACAGCCGGCCTAAAGTGTCTTGGTATACTCAGGAAAGGGAGTAGAAAAGGAGATAATAACCAGCCACTCATAGGAGTGTTGGTAAAAACACCCTCCCCCATGAAATGGGGGTGTTCGGCACAAAGTGCTCAACTTGGGTGGGGAATGAATAAGAAACAAAAAAACTAAATTTTACCTATAGGTAATAAGAACTCATCCCAGCTTAGGGGTTTCAAAACCATCCCACATACAAACACCCTCATTACTATTCATTCATAAGATGCACCCCAACCACAAACATGCCACAACTCTTTCCTGGAAAACAAATCCCCATTTAACCCATTCTTGTTTTCATATTCTAGTGACTCCATTTACATAAGTTATTCACTACCGGGAAACTAACAGGCATAGCCACAAGCCAAGGAAGGAAAAATATCCAAACAGTAATTTAAGCATTTACACCTAGTTCTCTTGTAAAGTCACAACAACAAAAGGGATCAGTGAGATCCCTCAAAGTACTAGAACCAAACCAAGCCCTAAAAACTACAAAAAAACAGAGGATCCCATCCCCATCCATGTCACCTCACAAGAATAAACCATAAACATCACCATAACAGAAAAATGGAGTTTTCAAATTTGAATATGCCATTCATTTAGATTTTTTTCTGTTTGGTTAACATGGGTGACCAAAAAACGATTCTTAATCATTGGGAATCCATTTAATCAACCGAGTTTACATGATATATTAGTTTCCATGTTACCACCATTCAATCACATAATTATCTAGAAAAACAGAGTTTGATTAGTACGTAAGAAAGGACCACCAACAACCACGATTTCAATGGACATAATCCCATTCAATTCACAACATATTGGAATAGATAAAGGAGTACATCAGCATTATCAAAAACACCCCTTCATTCTTTTAAATCCATTTATTTTCTTCGTTAAGGTTTGGTTTCATCCATCCCCATAAGAATCATTTTCATACCCACCCCACATGATATACTGTAAAGAGAGAAAAAGAATCCTACTTGGATGATCAACAATCAAAGTTTTTATCCTCGCACCAACAACTAGGGATGCATGACTTGTAGTGGATGAACTCAGAGGACTCCAATAATGAGTTGGAAAGGCTTCGGCATATGAACACCACAAGCCTTGGGAAAGGGGACTCCAAACACACCAAGGGAAAAAATAATCCAGCCAAGAACAAGGAAGAAATAATTCTAGTGTGATAAAAAGGGAGAGATCTTACAGTTAAAGGATATGAAAATCTTGAACATATTTAAAGATGGATCGTGGTTTCTCCTTGCGGTTAGATAGTTGCACACAATGAAATTAATTATTATTTAAATAATTCTCATTGAAGGGGTGGCCAAAACAGTTGTGCGTTAAAGGATTTCATTTAAAGAGAGGAAAACATGTCCGTTGAGGGTCTCCCCACTCCCAGGGGATTTAAAACATTGTTTATGGCACTAAAATCATCTTTGAACCGCTTTAAAAAGGTTAAAAGACTAAAAAGGGACCTTAAGGAAAAAATGGGGAAGGAAACCCCGACACCCCTCTGTGGCTAATTTGTGAGACTCATAGGTGAAACCGATCGATAGAGCTGATTGGATGAAGCTGATCCCATTAAGCTGATCCCATGAAGTTGATCAGTGAAGTTGATTGGGTGAAGCTGATCCAGTGAAGCTGATATCGTGAAGCTGATCCATGAAACCGATTTGGTGAAACCGATTTTTGAAACTGCTTTGGTGAAACCAATCTATGAAATAGATTTGTTGAAACCAATCAGTGAAATTGATTTGGTGAGACCGATATGTGAAACTGATTTGGTGAAACCGATCTGTGAAACCAATTTGGTGAAACCGATCTGTGAAACCGATTTGGTGAAACCGATCTCTGAAACCAATTTGGTGAAATCGAGCTGTGAAATCGATTTGGTGAAATAGATCTGCGAAACCGATCTGTGAAACTGATTTGGTGAAACGAATTTGTGAAACCGAATTGGTGAAACCAATCTGTGAAACTGATTGTGTGAAACCGATATGTGAAATCGATTTGGTGAAACCAATCTGTGAAACCGATTGGGTGAAACTGATCTGTGAAACCAATTTGGTGAAACCGATCTGTGAAACACATTTGGTGAAACCAATATGTGAAAACAATTTGGTGAAATCGATTGGGTGAAACCGATTTGGTGAAACCGATCCATAAAACCGATTTTGTGAAATCGATATGTGAAACTGATTTAGTGAGACTGATATGTGAAACTGATTTAGTGAAATCGATGTGTAAAACCGATTTAGTAAAACCGATCTGTGAAACCAATTGGGTGAAACCAATCTGTGAAATTGATTTAATGAAATCGATTTTTGAAACCGATTTGGTGAAACTTATCTATGAAACTAATTTGGTGAAACCGATCTGTGTAGCCGATTTGGTGAAACTGATTGTGTGAAACCGATCTGTGAAACGAATTTGGGTGAAACCGATATGTGAAGTTGATCTGTGATGTTGATCGGTGAAGCTGCTCTGTGAAGTTGATTAGTGAAGTTGATCTGTGAAGCTGATCTATGAATCTGATCAGTGAAGTTGATCAGTGAAGCTAATCAGTGAAGATGATTAGTGAAGCTAATATGTGAAACAGATGGGTGGGAGTGATCGATGAGTCTAGGACACCCCAACCCTTAGAATTTGGAAAGGTAATGGAAAAGGAGGGTCTGGTCCATTACATCAGATAACTCTAAAAAATTATTCTCTCCCTCGAGAATACAAGATTAACCCAAACAACCTCTCCATAAGATACCTCTTGAGGACAAACCACCCCAAACATCCATACAAATCCCAAGGATAACATTGTTTAGACATAGGGATCAAGGATTTCTTTTGTCCTCGTCAAGATACTATCCACTTTGGGCGGAACTGACTCGCCTGCATGGGTTTAATCGCATCCACCTTAATGCGTATTGATTAGGTATCAGGTCCTCCCTTTTCCCTACATATTAGGAATTTTCATAAACATTCACATGGTAAGGAAACAAAAGATCTTGTAAACCAACAAGGTCAGCATTACATCACAGAAGGTCACAAAAACAAGAACAACAAAGAAGTCTTAGAACAACAACTCAAAATAGCTTTGAGTACTGGGCACACAATTGAACTTCTCCTTCCCAAGTACTCTCCATGAGACCACCGTGCCTGCACAACACATGAACCAAAGGGATGGTTCATCCATGAAGCACTTTCTCCATTCCATCCTCAATCCTCACTGGTCACTCCACGAATGTAGAATCGTCCCTTATATCCAACTCTCCCCAGTCAATGACATTGGAGTCATCATGTAGATCTCATCAAAGATGGGAGACATGGAAAATGTCATGGATCCTTCCCAAATGAGGTGGCAATGCTAGCTAATATGCCACCTCACCAACTCACCCCAACACTTAAAAAGGCCATATGAACCTAGGAGAGAGCTTTCTCCCCTTGACGAACCATCATTGCCCATGTCGAGGGGAAACCTTCAAGAACACATGGTCTCCAACCTTGAACTCCAATGGAATACTTATACGATTAACATACGACTTCTGCTGGTCTTGGCCTGCCTTCATCCTATCATGCACAAGATGAACCTTCTCCGTTGTGCTCTGCACTACCTTTGGGCCAAGAACACCTACCTCTCCAACCTCAGTCCAACACACGGGCGAATGACACGACCTCCCGTACAAGGCTTTAAACGGTTCCATGACTATAGAAGAGTGATAGCTATTATTGTAGGCAAACTATACTAAGGGAAAATGTCATTCCGATGATCCCCAGAAGTCCTAAACACATGACCGTAGCATATCCTCCAATTTATGGATGGTTCACTATGTTTTCCCATCTGTCTGGGGGTGGGAAGTAGTGCTAAGACATAGGTGGGTTCCAAAAGCATGCTGAAATCCCCTCCAGACTCATGAGGTAAACCATGCATCCATATCCAAGACTATGGACCTCGGAACTCCATGCAACCGCACCACCTCATCTATGTATATCCGTTCTAAGGAATCCACTGCAATTGACTCCTTGATCGCTAGGAAGTGAGCTGAATTTATTAACTGGTCTACCGCTACCCAAATAGCATCCAGACTTCCTTGAACCCTGGGTAGTCCTATGATGAAATTCATCAAGATGTCATCCCACTTCCACTCGGGGACAACTAATGGCTGTAAAAAATCTCATAGTACATGGTGTTTAGGCTTCACCTACCAACACACCAGGAACCTTTCCACAAACTCTACCACTGCCCGTTTCACCCCGAGCCACCCAAATTATTCTCTCAGGCCTCGGTACATCTTGGAAACTCCAGGGTGTACTGCTACAAGTGAGTTATGAAACTCATAGAGAAATCCCACATGAATTGCCTCAAAGACAAACAACTTTCCTCAGAAAAGAATCTGATTCTGACCATCCTTCGACCACCCTTCCAGAGTATTGCCTTGGTTAACCCTATCATGCATCAATTCAATCTCTAAGTCTCCCCACTGAGACTCCTACACCTACCGTAACAGAGAGGACTGCACTGTCATATGAAACATGAAACCTCTACCTCCATCCACCCTTGCATCCAGGTGTAGTGTAGCAGACTACTCTATTTCCTTTCAAGCATCCATAGATTCCTGAATAGATTCCCTACATGACTTTCTACTCAAGGAATTAGCCAAAACTTTCCCCTTACCTTCAGTGTAAGAGACCTCGAAGTTTTAGTCCTGAAGAAACTCCATCCAACTTCGTTTTCATAAGTTTAGGTCCCGCTGGGTAAAGATATGCCTAAAACTCTTGTGATCTGTGAATACCAAAAAGTGCACCTCGATGAGGTAATTTCGCCACAACTTCAATGAAAACACTACTGCTGTAAGCTCTAGGTCATAGATGGCGTAGTTACGCTCATGAGGACATAAATACTTAGACCCATAAGATATCACTCCCCACTCCTGCTTTAGAACACACCCCAAGACAAGTCCAGAAGCATCAAAAAATACCTCATAAAACACCCCTTCCTCTAAAAACCTAAGCACTAGAGCAATGACTAACATTTACTTCAGATAGCTAAATGCAGCTCGACACTGCTCACTCCATACGAATGCCTGGTCCTTTCTGGTCAAAGCTATCAAAAGAGCTAAAACTCGAGAGAAGTCGGATACGAACCTCCGATAATAGCATTCCAAACCTAGAAAACTGCGAACCTCCGTCAAATTATTGGGTGCTTCCTAAGAAATAACTGCTTCAACCTTTGACAGATCAACCAATACCCCTTTCCGAGACACCATGTTTCCAAGGAAATGCACTTATCATGTCATGAACTTACACTTAGACAATTTACCATAGAGTCGGTGATGTAGAAGGATTTCCAAGACCATCCCGAGGTGCTTAATAAGTTCCTCCTCTGATCTGGAGTAGATCAAAATGTCATAGATGAACACAATGAGGAATCGGTCTAGAAACTCATAGAAAACAAAGTTCACGATTCCCATGAACACAGATGGTGCGTTCGTAACACCGAATGACATGACTACGTACTCAAAGTGCCCATAACTACACCTGAAAGCAGTCTTCGGAATATCAATGTCCTTCACCCTTAATTTGTGATACCCAGACCGTAGATCAATCTTAGAGAACCAACCTACTCCCCTTAGCTGGTCAAAGAGATCGTCTATCCTCAAGAGAGGGTAACAGTTCTTGACTGTTACCTGATTCAGTCTCCGGTAGTCTATGCACAACCTGAGACCACCATATTCCTTCTTCGTGAACAAGACTAGAGCACCCCATGGTGACACTCCAGGTCAGACAAAACCCTTCTTCATCAGATAATGAATCTAAATCTGAAACTCCCACAACTCAGAAGGCACCATCCGATAAGGATCCATGGAGATAAAATGGGTACTGGGTTGTAAGTTTATCCCAAACTCAATGTCACATTGAGGGGGTAGAGTCACAACCTCCTCAGGAAAAAAATCTAGGAACACTCTAACAACTCTCAGAACATCCATTATCTCCACATCTACTGATTTTTCTGAAATATCATCTAGCTTAGAAAAAAAGAGGCTCCACACACCGTCTCCTCACCTGACAACTCTGTTTGCCAATAAAAACCACACGCTGGACATCCTCATCGGATAACATGACTCTTATTTTGAAGTAGTTGATAATGGAATGCACAGAAAATAGCCAGTCGATTCCTAGGATGACATCGTATGGATGAATTTGCAGTAGAAGAAGATCCCCACTAGACTGATACAACTCTAACATCAGTCTACATCCTCGAAAAACATCAAACAGGCTGGTGTGACCTCCAACTGGCATACTCAGCACCAGGGTTATGAAGAGTCTCTCTATGTCTAGGCCCATGGAATGGGCTAGACCGGGTGTAACAAAGGAGTGTGATTATCCTGAATCATACAAGGTGCAAGTAAAAGTGCTAAATAAGGTGATCGTACCTCAAATGACTTCCGGCCCTGCTGGAACTACTACCTCTGCAGCGTGAAACTGCCCACGCCCAGATCCTCCGCCTCTCGGATGTCAGCTGCCTCCCTAACCACAACTTGGTCGATGTCCTTGGGGAGAACCCTAGGGTTGGAATCCTCCTTCCACGTCTGCTCTCAGAGGAGCGGGAGCTCGCTGTCCCTCTTGCAGCTGCTGAAAGGGCCTAGTTGGAAACTGCTGTTGCTGAGGTGGGCGCTGAACCTACCAACCCCCACTGTACTGCACTCTATCCAGGCACTGATTCTGTTGGTGCCCATGGATCCCACAGATGAATCACCTCAGTCCTGGGCCCCTGAGGAAAGGGAAAGGACCAGGAGATCGAAACTGGAACATCTGGGGCCTGCTCCCCATTGGTCGAAACCTAGAAGGCCCTGATGCTGGAGGCCTGCTGCTAATGACCTTCCCCTTTGTTGATCCCAATTGCCTCCCCTCTTGCGGCACACCTCCCAACGTGTTCATCCTTTCTACCACTTCAGCCTTCTTCTGGACCTCTAAGTACGTCGGTAGAGTGAAGGGAGTAACAACATACTGAAGAGAAGGACGAAGTGACTCCTCTAAACATCTCGCCCAAGAATCCTCATCTTGAAAAATGTCCGAAGAAAATCTAAGGAGATCCTTGAACTTGATTCATAGATCCCTTATTGACATGATACCTTACTGAAGGTAGAGTAACTCTTTCCTCTTTTCTACCTTCATCGTGGAAGAGAGGAATTCTACCTGAAATTCCCTCTCAAAGTCAGTCCACAAAACTTCAGCCTCTCTCTTCTCCCCAAGGTAGAGAGTCCACCACTAACATGACACTCCACACATCTGGTTTACAGCCAAAGGAACCCAGTACTCCATCAGTGCGCAGATCAAGATGAAATCTATCACCAGCTCCTCGAGCCAGATCTTAGTATTCATGTACGAGACGCTACCCTCATACTTTCTAAGGGACTGCCGCTGAAAGGTACGAAGTGTTCTCTACCACTGGTCATCCTCCTCCTCTTGACCAGTCCTCTACTGTTTAGACAAAATAGCCTCCTAGGCCTCGATCGATTGCACTACCCGTGGTCTTCATCTGAGTTCCATATCTATTAAGTAAACAAGGAATGCCTAAGCCCGATTAGTTTAGAATATTTCCTTAAATTTTTGATTAAAATTATTAATTATTTATTTAAATTCCCAGAACACCTAGAACACATAAGAAAAGAAATCATTATGATGCATGTACATTTCCTAGGGTCTATACCCTGCAATCAGTGTAGCCTCAATTGGTCATTCGGTAGGTCTATATTCCTTGCATCAGATCATGGGGGGCCCTAAAATCATGTTTCCTAGCCAGTCTTCCCTAGCTTATTTCACACACCAAGATTGCCTAACATTGTTGCCCTACCATCCCATAAAATCCCCACTATGCCTAAACCCAAGCTCCGTCCTACCTCTCAACCCTCTCCTTTGATACCATTCTATCATGACCCACCTTCACCAAGATGAGGGAAGGGACAGTGAATTTCTAAACCATTCCTTCCTCATGTTGAAGGAGAGATAATGACCCCCAAAAAACCCACCTTCAATAGGTCTCGTAGTAGCGACTAGAACCAAGGTTATAGAATCCACAAAAAATGGAAGGCATTACCCTTTTTATTTAGTAGGATAGGGAGATAAGATAGTAAATCCAAAACAACACCAAAACTGGGGGTAGAGGTAAAGCCAAAACAAACCATTCCCATATGCATGTTCCAAAAGTAAGTGATAAAACGTACCAGAAAACTCCAAAGAAAAGAAAATTAGCAATTGAAACTACCCCAAAGTCTGAACTAGTAGGGTCTGGCATGGTCCTCGAAGTCCTCCTGGAAACCTGAAAGCATTTTTATATATGTAGGGGTGAATATATAGGTATACTGAGTAGGGAAAAACTAAATCTCTCATGAACAAGTGGGGAGACATACTAATGTCCCATGAAAAAGGAGATAACCAAATCACCTAACAAGGAAACTATCCACACAAACCTCACCAAGGAAAACTCACCAAATAAGGGAATTCAAGTAAAGTTATAATAAAACACATCGATGTCTGGGTACCCCACGCCACTTTCCCACTGGTTATTGAAGACATCCTATGCATCAGACCTCCCCTGCCATTCTCACCACAGTCCCACTGCCATACCCCACCCGCACACACCTGGGCTACCACAACCACACATCCTTCTTACATACACCTAGGCCACAATGACCAAATGTAACCACGCTCGCAGACACCTGAGCCAGAACAACTACTGCTACGCCCGAAGACACCTGTGCCTCATCTCAAAGATACTTGGGAAACAACCTGCCCGCACACACCTGGTCCAACTAACACAAAGTAACTTAACTAAATAATCTAGGGCTATAATGGACCTCAGGCTGGAACAGCCTACCTGAAGAGTCTTGGGTTACTCGGGAAAGGGAGCAGAAAAGAAGATAATAACCATCCACTCATAGGAGTGTTGGGAAAAACATCCTCCCCCAAGAAATGGGGGTGTTCAACACGAAGTACTCAACTTGGGTGGGGCACGAATAAGAAACATAAAAACTAAATTATACCTATAGGTAAGAAGCAATCATCCTAACCTAGGGGCTCCAAAACCATCCCACATACAAACATGCCCGTTACTATTCATTCATAAGAAGCACCCCAGCCACAAACATGTCACAACTCATTCCTGGAAAACAAATCCCCATTTAGAACATTATTGTTTTCATATTCGAGTGACTCCATTTAGATAAGTTCTTCACTAACGAAAAACTAATAGGCATAGACACAAGCCAAGGAAGGAAAAACAACCAAACTATAATTTAAGCATTCACACCCAGTTCTCTTGTAAAGAAACAACAAAAAAATGGATTCGTGGGATCCCTAAAAGTAATAGAACCAAACCTAGTCTAAAAAACTACACAACAACAGAGGATCCCATCCCCATACACCTCACCTCAAAAGCATTAACTATAAACATCACTCGAACAGAGAAAGTGATTTTTCAAATTTAAATATTCCATTCATTTCGATCCGTTTTTCCGTTTGGTTAACCAGGGTGATCACACAAGGATTTTTATTCATTGGGAATCCTTTTAATCAACTGAGTTTACATGATATAACAATTTACATGTTACATCCATTCAATCACATAATTTTCCAGAAAAACATAGGTTCATTAGTGTGCAATAAAGTACCACCAACGACCATGATTTTCAGTGGACATAATCCCATTCATTTCACAACATATAGGAAGAGATAAAGGAGTAAAACATCATTATCAAACACACTCCTTCATTATTTTAAATCCATCTATTATCTTCATTAATGTTTGGTTTCATCCATCCCTATAGGAATCATTTTCATTCCCACCTCACATGATTCATAGAAAAGAGATACAAGAAACCCTACTAGGATGATCAATAATCGAAGTTTTTATCCTCACGCCAACAACTAGGGATGCGTGACTTGCAGGGGAGGAACTCAGTAGACTCAAAAAATGATTAGAAAAGGCTTCAGCACTTGCGCACCACTAGCCTTGGGAAAGGAGACTCCAAACGCACTGGGGAAAGAAATAAACCATCCAAAAAGAAGAAAGAAATAATTCAAGTAAGATAAAAAGGATGAGATCTTGGAGTTACGAGATATGAAAATCTTGAACGACTTTAAAGATGTATCGTGGTTTCACCTTGTGGTTAGATGGTTACACATGATGGAATTAATTATTATTTAAATAATTCTTATTACAGGGGTGGCCAAAACAGTTGTGCATTAAAGGATTTCATTTGAAGAGAGGAAAACTGATCCGTTGAGGGTATCCCCACTCCCAAGGGATTTAAAACGTTGTTTATGGTGCTAACAATGACCTTGAACCACTTTAAAATGTTTAACAGACATTAAAGTGGCGTTATGGAAAAAATGGGGAAGGAAACCCCAACACCCCTCTGTGGACGATTTGTGAGACTCATAGGTGAAACCAATCAGTGGAGATGATTGGATGAAGCTGATCCCGTGAAGTCAATCTCATAGAACTGATCAGTGAAGATGATTGGGTGAAGTTGATTGTGAATCCGATCCTGTGAAGCTGATCCCGTAAAGATGATCTATGAAACCGATTTTGTGAAACCTAACTATGAAATCGATTTTTTGAAACCAATTTGTGAAACCGATTTGGTAAAACTGATCTATTTAACCAATTTGGTGAAACCAATCTGTGAAATTGATTTGGTGAAACCGATCTCTGAAACCAATTTGGTGAAATCGATCTGTGAAACCGATTTGGTGGAACCGATCTGTGAAACCGTTTTCGTGAAACCGATCAGTGAAAACAATTTCTTGAAACCGATCAATGAGTCTGATTTTGTGAAACGGATCTTTGAAACTGATTGGGTGAAACTGATCTGTGAAATTGATTTGGTGAAACCAATCTTTGAAACTGATTTGGTGAAACCAATCTGTGAAACTGATTTGGTGAAACCGATATGTGTAACCAATTTGGTGAAACTGATCTCTGAAACCGATTTTGTGAAACCGATCTGTGAAACAGATTGAGTGAAACCGATCTGTGAAACCGATTTGGTGAAACAAATCTATGAAACTGATTTGCTGAAACTGATCTGTGAAACCGATTTTGTGAAACCAATCCGTGAAACTGATTTGGTGAAATCAATTTGTGAAACCGATTTGGTGAAAATCATCTGTGAAACCTATTTGGTGAAACCAATCTCTGAAACCGATTTGGTGAAACTGATCTGTGAAACTGATTGGGTGAAACTGATCTGTGAAATCGATTTAGTGAAACTGATATGTGAAACTAATTTGGTGAAACTGATCTGTGAAACTGATTTGTTGAAACGAATTTGTTGGACCGATTGGGTGAAAACGATCTGTGAAACCGATTGGGTGAAACTAATCTGTGAAACCAATTTGGGTGAAGCTGATCTGTGAAGCTGATCAGTGAAGTTGATATATTAAGCTGATCTGTGAAGCTGATTAGTGAAGCTAACCAGTGAAGCTGATTAGTGAAGCTGATCTGTGAAATAGATGGGTGGGAGTGATCGATGAGTCGAGGACATCGAAACCCTCGAAATTTGGCAAGGTAATGGACCGGGAGGGTCTTGGAAATTACATGACATGTATTTTAACAATTATTATTAATTCAATAGGATATTGAGGAAAATATTTTCCTCTAACCTACCATACCCAACCATTACATCACTAATAATGCACTGTCTTAACAAAAGGTCAATTATGGTTCTTTAACTTACATCATATTTAGTTAATGTTAGGGAAAAGGGTTCATGTATCAAGCCATTAATAAATGAGACACTTATTTTTAATGATATTTTAAAATTTATGGGTTTTACTAGGTTAGAGGTGTGTGAAATGTGAGTGACTACTTAATTTTTTAATTATAAATGTAAGAGATAACATTTAGTGTTGACCCTTATATTTAAGTATAAGTTTTATTATATTATAATTTATCTTTAATTACTATTGTGACTTAATTCCTTTCAATAGTTTTATTACTAAATCTTTATGTTATTTTAAACTTAATAACACAACCCTATTTTTTCTTCTTCTAGATAAAATTCTATCACGATTTTTTATTTTTTTATACACTAAGTTAAAATGATTTTAGATAAATTTTCATACTAGACATGTGAAATAAATATAGTGGAAAAATAATTCCATAGGGTCTAAAAACCCCTAATTATCATTTAAAATCATATAAATAGATTTTATAACCTTTTTAGGTCTTATATGGTATCATAGGATAACATTGAAGTTTCACTTTAGGTCTAATCCCAATCAGGAGGTCTAAAAAAAGACACATATAAGTCATATTCTAAGTCCATTAAAAAAATATTTTGTTAAAGTCATGATAGATTTCAAATAATGTTTAATAACCCTCAATCTCATTTTATAATATGAAACAAAATTAACTAATCACTTAGTCATTTTAATTACAACTAAGTCCTTTATCATTAATTTAAATTTATTAAAACTTGAAGAAAAATTTCATCACAAATATTTATGGGTTAACATTTCTGAATGAAAAGCATAAAATTTAATATATTATAAACTTATAATATGTTTGAGGTAATAAAAAGGGAATATTAACTTTTATAAATTCCAAAGTGTAATTAAATCCATATGATATGGATAGTAATTTCTTCACAAATAATTAAAACCAAAATTCACGTCTAGAAAGGTGACTTTATAATTTTTTCCAAACATTAAAGGATAATTTCATTAAAAATATCTCATTAGGAACTGAATAAAATTATTGATCAAAATCCTTGATTCATATTACTTAAAATATGTTGAATAAAATTTAATATCTTATAGAAAACAAGTGGTAGATAAATTTAATAAATCATAAGAAATATGTAATGGACCAGAACCTCCTGGCCCTTTACTTTTCCAAAAGTGAGGCTCCACCAAAATAGTGGCACTATGACGGTGACACCGTGAGGGTGACACCATGACGGTGGCACCGTGTCCTCTTCGTTTTTTCCTAGTTCCTGACTTTTCCACTCCTGTAACGTATCTTTGGACGTAAATTAATCTTAATACCATTTTAAAGTCATTTAAAGCCCAGAATTTACTCCTAAAAAAATCCTGAGAAACTTAGATGGGGGATATTAAATAAAAACTTAGTATCGTCATGTGTAACCGCCCAAACCACGTAAAAAACTGTGATCCGTTTTTCCAAGCGTTCAAAATTCCATATCCCGATCTCCTCTTTATATCTCCTCATAATGTTCTCCTTTTCTTCTCAGTTGAATTTATTTCTTCTTCCTTGTGTGCTTGGAGTCCTTCTCGTGGCTTGTGGTGTGCCTCTGGAACCTTCTGCACATCTTCCATGGATTTCCTCCCCTGCAAGCCGCGCATCCCCTGTTCCTGCGCGTGGAGAAAAACGTCGATCTTTGATAAATCAGGTAGGGATTTTCTCCTTCATCTCTCCTTTTTGTGTATCATGCGGGGTGGGCATGCTTTTGACTATGTGGAAATTGATGAAACCGAACTCAATGAAGATAATTAACGGAACTTTAAAGAATTAAAGGGGGGTGTGATCGATGTTCTGCTTCTCTCTTTATGTTGTTATGTGTTTTGAATTGTACGGGCCTATGCTCACTAAAAATCATGGTCGTTGGTGGTATTTCTCTGTGCACTAATGAACCTCGGGGCTTCTGGATGTTTAAATGACCATAACTTTCAATTGTTTAATTACGTACACTCGGTTAAATAAATTGAAAGCACCAGGATCAACCCTCTTCTGTGATAACCCCGGTTGAAGCACAGTGGAATTGAAACCATGGAGTGTGTTAAATGTTTTAAATATGAAAATAACTATATGGTCCTGCCTTGTGTTGGTGGTAAAGGTTGGTTGTTTCTTTCACGGGCTGATTTCTTGGGTGATATTGGTGGGGATGGGATCCCCTGTTGTTATACTTTCGCTGGTTGTAAATTTGAGGATGTGTGGTTACTCTTCTTATATCACGAATTGGGGTGGGATCCTATTTTGTTGAGAAACCGTTAGCACCTAGATTTTGGGAACATGGGGTTGTATCTCGATGTTTTCTTTGCTTCTAGTACTTCAAGGGATCTCACCTATCCCTTTGTTGTTGTGACTTTGCAAGAGAAATAGGTGTGAATGCTTAAATTGCTGTTGGCTGTAACTTTTTTTGCCTTTGTTTGTGCTTATGCTGTTAGTTTCCCAGTAGTGCATAACTTTATTTGAATGAGATTAATATAACATGGAAGTAAGAATAGATTAAATGGGAATTGGTTCTGGGGGGTGAGTTGTGACTCGACTGTGAGCAGTGTGCTTCCTATGAATAGGGATGAGTGTGCTTGTGCTTGTATTGGCTTGGGAAACCCTAGTTTGGGTTGAGTGTTTGTTACTTATATATATATTTTTTAGTTCTTCTATTTCTTATTCGCGCCCCACCCAAGTTGAGCACTTAGTTCCGAACACACCCATTTCATGGGGGAGGGTGTTTTTCCCAACACTTCTATTAGTGGATGGTTATTAGCTCCTTTCTGCTCCCTTTCTTGGATAGCCCAAGCATCTTTGGGCAGACTGTGATGGAATGAGGTCTATTATTAGCCCAAGAATGTTTGGGAGGGGTGGTTGCGGTGGTTGGCCTAGGTGTTTATGGGAAGGTTGTTTCACAAGTATCTTTGGGATGAGGCCTAGGTGTCTTCAGGCGTGAAGGTAGCTTTCTCGACCATGTGTCTTCGGGTGTGGCAGTTGTTGTTCTGGCCTACGTGTTTGCAGGCATGGTTACGTGAGATTGTTGTGGCCTAGGTGTCTGCAGGTGGGATAACGGTTGTGGCCAAGGTGTTTGCGGGCAGGACCTGTGGTTGTGGCCCAGGTGTGTGCGGGTGGGGTTGTGGCAGTGGGACTGCGGTGAGAATGGAAGGATTGGTTTGATGCGTAGGATGTCTTCAATAACCAATGGAAAGGTGGCGCGGGGTGCCCAAACATCGATGTGCTATTACTATACTTTACTTGACTTGTGTTATTTGGGGAGTGTGCCTTGGTGAGGCTTGGGTGAATAGTTTACCTTGTTAGGTGTTTGGTTATATCTTTTTTCCACGGGGCATTAGAATGCCTCCTCACCTATACATGAGAGTCTTTGGTTTTCCCTAATGAGTGTACTTTTATGCTCACCCTACGTATCTAAAACTGCTTTCTGGTTTCCAGGAGGACTTCGGGGATCGTGTGGAGCCGTACTAGCTTAGACCTTTAGGGAATTTGCTGTTATTTTTTTTCCTTTTCTTGGTATCTTTTCAACTTTTTGAGTTTTGTGACTTGTATCTTTTACCTTTGAACATGCATATGGGAATGGTTTACTTTCATCCGTACTTGCACTTTCAGTTTTGGTTTTGTGGGATTCACTATTTTATCTACCGACCATATTAAAATAAAAAGGGTAATGCCTACCATTTCGTGTGTGATTCCATACCCTTGGTGATGGTCAACACTCTGGGACCTATTGAAGGCAGTTTTCATGGGTCATTATCTCTCCTTCAACTTAAAGAAGGAAGGTCCTGACAATCTGCTGACCTTTCCCTCCTTTTGGTGAAGGCAGGACGTGACAGAATTGTATCAGAGGCAGAGGTTGAGAGATAGGATGGAGTCTGGAGTTAGTCAGAGTGAGTATTTCATGGGATGGTAGGGAAACAGTGTTGGGTGACCTTGGAGCATCAATTAGGCCAAGGAGAACCGGCTAGGACACATGATTTTAGGGCCCCCCGTGATCTGATGCAAGGACTCTGGACCTACTGAATGACCAAGTGAGGCTACACTGATTGCAGGGTAGAGACCCTAGGAAAGGTACATGCATCATAATGACTTGTGTTGTCATTTTTCTGGGGAGTTTTGGGAAATTAAAATGAATAAGAAGTTTAAGGGTAATTTAAGAACAATATCCTGCACTACTTGGGCTTAGGCATTCATTGTTACCTTGCAGCTATGACACCTGGGAGACGACCATGAGTTTTACTGGCGATCGAGGCCCAGGAGGTTGACTTGGCCAATCAGCAGAGGGATGATCGAGAGGAGGAGGACGAACAGTGGCAGAAGATGCTTTGAGCCTTCCATCGATAGACCCTCGAGAATTACGAGGGCGACACCACTGACATGAAGAACAAGGGATGGCTAGAGGAGTTGGTGATAGCCTTCAGCTTGATCCGGGCTCCGGATGAGTATAGGGTTCCTCTAGCCATGATCCAGATGCGGGGAGGATCGCGTTAGTGGTGGATGCTCTACCTGGGGGAGAGGAGAGAGGCTGAGGTGGCATGAGCTGATTTCGAGAAGGAGTTCCGGGCGTAATTCCTCTCTTCTACAATGAAGGCAGAGAATAGGCATGAGATACTCTCCCTCCATCTAGGGAGTATGTTGGTAAGGGGGCTGGGTATCAAGTTCAAGAACCTCCTCCGCTTTCCTCCGGACCTCTTTCTGGATGAGGAGTATATGGCGAGATGTTTAGAGGAGGCGCTCTGACCTTCCCTCCAGTATGTTGTTACCCCTTCACCTTACCGACATACTTGGAGGTCTAGAAGAAGGAAGAGGTGGTGGAGAGGATACTGACGCTGGGAAGTATGTCATGAGAGGGGATTGATCTAGGCCCATCAAAGGGAAAGGCTGTCAGCACCAGACCTCCAGCATCGGGACCCTCTAGGTTCCGACCAGTAGGGAGCAGGCCGCAACAGGTCCAGTTCCGGTCCCCCGGTCCTCAACTTTCTTCCTTTGGGCCCAGGACCGAGGTGATTCATCTGTGGGAGCCATGGACATCTCTGGAATCAGTTCCCAGACATAGTTCAGTACGGCGGTGGTGGGCAGGCCCATCACCCACCTCAGCAGCAACTTCCAGCTAAGCCCTTTCAGCAGCAGCAACAGGGGCAGCGAGCTCTCGCTCCTCCGAGGGCAGACGTTGTAGGAGGAGGCTACCCCCAAGACGCTCCTGAGGGACCTCGACCAGGGCATGGTCGGGGAGGCGACCGACAGCTGAGGGGCAGAGGAGCTGGGCGTGGGCAGTTTCACGCCGTAGAGGCATCAGTTCCAGTAGGGCCATAGGTTGTTCCAGGTACGATCAATTTGTTCAGTACCATTTCTTATGCCTTATTCGATACAAGAGCTTCACAGTCCTTTGTTACACCCATTCTGGCCCATGCTCTGGGTTTAGACACTGAGAGACTTCCTGTGCCCCTGGTGCTGAGCACACCAGTCGGAGGTCAGACCGACTTGTCGTATGTTTTTTTGAGGATGCAGACTGATGATAGGACCACATTAGTCAGTCAAGGATCTCATTATGTTGCAGATATAGCCATACGATGTCATCCTAGGCATTTCCTAGCTGTTCTCTGTATGTGCCGTCATTGACTGTTTCTGAGGAATGGTTGTGATTTTAGACCTGGGCGGCCGACGGGTGACTTTTATTGGTGATCAGGGTTTCCAAAAAAGCAGCAGGCGGGAGGAATCCTTCCTCTCCTTTTTAGCTGAGCTATCAGTAGAATCAGTGGATGCAGAGATGGTGGAAGTTCCAGGGATCATAAATGATTTTATGGATGTCTTCCCTAAATAGGAGATGACTCTACCCCATCGACGGGATATCAATTTTGGGATAGACTTGAAGTCCGATACTCATCCGATTTCAATGGCTCCCTACCGGATGGAACCTTTGGAGCTACGAGAGTTGCAGATTCAGATTGACGATCTGATGAAGAGGGGTTATGTCCGACCAAGTGCGTCACCGTGGGGTTCTCCAGTCTTGTTTGTGAAGAAGGCAGAAAGTGGTCTCAGGTTGTGCATAAACTACTGGAGGCTGAATCAGGTGACAATCAAGAATCACTACCCTCTTCCGAGGATATACGATCTCTTTGACCAACTTAAGGGGGAAGGATGGTTCTCGAAGATCGACCTGTGGTCTAAATATCACCAGTTGGGGGTGAAGGAGGGCGACATCTCGAAGATGGCCTTCAGATGCAGATATGGGCACTTCGAGTTCATGGTCATGCCGTTTGGCGTTACGAACGCTCCAACCGTGTTAATGGGACTCATGAACTCTATTTTTCGGGGATACCTGGACTAGTTTGTAGTCGTGTTCATTGGCGACATCCTGATCTACTCAAGATCAGAGGAGGACCACACTGAGCACCTGAGGATTGTTTTGGAGGTCCTCCGACAGCACCAACTCTATGGGAAGTTGTTGAAGTGCAGGTTCTTGATGCTAGAAGTGCACTTCCTTGGGCACGTGGTGTCCGAGAAGGGATTAGCAGTGGACCCATCGAAGGTCGAGGCAGTTGTTTCTTGGTCTGCATCCAAGAACGTGGCAGAGGTTCGTAGTTTCCTCAGGATGGAAGGTTACTACCGGAGGTTCATAACAAACTTCTCTCGAGTTGCGACACCTTTGATAGCCTTGAACAAGAAAGACCAGGCTTTAGAATGGAGTGACTAGTGTGAGACAACCTTCCGCTACCTGAAGGAGAAGTTGGTTAGTGCCCCAGTGCTGAGGTTTCCAGAAGAAGGGGCATCATATGAAGTATTCTGTGATGCTTCAGGGCAGGGCCTCAGATGTATGTTGATGCAGCGGCAAGGGGTGATCTCCTATGGGTCTATGAAATTATGTCCCCATGACCATAACTATGCAACCCATTATCTAGAGCTTGCGGTGGTCATGTTTGCACTAAAGTTGTGGCGAAACTACCTCATCGGGGAGCTCTTCGTGGTCTTCACCGATCACAAGAGATTAAAGTATGTCTTCTCCCAGCAAGACCTTAATTTACGGTAGAGAAGGTGGATGGAGTTCCTCCAGGATTTCGACTTCAATATTTCCTACCCTTTAGGAAAAGGGAATGTAGTGGCCGATGCTTTGAGCAAGAGATCGCAGAAGGATGCAGTCCGAGAGTCGGTAGACGCTTGGAAGGCGATGGAGTAGTTGGCTGCCTTGCACCTAGATGCGAGGATAGATAGTGGTAGAGGTTTCCTCTATCAGATGACAGTGTAGTCTTCTCTGTTGCGGAAAGTGGAGGAGTCTCAATGGGGAGACCCAGAGTGCAAAGTGATGCATGACCAAGTTGACCAGGGTGATGCTCCGGAAGGGTGGATGGAAGATGGTCAAAATCGGATGCTCTTCCGGGGGAAGATGTTTGTTCCAGAGGCGATGCGTGGAAAGGTTCTTAGTGAGTTACACAACTCACCCCTAGCAGTACAAAAAGAAGTTTCCAAGATGTACCAGGGTCTGAGGAGACAGTTTTGGTGGCCCGGAGTAAAGCGAACAATGGCAGAGTTTGTGGCCAAGTGCCTAGTGTGTCAGCAGGTAAAGGCTGAACACCGTGTTCTAGGTGGGTTGTTTCAACCTTTAGATGTCCCCTAGTGTAAGTGGGATGAAATATCGATGGATTTTGTCACGGGACTACCCAAGGTGCATGGGGGCTGCGACACCATCTGGGTAGTAGTGGACCGGTTGACGAAATCAGCTCACTTCCTGGCAATCAAGGAATCGAGTACAGTGGATGCTTTAACATGAAGGTACGTGGATGAGGTGGTGCAGTTGCATGGAGTTCTGAGATCCATAGTTTCAGATAGGGATGCACGGTTTATCTCATGAATCTAGAAAGGATTTCAGCATGATTTTGGCACCCAGCTCTATCTTAGAACTTCTTTCCACCCCCAGACAGATGGGCAGACAGAGCGCACTATCCATACGTTGGAGGACATGCTGCGTGCATGTATTATGGACTTTGGGGGATCATGGGAGCGACAATTTCCTCTGGTAGAGTTCGCCTACAATAATATCCATCACTCTACCATTGGCATGGCTCTGTTGGAAGCCTTGTACGGGAGGCCATGTCGCTCGCCCGTGTGCTGGACTGAGGATGGGGAAGCAAGTTTCCTTGGTCCAGAGGTGGTGCAAAGCACGACGAAGAAGGTGTAGCTTATATGAGAGAGGATGAATGAATCTCAAGACCAGAATAAGTGATATGACGATAATAGGAGGAGTCCCTTGGAATTCGAGGTTGGGGACCACATGTTCTTGAAGGTCTCCCCTCGGCCGGGACAGCGAATGTTCGGCAGGGGAAGTAATCTTTCTCCCAGGTTCATCAGACCCTTCGAAGTGTTGCAGCAGGTCAGTGAAGTGGCCTATCGGCTAGCACTACCACCACCTCTACTGAGGATACATGATGTATTACATGTGTCCCAGATCCGTCGGTATATACACAATGATTCACACGTCCTCGGCTGGGGAGAGCTAGATATCGAGGACGACGTGACCTTTGTGGAAAGACCATTGAGGATCGAGGATCGTGAAGAGAAGGTGCTTCGTGGGCGAACCATCCCTTTCGTTCGAGTGTTGTGGAAGCATGGTGGGCTTGAGTAGAGTACCTGGGAATGGGAATCACAGATACGTGCCCAGTACCCAGAGTTGTTTTAAGTTTTGTGATGTTCTGTTTATACTTGTTTGTGATGGAATGATTCACCTTGTTGACTGTGGAATGTGTGGGTTTCCTTTTTCTCTGAATGTGTGTGAAACGTCCTGTCTATAGGGATGGGAGGACCTTACCCTTAATCAAGATGCATTAAGGTGGATGCGATTAAACCCGTGCGGGTGAGTCAGTGCCACCCAAAGCAGATAGTATCTTGACATGTGGGAAGAGACTCCCCAACCCATATGACTAGGCAGTTTGACCCTGGTATCTTGCTTGGTTCTGGATAGGTAGGTGTTTCTAGATAACGATGAGGTTCACTCCTAAGAGGTATATTTCGAGGTGGTTGTTCGGACCCTCTCTTCTGTTTTGGTTTGTTTTGATTCATGAGGGTGAGAATAGTTTGAGAGGTATCTAATGTAATGGCCCAGACCCTCCTGAACCATTACTTTTCCAAAAGTGAGGCTCCACCAAAACAGTGGCACTGTGACGGTGGCACCGTGAGGGTTACACCGTGACGGTGACACCGTGGGGGTGACACCGTGATGGTGGAACCATGTCCTCTTTGTTATTTCTCAGTTCCCAACTTTTCCACTCCCGTAACATATCGTTGGACGTAAATTAATCTTAATACCCTTTTTAAAGTCATTTAAAGACCAGAATTGACTCCTCAAAAAATCTGAAGAAACATCGATGGGGGATATTAAATAACAACTTAGTATCGTCATGCGTAACCGCTCAAACCACGTAGGAAACCATGATCCATTTTTCCAGGCATTCAAAATTCCATATTCCGATCTCCTCTTTATATCTCCCGATAGAGTTATCCTTTTCTTATAGGTTGAATTTCTTTCTTCTTCGTGGTGCGCTTGGAGTCCTTCCCGTGGCTTGTGGTGTGCCTCATGAACCTTCTTCATGTCTTCCATGGATTTTCTCCCCTACAAGCCATGCATCCCCTATTCCTGGCGCGTGGAAAAAACGTCGATCTTTGATCAATCAGGTAGGGATTTTCTCTTTCGTCTCTCCTTTCTGTGTATCATGCAGAGTGAGAATGCTTTTGAATCTGAGGAAATTGATGAAACCAAACATAATGAAGATAATGAATGGACCTTTAATGAATGAAAGGGGGGTGAGATCGTTGTTCTGTTTCTCTCTTTATGTTGTTATGTGTTGTGAATTGTACGAGCCTATGCTCACTAAAAATCATGGCCGTTGGTGGTCTTTCTCTATGCACTAATGAACCTCGGTGCTCCTGGATTTTTAAATAACCGTAACATGAAATTGGTTAATTATGTACACTCGGTTAAATAAATTGAAAGCACCAGGATCAACACTTTTATGTGATAACCCTGGTTAAAGCACAGTGGAATTGAAACTATGGAGTGTGTTAAATCTTTTAAATATGAAAATACATGCATGGACCTGCCTTGTGTTGGTGGTAGCGGTTGGTTTTTTCTTTCACGGGCCGATTTCTGGGGTGATATGGGTGGGTATGGGATCCCCTGTTGTTATACTTTCGCTGGTTATGAATTTGAGGTTGTGTGGTTACGCTGCTTATATCACGAATTAGGGTGGGATCCTCTATTATTGAAAAACCATTGGCTTCTGGATTTTGGGAACATGGGGATGTATCTCACGGTTTTCTTTGGTTCTAGTACTTCAAGGGATCTCACCTATCCCTTTATTGTTGTGACTTTGCAAGAGAACCGGGAGTGAATGCTTAAATTTATGTTGGCTGTAACTTTTTTTCCCTTGGTTTGTTCTTATGCTGTTAGTTCCCCAGTCGTGTAGAACTTTATTTAAATGAGATTACTTGAACATGGAAGCAAGAATATCTTAAATGGGAATTGGTTCTGGGGGGCGAGTTTTGACTCGGCTGTGATCAGTGTGCTTCATATGAATAGGGATGAGTGTGCGTGTGCTTGGATTGGCTTGGGAAACCCTAGGTTGGGTTGAGTGTTTGTTACTTATACATATATTTTGTAGCTCTTATGTTTCTTATTCGCACCCCAACCAAGTTTAGCACTTAGTTCCGAACACCCCCATTTCATGGGGGAGGGTGTTTTCCCCAAAACTTCTATTATTGGCTGGTTATTAGCTCCTTTCTGCTCCATTTCCCGGATAGGACAAGTATCTTCGGGCAGGCTGTGATGGCCTGAGGTCTATTATTAGCCCAAGAATCTTCAGGCGGGGTGGTTACAGTGGTTTGACCAGGTGTTTACGGGCAGGTTTTTTCCCAAGTATCTTCGTGATGAGGCCGAGGTGTCTTCGGGCGTGACAGTAGCTTTCTGGCCCAGGTGTCTTCGGGCGTGGTAGTAGTTCTTCTGACCTAGGTGTTTGCGGGCATGGTTACATGAGATTATTGTGGCCTAGGTGTCTGCGGGCGGGATAGCGGTTGTGGCCCAGGTGTTTGCGGGCGGGATGTGTGGTTGTGGCCCAGGTGTGTGCGGGCGGGGTTGTGGTAGTGGGACTGCGGTGAGAATAGAGGGATTGGTTCGATGCATAGGATGTCTTCAATAACCAATGGGAAGGTGGCGTGGGGGTCCCAAACATCGATGTGCTATTACTATACTTTACTTGACTTGCATTATTTGGGGAGTGTGCCTTGGTGAGGCTTGGTTGAATAGTTTACCTTATTAGGTTTTTGGTTATCTCTTTTTCCACGGGGCATTAGAATGTCTCCTCACTTGTTCACAAGAGTCTTTGTTTTTCCCTACTGAGTGTACTTGTATGCTCACCCTACGTATATAAAACTGCTTTCAGCTTTCCAAGAGGACTTCGGGGATCATGCAGAGCCGTACTAGCTTGGAACTTTGGGGCAGTTGCTGTTTTTGTTTTCCTTTTCTTTGTATCTTTTCACATTTGGAGTTTTGTGACTTATATCTTTTACCTTTGAACATGCATATGGGAATGGTTTACATTCATCCGTACTTGCACTTTCAGTTTTGGTGTTGTGGGATTCACTATCTTATCTCCCGATCCCATTAAAATAAAAAGGGTAATGCCTTCCATTTAGTGTGTGATTCCATACCCTTGGTGCTGGTCTCCACTCTGGGACCTATTGAAGGCGGGTTTCGAGGGTCATTATCTCTCTTTCAACTTATAGAAGGAAGGGCCTGAAAATCTGCTGACCCTTCCCTCCTTTTGGTGAAGGCGGGTCGTGACAAAATAATATATGGTTTGGATCTATATACCCATGAAATAACTTTGTAAGGAGATACTTTATACTCTATAAACATCCTAGAATCCCCTAATAAATTTTAAAGTAACATTACATAACTATATATAACCAATAATCTATGAAACCAAAACAATATAATTGAAAACTAAAATAAAATATAGTCAAATATTAGGTTAGAGACCACAATAACCAAGCAAACTAAAATGTAAAATAAATGCTTAATTTATATAGAGTAAGGAAGCCCTAAATGAAATCATAAAGTTATGAAAACCCTAATTAAAATTTTTACAATATAATATCATCAAATTAATTCGCAAGGGTTTAGAGGTTACCCAGTTTGGTCTACTCTAACTAAACTATGAAAGAACCTAAGCATTAGAGTGGATTTAACCATGAATTTGGTTAAATACATAATAATGAGATCCATTTACACAAAAGGATAATAGAAACGGTATAAGAGGAAATAATAGTAGAAAAATTAGATTATACATTAGATTTGGAAAGATGAATACCATTGGAATCATCTATATTCGCAGGGGGGGGGGAGTAGAGACCATGGGGAATCCAATGGATGGATCTCAAAATATTGGGAGGAAGTGAGTTTGATGGAGGATTAAAAGGGTTAAAAATGGATATATGGGGAAAATAGAAACTCTAATGTTTGAAAAAATGGGAAGGGTTACCAATTACCTGGTGGAACCCCCAAGAAACCCCTACAGTTCTTATCTCACTAGGTACACGGTGGAAACTATATCCCTAAGACTATTGGTGGAACCTCCCCTAAGCCCACTTGAACTTCAAAAATAATTCCAAATCCCCAAAAAACATCCAACAATACAAAAAATGTCATAAAAAAACTTCAATTTCAATAAAAAAATGTTGAAATGAAAAATGACCCCCTCTTAGGAACCAATAAATCTAAATTTCAATGTAATTTAACAACTAAATTTCCTCAGAAACATAATGACCAAAGTTTGGGTCATTAAAAATTATCCACCATAGTATTTTTTATCCCAAAAAAATTACATCTTTAATAAACAATCTGCCAAATATTCAAACCATAAATCATATGAGATCCATTCCCATTTATAAAATATAGTGCTCAATACATTCTCATAACATTAATTCTATAATTCACATATCCACAAGTATCACTAAGTCATCACAAAAAAATTAGTATACCATAATACCTTATTTTACTTAAATAATAATTCTTAAAATCTATATTACTCTAACACTAAAAGGAAACCCACTCAAACCCATGTTTTTCTAAACCAAAATATTAAAACTATAATTCAAAACACATATACATCCAAAAAATACCATGATACCTAATCCATAATTGAATCAGAATGATGCCAGTACTTGAAATAACCTTTATCTTATGGTGATACATGACATAAGACTTACCTATATCATGATCCCATTTATATACCTGTTATTTTTGTTCATCAAAACAATTTATCTATCAAAATAATATTTCAAATTTCATTCTAAAATTTCATTTCAAATATAATTTCAAAAAACACATATTTTAAGAAAAATTACCTACTATAAATCAATTTATAAAACAAATTTTATTTTTTTAGTGATCCCTTTACACTATTGTATAAAATAATTCTTTTGAAAAAATTATTCTCATTATTATTTTTGAAAATTGAAAAAGTTAATGTAAACAACTTGATTAACATAATCATTTCGACATGGAAAGAGTATAAATGAAATTCAATGAAAACATAAAACTATGTTATATCATACTCAAATTAATAATATCACTCAATAAGTAAATAATAATGAGGTATTTAAGAGAGGAATTTTGTAATAATCATTAACTAATATTATGGTAACTCTATATTAAGAAATAATTGGAGGCATTATTTAATTAATAAGATCATTTAGTGAATAAATAATAAATCAAAATATTAATAAGTTTTAAAGTAATGTTTTGCCTAATAAAAATTCTATAAAAATAGTCATATGTAAATGAAATAATAGGGTAATTATTAAAAATCAATAACACTATATTTGAAGATAAAAAATAAGAAATGTTCTTTGATAATTTTAATAAGGCAAGGAATAAAATATATATTCTTAGGAGTGAAACATTTATTAGTAGACTATATATTAATAGAAATAAGTATGATCATCTTTATCAAATGAAGCAATTCATGATTCATATTAACCTAATCCGGGAAAATTATATATATAGCGGAAAAAACTATATATATATATATATATTATGTTTTAGTTAATTAAAACTCCCAAGTGATTATACCTATAGTATAAAGAAACAGAAGTAAACACACAATATGTCATGATTGTCTACAATTTTTACCCAATAAAATATACTTATTATTCATGAACCATAATAGAATCTATCTTTTAAATGAGACATATAAAAATATAATAAATCTTACTTACCTACAATTGAGGCACTTGAACTAATTCTATATCTATGTTGGCGGTGCCTACCTAACTATGCAAACATCCTATGTAACTTGAGTTTCCACCATAAAGAGGTTTTAGATGCCTTTTTATGGGTTATTTATCAACTATTGAATATACAAGCTCCTATCTACTCTCTATCCCAACAACCCCATTAAATCTAATTGAGAAATGGTATCATTTCCCTTATATGATACCACTTTATAACAACTATAACCTAATTCACTCAAATGACATTAAACTAGGATGACATATGGCCCTATGGGAATTTAACAATACCAAGGGTATGGTAAGGAGTACATTGTTTTAAAATTCATAACTTGGTTAATGATTTTACTATTACTAAATGGAGTACTAAAAAAATTATTATGAAAATAAGAAAGAGAAACTACCTATGTAAATGAATTAATGCATCAAAATAGAGTCAAATTTTACCCAAATATAAGATATAAATAGTCAACTCTAATAGAATAAAATTATTGGATAAGTTCTAAATATGTTCCCCAATCAATAGATCCCTCACCTAGTATATCCTAACACACACCAATGATGTGATCAAACAACATGAAAAAAAAATTACTAGTACCTGTGAGTACTTTCAAAACATGCCATGAAATCAATATGTTTACCGAAGTGCACATGCATAGTTTGAGAATCGAATACTTAGTATGAAACCACCACGATTCTAAAATACATGGAATAAAATCAGTTGTATGAATCATATCATTCTACACATTTACATAAATATAAAAATATCATTTTTAAAACAACCATTCAACAAAAAACAATATAAAGAAAACTTATCATTTCAATAGTCATTATATATAAAAACTTATACAAGGGGGATCAAATCATGTCATACAAAATTTGAGTCTTAAATTGGAATCCAATAAATACTAGGCCGGGAAACTTAGGGAATCATGTAACACCCAGTGATTTTTAAAATAACACTATGTTTGATATCATATACAACACACAACATTGAGCTTAAAAAACCCATGATATTTTAATATTTAAATGTTATAGTGGTTTCATTGATGTTAAATTGGAGGGTTTGAATAGGATTAACCACATTATGAAATATATATAAAAGTTTTACTCAATATAAATGTATTTATTAAATCTTAAGAAATAAGCACTCAATTTTTAGTAAAGTCATTTTATTCTTCAAAAATAATTTATCTTCAAAAATGATATTTATTTCTTTTTGTGAGAAAATATTATAATTAATTATAGGAAACTTTATAAATTTTATTTTAAAAAAAATATATCATTTCAAAAATCAGCATCTTAAAGTTATCTTAGGGTGAAGTTTTGGGGTTTTTCTAAAAAAATGATTTTTCAATGAATAATAAAAAATATCGATTTTTGTAAAACATTCATTTATTTGCAATAAAAAGACTAATTATAATTATAATTTTATTTCAAATTAATAAAATTCAAACTTAATTATATATAATCTAATTAATTACTTTTTATTCATCTTTATACCTAATATAATGCCTTAAGTCCACTCTTCCATACTTAGTGCATGAAAATGCTGTGAAACTTTTTTTTATAAAAGTAATTTAGCAATTAAACAAATATTTTTACAATCGAGGACCTTTTACTTGTCTAGGATTTGGAGGATTAGACAACACCTTACCATTATTAGTGTTGAAAAAAATAGAACATAATTCCAACTACGCTTCCAGGTGCGCTAACTCCAAAAGAAAATCTGTCCGAAATAGAACTTCTTTGATAACTATGAAAAAAATAATTTGAAAACCAAGGGTGAACATTCAATTTCCCATTAAGGGGTTTTTAAATCATTGTAATACTTTTTATAAAATCATTCTTTGAAAATAACGTTGATAAATTCTTTTAAAAATTATTCTGATAGTATAATAAAATAATGTCAAAAATACCTTTTAAAATAATATTAGAATTATTTACGTTTTGAAAATACTTCAATATTTTGAAAATAATTAAATATATTGAAAATAATTACAGTCAAATTAATTTAAAAGTAATCCAATGATATTTATGAAAAACTATATGCCAGATTTTTGAAAACAAATACTGGGGAAATTTTTAACATTGAAGGCTATATTGGTCCTACCCACTTAATGAGAGATTGGGTTCACTCCCCAATTACCGACCATATTCACAACATTTAAGTGCCATATTTTTCTGAAAACATCTTAGGCTTACTTTAATTTTATATGCTTTCACTGGAGTTTTTTTGATTTTGAAAACATGTCACTATATTAAAATACACATTCACACTTATATATATAGAAGTATGTGTATACATAAATATATGAACTTCCATTGAATCACTTGTATGTTTGGTTCCAACAGAAAACTCTTTCCACAATGCCTTTTCATAATCATCATTGTACTCAAACATTAATGAAATACATGTTTACATATTGTTATAACTATAACCATTTAAAAACTCAATCCTGAATAAATACATAATTGTTTAATTAATTTTTATACATGAAATAATGAATATATTACAATAAAATTAATTTTTTTTGTTAAATACAATCCTAAAGAATTGTTTTACGCACGTGAAATTATTAGAGAAACATAAAACCTTTCATCCTTGAGTAATCTACAACTATAATCCTGTTCAAGATTGATGATATAAAATTTAACCCATATTCATACATTTTTTTATTGTGAACTCAAAACATGTATTGGTTGTTTAATATGTCAATATATATATATATACATGCTTAAATAAAATAAAAATAAACTCAATAATTAATACATGCACTTGGAAGTTGTAATATACATTTTAGCATAAATTCAATTTTATATAAAAACTTTAATATATATAAATATAATATAAATATGTCAAGATAAAATCTTAAACTGAAAATATGTTTGTTTAATTTTAAAAGAACTGAAACTGAAAATGAACAGAATATAATTGAAAGTAGTTGTTTTTGATGATAATGAAAACAATCAAACAATTTAACACAGAAGTATAATTTCCATTACAAAATATAAATAATAAAATTGATTTTCTATAACGTAATAAAAACATAGTTTAATTGAATTTATTTACCCAAAACTAGAAAACATAATTATAATTATTTTCCCAAGGAATATAGATTTGAAGAAGAAAAAAATAAACCTTCCCTTACAATTTTTTTGGCAAAAATATTTTCTTCTTCTTGATTGAGGATCCATTAACTTTGTGTGCCGGAAAGAGTCAATGCCTTAAAAGGGGTTTGTAGTACCCTATCTATTTATATACTTATCAAGGTATAATATTTTATTATTTCAACTTGTTTTTTTGATCCATTTATCATGATTCATGCTGATAAATGAGCTGTATATATTAAAGTCTTCATTCACATCATACTTTAATTTGAATAAGACAACAACAAAAAATCATTCAATGCAATGACTGGTGTTTCAAGATGCCAAATCAAGACAAATCCCTAATAACAAGTTGGAAAATTAATTTATACATTTTTATTTCGAACTTGGTAATAGATTGATTTGAATTGTAGTACCAGAGGATATGAAATCTATCAAAGGTGAAAACAACCACCAAATAGAAGATTTATTTTAAGAGCACTAATGTTAATTTAAACTCAGATTTTCACATAACATGTCACAAATTTTAATATAATTCTTAAGAGAATGATATATTTATAAGAATATTAAAATAAAAACAAATTAAATACATACAGATCGAATTTATTGACAATCTCGAAAACAAATAAATGCCAAATAAGGACTGCAGGTCTAGTTAGAAACAGGTGAGTGAAATTGAAAAATGAGGTCACTTTTCAAAAAATCACAGCAAGATTCCGGAATTAAATAAAATCGAAAAAACTTATCTAGAAAAGATCTAGAAAACACATTAAGGAAGAACAGCTCCCCATCTAGATCTAAGATGAAATTGAGATATTGACACTTGATTTGAGGCCCCTATCTGCAAAAGAACCCTAGATGATACCCAAACATCAAACAATGGTCAAAGATTCCTAATCCGAACTTGAAATCATGATATGTGAATTCTATCTCAGTCTTATCCTCTAATTGTGAAGTCTAAGACTAATCCTCACCATGATCTTGGTCTCGATTTCTACGGTGCACGAGCTTGACACCACGGCTCGACTCGACTTGGCTCGGTTAGACTCCCTTACAAAGGTGTGAGATTCTACTCGAATACCTAACCCAAACTCATGATTCCTCTTGAATCATTTTTTATCAATTCGTTTTATCATTATATATGCATACAATTCATTTTTTTTATAAATAAAATTTAACAATAATAAATTTATATATATATATGTATATATATAAAATTATGATTTATTTTCTTATTATTTTGTTTTTACAAATATGTATAGTCATAGTTTAATAAAACTGAAAATATTATATTTAAAATTTATATAATCGAAATAATTTTCATATCTTAAAATAATAATAATAATTTATTTTTTTAATAACTTAGTTATATTTTCAGAATTATAATTTTGTTAATTTATAATTTTATAATATGTATTGACTTTGATAAAATCATTTTATAATGGTAATAAATTTGTAAAAATACACCAATACCACTTATTTCATAATTTATAATTATAACATATATTAATCTTAATTTTTATGAAATAATTATTTATAATATATTTTTTTAAAATATTGATTTTATATACTAAAAATAAACAATTAAATTTATTTATTATTCAAAATAATGTTTATATATATATATATTAAAATATATATCTTTATCTATTAAGATATAAAATACTATTTTCTGAAATATAAAGTAATATGTTTTGTTTCAAAATATATTTGATTATTTAAAATATTTATAATAATTTTTTTTCATTAAATATTTTCTATTCTAGTTTTAATTTGTAAGAAAATTATTAAATAATTAATTAATTTTTATTTTTTTGGGATATTACATTCTCCCCCTTTAAATGAATTTCACCCTCATAATTCATTTGTCAGAATTGGGAAAAATTTAAATTTCCATCTTTAGAATTAATGAATTATGAAGGGGAATTAACTATCTAAATAAAATTCTAATCCATAGATTTTTTTCATCAAAAGACAACATCTAATCTCTTAAGTTGTCTAGACTGTTCCTTTGATACCAATTATAACACCCTAAGACCACTATTCTTGACTTAGTGCTTAAAAATGCTATGTAACTTTTTTTTCTTCATAAAAGTAATTGAACAATTACACAACACTTATTAAAATTTAGGACCATTTACCGGTCTAGGTTATATAGGATTGGATAGAACCTTATATTTATCTGATTTGAACAAAATCTAAAACAGAATACCGGCTACCTTTCCGCGCATGATAACTTTAAAAGAAAAGTTGTCTAAAATAAAAATTCTAAGATAACTATGAAAAAAAATCATTTTAAAATAATTGGTGAGCATTCAATTTCCCAGTATGGGGTTTTGAGATCATTGTAATACTTTTTAGAAAATCATTCTTTGAAAATAAATTTGAGAAATGTTTTAAAAAATTCTTTTGATAATACCATAAAATAATTTCTAAAACAACTTTTATAATAATATTGAAATTATTTACATATTGAATATACTTAAATATTTTGAAAATACTTATTCTCAAATTGCATTAAAAGTAATCCAATGATATTTTTGAAAAACTATATGCAATATTTTTGAAAACAAAATACTAGGGAAACTTATAACGCTGAAGGTTATCTTGGGCCTACCCAATTAATGAGGGATTGAGTTCACTCCCAAATTCTCTACCATATTTATGACATTCAAGTGCGAGATTTTTTGAAAACATTTTAATCTTTCTTTAATTATATATATTTTTAATGAAGTTTTTTTTAATTTTGAAAACATTTCACTACATTAAAATACACTTTCACACTTATATATATAAGTATATATATACATAAATATATGATCTACCATTTCATCACTTGGGAGTTTGGTTCCAACCAAAAACTCTTTACCCAATGTCTTTACGTAATCATCCATGTGCTCAAACTTTTGTGAAATACTTGTTTACATATTGTTATAACTACAACCATTTAGAAAATCCTTCCTGAGTGAATACATAATTGTTTAATTAACTTTTATGCATAAAATAACGAATCTATAGAAAAAACATAATTTGTTTCTTATTAAAAATAATCAATAAGAATTATGTGATGCACATGAAATTATTAAAGAAACATAAAACCTTTCATCCCATAGTATTTTACAACCATAATCTTGTACAATATTGATGATATAAAATTTAACACGTATTTATACGTGTTTTTCTTTCATGTTGAAAACATATATTAATTGTTAAATATGTCGATATATATATGGTTAAGTAAAATAAACAAAAACTCAAAAATTAATACCTACACTTGTAATTTTAAATACACATTTAAAATAAATTCAGTTTTACAAAAAAAATCGATATATATATATATATGAATATAATATAAATATTTCAACATAAAATCCTGAACTAAAAATATGTTTTTTTAGGTTTGAAATATCAAACCATTTTTTATAGAAAAAACAAATTTACTTTCAAACATAAGAACAAAACCTTGCTCTGTAACATAAAATATATATTATGATTCAAGAATCAAATCTGAAAAATAAATTTAACAACATCATAATATAAAATCTTCTTTATATAGGATTTTAAATAACAATAATCCACCTTATAAATAAATATCAACTATGAAAATTATAAAAGTACTTAAACAGAAAATGAACAAATAATATTTGAAAGTAAAATATTTTTGATGTTATTGAAAACAATAATACAAATTAACATAAAAGTATAATTTCCCTTAAAAAATATAAATCATAAAATTGATTTTCTATAACATAATTAAAACATTAGTTTAATTAAATTCCTTTACCCAAAACCAGAAAACATAATTATATTTTTTTTCTTAAGAAATATGGATTTGAAAAAAACAAACCTCCCCTTATAGTTTTTTTGCAAAAAATCCCTTATTTTGATTGATTGAGGAATCATTCACTCTGTGTAGGAAACATGGAATGCCTTAAAATGGGCGTACGATATCCTGTTTATTTATATACTTATTAAGGAACAATATTATATTATTTAATTTTTTTTATTGATTCGTTAAGATTGACGTGCAAGCTGATAATTGAGATGAATATATTAAAGTCTTCATTCACTACATACTTTAATTTTAAGAAGACATGAAAATAATTCAGACAATGCAATGATTATTTTTATAAGATGCCAAATCAAGAAAAATACATAATAATGAGTGAGAAAATGAATTTATAAATTTTTATATTCAACTTGATGATAGATGGATTTGGATTTCAGTAAAAGAATATATTCCATGTGTCAAATATGAAGACAACTTCCAAAGATAAGATCAGGTTTAAGATATATAATGTTAATTCAAATTTATATTTTCGCAGAACATATCATAGATTTGAATATGACTCTTAATAGAATGATATATTCAAAATAAAACAAAAATAAAAATAGATTGATGACATAAAGATCAATTTTTTTGAAAATATTGACAATAAATAAATTCCAAATAAGTATAGTAGGTTGAGTTAGAAAAATTGGATGAAATTGAAAGGCCATGTCACTATTCAGTAGATCTCAATATTATTTGAACATTGATGAAATTAAAAAAACCTATCTTGAATAGATCTGGAAAAAAACATTGATAAAGAATAACTCACCGTCTAGATCTTGGATCAAATCTAAATGTCGAAACCTGCTTGGAAGCCCCTATCTACAAAAAACCCAAGACAATGCCCATAAATCAAACGAAGGTCGAAGAATCCAAATCCAAACTCAATCTCATGGTGTGCGACTTCTCTCTCGGACTTGGCCCCAGATCGCAAAGATAAAGATGGATCCTTACCATGATATTGGTATTGATTTATTTGGTGCTCAATCTTGACACCACGACTCAACTCAGCTATGCTCGGTTGGACTCCCATACAGTGTCACAAGCTTCTTCTAGAATCCCTAACCCAAACTCACAATTCCTCTTGAATCTTTTTATATCAATTCGTTTTACCATTATATATATAATTCATTTTCTTTTAAAATTTTATATAAATACAATTTTACAATAATTAATATATATATATATATTATGATTTCATTTATTATGATTTTGTTTTTTCAAATATGTATAGACATAGTTTCATAAAATGGAAAATATTATATTTTAAATTTATGTAATCAAAATAATTTTCATATCTTAAAATAATAATAATAATACATCTTCATAATAACATAATTATATTTTCATAAATATAATTTTTATAATTTATAATATTATAATATTAAACAACTTTGTTAAAATCATTTTTTAATTGAAATAACTTTATAAAAATAATCAAATGCCACTTATTTCAAAATTTATAATTATAACATATATTATTCTTAATTGTTATGAAATAATTATTTATAATATATTTTTTAAATAAAATATTGATTTGATATACCAAAAATAATAAATTAAATGTAATTATTATTAAAAAATAATATGCATATACTTATATTAAAGTATATATTTTTGTTTATTAAGGTATAAGAACACTATTTCCTGAAGTATAAAGTAATATGTTTTTTTTCAAAACATATTCGATTATTTAAAATATTTATAATACTTTTTTTCATTTAATAAATTCTAAGTTAGTTTTTTTATAATAAAATTATTAAATAAGTAATTAATATTTATATATTCAAGTGATGTTACTCCTAATTTGGGTGAAAGTTCATTTTTAGGTTTAAAAACACATTTTTCCAAAAAACCTATTTTTCATTGGGTTTTTATCTTCATTTATTTTAACTACTTATTGGAGTTAAATATTAAAAAATGGATTTTATATTTTTAATTATGAGGTCAAAATTTTATAAATTGGTCTCTTTATTTTTAGAAATTTTGAACAGTATCTATGGTAAAATCTATCATATCGATAAATGGTAAAATGGGGGTAAACAAGGTTAAAACTATAGGTTAAAGCTTTGAAATTACTCTAAAACATTACTATATCCTATTTTATAGTTGTTTTTGGTTAAATATATGTTTAAGGAGAAAACTAATTTATTTTAAAAAATTAATTTTTATTTGGAACCAAGTATTGACTTTTGAGAAGATAAGTTATATTTTATACAAGTTAAAAGTTATTTTTCGATCTTTTCATTTAATGGAATTATTGGAAGGTTCCATTAGATTTTTTATTTCTAAAAATGTATAATTTAATTTAATTTATCCAATAAAATTCTAGGAACCAAATTTATTACTTGATTTCAATGTAAAATTATTTTTATGCTTAAATCAAGTATTTTCCTAAAAATTGTTTTTCTTGCGTTTTATGTTCTTTTATTAAAAATAATTCCTAAATCCTATAGAAATTTAGATTGATAAAATGGATTAAAAATTTGGAATCATAATTTCTATAGTTTTTAGAGGTTATTTTTATTTTTATTCTTATAATTAGGTTATTAGTAGAAAGTTGATTTATCCTAGATAAATTTAAAGTTATTTTAATATAGTTTAACTAGGATAAAAGTCTTAAAAAGTTTCCAAAACTTGTGAAAATATGATTGGTTGTGTTTATTTAAATTATATATTAGATTTAATTTTAAATTAATCCAATTTGGAATAATTTTCCATGAATTTTACTTTTTAATATTTTAAAGATTAGAAAAATTACAATAACTACACTCCCCTTACTTGTAACAGGGAACCTCATCTCATCTCTTACTCACACCTTTTAAGCACTCTATCTCAGCCAAGGAATACCTAAGTTACTTTCTAACATATCTCAACGTTTTATAGTGGTATTATTTTTGTATTAAGGCCAAAATTATTGGGCTTAATGTATAAAGAAAAGGAGGATGTCTGAAGAGGAGGTAAATCTTATAACCGAGTGTTTTAGTCTTATTTGTTATTCTACAACTATCAAATCTTATTCAAACAAGCCTGAATAGTTAATTTTTTTCTTAAACATAATTAATTGTTTATGTTAATGGTTTAACATATATCCATCTACTTGTTTCATCAAATTGGAAATAGGTCCATCATTCGTGTGGGTGGTGAACTATAACCTCACGAACCAATGTAATTCATTTTCCATCACCACCTCTAACAAATGGTTATAAAGTATAATTTAATGTATATATATTATATTAATGAAAAATTTATCATTATTTATACATAATATGTCATCTATTTCCTTTAAACTACTTCCATTATAAAATGATAATGTTTTTCGTGCTTGCGGGTGGATTACCACCTCCACAAAGTGATGTGATTAATTTTTCATCACTACATCATATGGATGATATATATAATTTTTTAATATGTAAAATAATATTTATGATATAATTATTATTATATAAATATAAAATAATACATTCTTTCTTTCCCTCGTGTTCATTGAATAATGGAAACATTACTCATGTGTACATATGAGATACTTAATTTCTTTACCTCATGTAAGTGATCCAATATTTAAATTTGATGCTGTAAAACATGGATGGATTAAATTTTACCACATTTATTAGTATCATATAAATATATTTAAATATTATATTTTAATAACTGAATCTAGAGGCGTGGTTCTAGGGTTTATATAGCTTCTATTAGAGAAAGGGTTGAGACAAATTTGGAGATTAGGATGTTTTCATGTTAGGTTAACTTAAGAGTTACATATACCATCATGAATTTATAAGTTAAAGGCTTATAATAATTTAAAACTCTTGTAAATCCTTTTTTAGGGTTTAAGTGATGTTATTTAAAGTGATTAATGATGTTTTGGGAGATGTTTTATTGGGTTGAGGTATATATAACCCTTAGGATTAACATTACGTATTATTTTAGAAGAATACAAATTTGGGGATGTAAGATGAAAGGAATGAAATAACATTTTAGGAGTAAAATATATTTAATGTTGTGGTTATTAGGGTTATTTGGGATATATGGTTTTGTATTTATGAAATGATCTACGTTGAACCTTTTGTGTTATTATTGATTTTTTGAGATTAACGTATTATTTACTCATATGAAGGTTAATAAATTTTTGGAATCATATTAAATTGTTTTAAATTTTTTGGTTTTGGATAATTTATAATGATGAATGGAATATATTATTATAATTTTTTTATTATGTGATATATTATAAGTTGATTTGAGTGCCTCACGTATGAAAAATTCTTCTTGAATTCACATTGTTTGGAGAAAAAGATGAGATTTTGGTGGAAATTGATTAATCGATGAAATTATACTTGTGAAGTGAGTATATTTCCTCATATTTTTAGTATATAAATTTCTATAATCTAGGAAAAGTATCTTGAAACAAAAATTTATCCTATTACCTTTTTTTCAATGAATCGATGGTCTTTTCACACCAATTTGGTTTATAGTTTTATAGTCATTAAGGTTATCTTGATCATTCAGTTTATTGTGATAATTATTCTATGTTACTATTCATAATTATTAATTAATTAAATTTTCCATTCATATCCATATTTTCACTTCAAAATAATTTTCACCTATTTGGGGACCTATATATGTGTTATTACAGGTGACCTTCATACTTCCCTTTCCCTATTTTCATAAGAAATTTTTATTAACTTTTGGTATTTTTTGGGATTTTAACAGAATTATTTTCCAATGTGAAACCATTTATTACCAAAATAATTTTAAAATTATGTGGAAACTGTTTATTGAAGGGCAGATAATGTAACACCCCATGATTTTTTTAAATAATTCTATGTTCAATATAGTATACAACACACAACACCGAGCTTAAACGAACCATGAAATTTTAATATTTAAATGTTATAATTATAACCCAGCCATTAAATTAGTGGGTTTGAATAGTAATAACTGAATTATAAACCAAATAAAATTTTTATACTCAAAAAACATTTATTGTTTAATTTCTATGAAAAAAGAACTCAATTTTTAGTAAAGCCGATTTATTCTTAAAAAATACATTTTATTCAAAAATTTTATTTATTTATTTTTATGAGAAAAGATTATAATTAATTATGGAACTCTTAGATTTTTTTTAAAAAATAAATCATTTCTTAAATCATTATATCAAAATTATCTTAAGGATAAATTTTGGGATTTTTCTAAAAAGATTGATTTTTCAGCGAATAGTGAAAAATACCAATTTTTGTATGACTTACATTTATTTTCATTAAAATTTTAAATTGTGATTTTAGTTTTATGATAAATAAAAATAAGTCTTATTTAATTATATATAATATAATTAACTAAATTTTATCTGTCATTATACCTAATCTTAGAATATGTTAATTTTTTGGTTTAAAAACGTATTTGTCTAAAATTTATTTTTCACTGTGTTATGCATTTTTATCTCAAATTAATTTTAGTCACTCATAGGAATTTAATATTGAAAAATAAATTCCATATTTGGTGTTAAGAGTTCCATATTTGGTAAATAGTTCAGTTTTGTTTTTAGTAAATATGAATAGTAACCATGGTAAAATTTATCTCTTTGGTAAAGGGTAAAGTGGGGTAAAGAAGGTTAAAACAAGGAGGATTAACATTACGATAACCCTAGAAATTTACAATATATAATTTCATTAGTTATGTTCAAAAAAATAATAATTTTAAGCAGTTAAATAATTTATTTTAAAACAATACTTTGAATTTTTGTACCCAATATTGACTTTTGAGAAGATAAGCTATATTTTATTCAAATTTAAAACTATTTTTGGATATTTTCATTTAATTTCATGATTGAAAGATTAAATTATGTTTAGTATTTCTCAAAAATTATATAAAAATGAATTTTTTATTTAACTAAATAAATTCTTGGAATCTAATTTATTTTTTTTATTTCACGGTAAAATGATCTATACGCTAAAAATGGTTATTTTAATAAAAACTATTTTTTCTCATGTTTTTTGTTATTATATTAAAAATAAAAAACCTATAAAAATTTGTTTATATAAAATTGATTCAAAATTTGGAATCACTATTTATAATTTTTTATGAGAACACTTTTATTTTTGGTCTTATAATTTGGTTATCATGGTAAAAAGTTAATTTATCATAGTTACGATTAAAATGAGTTTAAAGTTGTTTAACTAGGAGAAAAGGCTTAAAATTTATCCAAAACATGTATAAATATGATTGTATGAGTTTATTTTAATCCTATATCTTCTTTAATTCAAAATTAATCAAATTTGGACCCCTTTTCCATGAATGTGACTTTATAATATTTTAATGTTTAGAAAAATGATAAGAATTATCCTCCCATCACTTATAAAATGGAACCTCCTCACCTGTTGCCCTAAAATTTTTTTTGCATCCTATCTCATCAAATAATTACAATGTAACTTAATAAAATCCCTTCCCATTTTTTAAATGTCTTAGTTTGGGAATAATTTCAATATTATAGGGATTATGGAGTAATACAAATGAGGTTTTCCTAAGAAGTGGTATAAGTTATAATGAAATGTTTTAGTTGTACTTATTCATATACCACCTTAAAATATTATTCAAACATGATTAAATAATAAAAAAATTTCTTCCATATACGTATTTTTTATGTTATTGTAATAACCTATATTCATCTCTTTCTTCCATCAAATGGAAAATGAATCCATCGTTCATGTGTACGACAAACTACCACCTTGTAAACAGATGTAATTTTATTTCCATCACTATCTCTCATAGATGGTTATAATTAGGTATTTAGTATATATATATATATGATATTAATGAAATAATTATCATTCTATTAAGATATGATATCATCTATTTCCTCACCTTTCCATTCATTGATGAATTATAACATCATTCATGGGTATGTGTGGATTATCACCTCTATAAATCGATGTGATTTATTTTTTTATCACCATAACACATGGATTATATATATAATTTTATTTTTATTTTTAATATTATATTTGTTATATAATAATATTTTTTTAATATAAAACAATACTTAGTTTCTTTCCCCCATTTTTGTTGAAAAATGGAAACATTAATCATGTGCACGTTTGACCTACCATCTCTATGATTGTTACATAATTCATTTTTCATAACCATATTTCATGGTTGATTTTAAAATTATAATTATTTTATAAAAATTATAATTAATTAATTATTATTATTTTGGAGGTGAAGGAACATTTACCCCTTTGACCACAATTATAACATTGAATATAGTTTGAAATTATGAACCAGACATCCTAAAAACACCCAACATGGACTTAACTAATTATGTAAGTAAATATGTCTTTGAAATAAATTAATAAAATGGCTCAATGAAAAAGTTATAAGCCTTTAAAATTTTATGAAGTAATTATATAAATGATATATATTTATTATATAGGTGGTAAAGGAAATACATGGAAATTCTAGACTCTAGGTTAGAGATTTCATCTTTATTTACTTCTATTGAGTCATGTTTTAAATGTCATACAACTAATTTATTTTATATTGTGTACATAATACCCCTTTAAAATTCATATCATTAATAATTACTTCATGGTATTTTTTGTTTCAATTCAAATTATTTCATTCTAGGGTATTTGATTTGAAAGTTACCAAGTGGAAAAGAGTTTCTTAACTCAATTTCCATTCATTGGGTTATAATTATGCTTTGTTGAATTTTGTATTCAATGGTTATGTGTGAGTTGATATATAAATTATTATTATGTATTTAAAAATTCTTACATGGATTTAAATATTTGCGTATAATCTCTTCATGTATTAATTATTACATAAAAAGTTATAATCTTTGAAATCATTTTCTTTTTATAAATCTCATTTTATTGAGAAATGATTTGTGTTGTGCCCCATGATTTCCTTGTACAGTGTTATTAATTCTTCATGAATTATTTTTGAAAATTTAATACATGAAATTATTGGGATTTAAATATCCTTATCATACACTTGTTTTAATGAACTTTTATTCAAAAGTTATCAAAGTGGTAAAGGATCTATGTTACAATCTTCTTTCTTTTCAAGATTCTTTATGTTCAAGGTTCATTTGGTTGAAATAATAATTTATTATTTTATTGAAACCAATCTATTTTATTTTTCTATAGTTATGAATTTTGTTTACATGTATAATTTCTAAATCTTGTATTATTAATTAAAGAAGAACAAAAAAATTTGTTTATAAGGGATACTGATCTTATATATTATTTTTGATTAGGAATATTTCTCATTCATATCAACACTTTCAATTTTTTTTTGAGAATGTTCTTTTCAAAAAAATATTATTTCTTAAAGTTTTTTTTACATGACCCTTGACCATCTTTTAAACTATTTAAATGGAAATTTCTTAACATTTTCTTCATAGGTCACTTTTGACTCTCTTTAAAAAAATGTTTGAAAAAATGTTTATTTTTAACATTTATTACATGAATAGATTTTCACACCATCATGATAATTATTTTATTTGAATATTACTTTATAATATTCCAAGGTTATTTTAAAATAAATGTTTTTGCAAGGTTTTTTTGAATTTTATGTTTTTAAAAGTGATTTTCAGAGTGGAAGGGATATTTTACTCAAGAATATTTTTAATGATATTTTTAGGGTATCTCTATTCATCAATGACAAAAACACTTGATAGTACTTATGATTCCTTGAGGATAATTTGTAGAAATAACATCATTATTCTTTCTCAAGAAGGATTATAATTGTTTCAAATAGATTTTTAGGGAAAAAATTTCTTATTCATGTGTTAATAAAGTTATAAAGCCAATAAATTTTTGTCTATGAGTTTTATCATGCAATGGATGATCTGTATACCTTTTTCATGTTACGGTTCTTTTACATTGTTTATGATGATGGGTGGTTCTTTTATAATCTAACTACTGGTGGTTATATTATAAAATAAGGATGGGTGGGTCTGTTATCACCCATAAATTCATAGGATAATGATTATGTTCTCCAGATCTTAATATTAGACGTTAATCTTATTGACTATTCCACTTGTAAAATTGATTTTAGGAGTGATATGAAGACAATGCTCCATGATACCAACACATTTTACCTTTTCCTGATATGAGATTCTAATGGATCTTTTATTCTAGGATTATTTTCACATATATTAGGATTATTTATTCTCATGACTCTTTCCTTTGATAGATATTTATTCCATGTAACATGTTTTATGATCCACTTATTTATGTTTATGAATTATCTAATTTTTTTGATTATCTAATTTTTATTATTTCATTATACACTTATGCTCATGTTATGATCACTCATGACAATCAATTATTAATTCTTATGTCTATCCTTAATGAGTATTTTTGCTCACACTTCTTATGTATCTATTTCCCTAGGTTGTGAAGAAGGGTTTTAGGAATGTTATGACTTATAATGTTACTAAATTTAAATAACTTATTAGGTGATGATGAAGATATTTTTGAACAAATTTTTTATTTATCCATGTTTTTATGTAATATTTTTCCTAATTCTATAAAACGAAAAACCTGAAAGTTCATAGGGAATGTAAGTGAACCTATATTTCTAGTTTATGTTATAATCTTTATATGGTTTAATTTAGATGTTGGAGTAGGCGGAGCGGGCATACCCTTTTCTCTCCCATGATGGCCGATTCTTGGGTTTCTTGGTGATGGCAATCTGCCATTTTCTTGGGTTTAATATCCTCCCTCTTTCTGGTGTTGTTGAATCAGATTCTCCCTTAAAGTCGCCTCCCAAAACTAAGGTGATTCCAGTGAAGGATATATCATGTTATTTTCAAAGCGCCGTTCGTCGCTGCGGTCCATTGGTCTCCGTGAACACGGACAACAAGGCCAGATTTCCCTCTACAACAAATCCGATTACAGGATCTGGGATTCAACAACTCAGTGCGGTCGGTGCAAGGATATCTAGTTCCTTTAAGGATTCAGATTTCATGAAGATCTCTTCTGGACATGTGGGTTTTGATGGGGCGGGGAAGTGGTCCTCTTTTTATTTTGGGATTGCGGAATCCTTGCAGGTTGCGGTAACATCACATGTTTTTCCTGCGCCTTCTCTGGTGGATGTCTCTAATAAAATTGATACACCGCAGCACGCTGATTGTCACCAGGAAATTTAGAAGCTCTTGCAGTCATCAAATGTTTCTGGGAAATGGGGGAATGTCTCTGATGATGAAAGGGGAAACAACAGAACCCCTGCTCTAGGAAACGTTCGACCTATATCCTTCAAGGATGTTTTCTTAAGTAGTGAGGCAAGGATGACTGATAGTGAATATTTTTCCTCTATTCCACCAAATAGGAGACCTCACAAGGTTTTTTCTCATCTTCCGAAGATTGAGTCGACTAGATCATATTCAAAGGTGTCAAAAAAGATGGATGCAAATATTCTTAAGATGTTCAACCAGGAGAAGTGTCAATCTGAGTGGGAGTCTTCTGGTGACTTGGGTTATGGAAATGACATGTCATATTATGATTGTATGTCATATTATGATTATTATTCTTTTGATTGAGGGAAATTCTATTTGTTTGACCCCTTTCTCCTCTTTTATGTTCTTCTTTTGAATAATAATTGGTCAGAAGATTTGCTTCTGGATGACCCTTTAATATAAATTAATATGGTTTAATTGTTTCCATATTTATTGGTATCAAATCTATAAATGTAAAAATTATATTTTAATCATCAGATCTGAAAGTTTGTTTTTGGGGCTGTTTTAAATTATGTCACCTATCCTTGTCGAACCACACAAAAAGAAATTTAAGGAACAAACCAATCTAAGGGTAAAGGGAGTGGTGTATACTAAAGTCAGGATACAATTATACTCATATATCCTAGAGTTTATGGGATAGGGGTACACTTGTGTAAATTCAGCAATCTAGACCCAGGTTTTCTTTTATAATGGATTAAATTTCTTAGAATTCATATAATAATATGATACCCATTTCTATGGTTTATCATCAAAATAAAATCAGTATCCATGCTCAAATAACATTATCACCTAAATTATTCCATATGTTAGATATATAAATTTTCAATATTTTATAAATATTACTATAAAATATAAATGATAATGATAATAATCAATACATATCTGTTTTATAAATCACTCAAAATGAATAACTAGTAAGTATGATAACATCATGATAATATGACAAATAAATAAAAATAGTATTTAAATTTCATAGGGAAGATTTACAAAACACCTTTTCAATCCAATTTTTTTATTTTCATTAGGCTCACATAGAAAGGGAACAAGGCACAAAGCTGAACACATTTTTATATATAAGTGAAAACCATATTACCAATTGAAATCCCAATTTGGTTTATAATAATTTTCAATTTTTTGAACAAAAAGGATGATATATATTTTATAAATCTCTATTAGTTAACATGGATATTGAGTAAACCATTTTCCTTTACCTCAACTTACCCATCCATTGCATCATTAGAGAAATAGTCTCTTAACCAAAGGTTAAGTTAGGGTTTTAAAATTACATTAAATTTAGGAAAGGGGAAAAGGGCCCATGTATTACAACATTAATAAATGTGTTAATGTTTTTAAATATATTGTACAATTGATATGTTTAACAAATCTAGTGGTGTGTATAATGTGAGTGACTATTAATTTTTTTAATTATAAATGATAGAAATAACATTAATTACAGATCAAGATATTTAAATATAAGCCTTAGTGTAGTGAAATGTTTTATTAATCCCATTTGTGACTTAATTTAGTTCACTAGTTATATTTTAAGGTAATATTGGTTTCTAACAAGATATTCAAAATTGGCCATGAATATAGCGGAATAATCCTTCTATAGGGCCAAAATAGTGTGATTGAGTGCTAGAGACTAAAATCCTATATAAACTTTTATTAAAATTATATGTATAAAATTTGATATATAATTATGTCATTTCTTACCATAATATTTTTGATTCTTCTGCATTCATTATTTACATGGTAATGTACTTAGATTTTGTGTCATATCAAAATGGTTATAGTAGTTCCCAGCTATAATTAGAAACTTGATATATTATTCCAATTATCATAAATATATGTTCTATGGTCTAGATCCACTATACTGATGGTATATAGATGATTTATGGATATTAGGTGATGGGGGACCATAATAATTGAGGAATTTTCTCGAAAATCTCATACTTGGAGATCTTGTGTAGATGCAATCATGAGAACTAAACTATCTATTAGAACACCACATGTTTTAGGTGTCATTGGCTGATCTTATCCAAAAACATGTGTATTGGTCTTTCAACTTGAGATCATTATCAGGGTGTACCATTCTACCATGTACTTTGATGTAATGAAAATACCGTGACATTAAAGTCGTGTTGAGGTAGTTTCTGTTGGGCACATCATTGGTGGATTGACATTGGTTGAATGATCAATATATGATTTTTAGCTTCTGATTTGAGGAAGAAATATCTTAGTACATGTTTTCTAGGATATTAGTATATTTTTAAATCCATGACCATAGTGATTAAAGTTTAGTCTATCTATAAATTTTAACAAATAATGTAATTAAGGATATTGGTATAAAGTGTTTATCCTGCTTTAAAAGACATCACAAGATGAATAGATTACATTACACTGATAATGTTTGTAGGAGGTTATCAGAGATGTAATATTCTTTATTTCATTAGGGTCCATGATGTGTTGCTATATGCCACTCTAGGTCTATGTGTATAAATAACTACTATTAAGATAAGGACTTAGAGGGTTACACACTAAGTGTATCCAGAAGTTCAACCTATTCAGATGAATAATAGTTTATGATTATTTGTTCCTCATATTCAAGGGCTAGTGAATGTATGAGTTTGAAAAATCGAAGGAAAAAAGTTTCAATTATATTATTAGAGTTTATAAGAATAATGATTGAATTTATTTCTCAATGTATTCACAAGTTTTTTAATTATAAAAGTTAATATGAGAAAATATAATTTTTTGAATGACCATAATACATTTATGGTTCATTAAATTATTAAGGGAGATTATGAGAATATGTTTTGTGTTGTATCTCCTCATGTAGGATTTTGAAGTGATATAAGTGGGTGAAAAAAATTCTTGACATCTATGATAAGTTTTATAAAGTCATTAGTGTGCAAAAAAATCTATAATGAATGTTATAACTTTTTTTTCAGACCAAGGTTAAATTTTGGGAAGTATATCCTATGTATAAAAAATAATTTTAGCCTCTTGAATAGTGTTACACACTATTTTCTTGAATTTGATAGCTCTATCCTTCTATCTCTTAATATTTAGAATGAGAAACCAAAGGAAGAATAAGGCTGAATCGATCCTTTGATCTTGATCATGTCCATGTTCTTCACATGATCAAAGGGTAATTTTCAAGATCTTTTATTTCCGACACTTGAACTAAGGAATAAAATATTGTTTATCCAAGAGATATGGTTCACATGTGGATGAAATATATGATACCTACCTTGGTGCCTTTGAGCCCTGACATGCCAGAGATGAATGAATTAAATAAACGATTTTAAAAAACCTGGTACCCTTTAAATTTTCATTTAATTTTATTCTTTCATGATATAATTGAATTGAATTTGTTCTTTTTATAAATATAGGAATGGGTATTTTGGCATTTAGGAGTTTTTAAAATGAACCCAAAAATAAAAATTTAAATTATATAATTTTCTTGCTACTACATGCAACAAGTTCCTTCAATTTGTATTAAATTTTGGATGCATTTATTTAGGTTGAAAATTTCCAAAATTTAGTTAAATTTTCTAATATTAGTAAATTGGGTTTCAATATGAACCCAATATAGAAAATCGTATATCGATATGATTTTTTATGACTAATATACGGTCGGTCAAAGGTCGATAAGTTTTATGAGTCTATTATAATGTGAATTAATTGAATAATTTTTGTTCCAATTTTATGGCGACTCGTGAGATAGATTTATTTATAGGGTGTGATAAAAGTATTATTTTTATTGGATGGAGATTCAGGTGTTCGGTAGGTGTAAACTAGTGGGATGATAGATTTTTTTACAATATAAAATGATAGATTTTAAAACAATTGAATTCATACAAAATAAGCATGAAATTTAAAAAAATATATATGTACACCCCAATTATATTGGCCGTGGACTATATGGAACCTTCCCATTAATGGGGAGGGAGATATATAATACTGCTACACAATTAATTAGGGTTTCACCAACACACACACACACACACATGTTTTATATATATTCCTTTAAATCGGATGCTCTAACCTAAATTAGGCTAGACTGAGTCTTTCTGGATCTCACTTACTTGACTGGTAAAGCCCATAACATGCTCTAAATTAATATATATATATATATATATATATATATATCTTATTTAATTATAAATATATGAAAAAATTATAAAAAATTTCATAAATTATATTTTATTTTACGTAATTTAATAAAATTATTTTGGGTTCCAATGGACATTTAAATAATAAATTAAAATTATTTTAATATGGGTTAATGCATTAAATTTACCCTCGAATTATATTTTTAAAATCATAATTTTTCTTATGCAACATAATTTCACATTGAATGATCATGACCTGAGATTAACCAATGCATATTTTTATTAGGTAATCCATTTTTCAGTCAATAAATATAAAAATATTTAATGGCTCATGATCACATTATTATTTATTTATATATTTTTCACATGCATGGTTTATTATTTTGTGAATGTTTATTTTTTATGTGAGATCTCATAGTGAAATAATAAACAGGAATGCATAGATAAAATGAACTTGTGTATTGAATATTTTTATGTAAATATTGGTTATTTTTTTTACAATAACATATAACAGTCACATTAAATAGAAATTTATTTCATTCACTTAAATAAATTCACAAATACCTTAAAGAAAATATTTAGTTTTTAAATTCTTTCCATTACTTAAATTTGGACAGAACTTATTGTCTGAGGTTCTCTTCAATAGTTGAGGGCATCTCTTACTAATTATTTATTATTATTAGAGGGATAAATCAACTAAAATAGAGTTGAAAGAGAATAATTATCCATATAAATATTGTTTTAACTTTAGAGGCAAAGCATTGAGCAATGAAAGGTAATCATTTGTAGGAAATTAGACTCCACTCAACTGATCAAGGAATAATGAATTAATGTGGTTCACCTATGAAAATCCTACCTTATTCGATAAAGGTAGTGGTGATTCCATAACCCTAGTTTTGAATAGAGGTTTATGGATCCTTTACACAAAATAATCAGGTGACTTAGTGTTTCAAATTTAGAAGTTTAAGTATACTAGTATTTGATAAAATAGTTGGAGTCATTTGAAAATAATAATTTAAAAATTTCCTTTGGTAATCCTTATAAATTCCCAATATATTAAATTTTATTAATTTTAGATCAAATTTCCATCACCATAACCAATACAATTTCATTGTGTTCAATTATTGATAAATTGAACATCTTGGTCATAAATAATTTTTAGAAATGGTATAGACGCTTACATATAATACTATGCCAAGAAAAAATATTGATATTATATAATTCCCACTTCTTGTTAATCCTAATTAGGTATAAATAAATTCATATAAAGATAAGTAAAATAAGTATATGTATGATTAACTGGATTTCCAATGAGACATGATTTCATCTATAACTAGTGAGCTACTAAAAATGATCAAGGGTGAATATGATTCTAATATTATATCCTATATCTAGGATTTATATGAGGAGAGATATCAAAAATAAATATATGAAATATCTAGTGATATTTATAAATGTAGGATAATAAAAGGAAATCCATAATCACCTCTTGTACTTATGATGATTAGGTACATTGAGAAACTGGAGACCCTTGGGTTAAAAATGATTCAAGAAGTATGAAGTGATCTCATTTTTCATATTTAATACCTAGATTCTTGAAATTGATCATTAATTATAATATGAATAACATGAATAAGACACTCCCAGATTTATTGGCTTTAGTTGATCATGATGTTAAGGATATGAATAATTACAAATCTTCTATCCTTATGGTGAACAAGAGAAGGAAAGGCAGGACTTAGGTGAAAAATTATTGGTCTAAGTAAAAGGAACTAATGTACCAACCCTTTAAGAAGATTAAGATAAGAATGGAAATCAATGATTTGGATAGAATCTATTTTTCAAATGGTAATAAATTCCATTTGAAGAAGAATTTTAAATATAGGAAGAAGAAACAGGGTGATGATTCTTCTTCTGGTATATTTTTTATTCAATGTAATCTATCTATATTTATGGGTTTGGAATTTCATAATGTATGTGGCTTACACATTTTTATTCAAATATAGGAACCTATAAAATTAAATATAATTGAAAAGGTTAAGTTGATCACTGACCAATAAATCATGTGTGACTGGCAGTATTTGCAGTTGGGATTATCTTCTTACTTTTCATAGTGGATTGTTCTTATGCTAAATAATTATTATTATGAACCATATGTTACCAAATTCATAATATAAGATTCAAGTTTATACATTATTTTATTTTATTTTTGGTTTGTATTTTTTTTATGTATATGAAAAACATTTGTTATGGTATGGAACATTTTAAAATTGTATTGAAAATACTTGAACTAAAGAATCCAATTTTGGAAATCAAAGAAAAATCTAGTGAGACTAATATCCTACCAACCAATAGAACATCAAGATAGGTGATATAAATGAAAATAATTTAAGAAAACAAAATAAAGAAGAATATTTAGAATATATTGAGTTAAAACCCTTCGATGTATGTCATTCTTGTTTATAAGGTAAAATGACCAAAACACTATTCAATAGTAAAGGATAACGAGCCAAAGAACTATTAGAGTTAGTTTATACTGATGAATGTGAACCATTTATAATAGTGGAAAGCGATGGTTTATCTTATTTCATTACATTTATTGATGACTTTAGTAGGTATGGTAATATCTACATAATGAGGTATAAGTCATATTCCTTTCAACTATTTAAGGAATATCAAAATAAATTAGACAATATTCTTGGAAAATAGATCAAGAATCTCTTCTTAGATAGTGGCATGTAATATCTAAAAACCATTTACCAATCACTTAAAGGACTATGGGATTGTTTCCCAACTTTGTCCTCATTTTACACCATAGTGGAATAATATTAGTGAAAGGAGGAATCTGACCCTTCTTGACATGGTTAGATTGATTATGAGTTATATAACTCTAATATTATACTTTTTGGGGTCTGAATTATAGAAAATAATATATAAAATAAACTAAGTACTAACTTATGTGGAAGACAAGATTCTATATGAGTTATTTTATATAAAAAAACCTTATTTGTCTTATATAAATGTATGGGGATATGATAAATAATTCAAGAATATACCTAATGATAAATTAGAATCTCAAAGAATGAGGTTTATCTTTTTATGTTATCATAACTAAAATAAAGGATATTACCTATAAAACCCTTGTAAAAGAAATTTTTTTGTAGAAATACATTCCATATATCAATAAAGGGAACAAATTTTCAATATATATAATGGGTGAAATATTGAATTTGATGAAGCTATTGATTTAGATGTAAAATACTTGGCACTAGAAAAATATTTTCAAGTGATAATGGGAAATCAATATTTTACAGAGACAAAAGTACTCTATAGGTCAACTATAGAGATTAGAGAACTAGTTAGATATGGTTTTATTATCACTAATAAAAGTGACACATTACTCCTTAAGGATAATGAACATCTAATTTATAAGGAAGAAAAAGATGGAAAGGGTGGTACTAAATGGAAATAATATAAGAATTATGAGATGCAATCCATGTAGGAAAATCAATTTGGATTAAGGAAGATCCTCTATATTATGTAAAGCCTATTGGGTGTAAATGGGTATTAAAAAAATATCTGTAAATGTATGGTCAAGTAAGTACCTGTAAAGGATAACTCATTGCGAAAGGTTTTAGGAAATGTCTAGTCATAGACTATTATGGAGTCTTCCCACTAGTCACAATACTAAAATCCAATAAAATATCATTTGTAATAGCGACCTTCCATTATTATGAAATTTTGAAAATGTATGTCAAAAATTCTTTTATAAATGGGAAGTTGGTTGAATATGACTATATAATATATCCCAAAGGGTTTATAATGTCAAAGAGTTCTTGCATAGATCAATTTATGTATTTAAGTATATATCATGATCATGGAATGTTCATTTTGATGAGGCCATAAGAGAATATGGTTTGATTAAGAATGAAAGTGATCCATGCGTCTATAATAATTTTAGTGGGATTAACATCATTTTATTAGTATTATGTGTTGATGCCATATTAATAATTGGTAATTAAGTATGAGTGTTAAACTATTTGAAAAATTGGTTAAATGAATGATTATACATGAAATATTTTTGTGAAACTACATATATTATTTGGATCAAGTTCTATAAATATAGATCTAAGTGGCTTCTTTGGCTATGTTAAAGTATGTATATTGATAATTGAAGTTCCAAAGGATCATGTTATAATGGGGGGGGGGGAATCACTTGTTCACTTTTATAAGTTTCAAAACATTTAAAATAACTTAATCCATGAAATATGTTAAAGTTTATATCCTTATAATATTTTAGTAAATACTCGTGCATGAAAAATTAGGAAAGAAATTATAGAACACGAGATTTAAAAGTTTTGACCTCGGTTTTAGAACTTACATACTTTCCATATACACTTCCATGGGTTTATATAAATTTACTATTATGAAGAAGTGAATAAATATTGTGCCAACTCCCATTGGACACATTCTATATCATCATAGGAATGATTATAATGAATCCCATTAGTTTAAAAAAATTTCTTACAAACAATTGTAAAAAATATGTTTTTCAAAACACACAAAAACTGTGTCTGAAATCATCAGTTCCATGTGGATAGTTCCGATTCTCTTACTTGAACGAGGATGGGTACGATGGACTCAGTTTGATGAATTCATTCCAATGAAATTATTATGATGAACCTAAATTTTTATTTCAGAAACTCTACTCAAATGATTAGTCTAATCTTCCTCAGTCTGGAAAACAAAACAATCAGATGTATAACCATATAATGATGTCTCTGTTTGGAAAGATATCTTTGAAATGAATTCTACCATGCTCCACCTTTTTCCTCTCACATGAAAAGTTTAAAAGAGTGAATTTACTATGATTATATTTATAGGAATCTAATAATGGAAAAGTAAAGAAACTAATTTTTTTCCCACTTACTCAAATTCATAAACTCTGCGAGCTACGCATATTTGAATTTCATGTTTGGCCACCTCAACTCTTTGCAAATATTCTAGAATCTTTTTGAGTCATATTGTGTCTTCTTAGTGACCATCCTTCTCAATATTCCTAATTTTTATTCAATAATATGGAACTTCTTGAAATCATTACCATAGAAATTCCTTACCTCATTATGATGGAACAAACTCAGCTCATTATGGTAGAACATTCTCATCTCATTCCGAATTGACTTTCCTCATTAGAGTTAGTCTGATTAACTTTTCTTCTTAGAGATAGTTCAATTGAATATTAATCTCAGAGATAGTATAAGTTAAATTAATTCTTACAGTTAGTCTGATTGACTTTAATTCTCAGAGTGAGTCCAATTTTTTTCCTTCTCAGAGTTAATCTTATCGGCTTACATTATTAGAGTCAGTATAATTGACTTCCCTACTTAGAGTCAGTCATATTGATTTTTTCTCAGTGTTAGTTCAATTGAATTTCCTCTTTATATTAATTCCGATTGACTTTACTTATTATAGTCAGTATTATGGAATCCTCATAATTATGGAATTATCATTATGATGAAAACTCCACTTTGTAACTTTTAAATTATTTAAACCACTTCATCTATAACACATTCAGAATTTTGAAAACTTCTCTCTTTAGTTCTTCTAGATCAGATGAAAATTTTTCTTGAATCCTGGAATCGATACATTCTCTAAAATTCCTCCATTTCATCCAAATATTTTATCAAGAGATTTTTCCTGATTTATGAGAATTTAAATATTTGAAAGGCATTGTCTGACTTACATAAGAAAGTATTATGAATTCCCATACTTTTCACACGTTCTTTATTTCCAACCAAAACTTAAAACAATTGGACACACCTATTCTTTCCCTATTCATTATAAGGGTTGAAACATAAGAATTACTGAAAAATTATGATATTTGAGTGTTAAAAACCTTTAAATAATCATCTGGATTAAGGTTAGAGAGTTTAAGAACTTTCTAACTACTGAAATCACTATGGTAATTCAACATCATCAACAATATTATGACTTTATACAATAAAAAATTATTTATAAAAAACACCATTTTGATATATATTGAAATTCCTGCTAATGGATTTGATACTTATGATGTGTCTGATAAAAAAAATTAACTTTATGAATACTTCTGCGACTGGTGTGGATCAGTCCGATACCTTATGTCAGTGTAGATTAGTCAGATCTTCTGCATCTAGTGTTGCTTTATCAAAAAAAAATTCTACCACTTTATGTTTAGGTTCAAACATTCAAAAACCATTACCTATTTTTCAAAAACATTATTTTACAAAATATTAGTTGTCAAAAAATAAAAAATGTTTTAAAAAATAAAAAAACAAAAAGGTTCTTCAATCTCCCCCTTTGGATTTGTTGAAAACAATTATTAACAACTTTTTCAACTCTTATAAATTTCTCACAATTAAACTTTTGTAAACAACTCAAGTTTTTTGAATTTTAGCAATACATAAACATTCTCAAAAGGGAGTGTCCTAAAACCAAAACTACTGGATAAAGTAATGCTTTTAAGGAGTTACATACCTCGATGAAAATCACAACTTCAGATTCATAAAAAAAGTCAATAAAAAAATTATTACAGAGTAAAAAGTTGTTACTTTTTCTCCCCCTTTGATAACATAATCCAAATCATGATGGAGGACTTACTTATTTTATTTAAGAAGTCATTTAAGGAGTCTAAACTTGAAGTTTCAACCTTAACTCAAAAAAACTTTATTTTTGAATTTCCTTTGTGATGATATCGACAATTTGATACTTCATTGAGATGTATTCCATTAAAATACCTCCAGTATAAACTTTCTATTTTATAAAGTGAAAATTTATATTAATATGTTTTGATATTTTATATTAGAAAGATCAATTGAACTCTGATTATCACAAAGTATCCTAAATTGTTTATAAACTTTTACTTTCAAATATTCCAGCTAAAATTTCATCCACAAAAATCTGAGTTCAATCCTGGGTAGTAGAAACATATTCTGATTCAGCTGTGCTCAAATTTACTGAACTTTGTTTCCTTCTATGCCAACTTACACAATATTCACCTAAGATAAATGTTCATATAGAGGTTGATTTTATATCATTAAAATATCTAGACCAATCATCATTAGTATAACCATTAAATGTCATCTCACAATTTCTTTTGTATAACAAGCCATGTGTAGTTTTTCCCTTGAAATATCTCAGAATTATCTTTGAATCCTACATATATAATTATTTCAGATTACTTTGATACCTGACACACAATATCACTACACAAACAATATCATGAATTGAGCATATAAGGTAATGTATACTTCCTATCAGCTTCTGAAATTATTTCTAATTCAGACTTTTAATAGACTCATATTTACAAAAATTCATCACCACTAAGATATGATTAGAAACTTCTTAGATTCTTCCATGACAAACTTTTGTGATAGTTCCTTGACAAATTTTTCTTAAGATAAGAAAATGTATTTTTATTTCTTTTAAAATTGTAAAACAGGGAATAATACCAATTCTACTAACATTTAAATCTCAAATTTTCTTTTCATTTATTCGGAAATTGTTTTACAAACATATTCCCAATCTCCAACAATAATTATATCATCCAGAAAAAAATTAAAATTAGAGTTCTAGAGTCCAAATATTTCACATATAAGTTTCTATAAACTTTTTCTTTAGAAAAATTCAAAATTATAAAACAATTTTCAATATTATAATACCTTACATGTGGATATTTTTTCATTCCATATAAAAATTTCTTCAATTTACAAATTTTTTTAATCCTCATAGAGTAGAAACCCACAAGGTTTTATATGTAAACTTTTTATTCAATTTCTCTATTGAGAAATGCTGACTTTACATCCATATGATATACACCATAATTCTAGTGAGAATCCACTAATAGAAACATTCTAATAGTTTCTAATATTTCAATTAGGGAAAAGGATTCATCAAAATGCTCACCTACCACCTGTGCATATCCTTTGCAAACATCCCTTGATTTTTTTCTAGGAACATATCTATGTTCATTCAACTTGTTTATGTAAAACCAATTTTTTATGAAAAATTGTTTTAGCTTTGGACATGGAACAAGTTCCCATGTTTCATTTTTCATAATTTGATCCAACCCTTAATTCATAGAATTCACACATTCTTTGTGTTGAATAGCTTCTGAAACTAATTCTGGTTCAACTTTTGAGATGTGTAAATTTTTATTTTCTAATATCACATTTCATCTATTTTAAACTAGATCCTTCTAATTACCAAGAATATTTTCTCTCTCAACATGTTTTTTTTAAAGTAGGAAATTTCAGAGTTCCTCTTCTAACTTCACATTCCACATCAAATTATTCATTTGAAGCTTCATGCACATTACTTTTCTCACTTTAATTTTCTTTGGAAACTTTTAGTTTTTCATTATAAATATTCCCAGAAACATTTTTTAAAGAGGTTGGATTCTCAAAAACATTCACATCATATGAGTCCACCAACATTTGTAGATGTTTGTTCCAACATTTCTAACTTTTTCCATTGGGTGAATATCTTAGAAAATTCCCTTCCTTATCTTTCTCGTTAAAAATTCCTAGATCTAGTTTTTTGATTTTAAGTACACATAGAATTAGAAAAACCTTGAAGTAATTCAATGAAGATTATTTCATACCATATTTCATAAGATGTAATGTTGGATTATAGTCTCAACAAATATTTTTTCTAAATATGTATTGAAGTATTAATAACTTCTCCCCAAAAGAACATTGAAGGTTTTTATTATATTAATATAATTCTTTCTATTTCCACTAAAATTATATTATTTATTTACAATAATCCATTTCATTTTGGAGTATAAGGAGTTATATACTGATGTTTGATACCATGATTTCTCAAATAAGTTTGAAAAGAATATATGGTGAACTCGGAACATTTTTATATTCTCAAATTATTTATATAAATCCCCATTTCTTTCTCAACTTATTTTCTGAAAAACATGATCATTTCCACAACCAATGATTTATATTTCATAGACCTATTGTTTTTTATTTGAGTAAAATCATAAATAAAAGTGATAAAGTATAAATATACATTTTTTTACTAATGTCTCATTAGCCTAAAAAATCAGAATGAATAATTTCAAGATGCCCGAAAGACTGAATCTCAAATTTCTTATGACTTTAATTAGTCATCATAATTTTTTGACAAGTAACACTATCATATTACTCTCTTATTTTCAATTTTGGGAATTTTATACAACATTCAATTTAGAATGGGTTTTCATGTTTTTCTTCCCAAGTTGGAAATTTATTTGGTTCTATAACTTATTCTCATCTTCAGCTATAAAGAACATAAAATTCCATGTAATTTTTTTAAATTATTTGGGATTATTACGAGTATGTGAAAATTGACGGAGCATGATTCCGAGGCCTAATGTTCTCGGAATGAATTTCTGAAATTTTTTAAAGGTACATTCAGTAAAAGATTATGAGGCGTTTTCTATAATTAGAACCGGTTTTTGGATTAAAAATCCAAGGACACCATTGAATCCACAGTGCCAAGATTCGCTTATGGGAAGATTCACTTCAACCATAGTAGGTCGGGAGAAAAAGTTAATTTTTGGGCTTTAAAGAAAAATAATAAAATAAATTTACAATTATCTTATTTCTTTTTCTCCAGCGGATGAGTGGTGGTGGTGGAGACCGGTGACTTTTCAAGCTAATCAATGGATTGAATCTCCTTTATTTGTAACCACACCGTTGGGGAATTGATAGGTTCATTCATTAAATGAACCTCATTAATTCCTTGGTGCGTTACTCCCCTACCCCGCTATTTAAGTAAGGATTGGGCTAGAAATTTGACATGACTTCACCAAGAAAGGGACCTCGGGCTAGGTGATGCAACACCTTCCACCGACGAAGACGGAATCTCGGGCAGCATCGAACCCGGACCAATGAATGCCAATGACCTCACTCTACTGAGGACTCTCCTTCCACCAACAATCGTGATACCTCAAACAAATCTTGAGGTATGGTTTTGATTTAATTCATGTGTAATTTTTCTTTCCCTCATTCTTGGAGAGGATGATGATTCATTGAATTTATAGTTTATTAAAGTTGATTAATTTATCGTCCACTTGTTATAATGTTAACACGGAGGCCACTGGGAAAAAGAACAAGGCCCGAACCCTCTTCCATCTCGTTATTGATTCATTATTTCGGGGAAAATTCATCAACTCATCGAAACCTTGAAACCGAGAGGCGCACAACGACGACGAAATCTCGAGAGTACCATAGGCACATCCGGAAGGAAGAACGGAACACTGGAGCTCACCTAGTGTCCCACAGAATAAGCACCGGTGACCAGTGAACGACACTAGTAGATGGGAGCGGTGGCTGAAAACCACCGACCGCGGTGGAAGAGCAGCTCCACTCAGCAATTTGGTGTCCAGAAAGGTGACTGACAGCGGGTCAGCCGCGGAGGTGGAGGTGGCGCGCCTTCGCGCACCACGTTTAAGGGAACTGAGGCTTCAAAGCAACGACAGAGCTAGTAAAAGACCCAATCCTATGGGTATCGTGGGTGATGAGATGGTGCCATGTGTCGCCAATATTTAAGGGAGACGAATAGCTCCTTTGATCCGTTTGGGAATAGCGGACTGCGTGACCCCCGCAGGTCGCGCCAACCGGAGGGCCGGACCGCCGCGACCCAGCTCAGCTAGGGCAGGTCGGGCAGGTCTGTGGCCCAACCCAATTGGGTAGGCCCAACGTAGTTTGGGCCGGGCTGGGCCCATCCGACTAGGTCAGACTGGACCCAGACCCCTCTCGGGCCCAAATACACACAAGTGACCATATCTTACGAATCTGAAGTCTGTTTGATAAGCTATATGCGGCGATGGGATCCTTCAAGAGAGACAATACTTTTGAGATACTCCATAAGATTTTTGATGAAAGTTAAAGTATGGATGGGTTGGATCAACTCCAAATCCAACCAGGTCCTCGGTACTAAAATAAAAATAACTTACTGAATGGGCATCTGGTTGACGCACCATCTATTGCGTTTGAGCCCATATGATGTGATGGATATTTGAGAAACTTCTTCCTGGGACTTCATACTGGTTGAAATACGACCAATGGCTTGAGGAGTGGTTCTCCTAGAATCAAGCGTTCTATGAGCAGGAATATTGTGGATGAAAGTGAGGCCGAGGTTGGTGACATATCCTAACGAGGTTAGTACTGAGAGATCTTGTGTGGGTCATCACCTATCAATCCTGTGCAGTTCAGATCCTATATGGGTCAACACTCAGTGATCCTGTGTGGGTCAACACTCAGTGATCCTGTGTTGGTTAGCACATTCTGATCCTATGTGGGTCAGATCCTGTGGGGGTCAGCGCTCAACGATCTAGTGTGGGTCAGCACATACCGATCATGTGGGTGTCAGATCCTATTTCAGTCAACAGTGGTTATTACCTATTGATCCTGGGAAGGTCGGATCCTATGTGGGTTTTCGGGGGTTAGTACCTATCAATCCTGTGTGTGTTATACTCCTTATGGTTATTAGTAGGGCCTCTCAATAGAATACGATGATCTAGCTTCTTAACTAATCATTTGTACTTCTTTGATTTACTTATGCCCAATTTGAGCTGTGTCTATTTCTTTGTGCTTTGTGATTGATATAATGATTTGTGGTTTTACTTTGTGGAATTCTGAGATACCTTTGGGGATCTCTTGGTCTCTACTGGGTGTCATTATAATCACCCCTGCATGAACTTCGCCCGCACCTTGTTGTGTCATGTTCAGATGACGAGCATCTTGGCTGAGACTTAAGGGAGCCAGGAGTAGGCGGTACACGAAGGAGATTGGATGAAGTGGAGATGAGATGTACCTACCCTTCAGGTAGGATCCTCAGTGGATGATTCCAAGAGATGTTTCATGTTTTTAGTAGTAGTTTTACCTTTTAGTTGGGCTTGTATTCGTCCCCCTTTCACTTATAGTACACACCTTTACTACTGCAGTTTTACTTCATTGTTGAAGCCTGTTGTGTTATTGGATTGTTTGTTTCTAAAGGTTTAAATGCAATGCCTTCTCATTTTAGGGATATGCCTTTCTGGTGCTTGACGCCAACCCCTGGCAAATGGAAGGCAGACTTGGGGTAGTCACGACATGGGCCCCGACGGACGACTCATGAAAAGTAGTATCAGAGTTGTCGATTCTACTGAATAACTAGTATTATGATCTTTTTAATGGAGGAATAGTTTTAACTATTTTGAGTATAGCTTTTAGTTCGAGGAGTCCTGTGTTAGTGTGGGGGCTAAAGTATCCATACACCAAGACCCTGAATTCTAATATCGGACGTGGAGCATGAAAACACTGATTGCCTGTGTTTTGGAAATGTTTTTACTTTGATTACATTTGATTCAGCTCACCAGGTATAACTTATTGACCACGGTACAACTGTTTCTTTTTAGGATTATGCCACATAGAAATCCATTCAGGATTCTCGAGAGAGTACATGATGATGGCCTAATGAGAGACGAGGCTTCAGTGTAGGTCCCTTTTACTATGGTAGCACCTTTGAGTGGTGCACCAGCAGCACCACCACCCATTGGGAAACAGATGCCACTAGCCCCACTTGTAAAACTTGCACGCAGACTGAATGAGTTTCATGAGTTCCACAGATAGGGGCCTCTGAGGTTTCGAGGCAAGTCAGATCCCCAGGCATCTGAGGACTGGCTGGAGGCTATGGCTAGAGTTTTTCACTTGGTTGAGATAGCAGTAAAGCAGATGGTTATCCTAGATGCTAGACTTTTCTAGGGAACAACAGGGAGGTGGTGGATCCTGAATTTCGAAACACATGATGAGGATACCCTCACCTGGATGGACTTTGAGAGCCTCTTCAGGGTGGAGTTCATTCCAGTGACACTATGCTCTGTGTGTATTTAGAAGATCCTACACTTATAGCAGGGAAACCTGACAGTATCCTAGTACTCAGTGAGATTCACTGACCACTCGTGCTAATCCACTTACATGGTATGGGACCCATTATTCAGGGCCCGAGCCTTTGAGAAGGGTATCCAGTGGGAGATCAGAGAATCGATGATATCACTAAATATCCTGACACCGGCTGGAGTTCTCAAGCAAGCATTGTTTGTGGAGAGCTTCATAGTTGAGTAGGCACCGATGGTGAGAGCCACCATCAGATGACATGTAGTAGAGTCTTCTGCAGGGGGTAGTAGACAGATGATGTAGAGGTCCAAGTGGACCAGAACCACTGATAGACGACCCCGGTATGCATGGTTGAAGGTTCAAATATCGCAAGGCAGAGAAGGTCAGCTGGGAGGCAGTCTGTGCTTCACTTGCGGCGGGAAGGGACACATGGATCGCAACTGCCTAAACCTTCATACCGAATATTAGAACACGGTCAAGGGAACACCAAGGTGGAGGAAAATAATCGAGCAAGGAGGTCCGCAGGGATGTTGATGAGGAAGAGGAGTAGGCCATACATCAGACGGTGGGCGGTGATTTGAGGTTCTATAGCCAACACCATAGGTAGGTCCACCCTAACCACATGGGGTAGGTGGACAGGGGAAAGCACAACTTCAGGAAGTTGAGTCCTACGACCAAGGTGCTCCAAAAATGATTAGAGGTACGATCTGGGTCTATTCCACACTAGCTGCAGTACTTATAGACACATGTTCTGGTCACCCTTTCAATTCCACAACACTCGTTTAGAGCTTGGAGATTCCTATGGATCCGTTGGCTCGATCCTTGAGATTAGAGACTCCAACGGGAGAAGATTTGATGATTAAACACTGGTGTAGGTAGTCTGAGCTCACTCTAGGAGGCAAGATCTTAGGCTGGGATCTCCTAGTATCATCGTCTAGGCATTCCAATGTCATCTAGGGTATGGACTGTCTATCCACAGTCCATGCTCAGATCGAATTTTTTATGTAAAAAGTGTGGTTTTTCTATGATGTTGGGATCTGGTTTACCTTCACCGGTGAGAAATAAACCTTTGAAGAACATGATGGACTATCTCAGAGGAGGGTGTAGCCGATTACTCATCATTTGGCCAGCCTCACCCTCGGAGTAGTTGACGTGAGGAGTCCGAGTTATCCTATTATGGTAGACCAGTATGCTGATGTCTTTCCTGATGATGTTTCATTACTACCTCCATGAAAAGAGGTATACTTTTACCCTGGGACAACACTGATATCTACATTGAAAAATTGGATGTCTCTCGTAGAGCTTCAGGAGTTGCGAGTATAGCTGGAGGACTTGTAGGGAAAGGGGGTTATAACACTCAGTGTTTCTCCATGGGCATCCCCAATCTTGTTCACCAAGAAGGTGGATGGGATCTTGAGGCTTTGTGTGGACTATTGTCACCTGAACCAGATGATCGTGAAGAACAAGTATCCACTCCTGAGGATCAATGTTCTCTTCGACCAACTAAATGGAGCTCGATGGTTTTCAAAGATAGACCTCAGATCAGGCAATCATCATCTCAGAGTACGGGATGAGGACATACCAAATACAACCTTAATATGTTGGTATAGACATTACGGGTTCTTGGTGATGCCTTTTGGAATGACCTATGATCTATAAGTGTTCATGGGGATCATGAACTGGATCTTCCAGCCATACCTCGATCGCTTTGTGATGGTCTTCATTGATGACATCTTGATATACTCGGCGTCGGAGGAGGAGCATTCCATGCACGTATAGATAGTCCAAGATACACTATGAGAGCACCAAATTTATGGAAAGACATCAAAGTTCAATTTATGGATACCTGAAGTCCTCTTATTGGGGAACGTTATCTCAAAAGCTAGAGTTTCTATGGATTCGATGAAGATAGAGGCAATGCTTGCTTGGGAGCCGCCCTGGAGTGTGACAGAGGTGTAGAGTTTTCTGGGATTGGCTGGGAAATACTAGAGATTTGTACCTGACTTCTCCAGAGTAGAGGCACCTTTATCAACCTTGATGAAGAAGGGGCAGCCTTTATCATGGACAGAGTAGTGCCAACATAGTTTTCAAGAGTTGAGGCAAAGATTGACGAGTGCCCCCATCTTAAGGCTACCAAAAGTTGGCGTTAGGTAAGTATTCTATTGCAACACATCAGGGACCGAACTAGGTTGTGTCATGATGTACGAGTGAGAAGTGATCGCATATGGATCCTGGTAGTTGAGACAACATGAGAATACCTATGCAACCCATGACTTAGATTTAAAATTAGTTGTCTTTGCACTGAAAATGTGGTGACACTACTTAATGGGTGAACATTTTACTATTTACTATGATCATAAGATTCCTAGGTATATATTCTCATAGATTGACCTGAACCTGAGATAATGACGACGACTACAGTTACTCCAGAACTATGACTTTTAGATAGTCTATATTCCTAGGAAGGGGAACGCAGTAGCAGACTTACTTAGAAGGAGGTTTGACCTATAGTTTCTGAGTGAGGAGATAGGGAATCTATCCACATTGCAGATATACTTTATGGATAGAGATGGGGAATCATAACTCTAGTCTATGAATGTTACTCCCCCACTTCTTCAGTGATCTTGGGAGGAACAACTTGGGGACATGGACTGCGAGGCTTGACGTGCTCAGATATCCTCAGGACAAGCTCTGGATGGATTTTATGAAGGTGGGGAGCATGTCTTTCTCTTCAGATGATGCACTATGGTACCGGTGATTCTTCAAGAGGAGGTGTTAATTGAGTTCCACACATCCCCTTTGGCGGTACATCCAGGAGTAGAAAAGATGTACCATGACCTAGAATGTTAGTACTAGTGTCTCGGGATGAAAAAGAAGTGGCTGATTTTGTATCCAAATGCCTCACTTGTCAGTAAGTGAAGACCGAGCATCAAGTACCAGCAGGATTTGCTCTTCCACTTGAGGTACCAGAGTGGAAGTGGGATGGTATATCCATGGACTTTGTGACAGGGCTACCATGTACTTCCAGGGGCCACGATCCCATCTAGGTGATCGTTGACCAAATCACCAAGTCATCACATTTCCTATGCATCCGAGAGAAGGGATCAGTAGGGAGCTTTGGACGTCTTTACATACAAGAGATAGTGAGACTTCACGGAGTTCCATCGATAATCGTCTTAGATCGCGACACATGTTTTACATCCCGCTTGTGGAATGGATTACAGGAGGCCTTCAGAACTCAACTATGCTTGAGAACCACCTTTCACCCTCAGATAGATGGTCAGACGGAGCATACCATATACACACTCTAGGAAATGCTTCATGCTTGGGTCCTCAATTTTTTCCACAGTTGGGAGGACCACCTGCCACTGGTGGAATTTTCATACAAAAACATTTATCACTCCACCATCGGCATGGAACTATTTGGGGCCTTGTACGAGCAACCATACAGACCACCTCTTTGCTAGACAGACCCAGGGGAGTTAGCACTTATGGGTCCAGAGTTGGTACAAGCTACCAAAAAGAAGGTGCAGGTCATCCAGGCGTGGATGAAGAATACACAGAGCTGATAGAAGTATTATTTCAATAGGTTACAGAGACCCTTGGAGTTTGAATAGGGAGACCATGTTTTCCTATGGGTCTCACACTGACGAGGATTACAAAGGTTCAGCCAGGGCGACAAGCTATCTCCAAGATTCATCGAACCTTTCTAGACCCTCAACAGAATAGGTGAGGTAGTGTACCATATAAATATTCCCCCACATATGCACCGGGTGACTAATTTTTTCCACATGTCGCAGATTAGGAGATACGTGCATGATTCATTGCACATTATCTACTGGGGTGAGCTAGAAATCGATGATGGTGTGACTTTTGTGGAGTTCCCAGTAGAGATGGAGGATCAAAAGGAGTGGGTCCTTCATGGGAGATTTATTCCTCTAGTGTGAATTCGTTGGTAACATGGGAATCTCTAGGAGGGAACATAGTAGAGGGAGGCTCCGACGCGTGCTCAATACCCCCATTTGTTCCCCTAGTTTTTATAGCTTTTGGGGATGAAAAGACCTAAGGTGGGGAGATGGTAAAAACCCTAAAATTCCATGTAATTTTTTTTTAAATTATTTCGTATTATTAATTGTCTATAAAAATTGACGGTGCATGATTTCAAGGCCTGGTGTGCCAGGAATGAATTTATAAACCTTTTTTAAAGTACGTTCAGTAAACTCACAGGTGGATTTTTCTATCTTTCAAATGAGTGCTCAGATTAAAAATCTAAGGAAACCGTTGAATTCGTAGTGCCATAATTCACCTAAGGGAAGATTCACTTCAACCGTAGTAGGTTGGGAGAAAAATTTAAATTTTGGAATTTACAGAAAAATAATAAAATAACATAAATTTTTTTTTTCTCCAGCTGATGAGTGGTGGTGGTGGGAGATGGTGACTTATCAAACCAATTATTGCCTTGAAACTCCTTTATTTATTACCATACCATTGGGGAATTAATAGGTTTATTCATTAAATGAACCTCATTATTTGTTCATTGCATTACTCACATTTTCCACCTCTATTTATGTGAGGTTTGGGGTAGAGTTTTGACCCAAATTCACCAAGAAAGAAACCTATACTGAAGTGATGTGACACCTTTCACCGGTGGAGATGGAAGCTTGGGTGGAATCAAACCAGGATCGACTAAAGCCGACGAACTCACTCTGATGAGGACACTTCTTCTACCAATGACCGCAGTACCTCAAACAAATTTTGAGGTAGGGGTTTTGATTTAATTCACATGTAATGTTTCTTTCCCTTGTTCTTAAAGAGAATGATGATTCATGGAAGTTAAAGTTTATTAATGTTGATTAATTTATATTCCACTTGTTATCATGTTAATGCGGAGGGTGCGGGCCAAACGAACAATGCCCAGAACCTTCACAGCCTTGTTCTTACTTTGTTCTTCGAGGGACAATTATTCAACTCATGAGAACCTTGAAATTGAGAGGTTCGCAACGACGAAGACATCCCGAGAAGACCCTAGGAGCATACAGAAGGAAGAACGGACCACCGAAGCTCACCCGATGGCCTGCAGAAGAGGTGCTGGTGTGACGAAACTAGCAACCATCAACCACTAGATGTGGTGAAAGAGAAATGCCGCTCGGCACCGCGGTGCCTGGACAAGCGGTTGGTAGTGGGCCGATCGTGGAGGTGGAGGCGGCACGCCGTCACATGACTCATTGAAGGGAACCATGAATTTATAGCCACGACAGAGCTGGAAAGGGAACCTCTCCTTCACGTCTCATGGGTGATGTGACAGTGCATTGGGGTGCCACCATTTAATGGAGTCAAACGACTCGTTTAAGCCATTCGGGAGCAGCAGACCATGCGACTCCTGCTAGTCGGGCCGAACCGCCACGGCCCAGTAGGCGGAGCCCACTATGGCCCAGCCCAACAGGGATGGCCCAGGCTATTTTGGGCCAGGCCGGTCCACCATGGTCGGACCATACCCAGACCCCTCTCAGGCCCAAATACACATAAGTGGCTATATCTTGCGAACTGAGCATCCATTTGATGAACTGTCTACGACACTGAGATCCTTGGAGTGAGAAGGTCCTTTTGAAATACTCCACGAGGTTTTTTAGAGAAATTTGGAGTATGGATGGGTTGGATCGACTCCGAATCCAACCAGGCCCTCGGTACTAAAATTCCATTAACTTATATACCGGGTGTCCGGTTGAGGCATCGTCTATTGCGTTGAAACACTTATAACCCGACAGATCATTGGGAAACTTCTTCATGGGACTTTTTACTAACTGAAATTTGACCGATGGCTTGAGAATAGGTTCTACCATAATCAAGTGTAATATGAGAGAGAATCCAGTTGATGATAGTGAGGCGGAGGTTGGAGACAGATCATACGGAGGTTAGTACCGAGCGATCCTATGTGGGTCAGAACCTATCAATGCTGTGTGGATAAAATTTTATATCGGTAAGTGATCTTAAATCCTATGTGTGTCAGTGCATACCAATCCTGTGTGGTTCAGATTCTCTATAGGTCAGTGCTCAACGATCGTGTGTGGGTCAGCACATACCGATCCTGTGTGGGCCAGATCTTGTGTGGGTCAGTGGGGGTTATTACCTATCGATCTTGGGTGGGTTGGATCTTGTGTTGTTCAGAAGGGGTTAGTACCTATCAATCTCGTGTGGGTCAGACTTGGTATGGTCAGAAGCTATGCCCCTTGGCAGAATAAGATGATCTAGCTTATCAACTAATCATCTGTACTTCTGTTCTTTACTTATACCTAGTTTGAGCTGTGTCAATTGCTTTGTACTTTGTGACATAGATCATGATTTTCAGTTTTACTTTGTGGAATTTTGAGATACCTTTAGGGGTCTTGGGGTCCCTACTCAGTATTTTTATACTCACCCCATCACGGGCTTCACCCACACCTTGTTGTGTATTGTGTAGATGATGAGAAGCTTGGCTGAGACTTGAGGGGGAAATGACCAGGAGGTACATGAAAGAGATTGGCTGATGTGGAATGTAGTGGAGAAGAGTTGTACCTACCCTATAGGTAGGATCCTCAGTTGATGATTCTAGGATCTATTTTCTATTTTTCAATTGTTGTTGTACCTTTCAGTTGGGCTTGTATTCTGGCCCCTTTTACTTAAAATACAAAATTTTACTAGTATAGTTTTACTTCGTGGTTGCATCTTGTTGTGTTCTTGGATTGTGTGTTTGTATAGGTTTAAAGGCAATGCCTTCCCATTTTAGGGATATGTATTTCTGGTTCTAGTCGCTAACCCCTGGCCTATGGAAGGAGGTCTTGGTCTAGTCATGACATGGGCCCCGGGGGATGGGTCATTACATCAGTACTTAGATAACATGAGTTTTTAAGTTTTTTATCTTGAAAAATATTTCCACTAGTTCTTTCTCCTATTGTGTTAGTTTGAAATATTTCACAATATTTATAATACGTGAACCTTTTATGAAAATAACTTATTTTACATCCTCAACAATTTTACTTATACTCAGTTGGTTATGTTTAATCCCCAAAAAAAACTTATTTAGATTTCAACTTTTCTCTTAAATATCATCCATTTAGATTTATTATATTTTTAAGGAACTATCATTCCCAAAGTTAATAGCACCTCCATCATGATTTAAAATATGTTCCAAGATTTTTAAATCAACTATCATGTGTAAATAACAACCACTGACAATTATCCATGGTTTTTATTTTTTACTTGTTTTCAAGGTAGTCTAAATGAAAAAATCTCTTTCCTAAACTTTATACTTTCTAGTTTACTTTTCATTTCTACCATAATAAACTTATTTTGGAAGAAGTTTCATAATTATTTCTGCATTATGAATAACCTAATTACATTTTCCAAAAAATTCATCTACACATTCAAATTGATTTTTTTGGAATATTTATAATATATTCATATTTTTTTTAACTTCATGTGTGTTAGAAAATTTACTCATTCTACTTTCACTATTTCATCCACTCTATTAAAACCTTATTTGAGGAAGTGATAAGTTATTCCAAAAATTATAATCCCTATACCCCTAGATTCCACAACACCAACAAAGACCATCAAATATTGATTTTGTATTGAAGTACAATCTTTCTTTGTAGAAATTTGGTTGAGGTTGATAACTTCTTCCTGCTCTACCATACTCTGGGAGTGGATCATCTTCCCTTATGAGTAAGTTTTAAACATTTTTGAATGTGATAGGTTTATCACATCCTTTATCCACTCAAAAATTACTAGTAGTTTTCTTATCACATAAAATGTTAGAAAAATTATATGGAACATTATTTTTTGAGGGTGAAGAATTAAACTAATTATTGATCTAAGATTTCTCAGTCACTTTAAAAATCTCATATTTAATTTCTGAAGCTTTGTTAAATCTTTCATTCATCTTTATCAAGGTAATTTAAAGCTCAAGAAGTTTTGATTCAAAATTTTTAACTTCTTCTTCCTTAGCTGCCTGCTTCTTACTGAGATCTTAATCCATATTTCCATGTTCAGTAATTATAAGTTTTTAACATAAGATATTTTGAACATATTATTCCTTCTTCTTGATGACATATTTTCTTACTTTAGAAAATTATTCACAATATTTATTAATTACTTCGACTTCTTTCTTGAGAGTTATTTTTTTTCTCAATACATGAAATAAGTTCTTTTCTAAGTTGATACTCTTTGTATGATTCTTCACCACTTTATTCACTATCTGAGGAATATTTTTTTATCATCTTTTGCAATAAAAGTCATGTGTTTTTATAAACTTTCGTCTCTCAATGAACTATTTTTAGCCTAGTCTAATTCAACTCTCTTACTCAACATACTTATTTTGTTTTCTGTTAACTTCATCTTGTGTTTTTGGATGAATTTTCTTCTTTAAATATTTTACCCCACTTCTTCTATTGAGGTGTTTTATAAAAATCATCTTGATACTCACCAACTTTATTCTTGAAAAAATCCATAGAAAAGTGTCCAATTCCACCTGCTAAAAACACTTGAGAGGATGTTTTCCACCATACATTAATCTTCCCCTTCTATAGTTATTATATAAAAGAGAAATGATTTTATCATTTAACTCATCATACTATTTATCTTCATAATCACAAGGATCTACAACATCAGCATCTGGAGTTTTTATTTTTATCATAACTTCAAAAATAATTTTCATCTTTTATCTTCTTTTTGAACTTTACAGATTTTCTTATTTCATAATAAATAATAATGTTATGTAATTAATCAATAGATAAATCATAATTATCTTCTAAAGATGAAATTATAGAATGAAACCTATCCAGAAAGTTTGTTATAAGTTTCTTCACTATGGTAGAATATTCAATAACTTCTCCAAATTTTCTGATATTGAAAAAAATTTCATTTACCCTAGTGAAGTATTCATTAATAGTTTCTTTATCTCTCATTCTTGTGTATTCAAAATTGATATTTAATATTTTTTTCTTTGATTATATTATTTTATTATTCCCTTTGAAAATACTTTAATGATTTTCCCACAAACTCTTTGATGTTGTGAGACCCATCACCTTCATATAATGATTTTTTGACATAGAATTAGAAATATAATTCCTTGTTTTTCCATCAACTTAAATATTTATTATATCATAAAAAGTCATCAGGGAATATTTTTCAATTTTTTGGAATCACAATTGTAGTAGAATTGAAAACTTCCAGGCCAAGAGATAAGAGACACGGAATCATCCTATTTTCCGTCCATAATATTTTTTCCCATTAAATAGTTGAATGCCTATATTATTGATTGAATTGATATTATCCATAATAAGTATTCAATAATGTAACCTTCTATATAATAAGAATTTAAGTTCCAAAGGATAGAATAATAACTGAGAAGGGGGTGGGGGGGGGGGGGGTGGTTGAATCTGGTTTTTCACCTTTATAAGTTTCAATAGTTTTGAAATCTCTTAACCCCTACAACCTATTAAAGTTTATATCCTTATTATATTTTAGTAAATACTCCTGCATAAAAAAGTGGGAAATAATTTAAAGAACATCATATTTACATGGTTTAAACTTAGTATGAGTACCTACATCCTTTCTATATCAACTCATATGGGTCTATGGAAATTCACTATTTTGAAGAAGTGAATAAAACTTGTGAAAAATCCATTTAGAAACATTCTATTTCCCAATAGGAATGATTATACAGACTACCATCAGTTTAGAAATATTTCCTTCCAAAAATTGATCCAAAACATAAGAATGAACCCTTCTTTCAAAATGCTCCACAAAAAATCTATTCAGAATCCTCTATCTAATGTGGATGTGTCCAATTAAATCAGTCTGATGAGGCTAGGTTCTATGGGATTAGCCTGATGAATTTATTTTGATGGAATTAATAGAATGAACCTATTCTCAATCCATATTACTCAAAAATTTCACAAATTCTCAATCTGATCTTCCTTAGTCTAGTAATTTTTTTCCAGATGTAAAGACTTCTAATGAGGTCTCAGTTTGGAAAGATAACATTAACATGAATCCTAAAACACTCCACCTTTTCTTGTCACATAAAAGATTGAAAAGTAAGAATGTTCAATGTTTCTATTTTTAGAAATATTATAATAAAAAATGATTGAAATTGAATTTTTCCCTCTTACTGAAATTCAAAAACACTGAGATCTACACATATTTGAATTTCATATTTAACAAATTCAACTATTCACAAATATTTTGGAATCTTGTAGAGTCATATTGAGTCTTCTTAGTAATCATACTTCTCAAAATTCCTAATTTTTCATTAGTACTATTGAAATTGTTTAGCTCATTATGATGCAAATTCCTTTTCTCATTACAACTAAAATTCCTCTGCTCAATACGATAGAAATTTATCAGATCATTTTGAAATGAATTTCTTCATTAGAGTTAGTTTGATTAACTTTAATTCTCATAGCCAATCATATTGAATTTCCTACTTAGAGTTAGTATGATTAAATTTCTTTCTCAGAGTCAGTCTGAATGAATTTACTTCTTAGAGTCATTCTGATTAAATTTATTTGTCAGTGTCAATCTGATTAAATTTCCTTCATAGAGTCAGTCTGACTGAATTTCCTTCTAAGAGCCAATCTGATTGACTTTACTTCTCTGATTCAGTCCAATTTAGTTTCATTCTCAGAGTCAACCTGATTGAATTTCATTCTTAGTGTCAGTCTGATAGAATCCTCATAAATATGAAATTCTCATTAATATGGAATTATCATTATGATGAAAACTCCACTCTAAAACTTTGAAATTATTAATACCTCATCATCTATAACTCAATCATACTTCTAAAATCTTCTCTGTTAGGTACTTTTAGATCTGATTAAAACTTTTTCTTAATTCCTAGAACTGATAGTCTCTATAATTCCTCCTTTTCAACCAAAGATTTTATTATGTTAGTTTTCATGATTATGAGAACTTCAAGATTGGATAATCATTGTCTATCTTACACTAGAAATTATTATGGCTTCCCTTACTTTAAGAACCTTATTTCTTTCCAACAGAATTAAATGAAATTGGCTAAACCTATTCTCCCCCTTTTCATAATAAGTATTTTATCAAAAGTGTTATAGAAAAATATGATATTTTAAAGTTATGAACTAAAAAATAATCATCTAGATTAATGTTATAAAGTTTTTTATTTTTATAACTCCTAACATCACTGTGTTCATTCAACCTCTTCTGCATCATTCTGACTTTATAACACAGAAACTTCCTTCTAACAAACATCATGTCCGATATATATCAAACATAATGCTAATAGATATGATACCGATGATGTGTATAATAAAAAACTTTTACTTTATAATGAATTTTTTGACAGATGATTCTTAGTTTGATACTCTAAATCTAGTGCTATTCTGTCCAATCCTCTGCATCTGGTGCTTCTTTATCAAAAAAAAACTTTTCTCCCCCATTATGTTTCAGTTCGAACAATAATCAACTTTCATCAATTTTTCAAAAACACTCTTTTACAAAAAATAGTTTCCAATAAATAGAAAACATTAATAAAAACAAAACATCCTAAAGGTTCTTCAACAAGGTACTCAAAAGGTATAATATAGAGTAATCTATGAGGGGATTGTTACCAATTCCACATGATATTAATCTCTCTAGGAATATTTTCCACGGATATAAGTGGTGATTGAAAGACTAGGTAGAATACCTTATTCTTTGGTAGTGGGTATTATTATCTATGGGATACTATGTACTAGTTTTGATGTTTCCATTAATTTAATAATGGGGGAGGGGTGAGATATCAAGAAAATCTAGGTGATCTGTATTGAGTAGTTGTAAAAACTATACAAAAGTACTTGAGACATACAAAGGATATGTTCCTAGTGTGTGGAGGAGATGAGAAGACAACCATGAGGAGATAAAATGAAACTAGATTATATAATGATCGAGATGATTTTAAATCATAATCAAGATGTGTGTTTTTTCGAAATATTAGTGTAGTGAGATAGATAAGCTTGAAAAAGTCGATGGTCACCCATTCTATAATAGAGTCCATGTGTATTGCGACTTCAGATACAACTAAAAAAGCAGTTTGGATACTTAATTTTTTTTCAAGATTGTAATTATACCTATCATTTTTGACCCTTTTATATTGTATTGTGATAATAATATAACAGTATTTCTTCTAAGGATCCCAGGTCACACCACATGGAAAAGAATATAATTTAAAAGTTTTATATCCTAATAAATTTTACTCATAGAGTTGAAGCATCATTTTTCATAGTATACATATAGGATAACAGGGTAGAACCCATAAATAAATCCATATCTAAACAAAATTATGATTCTAATGTGGGAGTTAAAGGTTTGAAAGTTATTTTCAGTTGGATCTAGTGCATGCATAATTGTTATTAGTGGGTTCCCCTGACCCAACTCTTTTATATATTTTGGTTATCATTACATGTATGTAGTTTGATATATATATATATATATGTGTGTGTGTGTGTGTGTGTGTGTCTGTGTATGTGTGTGTGTGTTTCATTTTTTACTATAATAGTATTAATAATTCTACATATATTATTTACATGGTAATTTCCTTATATTAAGTGTCATATCAATAGGTTATAATAGTTATCAACTATAATGAGGACCTCAAGATACAATGAAAATAATCATAAATATATGTCTTATGGTCTAGATACATCATACTGACAAGACACAAATTATGCATGATAATCAGGTTTTGGGGGCTTATAAGCACTGATACTTCTTTACATTAATTTTACACTCTGTGATCTAGAGTATATTAAACCATTAGGGTTGATCCTCAAATCAGAACACCACATGTTTCAGGTGTCATTGGTTGTTCTTATCTATTTACATGTGTACTTGTCTCTCAATTTGAGATCATTATCAATGTGTACCATTTGATCTTGTAATTTTATGTAAGGGAAAACATGTGCATTAAATTCATGGTGAGGTAGCTTGTATTTAGTGAATAATTAGTTGAGTGATCAATATGGGATTTGTTACTTCTGAGTTGAGGAAGAGATATCTCAAGCCTTGTTGAATAAAATGGTAGAACCTTTATTAAATCCATGGTCATGGAGATTGAAGGAAATTATATCTTATAATGTCAATGAATAAATAAATAAATAAAGGATGATGACATAGAGTGAGAATCCTAATTTATGAGATATAACAAGACAACGAGATTATATTACATATATAATGTTCATTGGAGGTTTTTGTTGCTATCCAACTCTTTATCTCCTTAGGAGATATGGTGTGTTTCTGAATTCCACTCTTGGTATATGGATGTTACTCACTAAAACCTAGATAATATACTAGAGGGTCACACATTAAGTGTATCCGCAAGTTCAACCAATTTATATAAATAGTAGTTTAGGAAAACGTAATCCCCATGTGTAGGGGCCAGTGAACATTTGAGTGTGAACAATAATAAGTAAAATAATTCAATTATATTATTAAATTTTAGAATAATTATATTTAATTTATTTCTCAAGGTATGATTTTTTAATTATAAATAAGAATATGAGAAAATATATTTTTTTGAAAGAACATAACACATTAAAGGTTAATTAAATTATTAAGAGAGCTTATGAGTTGAGTCAATGGTTCATGTATTATCACGTGACATGTTGAAGTGTTAAAAATGGGTGATAAAATATTAATAACATTTATGACAAGGTTAATTAAGTCATAAGTGTTATTAATAGTCTAAATATATGTTATAACATTCTAGGGACCAAAGTGAAATTTTGGAAAGTATAACATCAGTATAAAAGCTCATTATAGCCTATTGAATATAATGACACACTATTTGAACAAATTTGAGAGCTCTCCCTTCCTCTCTCTAGTTTTAGAGAGATAAAACAAAAGGAGAACATGGTTGGATCAATACATCTTTCTCAATAATTTTTTCATTCTTCACACAATTGAAAGGACACCATAAAGCTCTTTGATTTCACAAGCCAGCACCTAGGACTCAAATATTTACTATCTAGGAGATGTGGTGCATGTGTGGATGATTTAGAAGATTCCTATATTTTAACCTTTGATCCATGAAATGAAAATGATTAATGAATAAAATTAGATATTTTCAAATAACAATGTACCATTTAAGGTTTCATTTTATTTTTTTATTTATTCTTAAATTGAATTAAACATGATCCTATGAGAAATAGAGGTAAGGGTATTGGTGGATTCAGTGTTTTTTAAAACAAAATATTTTTTATGCGTCCTCTATGCCCTGATTTCCTTATAAAAAAATCCTTTAGTTCTAATTTTAGATCATATAAACAAACCCTATAACCTTTTTATGACTAATATGGAATGAGGATTTGTATTTTAAATTTCTCTTTAGTTCGAATCCCTCTCACGATGTCTAGTTGGTAAAAAATATAAGTCAAATTCTACAATATTTAAAAGAAATTAATTTTTTTAGTCATGAAAGATGTAAAGTGATTTTTTATTATCCCTTCATCCCATTATATTACTATAGACCAAAATTAACTAATAACCTATTGAATTTAAGTATAATAAATTTCTTTAACCTCGATTCTAGTTTATTTAACTATTGAAAACAATTTAATCAAAAATTTATACCGGTTAACATTCTCAAATAAAAAACATAAAATTATATACATTATAAATCTACAACATAGTTAAAGATATAAAGAGGGAATATTAACATTTATAAATTGAAAATGGTGCTTAAATACCAATGTTTGGTTTACTAATTTTTTCACAAATTATTAAAAGTAAAATTAATCTCTAGATAGGTTAAATTACAATTTAGTTATATAATTAATGTGGTTTTAATTAAAATAAATAATTTTTTACTTAATAAAAGTATTTATAAAAAAATTTGATTTATATTCCTATAATTAAGTCGAATTAATTTTTTTTACTTATATAAAACTAGTGAAAGATAAATCTAATAAATATTAAGAAATTCCATATGGTTCATAACCAATGAAAAATTATATAGACTTAATGAGACCTCCTGTATATGAAAATTGAATCAAAACAACCCTTAAAAATAACCATCCTAATATTCCATAACCATCCATAACCAATAATATATGAACCCAAAAACTATATTAAGAAATAAAAATCCAATCTATCCCAAATCTATGTGGAAGACCAAAATAATCTTGCTAACTAATAATAAATAAGAATCCCCAAATTAAATTAGCATAATAATCCTTAAATCAATGCCTCAAATCTAGAAAACCCTTAATAAAATTATATATAATTTAAATTAATCTAAACAACGAGTTAGAGATTAAAAATCACCTAGTTTGGTCTTCACTAACCCAACTAAGAAGGTGACTAAGAATTATAATGTATTTCACCATGAATTTGGTTAAATACCCAATCAATATATACATTTATAGTAAATGGATTAATGAAATTAGTGGATGAGGAAATAAGATGATATAAATGAGGTATTTCCTCAAATTTGGAAAGGTGAACACTAATATAATCACCTAGAATCAAGAGGCAAAGATGAGAGGAAAGAGGAGACCAAGAGGAGTCCTAATATTGTCTCTTGAAATAATATGAGAAATTGAATTTTATGGGGGATACAAATGGGTAAAAATAGATTTAATAGGAAAAGAATAAAACACCCTATTTTAAAAGAATATAATTGTTTGACTACTAGGTAACTAGTGGAACCTCCAAAATATTCCATCCACTACCTAGTTTATAGGTTACATGTTGTCACCAGTAGTCCTAAGATTATACGTGACACCTCCTCTAACCCTACCAGAACTCCGAAACTAACTATGGAACCTACAAATAGATTTAAAAGTACCCATAATATCATTATCAAACTTCAGTTTCAATAACCCAATTCTAAAATTAAAAAAACAACCCCTTAGCAAGAACAAAAAATTAAATATATATTTCATAATTAAATCTCCTAAAAAATGTAATGACCAAGGATAAATACTTTAAAAATATGATTTGCATGACCCTCCCTAATAATTGAAAAAACCGAAATATAATTCATGAATACAACCATAAAAATAATAAGATATAGAAAACACAGTATTCATAATCACTGTAAACTTAGTTAGTGCATTAATGAAACCAAATATCTCACACTAGACTCAAAATGTCCACACTAACACTAAAAAATAGTACAAGATATTTCTTCATCCTTAACTATCATATAATGATATATATATTTGGAGTCAATCCTATAAAACCAACTCTCCCATTTCAACTAATTAAGAAAATCATCTATTATAGGATAAGGATAATGGTCTTCAATATTACTAAATTAAACCACTAATATTCTATTCTTAATATCATGTTTCTATGTTAATTATTTGTAAAAAATATTGGATCATCACATAATGAAACACTACATTGAATATAATGATTTTGTAATAAATCATAAATCTATATTATCAAATCCTTATTCTTTGTGGGAACCATATTATAAGATATCATATCAATAGAAGAAACACCTTGATTCAACTCAATACAAAACTCAATATCTAATTTTGGTTGTAATATTATTATATCTTCTCTGAAAACCTAAAAATAATCCCCTTCATGTTGATAATTTTTTTACAACATTATATTAGATACACCATGAAACAATATTTCCAACTATGATGTAATACTTAGTAACCTCATCCAACTCCTTTGTCATGGAAATATTTACCCCAAAAAATACCACACGATCACCATCCAAACTAGATAAAATTACTATTATTAAAATAAATTTTTTTTATAGAGTATAACCAATAAATTCATATGATAACATCATGGGGTGGTATTCATATCAATATTTGATGGGAATCAATCTCACTCAAATACCAACTATCAACATAACTCTTACATCCTCATTCAACCTCCAAGTAGAGTTGTAAAATCTAGTATATTCTAAATACTTTCTACTAAATTATCTAATAAATATACTAGGTATGGGATGATAAAATAATGTGATTCACTAGAATCATTCAAAATATAAGTAAGAGTAGAGTATGCACAAATAGTACCCATAACCCGATTTAACTCCTCCACTTACTAAAAATCCATTACCAAGAGTTTCTAAACTATTCATAAGATAAAATCATGGGGTTGTATTCATATAAATATTATATGAGAATCAATATCACTAAAATACCAACTCACAACTATATGACTCATACATACTCATTTAACCTCCAACTGGAGTAATCAAATCTAGTTGCTTCTAAATCATTTCTACTATAAGATCTAATCCATATACTAGGGATGGGATGATAAAATAATGTGAGGCACCAAAATCATTCAAAATATAAGTAAGAGTATAATATGAAAAAATATTACCATAACCATATTTGACACTTCTACTTCTTGAACATTCACGAATTGGAGTTTCACTTTACCAGATTTTCCTCCTTGTCATCCTTGCTGCCTTCCCCTACCTCATATCTGGTTAACTGTCTATTAAGATTCACTACGATGTATTATTATATACCTCCATATGTTTTTGGTCCAAGTGGTATTTTTATCCCATTACTAATTCAAAAACCAGTTTTAGGATATTTACTGGGTGGTCAATTATTAGTCATAGTCTGCTCATGCCACTTCCTCCCACCATGAGAATATGGGAATACAGAATGGATATGACCTATACAACTATAAGATATGAATAAAAATACATAGGCATAATTAGATGGATTTATACTACCCATTATAGATAAATGAGTTAATGTTTTTATGGTGACTCCCATGATCTCAGTTAATTCTTTATTATTTTGAAAACTATGAATCCCACCTCTAAATCCACTCTAAGATACACTCCACTGAGTACTCCATAGAAAATATCTTGTTTTGATTATAAAATTCAGTTCCACTTCATCCTCTTATAATATATATATATATATGATATAACTAATATATATGATTCCCAACTATCTCTAAATATCATGACTCAAATCCCTCTGAAAATAATTATCTCTCATATTCTAGTTTGTCATAAAATCAGGGGAATGTCACATCAAATACACAAAACACACAAAGAAATATGAATAGAGGAATTCCCTTACTGTATCACCAATATCCCCAACTATTTTTCAAAACTATTTTTTTATAATAAATCTATCATGAACAACTATTGGAACTGTTTCCATACAATCATAGAAAAATTATGCTCTCCTAGAAAATATTCTATCTTAATCATGTCGAACCTCACAAAAAACCATCACTAAAAGAACATGATTGTCATATCCTATTTGGATATGATGAAAATATATATCATCCTCACCTAACGAACAATTAGTGTCTTGTCTAGAAATAGACCACTCAAACTTTAGTAACATTAATTTCTAGAACTCAGTCATAGTAGTCTTCTAAGAATGTATAGCTTTTAGTTCCAACCTTCTATCTATAGAATTCGGTTATTTTTGTACATCCTATTAATAAAGATAAAATTGGAGATACAAAATCTTTATAACTATAAATAAAACTAACCTCTAAACAAGTATATATATGTAATATATGACCACACTCCCACATCATCCACACCTATAAATTATCCACCCCCAAATAGATAATTAATCGAAGAATAATATAAACACAATAATTATGACTAGGAACTATATTATTCCTATAAAAACATAGTTAAATACCCCATATATATCATACCATCAATTATTTATTTCTGATAGACTTTCAAGTTCCTTGCATTAGAATATGACAGTCACCTATATCCTTTATTGGTTTCCTAGGTCTATGGTCCACCCTAAGTTCAAATGCACTACTTCCTTACCAATACCAAAGAATTCCTCACCAGTTATTACTCCAAAGTATATCCCATAAACACTCAATTTTATACCATTAATTCATTAATAAACCCACAAGAAATTCACCTAAATCAAAATCATGTTAGAGTGCGACACCCAAACCCACTTTTAAATGGTCATAAGTTGGCGATTAGTGCCAAGGGTATAGCTTCACGCACATATGAAATGAATTTAACTTTATAAAAAAATACACAAAACCATGAATAATATATAGAATTACTAAATCTCAATACATGGATTGATATATAGTATTAATGTATTAAGATCAGGTAGTTCATTATATTATTCCTGGTTTTGTGGAACTATTTTTTTTATAAATGGTAATGCATTACATAAGTGTGGGATATTATATTCTTAGTGCTAGTTAGAAAACCATGGTCTATTGATTGATGGATTTAGGGTTTAGTATATATATCATTTAAAAATCACATGGTTTCTTATCATTGGTGGCCTATGATTTTACTAGGCCCCCATAAAACTGAACCTCACTTGCCTTAATAAATACTTGTGAGAAACACCAACCATTCCATACTTTTCGTAACACATTGTACTTAATCTCCAAATTGGGTCATAAATATCACCTCCATAACATTCCTCAAAATCATAAATTATCCTCATTTAGAACCTAAAATTCAGTCCTCACTTTCACTATATATAATACACCATTAAATTATAACTCGTACACCCCAAAATATTCCTCCAGGTCACAAATCCTACTAACTAGAACATGCCACTAGGGAAAAACTCCTACTCAGAAAAATAAACTACCAAGTCAAAAAATCTACTCACTAGAACAATTTATCTATTTTAAAGTTTAACAATATGGGATAGGTGTAATATATCATAACTTTTATGAAAGACTCACACCACAGGTGATAAAATTCTAGTCGACCCTTGGAATTTAAAAGCATAAATTAGAAATAAACACTTTCAATTTGATGTAATACTACATAAAAAATAGTTTTTAATACTAGAAAAACAATATAATACACGCATAAAACATAACCTATCTCTCTATTAGTGTCCAATGCATCTGGTGCATCTATATCATAACTTGTAATTTAGAGTCTAGTCACCCATGACAATGCCAAAATACCTATATCATAACCCATCACTTATTAAACTTGATAGGATAACCTTTTATGTAATTGAATGTTTAATAAAATATTTTAAACTAATATGAACATTTTAACCATCTCATTGAATGGAAAATATGTCACTCAGTTCATTTATAACTTATTATTCATCCTTAATAAATGCTTTCAAATTCCCATTCCCAAAATACCATTTTACGACAATATTCACCTTATCCAAGTGAAATTTCACCATAAAAACATGTACTAGGTATATTTAATAACCCATTATAAATCCGAACTCACAACCTTCCCATAAACTGGGAACTCTCTTAGGCATTCTAATCTATATTAGGTACTCACTTAAGGGCTATTCTTTAAACCTAATTAGATTCCCTTTTAAAAGGGAGAATATATCCCAAGAATTAATTTTATTAATCTCTTTTTAAAAATTACCAATAATTAGGGATATAATCAATAAATTACCAATTAAGAAACTTTATATGAACCACCTCATCAGGATGTATGATCACATCATGATTCATATTTCTTTTTCCACCATTATACCATTGTTTTAAACTTCATTTGGGATATAATTTTCTAACACAATAATAAATTAGAATTAAAATTTAATTCATTTTATTATTGTAAAATAATATTATAAAGTGAAATTTAATTTTTTGTATTTTCATGGTAGGTATTGGTGATTTGAAGATCCCAAAATAAAAAAAGAGGAAAATGGGCCAAACTGCACACATGTGGATTGAAACTCATATATATAGAGATATTTTCATGCCATTGGGCTCCAATTTAGTTGTTGAATACCTAAATATGATAGATACAATTATTTAGAAGATAATTTAGTCAAGTTAATCCATTTAAAAGCCTTAAATATGATATCATGGGACAAAACTATTTATAAAAAATAGGTAAATTCATTATTTTGTCCATGTCTCTTGGTCTAGAACCCTAATTTCTACCACATTTTTTAAGGAGATAGTAATCAAATATCTAATAATATTTTAAATTTATTTCAACTAGATATAATATTTTTCTTATCCTAAATCAAATTTCCATGTCATATTACAAAATTAGGGTGGTAAAACCACATTCCACTTTTCCTAAAATTGACACTTTAGGTATTGCATTACAATGTTTAGAGAAGGGGTGACTTTAAACCATTTTAAATAGCTATAAGGTTAATAAAATCATCTTTGAAATTATTTATCTCACTATACTCGTATGAAGATTAGGTATGAATGCATAGTTTCATATGATCTTAATTATCCTTTTTAATAGAGAACTAAAAAATACTAATCATTTGGATGGAGATACAATTTTTTAGTGATTTATTACACCTAATTAACTTATATGTTGATATAATTTGCCTTTTTAAACATTTAAGTTGTTTTTATTTAGGTATAATTTCTATTTTATATGGTATGTGTGATACATTGAATGAAATGAACTCATCCATATTAGCTTATTGATCTTTGATTTGAGTGGGGGAAAATCTTGTTATACTGATTGGAAAACACAAGTGACCCATTATTTTCTCATACATATCATAAACCATAAATATTGTTTATATAATAACTAATCATCATATCTATGTGTATGTTTTCAAAGGGGAATAATGGAAGTCTAGATTTTTGTTATCCTCATTTAATGAATTTCGTAAAATCCTATTAAAAATTGGAAAACAATGAACCTAAAAACATGTGTAGAAAACTTGAAATAACTTATCTCCCATATCTCTATTCAAATTTAATTCACTTTAAAAAATTTATAAATATCATTAATGTTATTTTTTATCACTGTATTACTTTTAATCATTTTAAAATCCTTTCCCCTTTTTAGTTTCCATTTAAACTATATGAAATTCAAAATCTATTCAAATAACACACATTGAGAGATAAAATGGGGATTACCGTACACTATATTCTTTCATTCAAAATAAATTAATTTTTAATTTCCTAATTATGCGATATAATTTTATCATCATTGTAGGAGAAATCCAATACTTAGAGAGAATTTTTTATGATAAGTACTTTATAAATTTTATAAATATTTGTTTTCTATTTTCATTATTTATTTTATTTTTTTATAAAAATTTATTTTGTAATTAGTTTTATTGTGCATGGAATGTTATGATCTAAGAGAAATATAACATTTTAAACATTAACTTGAGGGGATTATACATCATCGACACCGAATGAAATATCTATAATATTTAATGGAGGACACACAACTCATTAAAGTGCATCAAAATCCTTATTCTTATTTTTCTTAAAAGTGAATAAAAAATTAATTTGTTCAATATTATTGAAAATAAGAAGACCTTAATGGAATTAACTACTCCTAACATTGAATATAAAACTGTTTACATATAAGACCTCACAAAAGATATTTTAAATTAAAATATGTGTTAATTGAACCATTTCCAAAATTTCATGGACATTTTTGGGAGGTCCCACATAAACACTTGAATTGAAATCCTAATATTTTAAAGATATTTATAATTGAGATAATTCTGGAAGTTATTATATAACTTAGGGAATTACCTATTTCTCTAGAGGACACTACCAAATACTAGATCTGTTATGTGACTACCTTTATTGAAGGTTGGGTGTACATAAAACACCATTTTGAAAAATAATTCAATCTTATTAAATTACAATAATAATAAAATAAATATTTAGAATAATAAAATTACATGGGGAAACATTACATAAATATTGAAACATTTTAAAATATTATGTAAAAATTTTCCATGCCATAAAATATGTTATGAATTTCTAATTTAATATTTTATGAAGGTATAATTTCATTAGATCATAGTATGATTTATGTAGGTGTAGGTAGTTTTATAGTGGATAAGACTTTTTCCATGATAAATACCCTTATCATAAACATGGCATGTAATAATCAATAGTTAAGTTCAAGGTCTAGTATACCCATTAGGGGAGTCTATAATGTGGAAAGTTAAATTTTTTAGAAGAAGGTGGATATGATGTTTTTAGAGGTAAGTATACTTGTTCATTGACTTTCACAATCTCATGTGAAATCCAAAACTTCTCTTCCAACTCATTATGGTATTTAGGCCACTAATACACACTATTTTTACCGCATTCATCTATTAAGTGTCCATTTTGATATTAGAGAGACAATATTTCCTAGTGGCCCATACATCTAACCCATAAGGAAAGAAAAATGTTATCCATTCAACTATATATGGAAGGATAACCAAGTCTATTAGAAATGATCCAACTAGCCTTTGTAGTCATAGAAGCATTTGAGGAAGGGTATCTATTGAATACCATAACTTAAAAAATTCTAAATTGCCACAAAGACCTTTCTAACTAACCCATCCAAATACCAAGCCTAGCCTAGATGTCCTAATGAAACAAATGGTAGTAAATAATATATAATTAAAACAAATAAAATAATGTTAAATACAATATCTATAATATTAATTAGTCCAAGTCGCTAAGTTGGTTGGTGAAATCCAATGCCATGGTTTGTGTGGACTTCTTTGTCATCATGTATTAAATTAAAGGAACAATGAAAATGTTAGTTATATCACCCTTTAAAGTGGTATAGAATTTAAAATACTATTTTACCTTCCTTTATGTTCATCCTCACCTAAGGAAATGAAAATTTATCCTCTATTTTTCAAAATTATTTCTCAACTAAGGAAACCAAAATAAATTTATCTTGCTTTGGAAGTCGGATTTTTTTTATAAAGTACATGTTATCAATCGGTTGATAAATTCTATGACACAAATTCCTCAAAATTATATATTCTAAAAGGATATATTTACACATTTAAGGTGTATTTTAGGGTATTAAAAGGTTATAATTTGTAATAATTTCTATGAATCGATCTTACTATCATTTACCACAAAATAAATAGATTTTTGAAAATTCAAGATTTCACGTATTTATTTTATGATGCTATTATGGATTTGATTAGCTCTATAAATGTGAATCATTACTCTATTTTGTTTTATTTTTAATTTGAAGAGATAAATCCCCCCATAATATTCATTCAAATGGTGAACTGAAGTACTACACACCCAAATGGTGTGCTTGAAGATGTCCTTGTGGTGGTCAAGAAATAAATTTTCCCTATTAATGATAAGTTGAATGAACGTACTGTAATCGTACATGGGATAATTTTACTAAGAACTTGCAAAATCAAAATTAATGTACATAATGATACATTATCAATGAATATTGTTGGTGATGTCTTCTAATTTAACATCTGTGATGCCAGGAACAACCTCTTACAAGAATATTCCACTTGGTCATTTAATTTAATTTATGTAGTCCCTAATTCCATGGAAATATATCTTATTTTCCTTGGATGCATTTTGATTTTTCATATTTGATATAAATTCTATGTAATGATTCGTGATCTATTTGTTGAAATGATTTTGAAACACATCGTGTACATTTATTAATTGATGATGTCTTCTGAACTAAGGACCCAATGAGCATTGATGATTTTTATGAGCTTAAAAAAGATTATTCCTCATCTAGTGATGTTACCATAGAGTATTTATATTAGATCACATAAAATTATATTTCTCATCACATCCCATCAATCCAGAACCTTTTTAATTAGAAATAAAATATTTTCCATGTTCTACCATAGAAGAACCCATAATAGGGGGGGGGGGGGGTAATTGAGTCTTTAAAAAAATATTTCATTGATTTACATTTTACCCTTTAAATTGGTTTATATTCATTCATTTCTATTTAATAGAATAATATAGTAGAAATAAATTAAATAAATGGGAAGAAAAGAAATATTGTTATTGTGTTTTTAGGAAATAATGAACATCCCCTTATCCACTCCATCAACACTCAGTGTAGGAATCACATTTTTTATTCAGATCCCTTTACTAAGGATCTTACAGTTGAGTATAAGGAGATGACTCTTAGTCTCCAAAGTATATTATTTGTATTTTATAATTACAGTACATTATATATAAATTTAGATGAAACCTATAAACACAACCAAGTAAAAGAAGATAATACTTACAATAAAAGTATATGAGATATAGAAATGAATAAAATTCATTACAGAGTTTACATCTCAAATAATTGATACTAGATTAATTTTCCTTATAAAAAAATTTATCTGGATACAGATGTTCAGAAAATATCCTTGTTTTACCTTTGATTATTGATGAACACAGAGAATAGAACTTAATAAAAAAGGTATCCTGAAAAAATTAATCTTTCTTTTCTCTATTATTTATTTTATTCTAGTCCTAAAGAAATATAAAAATATATTATTAATAGAATAGTAAAATAAATAGAATATTTCAATTCACCAGTTTCATCATTGTTGTATGTGTATCACTGAATCTTTCTATAAATATTCATTATTACTTAAACAAATAATACAATAATATATATAATACGAAGATATAATAATAATTCAAAAATATCCCATTATTTTCTATATGAAAATACTATATAATTTTTAGATTTTATTCTAGAAATAAACATGATAAAATTATTTTAATTAGATATAATATAAAATTTGAAATTATCTTCCTATAAACTAGAATTTTCAACTTCTTTATAACCATGGTAACATCTTAATTTTAAAATTTCATTTCATTTGACTATTTATTTTCATTAATTTCCTCCAATTTAATTGTAATATTTTAATTTTAAAATCAGTAACCACATTATCTATCTTAGTACATGATTGATAATCCTATACTAGGTAGTGATTAATAACTTCTAAAAAATATTCACTGAACTAATATTATTAATACTCAATATTAAATTAATATATAAAGGTAACTTATTAATATATATTTATATGTACAATAAATATTCCAGCTCTTCTCATATAATGTAATGCATTTATTTGAACACATAAGGATTAACACTTGGTATATTTAACAAATATTTAGGTAACTTCTCTAAATTCGTTATGTTAATCTATAAATAGATCTTTAATAAGTAATAATCTTTACTTGATACATAAAGGTCGAAAACCTTACCAAATAAACAATATGTAAATGTAAATCTTCACCTCCGAGTATATATTAATTACCTTTCCTTATCCAAATATCAAATCATATTTACTATTTAATAAATATATAAGATTTTTTGACTTAGAGAAATTCTCAATAGTCTATAATCATATATAATATTAAATTAATAATTTTCTATAATATGTAAATATAATTTCTTTTGAAAAAATACATACTTGAAGATACCTTCTAGATTCTTCTCCATGCATAAGATTCTGGTACATAAGAAATTTCTTTAATATTAAATATGATAAATAAAAGAATATAAATTCTAGAATAAAAAATAATAATTAAAATAAATAATATAAAATAATGAGAAAATAATAATAAATATAAATTAAAGTGAGAGGAATTAATAAAATATATAAACTAAGTAGAGAGGGATTAATAATTATGAAATACTAAATAAAGTGGATAGTATCCAATGAAAATTCTACCCTTTTTTGATAATTACAAAACCAAAACACACTCTACCTTTTTTAAGGAATAAAAATATAAGTGTAGATCACATGAAAATAAACTTATAGAAAACAATATAATAAAAACACTATCTCCCAGTCAAAATAAAAAATAAGCATGAAGGATATGATAACACATTATTCCCCATTAAATAAATAAAAAATTTACCAAACACATTATTTATATATATAATCATAAATAGAAATGACATGCATCAATAGTAAAGAATAATAATTTCAAAATAAAATATAGTAAACATAAATGAAGCAATACCAAATCACACTAAATGGAATATAAATAATTATAAAATCATGAAATAATAATAAAATTTGTAAATAATATTAATTAAACAATATAAAATCCACCTGAATATAAGCTTCCAAAAATATTAAAAGTGAAAGAACTAATATCAATTATTATTATTAGGACAGATAGTAGTATAACTTGTCAAAATAGAATAGTGAATTATCAGCAAGTGGACTCCTCCTATATATGAATTTTAACTACAAGGATCTATGAAAAATATTAAAATTATTCAAAGAATATAATTTTTTTTGCAAAGAATTAAATAACTAATCAACTATTATTCTCATTTTAGTTAAATAAAATTGATAAGTGATTACAAAATAGTAATGAAAAAACACCATTAAACTATGTAGAAATATATCAAAGATATTTTGGGAATTAAATAAAATATATTCAAATAACTAAATATAAATTGTTTTGGAACATGTCATATATTTTAAAAATAGAGAATATAGCATAGTAAATGACCAAATTATAATAGAAAAAACTAAATTATCCTTAAATCCCTATAAATAATGAACTAGTATAGAGCATGTTAGTAAAAAAATTATATGATAGTAAACCCATGATCACTAAGAAAGTACAAATAAACTCATGGTAATACACTAGTAAATATAATTATAATGATTATGCATGATTGTCAAGAGTTAATAAAATGATTCAACTAACAATTCAGTTACATAAAATAGTAAACCTCATAAAATAATATTGGATAAAAATGATAAAATAATTTTGATATAAAGTCCCCTATTATAAAATATCTAGTGCCTATTTATCAGTTATTTTAATTATGATAAAAGTAATTAGAATACACCCTATAAATATATAATCACATGTCTATTAAAATTTAATTTTAAAAATACCTCCATGACTATCATAAATTTAATAAGGAATAGAAATTTAATAACTCTCTATATATTAAGAAGACACTATATAACATTTAGTATTGTAGTTATTATGGATTCTTCATATTAAAAATCAAACACGAATATTTCATATTATCCATATTCTATTGTGTCAAGTATTGTTATAAATAATATATTTAGATAACCAAATATATTTATTTTCAACACGAATTATAACTTTAAAGTGAGAAAAAATCATTGTAAATTTAATAATGCATAATACCATATACTTATGGATCTTTAAAACAACATTAATTTGTATAATTACAAATAATACCATAGTGTAAATAAGTAAAAATATACATACTTTTAATCTTTCAAAAAGGCACAAAATAATTCCTATAAATAATTTTACATTCAATTTTTCTCCTAATTCAAAGTTCACATATATTTTCTTTAAAATTTTAAAGGATTGTTTTAAGCTAATTCTACTTTTCTTAAATATAATAGTAGATAATTTCAATGAATAAAATTTTGATAACAAATTATTAACTGCAATATAATATGAGTATTAAGAAGATTCACCTTTATGAAGTCTGGATTTTCATTATAATTGCTATTTAGACAAATATTCTTTTTCAATAAGAATCAAATAATATTATTTTCTGGTATTTTTTATTTATTTAAAGAAAAATATGTATCTCTATGCATGAAATAATACTCACTAAGCTCAAAAAAATATTAATTTTCATACTTATAAGAAAGAGAGAAGAATGATTGTTTCTATTCAGTTTGATCTATAAGACACATATTTTCCTTTCGATTCAAATTCTCAGTTTTAGAGTTATAAATATTTTCATCCCTATAATCCTTAGAAGCAATCCAAGTAGTTTTAAAATATCTTTATGTTTATTATTTCAATATTAATTTCAATAATTTATTTTATATTTTAGAATATTTCTATTAGATATAATAAACATATTTCTATAATTCAAATAATTAGAACTCATTTGAGTTTCCATAATCCTCATAAAAAAATAATTTCCTTATCTTATATAACTTTGTGAATCTTTTAGAATTTTTTTAATGTTAATTACTAAAACAATAACTATTATAATATTTATACAATGAATAAAAACATATTTATTTTTCCTATATATCATGTTTTATAGTAGAAAGCTGAAGGGAGTCATTTTCTCTTTGGAATAAATTGTGATCCTTATCTTTTATTTCCTCTCAAATTTATAAATCATGAGTGTTTAAATTAAATTATTAACTTTTATCTATTTTAAAGGGGGTGAATTTATAATAGAATTAGTGATTCCACTCCATTTAGTTATATTAAATTTATGAACATTTAAATCTTGATCAGATTATAGAATAATAGTTCCCAAATTAAAAACAATATTTACCCTCTCACTAATCATTCTGATAATTTGAGTAAAAATTTATCCTTCAAAAATCCTAAAAGTATTAAAATTTATCTTTATAGTATTATAACTTTGTTTTATTACATTATTAATTAAATCAAATGAAACATAAATAATTTCTTATATATTATAGGTATGAACACATTGAGAAACTCTATTGAACTCATCTAGTATTAATCCATAAATGCTAAAATTCATTTATCTTGAATTTAAATCATAATTATATTCTTGAATAACAATCCATAACTTAAATTCCTATGTATGAAACTTATAGGGAATCATAACCATCATTTAAACTTGGTGAAAATTGTTTAAATAAATATGAAATAATTTTTTTAATCTTATTTCTAAAAATTTCAATCTTTAGATTCATCATAATCATTATAACATCTTTATTTAAATATTCTTAGTTAATTGTATTTTAATTATCATTAAATTTATCCACATTAATTATAATATTTGAATTTTAATATCATTACCCAAATTATCTATCATAGTATAAGATTAATAATCATATAATAATAAGATATTAATAACTTCTAAAACAACTCCCCCAAAATTATTTTCTAAATCCTAAAATCTAGATTTTTATATAAAGGTAACTTCTAAATGTTGTTATATACATAAATAAAATCTTCTAAAAGTTATGATGATTCATTAATGTAAATCTTCAAACATATAAGTGTTGACTCTTTGTATTTTGAAAAAAAATGTAAAAGTAAATTCTCTGAATACATAATGGTAATCTCTAAATATATCCAGAACATGTAAGAATATTTTCAGTATATATAAATTTATATCACTTTACAAAATTAATAATAAATTAAATTCTATATTCACTTCACAATATAAATAAATTTCTTTTCTTTATCCAAATATTGATTCATCTTCATTACAGAATGTTACATAAGATTATATGAATAAACAAATTCTCAACTCTCTATAATCATACATAATAGTAAATTATGACTTAATTTCAATATATAATAGTAATTTAATTATAATAAAAATACTTACATAATGCTACTTTACGAATTCTTATCCATGTTTCAACATCCTGTACCTAGAAAGATCTTCAATATAAAATATAAGAAATCACAGTACATAATTTCTAAAATAATAATGAATAATAATAATTAATAATGATAAAAAATTAGAATAGATAAAAATATGTATAAATTAAATTAAGGGGGATTAAATATAATATATAAAACAAAGAGAGAGAGAGATTAAAAAAAATAAAAACATAAATAATGTCAAAATATTTCTCTCAACAAAAACCACTACCTCAAAATATTAAATATGATTATATTGAGAATTCCAATAAGTTAGCCATTATCCTTTATATTTTACTCCATCTAGATAAATAATTTAAATTTATTAACTTTTCAATGGATTATAAAAAATAATTGGGATAGATAATGATGGAAATTCCTTGGATTATCCCATAAATTTTCCTAAAGAATATATTATTTAATGATGTGTCTATAATAATTGAATTTAAAAAAAAATGACCAAACCTAAACTCCATAATTATATTAAAAAGGAGATAACCATATTATGGTTTACTCTAATCCTTTATTCTATATTTTATATCCAATTATTTAGTGCAGTGTAGGTAGATCTTACAAAAACAATTATAAAGGTATTTAAAAATTAAAATAGTGAATTGGTATAGACCCATGTATAGAATATTTGATGTGTCTATATATATTATCATATCCTAATTGAGTACACTTATACTATTTACTATTATTTTACATTTATTATATTCTAAAAAGTTTGGTGGGGAAGTCAAATTAATATTTATTTCATGGTTATTCTAGACCGATTTAGAACTATATTTTCACTATGAATCCAGAGATTACAACCTTAACTTGATCTTTTGGATAATATTTACATAGTAGGATGTCATTTATAATTCAAAATTCCCTAGGAACTTTCAAACGACGATTATTAAACTATTTATGGTTCATATTTTGATTAGTGATTGTGTATACTCGGTGGTTTCCTTCATTATTGTATTGAAAATAATATTGTATTAATTTAATATAAATTCACTTCATGGTATGAAAAATCATAGTACTTAGACATTTCATTTCAAGGTATGGTGTTCATCTTAATAATTTAAAATTAGGTATCATTTCTCCTCCACCATTCACCATAAATGTTTGGGATGAGTTTTATTTCTAAGTTCATGGAATATTTTATCAAAATTTTATTCATGGATTTTATAATATATCACTCCCACTTAATGATTACTATATGAAAATAAGGAATTTATATTTTATTTAAAATATTATTATTCTTTTATAAATTTAAATGGAGTTTTACTTCCCCCATAATAATCCAGCCACATTTCTGGGATTTTCCAATTCAGTTAATGTGCAATGTTTCTAACTATGATATTGGGGAAATATTATATATAATAAACCAAATCATGCTTAAATCTAAACCTATGCTCGATCCATCCCACCACACAACCAAGGAGAATCCTCAACCCCCCCTCGTGCTAGAAAGAAGTAATGGTATCAATCATAACTATTGGGGATGGTTTCATCCTCAAAAACTAATCAAAAGACATCCATAGATGGTATAAAAAGAGACAAGATGAATTACAAGAGATATATCATAAAATTAATAATATATAGTATATATGCACAACTATATTGGAATAAAAAAGGAAAAAATAGAAGACCAAGGTGAAAAAAACAAACTTGAGCTAGATGGTTCTTATAAATTGGATGATCGATCGCTAACCCTATAGGACTATCTGATCACCACCATACACTAAACAACACATGCTTCCCAATAGTGAGTTGTCACAAGACAGACTACAGATATATATACAAGACATTAAGACTATCTTCCCACCAATGTGAATATATAATGAATGGTCTAAATCTAGTAGGATATCGGCATGAGTCTATTTCATTTATTTCATAAAAAAACAATTAAGATATCTTTAAAACATGGAATAGTAACATAGGATTTCATTATAAACCTAAAAAAAGTAAAAATATAATGAAACATAAAATTCCTCAAATAATCCCATTTGTGAAACCCTTTTCATAAAGATGGTTCTTTTCCAAAAAAATTCCAATTTCAAAGGAAACCAAAACACATTTCCTTAAAAAACACTTTTGAAAATAAATTCTTGAAATGTTTAAAACATTTCAAAGTCATTTTCACCAAAGGATATAAATTTTTAAAAAATTTACCCCATTTCCATTAAAATCTCCCACACACCCAAAATAAAATGAAATCATGTAAAAAATGGAAAATAATAAATAAGAAGAATTCTAAATAAAAATATGGAATAATAGCATCAAAAAACAAGGCAAACCATGTCAGAATGAAATCATCATTACAAGTCTATCTTGGTAATAATTAATACACAATATAGTAATTATAAAAATAAAATAATAACATAAGATACATATCATGAGGCGACACCATTAAGACTAATGGTATAAAATAATACACGTATAGGTGGTACTACTACTGATAGGTTAATAGTGACAAATTAGACAACCTGATCACTCTAAAAAGTCTCTTCATTGAAAATCCCCCTAGCCAGGTGTTACATACAACTAGGTGGGATAACCAAAAGTAATCCTAAAGTATCCAAAAAATATCCCACTTCATCCCACTTAACATCCTTAGTATCCCCAAGGAATAATAACGGTGGTGGGCCACGAATAATCAATGTAAGCACTTTAAAATGAGAAGTTATTAGGGATAACACAATAATGACGTACATCACTCCTTCTACATGAAAATTAAAATGACCCCAACACATAATCACATCAAGAATCACATCATATAATCCATTTGATGTATTACTATAAACTCTCTTAACAAAAAATCGGGCTAAACAAGGGTGTAATCAACGTCACTTCAAAAAGTGCCAACCAAGCCTTCACTTATATCATATATATAGCATATACATTTGGAAATAAAATTTTAAAATAATTTAGAATAAAAATATAAAACCAAGGGGAAAACATCAACCATCAATTCACACCCAAAACAAAAAATGGGAAAAACCATTCCATTTCTCAAACAAGGCATCTATTAAAACATGAAAACCCATTTTAATCATGGAATCCCCTTTTTGAATTAGAAGGAAAAATCCATTTTGAAATTATCTTTTTGTTTCCGAAAAAACAAACTAATTGTTTCATCATTTAAAACTAACTTTTTAATTTTATCAAACATATGTAATTCACCAAAATACCATTTCACGTCAAAAAATCATTTTAAATATGAGTTGCAATGATATTCTACATAAAAAACAAACCAACTTAATGAAAACGTTAACAAATCACACCAAGATAACCCAAACCAAAATTATATTGGGTAAACAAATATTTAGAAAACACGAGCATCAATGTAACTCTTAAATAAAATCAAATGAAATGGAAACATATACCTCAAGTGGTTGAACCTTGTCATCTTCGACGAAATGCACCATAAAGGAACTCCAACTATGGCTCAAAAAAATTACAAACAAAAATCCCTAATTTCTACCATCTTGAACCAAGAAAATAATCCAATCATGACCCCTAAGATTATAGTATTTTATTAAAAAAGGAATAAAATAATAGAAGAAGAAAATATAAGATCATACCTCTCAATACAAATGTAAATATACCAAACAAACACTTAGAAACAACCAAGGAGGAACTTTTAAGTGGAGAAAATCACCTTATAAGGTGTTACATTTAGTTGGTTTGAATGGGGGGTATCATGGGTTGGAAGCCCCAATTAAATAAGATTTTAAGTGATATAAAATACCCTACTTAGAGTGGGTTTCATAGTTTACCTGTATGGTTGAAAAAACTATGAGATAATTGGGAATATCACTAGAATTTGGGGAAGAACACTTAGGCTTCATGGTTAGTGAAGACAAAATCCAATTATGTGACATGGATAAAGTACCCAATTTTTCTACCCATTATCCCAAGACACCTAGAACTCGAGGGGAAAACCACCCATCAATTAACCCCATATAAAAGTGACATTAAGGGTGTCACATTATCCCAATATACTAATTGATCTCCATTTTTCATTACATATGCCTCACACACACTGGATCATACCTTTGAAAATTACAAGAAAACTAATTTTTTTTAAAATAATTGTGTTTAACATGGATAGATTTAGCTCATACATTTTATGTTTCTAAGTTATTTTTTATTCTTACCATGAAACCCTCTAGTACCTTCTTAAGAAACTAAAATCCAAACCCCATCTAATTTACAAATAATACTTATTTATGAATAAAATTTATAAATTATGGGTAGTAAATGAGCATATAATGTGGTGAATTATTATATTATTAAGATAATTCCATCCTTAAACATTGATTTTTTCCTTCTGTATTTCTCAAAATGATATATTTATTAATGAGTAATTATAATGAGTACAAGAATTTATTACATGGTATACTGGTATTTTAAATTATTTGGTTATGTATAATATTCATGTTGATTTTACTGAAAACCAATCCTATTATCTTTAACATGAGGCATATCAGTACCTTTTTTATGACCATTACCTTTGGTTCCCATGTATTGATTAATTCATATGGTGTTATTTCTCAATAGTGATTAACTCCTTACCGTTGGATCTTCCACTCCTACTTACGGGGGACATTTCTACCCTAATGGAAAACTCCCAAGTTTCAAGATTCTAGTATATTTTGGATAACCTTTGTTTGAGATGAAAATTATTTTTTAGATCATGTACTTGTTTTCAAAGGTAATCAATTTCCCTAATCTAATATGAAATAGTAGTGTCCTTGACTTAATCATGCTTTCTAGTCCAATAATATTGCATTGAAAACATCCATTGCATAGTTATATTATCCAATTATATTTGGAAGGAATTTTTACCTACCTATTGAGAAATATAAGTAGGACTATTGGCAAATATAATAATGTGATTCTAATCTTTATGGTGTATGTGATCAAAAGAAATTATAAATTTAAGAGTTGATGGAAATATAATGATATGCATATGAGAACATTTAAATATATAGGTAAATAATTAAGGCTTATTATTACCTCCTTATCCATTATACTTATTTACAAAATAGTGGGAATGTTATTTTTTACAATACAATGCAAAAGTTACAACCCATTAAACAAATTTCCCTTTAGTTAGGAGAATACACTATCACTAAATTCTATCCTTTAGGAGTTGTGCAATTTAGAAAAAAAGAAAATTAATAAAATGTTACCTAAAAATGGGAAGTAGCTAATTTGATCCAATAAAACCCTTTTAAATTTCTTATTAAAGGAACATCACCTTTAGGAATCCGTTTATTTATAAAACCCACAACATTATATCCTTCTTTCTCAAATGTTATTTAATTTTCTTTATAGTGAGAGCACTCCATATTCTATATGTGTGTGTGTGTGTTGGGGTGGGGGTGGGGGGGTGGATACTTTCTAATATTAGTTAGGAATTATATGTGTTTTTTTTCATTTCATTCAACTTTAATATTTTTATCTCCTTTTAGATTATTTCATATTATTTTGAATTTTACTTCATCTTTCTTATCTCTCTTTAGCTTGTTTCATGGTATTTTTGTGTTTAACTAATCTGACACCCTTTCCTCATTTCTTAAATTGATTATTGGGTTTTCATGTGGTTTATCTTTATCACTCTGTTTTTAGTTAGTTTTATATTGAAATTATTATATTAAATTACTATCTCATGACGGATTTTCCTAAAAATGGTTAATTAATTTCCTGACTAAATTTTTTTTTAACATTTAAATAAATTTTATTTAAATTTTGAATTTTGAGTATAAACATGGAATTAATATCGATGAGTGATTTTATTGAATTGAGTTATTTTTAAATGATATGGTTGTTTACATATTTATGAAACCTTTAAGATACCCTCTATGATATTTTTGTGGGAAAATTATACCCTTTAATATCTCTAGACATCTTTATATAAAATCATGAAATGTGAATTTTTATTACTTTATTTAAGGTAAATATATGTTTGATTAATTTTATTTTTCTTTCAAGATTTTTTATACATTTCTCTTATTTTTGATTGATTTTGTAGCTATATTATATTGACCTGTGATTCATAATTACTATTTTTTTGGGACAAAATTCTTTCTTCAAAAAAATGAGAAAAAATAAATAGTAATATAACATAATATATTGGGAGAAAAAAAGTTTTTAAATATAGAAGTATTAAATAAATTGGTTTTTTAAATTTTATTGAAAATTGTAATATTATATTTGGTGAAAAACAACCAATTCAGCAGTTTTTTTAAAATGACCTATATTTATTGAATAAAAGGGGAAATATAAGCAAGAAATAGTTATCACACACACACATAAGGATTTAATGGTATGTTTGACTAATGAATTTAATTACTAATACTAGTATCATTCATCTTGTTAAATTTTGTTTGGATAAAATTTATGAGACACTTATTTAAATGATTTCTATGATTGGCCATGTAGTGTGGTTTTTTATTTTCTCAAATTGATACCATTTATTTAATTAAAATCTATTTAAAATATTTTTGGGATATATAATATCTTCATGAATAATATTTTTCTATAATTTTAATTTTCCAAGGATCATAATGGTTTAAGTGTGGGTGTGTTATTTCTTCATGATTCACATTTCTTTTTCCATCCTTATACTATTATTTCTTAATATTTTGTGATTCAAACTTCTGAATACATTAACTAATTTTTATTAAAAATTTATTTATGTGACCAATTTTAAATACTATTTAAATGAAAAATTTTACTTGTTTTTATGTTTTCATATAAGGTGGTTGTGATTTGGAGAGACCATAATGAAAATAAAGGGAACATTCTAAACTACACACATGTATCTACAAGTCAGTTTTTAAAAAGTCAAATACTTGGTGTTATGTTGACCCAATTGGGATTTAAATTGGTTGGAGGATACCTGACTATGTTGGATATAATTATTTAATATATTATTAATCCCATTTTTTTGGATTTAGTGGTCTAAAATTTGGGGTCATTAGATAAAACTTAAACTATTCACAATCAAGAGGGTGGTTCAGTATTTTGGCCATATCTCTCAATCTAGAACTACAGTTAACAAAAAATTCAATGTGAATACATTAAATACACATCCATGATGCTTTAAAATTTATTAAAAATGGAGATAATATTATCAATTATTCCAAATTTTGGTTCCAATTGGTGTTTCTACTGGGTTTTGGAGGGGATAATGAAAGATTTTATTCATTAAAATAATCCATTATTAGGGAGTGGTAAAATTTTCCTGCATATTTTTAGAAATATAAATGAACTCCTTTGACCAATATAAAATTTATTTTATCCTTATCTTATTTTCAAAAAATGTTATATTGTTTAAATAATCGTGATATATTGTTATTGAAACCATTATCTCACGTTATTGATAAAAACTCATTATATACGAATAAATTATATTATCATATAAGAGAAAAAAAGATAATAATATGCACCATTTCTTTTATCCTTGTGAGCATGAAATATTCCTTTACAACCATATCTATAATTTAACAACCCTTTGAAACATAACTTGGATGAAACTAAAATATTAATCCATTAAATAAAAATAAATTCTTATATATTTACTATAATAATAAAATATAAATTTGGTATCACATTCCCTTTTAAAGTTAATGAATTGGATTGTATAACATTAACACCTGATATGGACTACCTATAGAGTTTTATAAACCCCTTTAAGAATTTTGGATAATTCTATCTCATATATTAACATTAATTCTCCTTATTATCACCTTTATTAGGTTTCAATGTTGAATGATGACTATTAGATCATTCAATATTATTCTTCTAGCTTATTCCTTTACTATAATGTACTTTCAGCATAATACTAGATCCTAGACATCATTTGTCATGATCAAAAATCCTCAACACATTTATAATAATTGGTATGTTTTTTTGGAAATTTTCCGATTATTATTTATAATAAATTATCAAAATATTTCAAAAAATGATTATAGAATGATTTATAATAACATTATGGCCAAACATACCACTAAACCTATAACTGGACAGGTCACCACATAGCCTAAAGTGTGTATCCTCATATACCAGAGGCTGCTGAATAACAGTGAGTGTTTAAAGGTAGTTTTTTGGGGAGATTATACCCTCATTCTCAATGTTTACAATAATAATAGATAGTAAAACTTAGATATTAGTGGAATTAGTATAAGGCAACAATTAAATAAAAGAATAAAGATACAATATCAACTGAATTTACAAAATAGAAAATGTTAGTTTATATAATGCATGCATGCCATATGATAATGCACAATCAAAAAAAGTAACAAAATTCATTCTTTACATTTCATTACAAGAATAAAGAAATGACAATGAGGCCTAAAGGAAATCACCATGATCATCCTGAGATCAAACTTGGTCCTTTGCTCCCAACTTCCAGATACAAGAAACACAACACAAGAAAGGTCCAAATCCCTACAAACAAGTAATTCTTCTTTGGAACAAAAAGTATGTGAAAAGGGTGTGAGATAAAAGATCTCTGTATGCCATCACTCATGTTATCTACCCCAATCCATCATATTCTATGAAAAACTAACAGTGAAAGAAGATATATAACAAGTAAGGAAGTACTAAAAAGTAAAAATTCATTATATGATGGTTCTCATTTAATATACTTTTCATTTAATCAAAACTTAAACATTTCAATTCATCTAATTTATAAGTCTTGAGATCCAGCTTAAGCCTGGTATCCCCCATTTAACTAGTAGCACAAAAAATTCCTCATAAAGCCATCTGTATCACAAAAGTCTTGACCGAATCCAAGATTGTGATTTGGATTGAAGACGTGTCATGAGGGACATTAATCTCATTTAAATCATTTAGAACCTAATCCCATCCTTGACATTCCTAAGTTGGAATTCAAGTATAAATCTAGGTATAATATCTTCCGACACCCAACATGACTGTCTCTAGAAAACATCTTAGGAACCCAATATCGCTCTAGGTGTGGTATAAAGTCCATGTCATCTGATCCCATCCTTTGTGGTCCTATATGGAACCCAATTATCACGAGTTAAATAATACTTGCTTTTTGAGCCTATCCATTGCATTTCTTATATAACAGGATCCATGTATCACTCATTATATAAGTACATCCTCTATGAGGCCATGCATGGAATCCTAAAAATGGATCCATGATTCCCCCATGGATTAACCATATTTATCCATTGAACCCATCCATGGAATCCCCCAATTGGATCTATGATTCAGTCAATACTTAATCATATTTAACCATTGAGCCCATCCATGGAATCACTCAATTGGATCCATGATTCACTCAAGGATTAATCATATTTAACCATTGAGACCATCCATGGTATCCCTCAATTAGATCCAATGATTCAGTTAAGTCTTAATCATATTTAACCATTGATCCCATCCCTGTAATAACTCAATTTGACCCATGATTCATTCAAGGACTATAAGTAAAATCGTCAGATTATCCGGTCCATGTAATTTTAAACTAAATCCATGATTCAATCAAGGAAATTCACCATTTAATCATTTAAATAAATTAAAAAATTTCATTAGAAATGTTGAGGTCCAAACCAAGATAATATAGTATAACTCACCTCAAAATGAGTGACTCAAGTCAGGAAAAACCTCATAAGGCTTGACCTTCCATTTACTCATGTGGGAATTATTCATATAACAAGAATCACATGCATAATAATGAATATATGGATTTAACATAATTTTACTCAAATGAGAATTACTTTATAACAATATATTAAAGCATAATAACCTACCACATAACAAAATATAAGTTAACTCACATGGGGAAATCATTATAAAAAGCTTCTTAATATTAACAACCAACTACATGGTGTGGAAGTGTCTATCTCACTTGGGCATAGACATTCAAGGGAATTCGTTCATAATGAAACAATTATATAAAATAATTCCCAAGGGTCACAGTTTCCAATCCGTTCCCATTCAATTCATTTAATTTAAAAATTGATATAAAAATAAATTACATGCTTGACATCCCCTAACATGGGGTAAAAAGGCACACCTAAGGGTATCTAAGGCCAAATCCATTCAAGTTCCATTTAATAAGAAAACCTAAGGGGTGATTCATGCTTAATAATCTATCTCAAGGCATAGACTTAAGATAACTCCCATGGTAAACAAGAAATATAATAAGAATTTCATTATTAAAAAAAAAATACATGGACAAGTCCTCATAAGGCTCCCAGGGGCAACATAATTTAATAACATCAAAGGGGACCTGAAATAACATTCCATATATTAACCCCCACTAGAAGACATATGGAAAACTCAAACCATACTAATCATTATATAATAACTATCAGTAATTTTTTGTTTGAAGGAAACACACCTCCATTGGAAGGATTTTATTATAAAAACTTGACTTTATTCAACAACAAGTCATTTATCAACATTAAGAATTTCATTCAAACCATGCTGTTCCATAAATCAAATAAAATCATAAATCAACTTATTTAAAGAAGAACCAAAGGAATTGTTAAATAAAAGGTCAAGAATAATGATCCTACCTCAAAAGTAGACCAAGATGATGCTTTAGAACTTGTCAGATTAGGCGGCGATCACTCTAAACCACCCCACACTCGCTCACACATGATTCTATATATAAATAGATACCCTTAACCCAATTAACTTATTCCTCATGCAATGATGGAATATTTACATGGAAGATATATGTATATATAGACATGAATAAATATATATTCCTTAGTATATGCTCTAAATCCTTCAAAGGAACCAAAAATCACTACACATTATACCCAAAATCCATAAAAATCTTAAGGCCCTAAAATAAAAGGTGAAAAAAACTGGCAACATGTATAAAACCTTACCTCATATGGTAGTAGAACCCTAAAAAACACAAACTGAATCACCTTTAGTGGATTTTACCAAAACATGAACCCATGAGTCCCTAGGAGGCATTACCATAACCCTAAAACAAGAGAAAACTCAAATCGAGGTTATCCCTAACCCTAGGGTGTTCATCCAAACCACACCGGGCAATATGGAGTCCGAAAAGTCACCTAGAAAGGAGAGGAGATGGAATAGAAAACCTTACCTTGAAGATTTCGACCATGAACTGATGGAAATATTGTTGAAATTGATATTAGAGGAGGTGTTGAGGAGGGGGAATCATGCGTCAAAGGGGAGAGACACTTTAGGGATACATCATGATTTGGGGGAGAGGGGTTAGGATGTGTTGTTTAATTTTAATTATTTTTTAATAGAATTTTTTTTAAAAAAATTAATTTTTAACACAAATCATCATGCATGGTTTTGGCCGCATGGTTTAACGGACCATTTTCTAATTGTGCGCCCTTTATTGGGCTATTAAAGCACCTCATATAGATTTTCCCACATTTTTTTGTAAAAATGCACCGACCATGCGCTGAACAATGATTTGCTACTACCCCTTCCACTAAGCTTTTGAGATAGGAACACAGTTTGACAAAGCATACATATCCTGTGCGAAACACCTCTTCCTCAACTTTAATAAGCCACATGATTACTGCTATGGGACGTATGGTTTGAGACAAATCATGCACCCTCTATAGGTCTTTTAAAACTAACTTTCTTGGTCCGATGCTTCCAAAACTCCTCAAGCTACCTAGGAAAGTTTTCAGGCCATCACACAAGTCCAAAACATAATTTTGATACATAAGGACTCTCAAAATTATGGTCATAAGTTCTATATTAAATATGCACCATCCAATAATTACCAAAAATTCAAATTCCAATGGAATTTCATCTGGTTCAAAAACACGAGTTATTACGAAATCCTTACCTTAGAACTTCTCATCCCTAAAAAGCCTTAGCAAAAAGCAATGAAGACATCACACAATCTACAAGGGTCATGAAAATTCATTAAAATGTGTAAATCACATTTCTAAATGCCCAACGCACCTCAAGAATATTTGAATCACACAACACTCACACTATAAAAACCCGATCCAACACTCGATTTCCAAATAAAACATCAAAGAGGCTTTTACTCGATCTCACTTAATCAGGATACAATCATGCCATAGACTTTTAAAAAACTTCCAAAGAAGATCCCTGCCATAGGCTTTATCATTATAAGGAGACCAATTCCCATTCAAGCCTTTTCCTTATTCCAGGAATTACCTTGAAAACACAACCCTAAGAATTTTAGAACAAAATAGTCTGTCGATGATCACCCATGACTTTTAGTGACTTTTCAAAACCAACCAACACAATTACACCTAAAAATGATGTTCCTCACCATGAAATAGGGCATAAATCACTTCCATCCCACTAGAACACTACCCTCAAAGCATTTAATCCAATCCCAACAAATATTCCATGATAACCTCATATTTAACCACCCAAAGTCCATGAAGCTGTCCCTAGATAGACCATGCCCCAATCTATAAGTGAGATGTTGTTACAAAGACAAAACATCCACATAAAACACTGACTGATCCCAACATAGTATTCTCCTGGAGATCACATCAAAAGAAGTGGAAGGTGTCTAAAATTCCATCCAAGGATTTCCAACTTGGGAACCAAAGTATCACTTAAGACTATCCAAAACTCAAAAAAAACTCATGCATCCCACATACAACATAGAATGAGATTACAATCCATCCCAACGTCTTCCAAAAATTAGCATGACATATAACTGACGCTCTCCTAGTGCACCCAAGACGATGTCAAGATAGGAAACATGCTCACACTAATTAGAAGAGTACAATAAGAGTAAACCATAGGTTACCAATAGGATCGGTCAAACCATTGCTGGTCAAATATTTATAAAAAAATCATCTTCACCTACAAATGTGTCATCAACCAAACCCCAATTCCTATACAACCCAAGGAATTAGTCTTCTTCAAACATTTCCACTAAAACTCACCCAAGACCATCATTGTTTTATAAGGGTTTCACATACCGACTACCTCATCAAAGTTATGCTGCCAAGAAAGCACTGAAATGTACACCAGAACCGACATGATGCTCCTCAAACCATGATCAATTATGCTAAATCACTTGGCAAGAAAGCCAAAATTAAACTGGTCGGCATGTCAGAACACCCAAGTCATAGAAAGTCTTCTGACCCAGTGAGACTAACTTGATTTTTCAAACTATCAAGATACTGTACTATATAGATTACTAAAAAAACAAACACAAGATCTTAAAGATCATTATTTAAATGAGCTAAACAACTCGTTTTAACATTGAAACTTAATGGGTACTGCGTATTTCAACACATTCTAATATGATTTTACAAGAGAAAACAATACAAACTAAGTAATATCAGTAAGAAATACTCCCCATGAAATCAAGTATCATATGGCTCACATGCAAACTATCTCAAAATAAAATCACCCATACATCCATTTACAAGGATGACTATATACCGATTCCTCCATCACTTAAGAAAATAAAGTTTTATAGGAGCACTAAAGTAGCTATACATGCGTGAGACATGTCTAACCAATTGAAATGAGTATTCCAAAATTCTCACTCCAATATTAATGGTCAGGATACAATGACCACCCATCCAAACAAGGGTTTCATTTTTAAAAGAAAACACCAGGTTCAAGGGCACCTAAAGACACCAAATATATAAAAGATCACAATAGAAAGAAAAAAATCAAGATATATGGTTTATACCTACCATGGGCTAGTACCTTACGAAGCATAAGTGTCGACACTATCTCTTGGTCATGAAAAAATGATTTCACTAGGTTTCAGAGCCCCTGTAATTAATCCATTATTAAATAAGAACAACCTATGGATAAATGATCACATTTCCATTCGAAGGAATATCACCAAAATCATTTAAACAACCCCTACATGAGGTTTAATTAAAGGAACCTTCTTTAGGTTCCAAGTTAAGGTCATTTAATTAATTCAATTAAACCTTTAATAATTTTAAAGAGTTTTGAAAAAAACCTCAAGTACCATTTCCTAAAACAAGTCACTTGGAATACACTTTAGGTAATAGCTCAAAGAAAAAATATGCAAGTCTCATCAAATTCATTTTTAAACATGTAACATTCATTGACATTCCATAATCAACACGAAATTTAGCATATAAATTATTTTTAACCAATTTGGAGACCTCCAAGGGTCCCATTAAACCAACCTAGATTCTTCAAAAAGCAACCCCATAACAATTTTTAACCATTGAATGCATAACAACATATTGGTTTATCTTATAACAGCATGCCCCAACTGACCTAATTCAACCCAATTGCACCATTTTTTAAAAGTTAACTTTTTATTCATGTTCATAACTTAATATATTTTACATTTATAGCCATTTTCAAACATACCGTTATTATATAAGGCTTAGTATCTTGGGTGGTCATCTACCAATCCAGAAGGCACCCATACACCTTACAATTAGAATTCAGATCCCATTTATTTAAATCATTCCACATTGACATTTTACTTTACCACCCTTTTTCATTTCAACAATGTATTAAAATTTTATAAAATTTCTCATATGGATCACGTATACAGGTTACCATTTTTCAAATCACAAGGTACCTATACACATTACCATTGGTAACTAGCTCCTGACTAAACCCTAACCAATAAGATTTCAACACATGAAACCATTTTCATATATCAAAACTAGCATGCTATAATAATCCAAAAATGATGGAATATATTTTCTATGAATTTTAAATCACACGAAATACATTCTGAAAAAATAGGCATGCTACAAGTTTACCTCAACCATTACAAAACAAAATATGGCATCACTCAAGGAACACAATCATAATTAGTAGGAAACATTCTAATGTAGTTACATGACATGGAATATGCATGGAATGTGAATTTATAAGTTACTATAATGATTCATGTAATTTCACTTATTTTCCATTTTTGACAAGTGAAAAACACTATAAATTTCCAAAAATCATAAGACACAAAAAGTACACCAGTCACCCAAGGTGAAATCACATAAACTTAAGCATCAAACAACATAAAAAATAATTCCCAACCCTAGACACTTGGTCATTTCGCATACATGGGGTGATAAATCCCAAATAAAAATATCTACCAATAACCAACACCTTTCTATTATCATATATTAAAGCATAAAATAGGAATACAAGGGAAAAAACACGTGATTCCAATTTGTAATGTCCCAACCAGACCTACCACTAAACCAATAGCAAGAACGGTCATGTGGTGTCGATTTCTAGAGATATTTTTGGAAATAAATGTTGACAGAGAACCATGAAAAAGGAATAAAAGATCTAGAGATGGTAAAGAAATAAGAAATACCAGGTGGCACCGTTTTCTAGTGTTTTCCATGTTTCTGGGGTCCAAAATTTGGAGTTTAGTTTTCCCCACGGAAAGTGGATTTCCATGAAGATCTCATAAAAATATAGAAAAGGAAATAATTTTTCAATTATTGAATTTTCAAGTTGTGTATCATGAAGGAGAAAATAATTTTGTAGGAGGTCTTCAAAAAATTGACAATCTTTGCGATTCCAAGAAATTGGAGCTTCACGATCGGTGACCGATTTTTTCATGGTCTTTAAAGGAAGGATCTGGGATTTTGATGGGTGATGTGAAGGGTGTTTGAAATTATGCTCTGAGATTATTATGGGATTCAAAAATGGTAAATTCTAGTGGATCTTCATTAATGGAAGTGCACTGAAAATACGGTTCTTGACAGATTCATAAAATATACTGGAGGCGGTGGATCTTCACGAAGATCTGAGCCTATAAATATGAGGCTACCACCATTCAAAAAGTATTAAAGAGAAGATATACCCAAAGAAAATTATATGTCTTCGAGTTCACAAAGGAGTTCTCAATGGTGGTAAGAAAAGTTATTCGCGAATTATATAATCCAACCGAATGTCCCGAGCATTGTGAAAGAAAGGATTTCACGAAGTCCCTAAAAATACTACGAAAACTAGAGAGGTTTGAAAAATATAGTTTGATCTTTGAAAAAGAGGTGTACTACATGAAGGCTAAGTGAGATTTGTGAAAAGGAAAGAGCATCGGAAAGGACAAATTGTACTTTGTGAAAGAAGGAGCTTCATGTAGCCTAGTTTGAGCTTTGTGAAATAAGGTCCATCGCAATGTCTAGTTTGTGATACACAAAAGAGGGGCTTTGTGAAGGTAGTGAGATTTGAGAAAAGAGGTTGAAAGGTGTGGCCCATAGATTATTGGAATAGAGTTATTCATCTATGGATGAAATTAGGACATCAATAGAGAATCTATATACAATATATGATTAATTCATTAGAAATAATGAAAGGACCAACAAGTTTATAAATTGTGATTGGATATTTTGACAAAGAGTGAGCACAATTCAGTTGTGAGAGTTGTGAGATTTAAAATTGTTATTGGTTGTAAACCAGGAGGGGTAGTGAGTCCACTTAGAACTTGTAAACAGTAGTGTTCTAATAGTGGATTTTCTACATCAGCACATTGACAGTGTATTATCCTTAGACATAGCCAAGTGAGGGTGAACCAAGTAAAATGGATATGTCCTTTGCATGATTTAAGATTTGTACATACTTTGAAATGGGAAAGATATATAAGATAGTTTCTTCTAAAATAGAAACAAGATCAAGAAAGGGTTTTTGTTTTAATCTATCATATCCCGATTCATCCTCTCTAACGATATCTAGCCTAGTGGACATAACAATTGTCATTAGAGTGAAATGTTTATTTTAGTGTTTCTCTCTCAATGGAGTCCACCAATCATAAAGGGATTTTGATCTTCGAATGGAATATTTTTTTTGTTATTTTAGAATCAGATTCAACACTACTTCTGATCTTTGAGAATGAATGTGTTTACATCAGACATGTAAGGTACCTCATCTGAAATCAATAGTGGTGCGTTATCAGAGACTGAAAGAAGAAAACTGGATGTTAATTCTAAGGGAACCAAATCTTTTGGGGGATCCATATAAAATGCTATCTATATGAATTTGATGTCATGAATAACATCACATACTACATGAAAAAGCTATTGAATATATATGAAGGGCATACAAAAGTCATAGAGGTCGGGATGCATGTTCTGTGGAATAAGTATAAAGATATGAGAATGAACACTAATGAATCTATTAAGGAATTATTTGTTATGGTAAATATTGTTTTGGATGACACGAGAGGTCTTGGAGAAGTCATTGAAGAAATAAATATTGTGAACTGCATCTTGTAGAAAATTCCATCTCGGTTTAACATGAATGTTTCAGTTTTGAAAGATAAAGATATGAAAGATCTGACACTGGATAACTTACATAGTACCCTAGTTGAATATGAAATGAGAAATAATGACAATGATGCTGTGGAAAAGGGGAAATATAAATAGGTGGAATTCAAGGCCATGAAGAAGCTCCCCATTGAAGACTCTCAGAAAGAAGAAGAAACAGATGAGGTGATGTCATTCATGTGTTCAAATCTACAAAGAGGAAAAGGAAATTTCATGGGGAAACCTGCACTAGAGTGTAATTAATGTGGAATGGTTTTAAATCTTACAATATGGTTCCCTGATTAGTTCCAAGAAGATGATTAGGATAGAGTCTAAATTCTCAAGAAGAAGTCTTCAGCTCATGTGAAAGGCAAGAAATAGTTCAAGATAAATTTATTTAAGAAATAGAATATTCTTTCACCAGAACGTGATAGTTTAGATGAGTCTATGGTGGAAGAGGTTGAAGAGATAGAGAACTACAAATATCGTGGAGAAAATGCTATGGTGGTAGTTGTAGGTAGTTCTCAGAATACAATAGAAACTGATGCTGATGAAGAAGAAGAATATATTGAAGGAAGAGTTGATATGGAAGCTAAATTAGAAGCATCTCTTGAGGAGATAGATGTTTGGAGAGAAAAAAACAAATCCAAAAAAGTGATACATGATGCCAAAATCTATATGCAATAGTAGGAAATAGAAAATTTTGAGTTGATGAAAGAAATTGAAAATATTATTTCTTCATTGCCACTGGACTTAGTAAAAACTGATGAGTACATACTCAAAGTTGAAGAATAGATAACAGTGATTGATGGTTTAAAAAACACAGGTAAATATCAAGTCAAACGTATCCAATAACTTGAAGAGTATGTTGTCGGTCTATGAAAAAAAGTTATGGATCGAGAAAAACTCCGGATTCCCAATGAGACAATTGAAAAAATGATCACTCATAAGGTAGAAAAGATAGAAGTGGAGCATAAAGGTCCCATAAAATAAAATAAGTAGAAAAATATGAAGGATGAGGAATGTATGGGGATTGAACGTAAATAGAAATTGAAATTGGTTAATGTTTGAATGCAAGAACCCGCTCCGTGATTGAATATTTGTTTGGGTATGAAGCAGAGTCATACGATTCAGAGGACCCAAGGAACAACCAGTGGTGTAGAAGTGAAACATATGAATGCACCTCACATATGGTGTAATTTCAGTGGAAAGGTGGGACATTCACAAAATGTGTGTTCCATAGACAAATGATATAGAAGGGAACACGAATAGTATTGGAATTGAAATATAGAATGGTACCCTCGATTATATTTCAAGGGACATTGTTTTTGGTGTGGATGATTTGGTCACATGGATAAAGATTGCACATTAACCATGTAGAGGAATATTCCATTGACGAACCCAAGTGATCACATGAAATAAATCAAATAATCAATAAGTGAGATGAAAATGAAATAATATATTTATAGATATACATGATAAAGTTATTCAATCATACTCTGAGGAAGCTCAATATTTCTAGTCTGTTCCAAGTATGAAGTCAAAAACATGGATCAAGAAGCAAAGAGTTGAGAAGGCAGTGGTTACAGAAATTTCCCTTAAAGAATTAGATCGTTCTGGTGAATGGATCCTTGAAATCAGTTTCACATCCCATATGATAGGGAATAAAGATATTTTAGCATGCATAAAGTATAATAAAGAAGGAGTTTTCATGTTTGGAAATGATGAAGGCCTGAAGATAACTGGCCCAAGAAAGGCCATGTTTGGGGGAAAAGAAATAAGACGGGTTGATGTCTTGGTAGTAAATGATCTCAGTCAAAAATTTCTTAGCTTTATCCAACTATGTGACTCAAGGAATTCTATATTTTCTACCAAGAATACATGTATCATCAATGGAAACTGTGGTCCATTCGTCCTATATGGAAAAAGAACAAAGGGAAATCTCTATCTTGTAAGTGGAGATGAAGATATATGATTTTTTTCTTAAGAGGAAGAGAACATGTTGTGGCATAAATGATCGGGTCATCAATTCCAACCATCCCTAGAAGATCTGGTGAAATGTGATGCATATATAGACCTCCATAATATATCATGTGATCATACACATACATGCAAAACTTTTCAACAAGGGAAAATCAGAAAAAATCTATACAATCAATGAAAAAAAAGTCAACAATATTTCTTGAATTGGTGCATGATGATGTTTGTAGGAAAGGTATTTCATTATTTTCCTTGATTAAAATTGTGGAATGGAATGGGTATTTTAAATTTCCCATAAGTCTAATGTGTTCATTTTCATAAAATAGTATCAAAGGATGCTTGGATAGAAAATTCTCATGTTTCATAATGACAATAGTACAAAATTCGAATGTAGTCAAGTTGAAGAATATCTTGAGAAACATGTGATAATGAATCAAGTTTTTTCAGTGAGGACTCCCCAACAGAATGGAGTGGTTGAAAGGAGAAATCGGATTATCCACAATATGGCCAAAACAATGCTCATTAAAAAAGACCTACTAGAGAAATTTTGGACTAAAGCTGTGTTAACATTGCTCAACATTTATAATAGGTCTCTATTGTGTCTTATGGAAGGAAAAACTCATGACGAGATGTGGTACGGAAAAAATCCAATGTTAAAATACTTTTTAATCTTTAGAAGTAACTGATTTATCCTCAATAAAGGAAAACATTGTAAATTTGAGTAACACATGAGGGGATATTCCTTGGACATCTAGGAAAAATAAAAGAATATTAATTATTTAATAAGAGGCTAGGAAAATTAGTTGAGAGAAATGATGTCACTATAGTGGATAATGAAGAGAATATTCAAGAACATAGTACACAGTTTGTTGATGAAAGCACAAATGAGAAAAGCAATACAGGGGGTGAAGAAGTGAAAGATTCTAATTTAGAATAAGATACTAATGATGAGTATGAGGAAGTAAAATCTGTATCTACACAGTTTCTAAAGGGTCGAGCTGAAATTAATAGGAGAAATATAATTGCTGATTAGACAACACCTATCCAGACAAGAAGAATGAATTCACCATAGAAGACATCTTTCTTATATCAGGCAGTCATGAAATGTTTTTCTAATATAGATGAAGATGAAAACCGAGTTCAGTCTATGAATGAATATCATGATTAGATTGCGAAGAATCAGATGCGGGAGATTGTTTTGAGGCCAATAGATAAAAATGTCGTCGAGACTAAATGGGTCTTTCGTAATAAGATGAATGTAGATGGCACAGTGATATAAAATAAAGCATGACTGTTGTGAAAAGGGTACTTCCAGATAGAGGGTGTCAATGTTGATGATACATTTGCAGCTATTTCAAGGCTAGAGACAGTCAGATTATTATTGCCCATTATAGTGAAATATAAGTTCAATGTGTTCCAAATGGATGTGAAATCTACCTTTTTGAATGGGGTTCTAGAACAAGAAGTTAATATTTATCATCCAGATGGTATTCTCATTCATGAAGATGAGAAAAGAGTTTTTTGGTTGATGAAAGTGTTATATGGACTATAACAAGTACCAAGAGCATGGTATCCGAGGCTTGATTAGTATTTGAAAAATCTTGGATTTCAGCATGGTGGAGTTGATTACAATCTCTATTTCATCAATGACAGTAATAGAAGAATGATGGTGCTGTTTTATGTTAATGAAATATTTTTTTGTGGATCAAATGAATCTCAATGCAAAAAATTCTCTAAATTTATTAAAAGTCAGTTGAAAATGTCAATGATTAGTGACCTGACATTTTCCTTTGGTTTATAGATGACACAAGGAAGGAATGAAACTTTCATTTCTCAATAAAAATATGCCAAAGTGGTTCTAAGACAATTTGGAATTGGAAATTACAAGGAGATGAATAATCTGGTTGCTACCCAGATGAAACTACCAAAAGATGATGATGGAAATGACGATAATATCATATAATACAAGAAGATAAATGGAAGCTTACTGCACTTGACAATTAAAAGACCTGATATTGTTTTCACTACATTCCAAGAATCCTGATATCAAAGCAATCCCAAGGAAAGAAACATGATTATAGTGAAAATGGTACTTCGATATATCAAAGGAACTATAGATTTCAGTTTAATTTATAATGACAAATCTCATCCAATGTTGTTGGGATATACAGATGCAGATTGGGCCGGTTCAGAAGATGACAAGATATCAATGTCAAAAGGTGCTTTCAATCTTTGTATATTTGGTTTTTTTGGCTAATAAATAAGAAATATTTCATTTCATTAAGAACCAGAGAAGCTGAGTATATTGCATCCACTCAAGCATGCACACAATTATTGTGGATGGAGAAACAACTTGATGATATGGGAGTTGAAGTGAAGTGTTTGATCGGATTCTAGTGCAATAATTTGAGTGCTATCATTTTTAGAAAATATCTAGTCCATCAGTCAAGGATAAATCACATTGAAATCAAATATCATTTTATCAAGGAGGAGGTGGAGCAAAGTCTTGTGAAGTTGGAATATGTGCCTAAAACACTACAGGTTGCAGACATTTTGAAAAAGGACTTACCCTAGAAATCTTTTGAGAGGACTCAAATGGTTCTGGGAGTTCAGTTGACTCCCCACACATGGAAGAGTGTGGATGTGGGACCCCTTCTCTCTGAGTTATGGTGTGTTTTTCCCTAATGTACTTCTCTATGTTCTCCACTCTATTGTAGACCAAAAAAGATTAACCTTTGGGTTTGTTGACAAAGAGAGAAAAATATTTACTCTTTAAGGGGGAGAAACTTTGGAATAAGGGATAAAATGACTTAGTCAAAGACATGGGGAGAAGCTGATGGGTGGATCAGTGAGATAGAGGGAGAGAAACAACATAGGGGGAGTAAGAGTTGTAAATTTTATTATACTAGATGTGATTGATCAAAGATTTAATACCAAGATAGCTGAGGTTCATGATGAAATAGGAATATTGGTGTTCAAATGGTATCAAAAATTGGGGTTAGGAAAAAAGTGATTCATTGATGAAATTTTCATTATACTATTGTTTCTCATGTTGAACATTTCTCATGTGAGATTAGAGTATGTGTTGAGTAAATATTTGATCACCATCTGAATCACAAGAGGTAAATCTTGGTAGTGGTTGTAAGAATATTTAAATAGGTATCAAATTATGGAGAATTGTTATGAAAGAGTTATCAAGAAACCCAAAGGGGGAAATTGTTGGGAAAAAATACCTCTAGGTAACATTGTAACATTTTTGGGTTGGTTGGGTTTGTTGACAAAGAAGGTTTTCAAGATGAGTTTTCAATTTCTAGAGGTATTTTTGGAAATCAATGTTAAACAACAACCATGAAAAGGGAATGGAATATTTAGTGTCTATGCAAAAAGAACAAATACAAGGTGGCGCCATTTTCCAGTGCTTTCCAAATTTTTGGGTTCCAAAATTTAGAGTTTGGTTTTCATCAAGAAAAGTGGATTTCCTCAAAGATGTCATAAAAATATGGAAAATGAATGAATTTAGAGAAGATGGGATTTTCGAGTTTTATTTCATGAAGGAGAAAATAATTCTGGTGGAGGTCTTCATGAAAGCGATGAGCATTACAATTCTGAGAAATTGGATCTTCATGGATGGTGAGAGAGTTCTTCGTGGTCGTTAATGGAAGGCTCTGCGATTTCGATGAGTGCCGTGAAGGGTGTTTGACAGAATTCTCTAGTATTATTATGGGCTTCACAAATTGGAAATTTTAGTGGATCTTCATGAATGAGAAATTTCAGTGGATCTTTTCGAATGGAGTTGCGCTGCAAAGACGGTTTTTGACAGATTTGAAAAATGTGTTGGAGGTGGTGGATCTTTGCTAAGAGCTAACCCTATAAATATAAGGCTGCCTACTTTCAGAAAGGGTTAAATAGAAGAGATACCTAATGAAAATTCTAAGTATCTGAGTTCTAAAAGGAGTTCACTAAGGTGGTATGAGAAGTCATTCGTGATGTTTATAATCCAACTGAATTTTCTGGACATCACGAAGACAAGGATTTTGCGAAGTCCCTAAAAAGCCAACTGAAACTTGTGAGCTTCAGGAAGGCTTGTTTGAGCATCGCGAATGACGTGTACTTCACAAAGGCAAAGTGGGATTTGAGAAAAGGAAAGAGCTTCGCAAAGGCCAGTTTAAGCTTCATAAAAGAAGCAGCTTCACATAGGCTAGTTTGAACTTCACTATAGAAGGTGCTTCGCAAAGCTCTGTTTGTGATTCACGAAAACGGGGATTCACGATGGCAGTGATCTTTGAAAAAAGAGGTTGAAAGGTATTTCCCAGTGTTTAGTGGAAAGGAGGTATTCATATGTGGATAAAAGGGGGATATTAATAGAGAATCAAAATACAGTGGAGGATTCATTCATTATAAATAAGGAAATAACCAACAAGTCTACAAACTATGAGTGGATCTTCTGAAGAATATATGTGCACACTTCAGTTGAGAGAGAAGCGAGCTTTCAAATTGTGATTGGTTATAAACCAGGAGGGATAGTGAGTCAACTTCAAACTTTTAAACAACAGTTCTCTTATAGTGGGTTTGGTACATCGGCACATTTCCAGTGTATTCTCCTTGGACGTAGCCTAGTGAGGGTGAACCAAGTAAAATTGTTGTGTCCTATGCTTGATTTAAGATTTATTCATACTCTTTAATGGGAAGAAGATAGAAGTCACTTATTTCTAACAACAAAACAAGATCAAGAATAGGAAATTGGTTTAATCTATTATATCTAGATTCACCCTCTCTTTGGGTATATAGCCTAGTTGACCTAACAACCATGCTCTCCCAATCCACACATTACTTTACCTCATTTGTTTTGTGTTAATTGTTCAATTATGTGATTATTTTATTTTAAGATAAAAACTAAATTCATAAATCATATTTAGTGAATTATAGAATATCATTTATTAAAAAAAAGAAAACAAGTTGATCATTATATTTATTACTTTAAAAACTACTCTTCTATGGGTGGTGTAGCCATCGTAGAATCATTTTGGATGTGAATAACTATAGAAAGGTTATAAAAAAAATCTCATTTCAGATATTTGAATCATGTTCTAATGATGTAAAAAAAATAATAAGGAAATTTAAAATAACATAAGAACTAAAATATAAATGGAGAGTTTATTACAAAAACTCAAACATGACAATGTGAAGAATAAGGATTTGGCGAAGGGATCTTTGCTTCAAGAGCTCTACCACTAGAAATTCTTGGATAAATTGAGTGAAACCACTTCCCATCTACCATTATTATCATAATTTAAGGACCTTGGACCAATTAAACCATATTTGGGGGATACTTTTAACATTTTTATAAGATACAAGGAATCACATCCTGAAGGAATGAATAGTTTAATAGTATTGGAAAACTAGATACAAACATGAATGTCATATTTTAATTGAAAACATAAAATAAATCATAGAATTTTCATTGATACAAACATAATTCCCTTTATCACATCCCTTCATATCCGTCATTATAAACGTCTTGGAATCATAGGGAAACAAAACATAAAAATGGTGTGAGCTCAAATGCTTATTAAGCGTATGCATACAAAAAAAGATATCATGAATAAATAAGGTATAATCAATATCGTAATGTAAATAACTAAAAAACTTCAATTTAATCTATAACATGAACATGAAGAATAATATGGGAGGATTAAATGATGATTATGTAATGAAATATATATATTAACTTGTTCTTGAAACATATCAATAAACATTATAACTAATAAAATAGTCACATAGAGATCAATAAATAATATCATAATGAGGAAATTCATAATCTCAAACATCATAACCATACCTTCTAGTCTTCATGAATACAAATCAGGCATAAGTGGGTAAGGACATACCAAAATAACCAAGAAAGTTTGTCCCCTGAGACCTATAGATGCATCAAGGACCCATAGTGGGCTCCATTCCACACTTACTAAGTCCATTAGTTCCTAATATGAAAGGGAAGAAACCTAATGAATATGAAAATTTGTTTTAAGAACTATAATATGAAATGTTAATAATTTCCCTAATCAATAAAACATAATCAAAATAAATATTATTATTGGAAACGTAGATTAAGAATGTTAATACTTTCTTCAATCAATAAATATGATCATAAACCAACCATATTACTATAGGGAATGGTATCAAATTGTAAATCTCAGTCAAAATAATCATGAAATATCTATAGAAATAATTGTAATGATATCATTACAACATTTCTTAATTGATTATAAGGTAAAATTAGTGTTTCTTTCATTGCAGAATATAAATAAAAAAAATTCTATTTAAAACATTCTTGAGTAAAACATCATTTTCACATTGAAAATCTATTTTAAAATCTAAAATTTTATAGAATACTAGAATATTTTTTTATCTTTGAAATGAAACTTATAAACATTTAAATGAATCTTTAAAAAACATAGTTTTCATGAAGGTAGGAAATTCCTTAAATTCTGAGTAAGTTAAATTAAAATTCATTTCACATTTTCCATAAAAGTTAAAAACCAACTTATTAAGAAAAAATAAAGAATATTACTTTATATATTTTTAAAATTTAAAAATGGGTATTAATGTCTTTAATAAATCATTTGGGAAATTTTAGAATTATTTTTTAAAACATTTTTAGAGAACATGGGTATGGAAGAAAGAGAATTTTCAACCAAAGAGATAAATAAATTTGGATTTTCTTAAAAATGTTTTCTTAATCATTATAAGTACCAAAGAGTGATAAATGATACTATTAATTGAAAATATAATTAATAACCAGAGGATAATAAAAAGTGTTATTTTCTTTAAAGATATATCAAAATATTTAATCATCATAAACTTAATCATAAACAATCCTGATAAATGATGAGATTGAAATTATAGAAACCATACCACTTTGGTAACTTCTGAATCATATTCCCCAAGAAAGAAAGAATCATTGGGGAATATGTATATCACATAATTTTCATTACAAGAATCATGGAATAATTTCATGGGAATTATATTTTTTTCTGACTCTTTTCTGCAGGGCCACATGCCATGCACACTTGTTTACTTAAGTTTCCGCTTTCCAAAGGTGGGTGAATTCTATCACATTAATTGATGATGTAATATCCATTATCAAAATGGGATGAGGGGATTTTGATTCATCCTTCCATGTATTCACCCTTACATATTGTCACCTTATCTGGGTCTCCCTCATTTATTTGATTCATGTTTGTGAAACTCATTCTCGGTTCCAACTCGAGGTGGGTGCCTGTTAATTACGCTACTCCGGTCTTGAAATGAAAGAAACCTTCTTTCAGAAGAGGGAGTAATGTTGGGAATGTATGGTAATTTATGGACATCGGTAGGTTTTTAACCTTTAAAGTGTTCCTATTTTGGTGGGCATATCAAATGTGAGGCATCTTAGGTTTGGAACCCAAGTAATCCCTTATTGGTTATGAAGTAGGTGACACCAATGGAATATGTCTATCAAGGGTTTTTACCTCAGTCATCACATATTTATTTTATAGGGTAGGGATATTAGATTCGGTCACAAGTTTATGTCTTGTAGAGATGGTTCAGTGGTCAAGTGTATCCCCAAGGGGGAATATTTCACACATTGGATTTAGTAAAGTGTGTTCCCAAGGGGGAAGTTTTCACACTTGGGAGTTGGGTAGTGTTTTTCCACAATGAGGAATATTTTTCAAACATAGATTTGGTGGGTATGTGTGCCCTTATGGGAAAGGTTTCACACTTGGGTTTGATGGAGTGTGTCATAGTGGGTAATATTTCACACTTGGGGTTGTTGGGATTGAACCCTAGGGAGGTGTCCTATATACCCTTTTTAAGAGATAAGGATCAAAATTAATATAGTTCCATGCCACTGTTTAAGGTAATGTGATAAGACCAGTCCATGGAGTTTACAAACATGCGGTTAGGGTACTAGTGTCACAAAAGGTGTTTCAATGAGGGATGGTGTTGGGATTACACATATGGGATGCCCATGGTAGGAGATTCTTCCCATTATAGGGGAGGAGGTGACATCCCATGATGATTTAACATGGGTAATCTTGTGTTTATCATGAAAGGTAAGGCTATAATTTAACTTCATGTGATGAGGATATTCTCATTTAATTTAATATCACATGACTAGGATGTTGATCTAGGATGTTTTCCATCATACAGATTAGATGTGAATGTCGATTACACCCCGAATGAGACCTTGTCAAGGTGAGAGGAAGATAAAAAAGGACTCTCAACTGAGACAAGCATGTTGTTTCTCTTAGTGATTCCAACATTTGGTCATACATGTACCCTCTTCATGCCCTTCGGGGTGGGACGTGGTGTAAACACTACCATGGAACAGTGTAAATTAGGACTCTTGAGATTAGGTTTGCTATTTTAAGGAGAAAAAGGTATTATGGTGCCTTTGAATATGAGGAATAGGTAGGGTGATGGACTAGAACACACTTAAAACAAAGTGTTTGGACATGAGGGTAGGTGGTACTAGTCCCATGAAGATTTTAGGTGTGGTTGAACTGGTCCTGGATTAGTGTGGTGGCCTCAGGCTCTCAACATTCACCAAAGGGTATTGGCTCAAAAGAGGCACCTTAAGGAATCTTGGGGGATTGGTTTTATGGAATTTTGGGTTTAGAAAAATTTTGGGGCTTCACAAAGGCTAGGGATATCCTGTATTTCATGGATATTTCAAACGAATTTTTTTTTCAACACAAGGTGACCTAGACTCATATTAGAGTTTTGGATCCCATGGGGTTTGTTTCACGAAGGGTAATTATCTCATGAAACCCCAAGATCCACAAATGGATTTTTTTTCTTATGAAAATTTCAGGGATCTTTATCAATGGAATATCCACCATGGGGTTAGGTTCTCAAAAACCCCATGGGATGTGGTTTCATGAAAGATGGAAACCTCAGTAAATCCATATCCTCTCTCGCTTATGAATTTCTTGAGTATCATGAATTCATATATTTTATCATAAGCAGAAAGGTATCATTCCCTTGATGTTCAGACATTTGGATGTATTTATATGCCCAAAAGAGGAAAGAAAATAACTTTTATGAAATATAGAGGCCTTCAACATGGATTATGAGATTTGTGAATGGATGGAGGTTCGTGATCAAGAGTTAAATTGAATAAAGGTTACTGCCTCAGATTAACATGGATAGGCTCTTCCATGAAATTGATAATTGTGAATTAGACTTAAGCTACACATAGGCTGATATCAAAGCTCTACACAGCTATAGACCTCTTTGAACTAGAGCCGTTCAAGAAGATTTGGACCTTTGTCAACCAGACTATTAAGTAGATATTTTTGGATATTTTTTCTTGAACATTATTTAAACTATCTATTCGTTCCTATATCTCTCCCATGAAATGAATATTTTAACATAAACCCCCCCCATAATTGTATCTGATATGGGAAAGGAGGTTCATATTCTATGGAAAACCCACCGAAAAGTGAAAATTGGAAAGACCTATTTGGGAAACATGGTATGATTATACAAATATAAATAGGGGTTGGGTTCCTTTGGGGACCAAAATATTTTTGTGAAAGATATTTCAATTCTATATTTCCATTAAAAAAATGAACTTCATGAGAATTTTGGTATTTCTATCCTCATAGCTCATGGAACTCTCCTATGTTGAAAACTATGGTTCCACGGATAGAATACCGTGAACTTATTATTTGAGATCACATATCCACAAAATGACCACTATAAAATGGATTTTAAAAACATTTAAATTCTTAAACAATGTCTATTAGGGGTACTGAAACTTTCACTGACTGATGAAGGGGGATTTACGGTAACCTCATGATCAAGGAGATCTTCTGGGCTGAGTGAAACCATGATGCAATCACTACACTATTGATAGAGGCATAGAGGGAATACCCACTATGCGAGAGGATACCATTGTATGTTTTCAGATAGAGGGATGATTTGTTCATCCCTTGTACCGATTAGAATGTTCTTTCCTACTAGTTTAGGGAAACACCAGGAAAACACATGTGGGTTAAGGCTTTTGGGGGACACATATTAAAGGACCATGCATCACTTTCTGAAGACACCTTAAACAAACCGCATGAACAACGTCAGTGGAGATGCATTGGAGGGGGAGGAGTGTCCACCTTAGTAAAAGAATATTATTGTGGTAGGTCTGACAAACCATATCAAAGGTTAGATCAATGAATGAGACCTATGATAGGGTATAAAATTTATGGAAAAAATGGGCCTAGGCATACTAGTTATGCTAGTCCTTCCATGAATTTGAGGCGGATATAAATTGGCCGGGGCTCTATGAGGTAGAATGGTAGTCACAGTCCGATGTCTATCATCACCTAGATATAACTCCAGCGCTGTTAAGATGGTGGTAATAAGGGACTGATACATTTCATCTACTCTATGGGGAGGTCAACTTCAGCTTGGGGGATCTCTACCAGATTCATGGGATCCCAATCCAATGGGATATGTAAGATGAATTAATCCCCATATAGAATTTTTGGGAGTACCTAGAGAATAAAACATCCATAGAAAGGGTCTTACTGTTATTGGTTCAGGGGGAAGGTGAGAACAAACCATGTATCAAGGAATTCCCTTTCAAGTAATTGTCTGGGTATTTTCTAGATGAACCAGCAAACATGCTATCAGGGTGTCCATGCCAATTACCTAATGAATTCCAACAAGTAAAGGATCCCTCATACTAGATGATATTGGAATCTAGTGAATTATAGTTGTGGGGCTACAAAATGTAGCCCCAGTCTCCCATGTTTAGGCTAGCAGGGTTTATCACTACACTGATCCTCATGTGGATGGTTCTAGTGCGGGATGCACACATGGTGATGCTGTCAAACCCACATCATGGATACAATGATGATGATGGGGAAACATGTCTACCCCACTGTGATGGGGTTGTAAAACCTATATAAGGTGTTATGTCACATCATCTAGGGGAAAAATCCCTTTAATGTTCCAAACACATGGGGAGGGGGATATGATCATCCTAACCCTATTTCTCCTCCCAGAACAATCTTCTGTCTATTAATCATGAACATCATTGGGAGTCTCCCTCTAGACGTGGGATCGGTGGATGTGTGAGTGAGGATTAAGACAATAGACTACTTCATATTCTGTTAGTTTCCTCTTCTCATGGGGACAATGACCTATGATATCACATGGACCATTGAATAGTGGTCATACCTCCTGGCCTTTTTAGGTGGGGTACTGGTTGTGTGGTTCGACAACAAGATGATTTGAAATCCATTTACCCAACATCACTTCCTGAGGCAGTTCTGATGCCTCCAGTGGATGACCCTGAAGGTGTTCACATGATCATGAAGTGAATGAAAACTATCAGTCCTAAATAATACATGGAACATGTTTTTATGTGGAGATGGAAAGTGGAAGAATGAGTTTCCATTACCCACTAGTACTTATGGGCTCACACACAATTATGTCCTGAGTTGGGAGAGCACATATCATGGGGACATGCTGAGGTGGAAGACCACTTGGTCCAACAAAGAAGAAGTGGTACCCTCACAATGGGGTTGAGAGTGAGCAGTGGTCAGGGCACACTATAGAGAATGATTCAGTCTGTTGGGAGGAGCAACAACTATAGAGCCATCAAGTCATTATACTTCATTGGTGAGGACTTCATAGAGTGGAGTAATAAAAAACCCAAAAACTCCCTAGTAAGTAGCTCGTTGAGGAAGGAATAACCTCTGGGGAAGTCTCAAAGGAACACATCTATGGTCTGGGGAAGGAAATGCGCTACCTAGATATTCTCAATGACACTGTTTTTCTCTACTCATGGGAAAGATGAGTAATCCATATAAAAATCTCCACTCTACATGGGATATGGTAGCGCCTCAACATAGATGGGATATTCCTCACCTATTTGGGTCACACAAGGGTCAGATTACACATCCCCCAAGACTAGGTGGTGAAATAAGTGATGGAGTTGGAGGACTTAGTCCACTCTCAGGGCACTATGCATCCAATGGACATTTGAGTAATGCTGTTTATGGGTATGAAATCTTCTCCAAATATCATAGAATGTGAGATAGCTATGTGTGTGCCCCTAAAAGTAGGGTCGAAGGAGGATTCCTCAGGAAATGATTCCTATAGAGATTTTACTAGGGATGGAGGTCCTTCTTTTTATTAGGTAAATCCTATGATCTTGTGTGCCTCAAATATAACCCATCATTTTGAAATTCTTCATAACTCTCATTCCACATTTATAGGAATCAGTGAGAACAGAGGAGGGAGAGGTTCATGATAAACTTATAATAGAGTGAGTGGGATCCCCAACCCTTGAGGTGACAATTATGAGGCCTCACCATGATTCTCAATCCAACCTTAAGATGAAGTGATTCAAACAATAGAAGAAATAACCACTGGGGGAACACCATTTCTAGGGGTACTGACCATGAATCTTTCTGATCTGCTCATCGGGATATACCATTCGTGTAATACCACTTACCCTTTTCACTTTTCTTTCATGTTTTTCCTTTTATCAGTCTTTCTCAGTTAACCTTGTGATTTAATTGATAGTACAATACTTTCTTAGATCTTAGTTATCCATAACAATTTTCGAGCCTAGGGAAGTAGCATGAGATGAAGATATACCTATGAAGAAGTCAGTTAAAGTGGTGATGGTTGCTGAGACTTCTATATATATTCTATAAGAGGTCTCTACTGGGTTGAATCCTTAATATACAATGCAAACATAATGCTAGAAACTGAGGTGATCGAGGAAGCTATGATGGTTTCACCAGTCTCAAAAGTTCCATCTACAGTGTTTGTTAGAGCTGAGGCCTCAAAGAAGGTGATACAGATCATGAAAATGATGAAGGTGTTTAGGGAGTCTATAATGGTTAATCCCACCTCATAGGTTCCATTGGAGTTATCTAGGATTCCTTCTATATGTGAGGGGTCTTGCGAGGATGTGTTTCCCCTGGACTAGGGGACTATTAACCTAAATAACATCCAATAGATAATCAGAACAATGACATGTTGGCAGTCTCCCCCTATAGGATCCTACGTAGATTGAGGACTTCAAGGATTATGGATCAGATATCATCAAGGAGAATAGAGTTATCTAATTCAAGGTGTCAATGAGTGTATGGAATTTTAGCACCCTCCCTCCATTGGTTGATCTTCCAAACAGGGTGGGATATCTCTATCACTGGTTAGTCAACTTGTAGATTATCAGGGTGGATTCTTGTGGCATCTATATATTATGTTAGGACAATCTAATTGAATGGGAACATGTTTAGTGGAAATTTTTTAATGTTTCTAGGAATAAAAATAAGGTCGTAGTCACTCAATATCTCCAGGTGGATGAAAAAGAGATCTCTTTCCATGAATACCAGGCATAGGAGAATGTGGCCACCATCACAGCTCAAATATAGATCATAGACCAGTTGCGGACTTAATTATTGGATGATGTGGTGAAGGAATTGGAGGAATTTTTTTTTGTAAGGGTGAACATCTGAAAAGGATCTCATGTGAATTAGGTTTGAGGGGGTTCATCCTATCACGAAGGACGAGGTGGCGGATCTGGTGGAGTGGTAGTGGACCATGATGGCTACTCAATAGAAGATTTCAAAGCTCAATTACTTAATAGCTAAGGTCGATACTTATGGAATATTGTCTTATCCTTAAATAAAATAGAGGAATCAACATGTGTACAAACCTCCCAAACCTCGGATGGTTTGTTTTGAATTCCCTAATTGCTTTAAAATGTTTTCTTTTTCTTTTTTTCCCTCATATTTGATCATATTAACAAGGTATCCAATAATTAATCCCTAAGACCATGTGATTCATTATTGGTGTAGGAAACATGGGAAAATTATAAGACATCTCATTTATATGAGATAACCGAAAAAGGTTTAGGTACTTAGGGTATAGACCCATTTATTGAGCATCAAGAGTTTTTTGACTAAGAATATTTTGGATAGAACATTAGATTATCAACACCAAATAATTTTTTTCTCAAAGTTATCTAGTACAAAAATTGGGTAATTCCAGGGGTGTTGAATTCTACCCAAACAAAAAGGGGGAATGAATAACATGAATCGATATGCCCAAGATATTTAGCATGAAGGGGGTGTCCTGATGGTGTAGGATAACTAAAGACCATGATTGAAACAAAAAATACATTAAAAAATTTTTGAGGATGGTGAAAAAAGAGGGACAATCGATGACCATGTTCAAAACTTGGTACCAATCTCAAAATGCCTTTAGAATTATTTTGAATCATATACCCTAGAAATTAGGTGAGATAGTATGTCCAGTAATCATTTTAATTAGGGGGACCTATTTAGATGTTTAAGATGATGGGTAGCCAAATCAAGGAGGACATGAAGCATGGGGGAAAACTGATGGATTTTTTAAATGGAGTTCAACACCATCCGAATTACGAAACTATAGCTTTGAGAATATCAAATATGAGTATTGGTTAGAAAAAACGGTTAGACTCGTCTTCTAAGGGGAGAATAATCTTGGATGACAAGAGACAATTGAAGAAAATGAATGATGCAGTATGTGACCATCATTGAAGAGGGAAAGAGGCTTTTTAGGGGAGGGCCTAAGATTCTTCATAGTTTAACACCATGCAATAAGGATGATGGATACATATTTTAAGGTCATATGGCGAGGATGATGTATCTCACTATTCAACATCATGTGATTTAAACGGTCATGAGCTAGTTTATCATCTTGTGATAAGGACGTGGGGCCTCCCCAACCCAAATACCCTCTCAAAATTTTACTTGAATTGAATTTCCACATAACCAAAGGGAATTCATGATCCTTGAAAACTAGGGACTAGAACCTAGGAATCAACAACAAAAAGATGCATCAATTTTTACCAACTTGAAGTAAATTACATGATATATATATATATATACATGAAATGAAGAAATAAAATATGTGTAAACAATACTATATATTTAATATAAAAAAATTAAATAGTAGTAGCAATACAAATCAAAAGTATCTAAACAATCTAAGATACAAGTCCAATTAAAAGGGAAACCAAAAGAAAAACAGCTACTTGGCATAGTCATATTTTGTATATATTTTTTTTATATAAAACCAAATTTTTTATGAACATAAATGATTAATCTTGTTGGTATGGATTTTTTATGTTTTGTTACAAGAAATGGATTTTAAAAAAATGAAAAAAGAGATGAATATAGTCTTCCGCAAACACTTCATGCCACACCACCACATAGTGTGGTGCAACACCAGATTTTTGAAGCTAAAAGATGATGATTTGTTTATTTATATGATGGCATGTGATGATGGGACATGTGAATGAGAAAATACAAAGAATTAAAATGAATAAATAGGTTGATCGAGAGTGAAATTATATAGAAATCTACTTTACATGTATTGTATGTTATTCATAACATGTAACATGAAGAATTATAAAGTGTGAAGCCGAGACATGTATCATCTCGTGACTAGATTTGGCCCCACACATTACATGTCTTATATTGTAATTACATGATGTGAAACACTTGAGATAAATAAAGATCAGGTAGATTTTATGTAATAATGGTGGAGGACCCCAATTAATGACCCTTGATGGACTATTATAACCCATGACCTATTAATGAGACATTTATGATACCTCAAGGGTGGATTTAATCCTATTAATATGTATCTTGGGGTATTTTAAGATGGATCAATCATCCACTCAAGGTTTTCCCACTCTGTTGTGCTATTAGGGTTTTTTGTCTTTGGGGTATTATTTTATTTTTATTTTCAATTCATTTTGTATTGTAATGTGCATTAATATTTTAATAAAAGTGTTTCCATATTCATTTTACATCCCTCCTCCTTTAATCCCTCTAATATCATTTTATCTCTCTTACATCTTTCTATTGTTATCTCTTTTCACTTTGTAATGGAAAGTTACTAACCTATGTCTTGGACCCAGGGGAGGTTTCAGGGTGTTTTTATTTATTAGACTTCATTTCAACATGTTTTTATTCTATTTTTGGTGGATGTGAGATTATTTCATGTGTACAAAAATATTCCCGCATAAAATTATTTCCAATTCCATTCATTTTATTTGATTTATTCTATTACCCTCTCTTATCTTGGGAAAACCATTCGTACGATGGTGATGGGATTTCTTGAATGGTTTAAATGACATATAGTGGATCCAGTTCTTTTAGGAATTCCATTATCTATTGAGGTGTTATTCTATTTTACTATTGGAGGATGTGGGGTTTGGTGTTGTAAAGGCATGATAAAATCACACACTCAATAACTGAAAGGAAAGTAATTGGTTAATCAAAATTCATCAAAATAATTATCAAATTGAATCTAAACAGCCAGTAAATAAGGATTGAAAACGCATTATCATTCCCTAGACTAAGGCCCTTCTTTATGATTTTCATTTTATATGAATCTACATTTAGGATTAATTCTTTATTCTATTAATTTAATTTAAAATTTTACAAAACCCTAAAAACCAGTGTTATAATAATTAATATAAAAAAATGTATTACATTAGGTGAATTAAAAATTAGTGATTTATTGACTAAGGTTCTCCTCAAGAGAGATGACCCTGGACAGACTTTATGCTATATTAGGAGGAATTAAATTTCCTTTTACAACACCCTATGCCAGGAATGAGTCACTACACCATGTGATAGCATGGGAAAGTCCCACAATCTCATCACCATATAACCATACTTAGATGATAAAAACCTTGACGCCTCATATTGGTTCCTTTCATTTCCCTACATCAAAAGATATACAAAGGCCTACAGACTGCTGAAGGGGTGGAAAAGGTGTGAGAATAATAGGCACAATAGGATCCCACCCTATTTTTTCATATCATGTATCTATAGAAAAATATTAATAATGCCCAACATCAAATAAATCAACAAATAATAAATAGTTATACAAGTTTTATATCAAAATAATGTAAATCATTTTAATTCCTATTTTTCAGAAATTTCCAAAATATTCCATGTAAAACAGTTAAATGAATTTAATATACATCAAAGTAGTCAAATGAATGTGAAGAATATGTCATATGTTATATATCAGATAGATGGTTGAATAATCTAAAATAGTAAAATCCAAATCCCCTGTAGCATCATTCCAATGATCACTTCAGGATAGGGTATCCTGGACACATATACCTAAACACAGATAGTCACATGAATCAAGTATCTAGATATATGAATTGAATCTAGGGAGCAGAGGAACACCCCAAAATGTTAACCTCCCAACAGGCCTATCAATTATTTATATCAATGGGCCTAGGGAGTATAGGAACACCCCTTGAGTGAACCCCACACCCCCCCAAAAAAAATATATGAGGCCTATTACCACACCTTCCACATAAGTACCCCAAGGATTCCAATGTTCTTTATTTTCCAATTTTTTTTCAAAATCATTCTTTGAAAATTATTTTATAAGTCCATTTTATAATTTTCTGAAAATAAGTTTTCTTTTACCAAAATAAGGGGTAAACCATCTATTCTCAAAAAATAATTTCCTCAAAAAAAAATAAATAATTCTAATTCATTTATATTTTTTTATAAAACCATGGAAAAAAAATTCATCCGAAATTTGATAGAGATGGAACCACCAAACTCAAACTCTAGTTACACATTCCCGTAATAGAATCCACTAACCAAAATTGGACATGAGGTCAAAAATAGAGGTCCTAAAATTCATTCATATGTCTTAGAATCACATACTGTATAAAAATGAGATGGTGGAAAGGGTATATAAAAAAATAACATGGAACATACAAATTGTAACTGATAAAGGATCGAACCCCGGAAGATCACATATTGAATATAAAAGGAAATAAACCAAAAGGTCAATGGATTTGAAAACATATGGAAAGAAGGCTGATGTGATAAAGGGAAATGAATAAACCAAAAGATCACTTACCTAGAGAGACACATCATGAAAAACCTGATGATAAATAACCAAATGATGTGATTTGGAAGGAGAAAAGGTCTCAAATATCTCATAGGCGATCTACTTGGCTAATAGAGAAGAGACTAAGTGTAATTAATAATAAATCACCCATGCACCCCCTAAAAGTAACAGATTGTGAGATTTACATGGTGTGAATCCCTTTCACATTGTGTAATTCAATATGAAAAAGTCTCACAAAAAAACATTACCATTGATTAAAAATCTAGTTTCTACCATTTCATGATGTGCAATATATTCACAACATATAATATTTTCATGCTCTGAACTAAACTCATGACGTTATACATTACATTATTTTAACCCTATTCATGGAATAAAAAACTTTCATAACTTGTACTGGTAAACAATGAATTATTTGAAACCAATAAAAAATGTGAACACTTTTAATGATATTTAAAACTTTTATGATGTGTAAACATCTCACGACATGAAATAACCCAGTAGACTGAAAACAATCAAGATGTTTCTCAAAAGCCTAAACCAATACTAGAGTTCTATGAACTCTGGGAGAGCCCCACAAATCCTTTAACACAGTTTTACCTATAATCCATTATTTAAAAAAAAAACACATCCCTATAAATTAGTTAATTTCCCCCCAAAAAGGATCTCTATCCTTGGGAGTCCCAAAATTCACCCAAACAAATAAGAATACAAAAATAGGGATGGAAAATACATGAAATAATTTAATAGTATGTTACAAACTCCCCAACATAATAATTTTTACCCTAGGAATTCATATAAAATAATGGTGTCCCAAGCTACTCAGTGACATGAAATGGTTCAACATATCTTTGAGATAACCTTCCTTCCTTTCAAAGATGATGGTAATGCAAATGAGGATAAACTTTCAAGAAAACCCAACCAGTTATGTAAAACTCAAAAGGACGATGCTACTGACCCACATATGATTTCTATAAAATCTGAGATCTAACCAGATGCTGATGTATATCCTGAACGAGACTCAGTCCCACCATAGAGGCCTCACCAAACTCTACCAAATAACGAGGTGGTCTGCAAGGGAATCTATGCATTGACTTGAATGAATCCATTAAAATTTATGAATGATAATTGTTGTAATAAGAACACTCAACCAGTATCAGATGGCTATACCATGATCCACTATAATCCAAGATGAAATCACTAAGCATATCCTCTAAATATTTATTGAATACTCTATATGGCTATCTGTCTGTGGATGGTAAGTTATACTCAACTTTTCTTGAATCCTCTTCGTGTCCTAAAGACCACTTTCAAACCTTTATGTAAACCTTGTATCCCAATAAGAAACAATGGTAAAAGGAACCCCATGCAACATCTTGATCTTACACACATGAAACTTACCTAAATCTTAAAATTTAGTGGTGTCCCTAATCATAATGATGTGAGATAACATTTTCAACTGATTAATCAGCACCCAGATAGAACTCCTCTCTCAAGGAGTCCATGGTAATCCAAAAACAAAATTAATGGACACCTCATTCCATTTACAATCTAAAATTTCAATATATTTGAGAAAGGTAGAGGGTTTTATATTCTCTAACTTTATTTGTTGGAAGGTGTAAACGTGGGAAAATAACCTGAAATGTTTTAGTTCATAACCAACCACTAGAATCATGGTATCATGTTATAATAAATACTCATATTTCCGAAAATGAAAAACCATGAATAACTATGGTTTTCATACAAAACTCATCCTCTGAACAATGATGGGATGAAAAAACGATCCCCGAAATTCAGAATACCATTTGAAGAGAGAGACCAACCAAAAATTGTCTCCCCATCATATAGGGTTTCTCAAATTCCACTGATATCATCATCATGATTCTGACCCTATAGAATAGACTCAAGTAGATATGTTGATAACTGAACACTGGTCAAAACCATACATGAAGAATCCTCCTTAGCATCCTTGTGCAACTGAGTAGTGATACCCATAAGGTTCCTTTATTCATTTGATTCCGAAACAACCTACGATGGTCCTTTATAATGAAAGTGTCTATATCGATATTCCACTACCTCAGGGTGTAGGAGATGTCTAAGAAAATTTCTAAAGGTATTCCACCCACATCCTATATATAAAATTCAATTCATTATGAGAATTAGTTTAAATGAGGCTCTTATGGTTATAAAGGATGGTGAACCTACCCAAAGAAAGATATTTCCACCAATAATTAAGAGAATGAATAAATATGGAATGGTCTAAATCATGAGTTGGGTAATTATTCTCATGAGGTCAAAGATGGATAGATCTTTTATCCACCAAATGATCATATTTCATAAGCACATAACCTAAATTAGCACTTGAATTATCCTAGAAACCCACATGCCTCTTACCGGGCTTAGGTAAGATCATAATAGTAGCCAATTTTGAAAGTCATTCTAGCACATCAAAAGAAGATCAACACTTTTCACCCCATATGAATTTTACCCATTTTTTTGGAAAGAGTAGTAAAATGTGATGCCAAAATTGAGAAATTCTTGACAAACCATCAGTAGTATCCATCATGTCCAAGGAAGCTGTGAATGTAAAAGACATTTTATGGAACTTACCAAGATAAAAAAAACCTCACCTTATCAGGATCAACTGATATTCCATGTTTAAGAATCATGTTCTCCATGAAGTTCACTTTCATAGATCTAGAAATTTCATTTTAAAATCATTCCATAAAAATGATGACTCTTGGGGATTTCTATAACAAAACTTAAGTGATTCCCATGCTCCTTTAAATAATTCTAATAAAAAAAATCAGCTTTTAACACTACAAAAAGTGTCGAGATACTAATAGAATATCTAGTTCATCAAAAACTTAAAAACTATAGGAGTGTTTAATAGACAAAATAGAACCATAATAAATTAGTAATGTCCATAAAAGATCTATAAATCCATCTTCAGTATATCTGACTCACAAAATCACACCTTAAGCACAATTTTTTTAAAACTTTTTAAAGAAAATTTATGTTTTAGTGGTAACCATACATTCCATTCCATATGATTTCAAAATTAAAATTCAAAACACTAACATTAATCCCCCAAATTTTCAAAATTGAAAACAAACATAATTGGAGATGTCGATCCCAACACCTCCACGTGCCCGCTATCTGCATCAACATGTCAGCCTTGAGAAATTTCACCCAACCTCGATCCATGAGAAATAATCACCATGCCATGAGTAAATACAATCATGTCACTATTGATCATCACCCAAACACCATAATCGCATCAACACCATTACGGGTCATCTGCACTACCACCACCAACGATCCAAACGTCGTTGAAAAACTAGTAGGAACTTGAACAACGCCATTGAAACCTGTTTTGGAAAATAGAAAAACATCAACAAAAACGTTTCTAGCATAAACCATACACTGAAGATACTACATAATTTCATCCTAAATCACAAAAAAAAATCAATCAACCATAGTAATAACTGATCCAAAAGAAAAAATAGAAAACCACCAAGATCCATCGATTCCAAATTGCAGAGGATAAAGATAAGAAAACACTAGTTGAGCCTCCAAAGAAAGTCATCACCCACCAAAACATCACATCCCAAAGCCTTCTTGAGAACCACCACACAAGAACAATCTAGGAAGAAACAATGGGTAGGAAACCAGAGAAAAGTCAAAGTGGGATAGGGAAACAACAGCAGAACATGACCTTCACTAGGAATAAAAACCCCTTCAAGAAACCTGAATATCAGAGGAAAAAAGACCACCACATCACTAGATCACCAAAGAAATGCTTCTTGGGAAACCAAAGAATCCTTATCTAGAACATTCCAAACCATCTGGGATGACTAGAAATGCAGACCCAATAGAGGTTGGAATGTAGAAATGGATAGTAAGAGAAGAGAAAGAGGAAAAACAAAAATACCTAGAATTACACGAATACAAAAAAAGACTTGTATTGTTAGACCAAAACTATGCCACGAATAATGCCAATAAGAATGAAAGATAAGTGGTATGGTAAATATGAATAAGGAATAAGGATAATAAGTGGAGAGGGGGAGGCACCACCAGAGATGACATAGGCCTCCCCAATCTAAATCACCACCATGAGGAAACCTAGGGCGAGATGCAGGAGGGTTAAAACCGACCCCTTAAAAACTCTGAGAAGATGATAAAAAATATGATAAAGATATTTAAAAATCACTTTTACCTCTTTAATTAATCCAAAAAATCATCTATATAAGTAAAATGACACTTATTCTAAGCCATTAATTGGTTCAACTTCTAATAGTGTGCACAAAATCAGAGTGAACCATATAACTTCTTGGAAAATCAAATAGAGGATACCCAAAGAAATATACTTGGGTGAAAAAAAAACTTTCACCATTAGGCCAACTAACTTAATGTTGAGCTCTTTTAGCTCCACTGGTTCCATATAATAAGAGGGTATCAAAATTTATTGTGTACTTGAAACCAGGTTACTCAAAAACTCTACCTCCCTCTCTAGAGTAATCTAGGAGAAATATTCTAGAAAAATGTTAGGAAAATCAAGGACTATAGCAGGAAGTTCTATAATAGAGAAAGTGTCATCAGGATCAACTACTATAGAATATAAAAAACTCCAGAGCTGTTGGTGGGAAGTTCCAGCCCGACCATACCTCATATAAAACTATACCTAAAACACATGAGAGATCCTATAAACTTCATGAAATGAGACATTACTATGATAAAAATTAACCTCAACATGATAAGAAACAAGCCAATCCATCATGGTGATGAAATCAAACAGATCCATTTTAGAATGTGGAAATCCCAGACTAACTCCGCATCAAGTATCAATAGAGAACTTGAAGAACTCCAAAACACATACTCTTTTCTCTTCCAAAGAGTTGTAACTAAATCCATAAAAAAGGATATAATATATGATGTACGTTTAATAATATTAATAAAATTGATAGATATAATGGGGTGGAAGGAACCTATATCAAATAAATCATCGCTACTAGAGAAGTAATCAATATTTTACCTCTCTCTATCACTGAATCCCCCTTTACCTCCAATAGAAATTCATATCTCATGTGAAGGTGCATCACTCATGTTTCATATGGATAGAGACCTATTGTCCTTATAGGGGTAGAAAAATAATGTAGGGTGTGCCTGACCTTTCCACAATGATATCCAGTCAAGGGTACACTACTAGCTATAAATGAAGGTGCATAGAAAGACTACAACATAGAAACACGTCCACCACTCCTACAATGATATTTCCACATTATGTTTTATCCACTGTGTAGCACTAAATATACCACTATATGTAAGAGAAAAGAAATAACTTCCAAAATTTCCTTCCATATTCATCTCTACCATCATTACCTTATCTACCATCACCAAATAGGTTCAAAGCATAAACATAAATACCTAAAATCTAATATTTTATCATAATAATTATAGGTACTTGTGATCCTTAATCCATTAATTTTTTTACCATTTATTGGTAAAAATGAACCTGATCAACAAAACAACTGGTGTACGTTGTCATAGACCGCTCTAGCTGCTTCAAATAAGGGAAATATAGAGACATCACAATCATTAGAAAACCAATAAAAAGACTACTCAAATAATAGGGTCTTGAAAATATTATTTTCCAAGCACATATTTTTATACTCATATTCCTTTGAATCCCCAAATTGTTTTCTAGGAACATCAAGTAGAAAGGACACACACTTCACCCTGATACTCTCAGGTGTATCTGAGAAGTCAAAGATATGATTAATATTTTCACGCTAGTCCTCTACTACTTAAAGTTTATTTATACCCTTAAAGGACAATAGATTATCATGAATTCACTCCTGTTATTGATCTATTTCCTATACACCACCTTTACATATATCAGAAAATACATTCTGGACTTGTAGTTCATATTTTTAACAACACAAACTGATTACATGAATGATTTTGTAATATTCTGATCTATAGGAATATTCCCTTGAGGTGCATCTGCGGTACCCTCATAAGGAACCCATGGAAGATTTCTCATAGGTATACCACTTCATAATGAAATATAATGAAATATTTTACAAAAGAATAATCTCAGTTCTAACTAAAAAACAATAAAACAATTGATATTAAGATCAATAACAAAAAATATGAGGAATAAACCCCAACATCACTTGGTTAATTGAGTCTAGTCATAGAGAGAGTTGTCTAGACACTTACCACAACCTCCCTCTCAAGTCCCAAAAATCCCATTTCGAGTCTACCAAACTCCCTAAGATAAGGAATCTTGTGAAAAATCATCCTTTAATACCAAAATGTGGTAGACATGATATAGATACCCTCTTAGATTGGGACCCAAACCAATTATATATATACTGGATGGGTGTTAATAATTCCCACAGGCTGGTGACTATCACATGGTAATCAAATTGAACCATAAGGAATGATTTTTCCAAACAAGAAGCAGAGTACATGCCACACATATATATAAATACATGATTGGAAGAAATAATGAATGAGTAAGAAAGAATATATATGTCAAATAAAAAAGTAAATATCATATTTGATACATATCAAAAGTAGCTATACAATATACAGGAGACTAGTCCAACAATAATGGAAATCTAAAAACAAAACAACTACTCCATGTGATAGAATTGGTAAATCCCACAATCTCACCACCAGCTACCCAGGATCATCTAGAAAAACATCACTACCAAACTATGATTCCTTTCCATTTATTTCATCGAAAGACATAAAATGGTCTACGCACCTCCAAAGGGTTGCCTAGGGTGTGAGCGAAATTGAATCAACAAGACCACAGCCTGGTATCCTATATCAAGTCTCAGTTCAATAATCTAATCAATGATAAACATTAGAAAACATGGAATGATAAATAGTTAAACATTTTTTATATAAAAATTATACTAAATCATTTTATTTCCCATTTTCCCACATTTCCAAAATAATTTAGGTAAAATAGTTTAAATCATTTAATATACATTAAATAAGTAAAATAAACTTGAAGCTTTTATCACACATCATTTGGAATCCACTAGAGTACAATAAAAAATGTACAAGACAAATAATTGGTACAATAACACCATGGATCACTGTAGGTATGGCTATATAGGACACTCATACTTAAACATAGGCAATCACATGAATCAAGTATCTAGATATATGCATCATGTGTACATAGTAGAAGAACAACCCTAATAGTGAAACTCCTAACATATCTATCAATTCCATATATAAATGGCCCTTGGGAACAAAGAAACATCCCATGAGTGAATATAACTCCCAAATATTTTATGTTATGTGTGTTTTAAAAAAAAATTAATCTCCTTGATAGCTTACATTTCACAAAACATCAAACTTAAATAAACTCCAAAATATTATTATTTTAACACAACTGTTACAACCAAGATGTTATATCATAGGGAAAGAATGATATTAACTAAATTATGAAAATATAGTTAAATATGTTTATAAAATTATTTATTTAGGTACCAATTAATTATAAATGAAAATATAAAACAATTGAATATAAAGGATATGTTTTTATAAAAAAATATTTTTATACCCACAATGGAATTTTATCTTAATAAAATAATTTTTTACTATTCCAAATATATATTAATGAAATTTATATATAATATATTCAATAAATTGTTTCTAAATTCATCCAATATGTTCTATAGGATTGAGATAATAACAAATAAAATTTCAATCACAAAAACTTTATATTCTTTAAATGCAATTTTCCCTCCTTTTAATGACATCCTTTTTTAGAACTAAATTTTGACACTTTTATAAATTTTATTTGAAACAATAATCCTCATTATTGAAATAGTAATTACCAAATTATCTTTGGGTGAATTTTTGGTATTTGTTTGATAAGTTTCATTTTTGAAAAATAATGAAAAATATTACATTTTACTTGAAAAATTATTTTTCTTATAAATAATTTATAATGTTATATACAATTTTTTTTTCAAATTAATATTATATTAATTATACATATATTAATCCAATTTAGTTCATTGGAATCATTTTCATATTGAAATTTTATATAAAAACCTTTAAATACATTGAACCTTTTCTCATTTAAAACCTCTCTTTTTTGTCTCATCTACCAGATTAATTTTAAAAATCATTTTACCAATTATGTATAATTAATTTGGTAAAATTGAATAAATATTTTGAAACATAATTTTAAAATTATTTTTTACATTTATATTCATTTTTAGGAATAAAAATTTAGCATGGAAAAAATATTATTTACCGTAGTATATAAAAAATAATTTAACAGGTTAATGTTAAAAAGTAAAAGCATAAAATACCTAAAAAATACAACAATAAATGGTTGGATAAAGTGTATATAGAACCTAATAATGATTTAAAGCATAATTATTTATAAAAATTATTAGTTTTTAGTTCCATGCAAATATGGTAGGAATTAAGCATAAATAATCCATATTTAACCACTTAAAACCACCGCTCATCATGTATAAATACCACCCCTCACCATTACCTTTGTCCTCACAAGAATTTATTCTAAACAAATATATGACAAAAAATATCCTCCCCAATATTATTATTTCCAAGTTCATCTGTTATAACCAAATAACAAAATCCAATGTCTTTATGGGATCCTCTGAGGAGGTTATTTTCAAGAGGTAATATTCTCAAACCACCTATCTTATATTCATTTCATTTTCTACCTTATCATCACCTCCTTCATTATTAATATAATAATTACTACATTATAATTTATATACAAATAATTTATATCACTAATTGAATATATTATATCCATTCCTTTTATTATCTCCTCTTCTTCGATGAAACGAAAGTATTGTTTAAACTTAGGCGGTTAATCATCTCCATGAATAATGATTTTGTTTGTTTTACATTACCACCTTCATTTCTGGTCATAAAAGTATTATTATGGTTAAGTGAGATTTTAATAATCATATTATAACCTACTTAATTTACTAGAACTATTATATAGGATTAATAATAAATAAAACAAAACAAGTTCCTGATGGTCATAAAAATCACCAAATTAAACTAAGAATTTATCATTAACATTTTATCAAATGAATTATCCTCATGTAAGAAATAAAATTTTATATAATACATTTAAAATTTTGGATGTGAATTAATACCATTTAATTAAATTATATAGTTTTATTTCCATTTTAATACCAAATCCATTATTATACAAAAATGAACCAAAGATGAAACCACGAAACAAATACACATGAAACTATTAAAATAATGAAATATTATTAATGAATGGGTGGTATGATGTTCTTAAAGTATCCAATAGGTTTTTTAAATATTTTTATATTCAAATAATGAATTAATAACATTCTTTAAACCTTTATACATGATATTAAAGTACACAATTTAAATGGTAAGCATGCGGTAAGGGCTTCTAATCTCACTTTTTCTCCTATGAGATATATTCATTATTCACAACTTATTTATTGTGTATAGTGTATATACATCCCTATGATAAATATAATATCATTAATATCATTATATTAATTTTATTAAATGTTTCATTGGAAAATTATTACATTTATTGGGCTTATGATTTTACTTAATACAAAGAGCTATGGGAATTCTTAACATAATTTCCATTCTTTGGGTTAACCTTTTACTTCATTGATTATGACATACTATTATTATGTGTGGGATGGATTTCAATTATCTTATGTTGTATTTGAACTTTTTTATTTTTATTAAAAATGAATACATATAACTGATTAATTTTATTAATACCGACATCAATGATATGATATTTATACACAATTTTCTTTTAAAAATTATATTTTTGAAATTTCCCTTAAAAAATAATTTTTTGTTCCATGCCCATATTTTCTAAAGTTTATTGTATAAATATTTTAACCATTTTATTATTATATTTTAAATTCATTTTTACTCATGTTTAAATTTTTATAAATCATTTTAAAAGGATACTTTTTTCGTTCTCCAAATAAGTTTCTTTGTTACTTTTCCAACAAAATAAAGAAGGAATGTTTTTTTAAAATATAAGACATGAGTATATTTTTCCACAATAATGTCACTTTAATACCTTGAAGTCTCATATACAATCTTTCGAGGTTTTTTTCAAAGAAAAAATTTTATTTTAAAAGTTTTTGGGATTCTAAAAAATGATTTGAAAACATGAAGGATATATTCCACATGAATTATTTCAAGTGAACCTTCAAAAGAATAATTCTTCCATATTAGATATTTTTTTATGTTAGTTATGATTTACTGGGGATACGATTCAAGGATACTATTCATATTATTTTTATAGTCAATTTTTGTTAATGATGGCATGCTTTTTATGAATCTAGTTTCTTTACCAAGAGTTTTCTTATGAAGAAATGTTTATAAAAATAATTTTTTTACACGTGTTTAAATATGATAATCAACTTATTTTATTGTGAATCATATATGTATGGTTTTCATTATGTAATGGTTAGGACTATATCTCCCTCCAATGCATTGGGTAATGATGGAAAACTCATAAGGTAAATATGTTATTCTTGAACCTGATTTAATGTTCAAAATTTTGTGTGTGGACATAGTTTTTTATGTCCATAAGTATATGAATGTACATTTCTTTCAATTCCATAATATTAAGTGTGGAAATGGTTTCATATCCATAATTTTATGAAAGGGCCTGATTTGAATTCCGTAACTTAATGGGTGAACCTGTTTTTATTTATACATGTTCAAAAAATTATAAGTTTATATATACGCCACATGTCCAAGGATTATTCGAATGTTATCATGTAATGAAACATGTATTTTGAACATCTATGATTTATTCCCTGATTCAAGATTGTGATATTTGATATGTAGAGTATAATTTTCAAGTGTCGTGTTCATGTTCCTATTCCCTTATTCTCTGATTGATGTCTCCCTGGTTTACCCTTACTAAGTATATGAGCTCACCATTTTCTTATAATTATTTTCACAGGATATGAAGGAATGCATTGAGTATGACATGTCAAAATGGGTTGTTGTTGTGAAGGGATAATTAGGAGATGATATATATGTTTTATGAGCCATTTTTTTCTATTTCCATGTTTCTTAAGAAACTAAAACTATATAATCCAAGAATGATTTTTTTGTTATAAAATGAATATTCATCCATTTATATGTAATATATTTGCATGAAAATAATGGTTCATAATGTTTTGTATCATAGAAAGGTTTATTTAACCATTAGAAACTATGATTATAAAACCTCAATAAGGACTATAAGTGTAATTATGATTACAATCCAAGAGTTTTGGTAACAATGATAAATAACCCAAATTAAACTAAAGGTGTCATAGATTGAAATTTTATAATAAATTTCCCTTGATTATGTGGTTTTCCAAGTACTATTAGAGATGATCACACTATTATTTTTGGTTTTATTCATGTTAGATCAAAATTTATATGAGATGGAACAAATAAAGGAGGGGAGGGGGGTAAATTGTATATTAAAAAAATACTATTAAAACCTTTAAGGTTCTTAGATTAATATAACTAAAACAATTCAAAAAGTTTCTTATAAAAGAAAACAAATGACCAGACTGACTCTCGATCCGATGATATAATATGATACCACAGGTTATGAGACAATTGTATTTAGATTGAATACAAAAATCAGAGTAATATAAATTTTAAATGATTCTACCATGTAGTGTATAAAATCCACACTAAAAGTGTAAGCTTTAGTTAAAAACAATTACAAAAGAATAAAAATAAGAAGAATAAATAAAAGGATTATCTTTCTATTACAATAACTAGTAGAAAAGTAAAAGGTATTAAAATTCTTTTATCCTGAAGAGTAGGGCATCCTCTAACCTAGGATAGTAGGTCTTTATCACCAACACTAGTAAGCCCTCAATACTATGATCATCACATTTGTCTTGATTTCCCCACAAGCCCTTGATTTTATAGGTAATCAGCACCAATGTCTTTGAAAGACTTGAAATACCTCGATACAATGATCAGATTCACCATCTTGCTATCCTCGCAAGCCCCCGATCGTTATCACATGATCAGATGCACTAAACAAAACAAATCACTTATTGAAATACAAAAAATAATAATGAGCCGGTCATGTTTGGTAATTTCAAGGCTTTCGTACGAAGTAAGAAAGAAGTCCCACAGTCTCTCTCTAAAACTCGGATGAAGATGAAGTGGTTCATGTTGTGCTCTTGGCTTTATATGACCTCTTATTTATAGACCTCTGGTTCCAATAGTCATATTTTTCTATAATGGTCATATTTCTATAGAAAATATTGAGGGACTTGGAAACCTGGTATTATAATGGTCATATTTAAATAGAAAACACGACATCATTTTGATTAGTTTAAAACTAACTCTACAACATCGTTTTTGTCAAAATAATAGATAAATGAAAATGATAACAAGAGTACTATATGTGTTTTGATAAAAACATTCATGTTATAAAAGTAACACATGAGTAATATTTATATTACTTTGTAAAAAAATTGATATGATGCAATGTGGGTATGATACATAATGTGAGTATGGTTGATATAGTCAGTGCGATAGATAGAGTTATTATGATAGACAGAGTCAGTAGGATAGACAAAGTTAGTATGACAGAAAAAGTCATCATGTTGGGAAAAAACCCTTCAAGGTATCATTAAAGCATTTTTGAGGTGACTGTGTTTGTTGACAAAGTGGGCCTTTGTGTTCTGTTTGTTCATAAAGTAGACAACGATGTATAATTTGTTAACAAAGGGGGTTTATATGGTTATTTGTTGGGTTTAAGAGATGTTGTTGTCTATACATGTTTGATTGAAGAACCTCAATAATGGAATTGATGATATGGAGGTGGTACAAAAAGAGCAGATATAAGGTGGCACCGTTTTCCAGTGTTTTCCAATTTTTTGGGCTTGAAAATGGATATATGTGTTTTTGGAAAAGGGTGGTGCACGAAAAATTTTCATGGTGTGTGAAATATTGGAGAGGTGCATGAAATATTTTTGTGGTGTGTGAAATAGAGGAATGAAGTTTTTCGCGTAAGAGGTGATTTGAGATCAGAAGCTCAAAAATTTGCAAAGGCATCAGGTGCACAAAAAAATTGGATCATGGCGTGAGATATGGTGTTGCGTGGAAGAAGTGTTTTTCATGCTCAATGAGGATTATGTGTGGAAGGAGGATTTCTACATGCATGGGTCGATTTTGTCTCTAAATATGAAGTAAACCCCCTCATTCGGTGTAGCTCAAGACTTTAGAGTATCCAAGCTCTCGTACGCGAAATTGGAGTTCACAATAGAGTTCCGTGAAAATGACAAGTTTTTTCTTAAAAGAATTTTTTGCGCGCAAATAAAATGTTGCACGTAAACGAAAAGTGTTGCACATAAAAGAAGTGATTGTGCATAAAGAAAAGGTTGCACATAAAAGAAGTTGTTTCCCGTAAAAGTGGTGTTGCGTGAAAAGTGAATTTCGCGCAAATGTATAAAATTACGCACAAGGCGGTGTTCTGTCTGCGCCTAAAAATTGGGGTTTCTTGGTACACCCGGTGCAAAGTGAGACTCATCTATGGGTGAAAGTTGGACGTCAATAGAGAATCTATTAATAGTTAACAATTCATATTTTATTAGAGATAATGAAGAGACCTACAAGTCTTTAAACTGTGAGTGGAACCTTTCAAGAGCAGTGAGCAAAGGAAGAGGAAGAAGGTGATAATATCCACTAGAAGTGAGCTAGAGAGAAAGAAATAGGGAATGAACCTTGGGGAAGTAGTGAGCTAACCCTAAACATTGTAAAGTCATTAATTCTGGGTATTGAAGTGGTCTAGCCCAAACATTGTAAATTGGCAGTAAGCTTTAGTGGATTTGATACAGTGAGAAATCACCATTTTATGCTCCTTGGAAGTAGCCAAGTGAGTGTGAACAAAGTAAAAATCTTTGAGTTTGTCTAATTTCTTCCCTTCATTGCATCCAAAGCATCCTTATTTGATAAATAAGGAATGAAAAAGAAAAAATTTAATAACATAAGATCACACAAAGTGACCCTTATAATATATAGGTCATGATCCAATGGGGCATGAATAATTTTGAAATAGAATATCCATACACTGATTTACCACCCCTCTCAGGGTATCTAGGACCCTTTTGGTCCTAACACATTATGATAGACATAGTCAATACGATATACACAGTTAGTAAGATAGATAGAGTGAGTACGATGACAATAGTGAGTAAGATAAACTGAAGACCATATTCAAAGTAATTCCTTTATTTTGGAAATGAATAAAGAGATTTTTTATTTCCAAAACAAAATACATAAAAGTCAAAAGAAATATTTGGAATTAACAATCTCCCCCTTTTTTCAAATCACAAAACACAAAGTAAAAACTAAAAGGAAATACTTATCTCCCCCTAAGTTATGTAAAATATTCTGAATAGAGAAATGAATTCAACTAACTCTCCCTTAGGTATAGAATTTCATAAGGATTTTATTCATATATATTTTTTGGTTTTATTATTCTTCACTTTAATGTATTGATTTTAAATAAAACATTAACAGTTCTCGACCTTTTTGAAACTTTATCCCCTTTTATAAAACATTATCCCCCTTTGTGAAACCTTTTCCCAATTTATAAAAAATTCTCCCCTTTTTGATTTACAAAAATAAAAGACTAGTATTGTATGGTCTGAAAGGGTTAGAGAAAATTTAATACAAAATAATGGAGATACAACTATACCGTTCATTGAATTTTAAAAGTTCAAAAAATTTCAAAATACAAAAAAGAAAGAAAGATACAACAAAAAATTAATTTATTTTAACTTTATTTTTCTTTTTTGACCTATTAATGAATTAAAACCTTCATCTTGTTTATCATATTCTTGTCTTATGAGATAGAAATACCCTAGGATTTGAGAAGCTCTTGTTGGTCTGCAAATATTTGATCATGGTTTTTGATGGTGTCTTCTTGAATCCAAATTACTTCTTTTAGAGTTTCAATATTGTATTTTATATTCTTATTTTCTTTAGTTAACTTAGTATTTTTTTCTTTAACAAACCAATTTCAACTTTTAAAGATGAAACCTTTGAAAAATCTGACTGTAAATCATTCATCCATTCTTACAACTCTTTTACTGAAGGAGCATCAACACCCTAGGTTTTTAGAATCTGATTCAATCTATAAATTGTTTCTTTATCAATATTAGATGGAAAGATCACTTGAAATCCTCCTTAATTCTTTAATTGATTCCTCATGTTCATTTACTAACTATTTTTTATTAACATGTGGTCATCCTATTGCTAGACTTCTTGTGAGCAACATAATTATCACTCAAAACTCTTAGATTGGCCTATATTGACATCAATCTCTTTCATATCACTCTTACTTAACAAAATTTATTCCTTTTGTTCTTTATTATGAAATTAATATTTCCTTCTATTCTAGAAAATTATGGAATAGTCTTCTCAATTCTTCTTAAAACATGAACAATGTAATCACTTTTCTTAAGAGAGATAGTGTGCTCTGAATATATATAATCATCAATGATTCAAGTTCATTTGATCAACTCAAGTCTCTATCAGGATATTATCCTTTTCCTTTCTCTTTTTCCTTTTCAACCCATTGTTCTTCTTTTTCAATTATTTCTTATTAAAATTTTTCACTGAGGACAATTACTTTTTTAGAATGAGAACTTTGAGAACCTTTCTTGACTTGAGAGGGAACTCTTTCTGATTGAATTTTTAAGGATTGAATTGGTGATTTATTGTAATGTGTTTTTTTTTATTGAAATCGTTCAATTTGTTTTTGAATAGAAGATTTTTCTATTGTTTTCTTAGAACTCAGAATATAATCCAAAATAAATTCATCTTACTCTTCTTCACCTTCCTGATGTGAAGCTTATTGAATAACTTATTTCACTACTCCTTCCCCTTTTTCTTTCTATATAAAATTATTTATGATTGGTTCTTGTTGAAACTCTTCTGTCATCTGATCAATTTCTGACTCAAAAGTTTTTAGAATTTTGGAAACATCAAAATCATGAGATTTTATTTTCAAATTATTCTTTTTCTTCTTCTTCTCATCATGTAGAGTATCTTCTATTCTCATATTCTCAGCTTGATCTTCAACCGAATGAAGAAAAAATTTAGTATCACATTCTTTTCATTTTTCTTTCTCCTTTATCTACTTGTCTATAACCTCATTACTATATTTGGTTTTCTTTTTAGGAATAATATTGATTTGAGGATCTGAATTTTGAGAAGCTGCAACTATTGGATTTGATTTTATTTGAAGTGGTGCCAATTGATTTTATTTAGATTATCCCATATATTTGATGAAGAGTTTTGACTTTTCATCAAAAAAAAAACATTCAATCTCTTTACATTATTCTTTCTTATCCAAGAATCCATCAGCTATTTCAATTATCCTTTCACTGGAATATTACAAAAATTCAAACTTTCAAGAATATTTTTTGTGAGAATAGTTAGATACATGATAATATGAGACTTAATTACTCCAAAATTCACATTATTGATTGTTTCTAAAATGTAACCAATGATATTTAACTTTCTCATATTTACAAGATAATCTAATATAATGATTTCCAAAACCTTAATAGTTTCTCTATCCCCTTTACTTGTAATTAGAATCCCTTGTATCCAAATCACAATAAACCGGTTGTCTATAGAGATGTGGGTTATTTTTATTTTCTCCTCATTGTTAATAAATAGTGACATTTCAGCTCTTTCCTTATTAAACTGACCAATTTACTTAGCTATATTAAGAGAAGGACAAAAGGAGTCACCTTCAGTGGGGACATTGAGGAAATGTGCTCCTTGTTTTACTAACATAGAAAACCTTCTATCATACATAGAAAAGTTAATAATTACATTCTTATCAAAAGAAACAGTATTGTAGAATTTTTTAACCTCTTTAACAAGTATCAGATCATGAGATATTGGTTTCTTGACACAAATATGTTCCTAGACTTGGAATAAAATAATTCTTTTGATTGTTAAGTTATAACTATCAATGCAATATCATGAAACTAAAAATTCTCTAAGGAAATCCATTTATAACAAAGTATTTGAAGACATATATGTATGAGTGTTGGAAAAAGACTGAGACATATAGTTTATTGGAAAAATAAGTGATCGTACCATGTATTAAGTAGGGTAGTAGAGCATCGCCAAAAAATCTGAAGAACTAGTGTGGGTTCAAGGAGGGGAGTCCACTATTTATTGGAGAATTTGGATGACAGTTGGTATTATATGGTTGATATTAGAAGATAAAGAATCCAATAATTGAAAATAAAATAGTTTAAATAAAAAATAAAAATAATATTTTTAAAAAATTTAAAAAAATAAAAAAGATTAAAAATGAGAATCTGTAATACAAAAGAAAATCAATACAAAAAGAAAAAAGAATGCAACTGTCGAAGATTTAAAGTAAGTTTTTGACTTCATAGTACTAAGAAAGTAAAAACATAAAAAAATAAAAAAATATTTGAAATAATGAAAATAGAATACATAAAAACATCAAACCGATAAAAAAGAATGTGAATATGATCGGTTGTCAAACCGATGGAAAACAAACATTACCATAGGTTTTCGGTTAATGGGAAAAAAAGTCATTAGCATAGGTTTTCAAGATGATGGGAAAAAAATTCATTAACATATGTTGTCATGCCGATGGGAAAAAAATTCATTACCATAGGTTGTCAAACCGATGGGCAGACTGTCAAGCTGATAGTTTGAGTTTTAAGCAGATATGCAGAAACTAAAAACTAACAAAGGTGAGAACAAATGACATAAAATAAATAAAAATACTAATAAAAAAAATAAAAAAAATATAATGATAATCTTAAATAATTTAGGTAAGATATAAAATTTAATATAGTAATAATAATAAAAAATTATGAAATAAAAATAAAAATTAGTTAAAAACTTAAACAAAAGACAAATGTTATCCCCCTAGGAAAAGGAGTCTTTTAATTTAATGAGGATTGTAAAAAAAAGTAGATGTGAATGATTATTTTAGTGTAATCATTCCTATATTCTGTTTGATAAATTCAAATCTATCATAAGATATAGGTTTTGTAAAAATATCAGCAAGTTGTTTTTACTTTCTTATGAATTGTAAAATGATATCTCCGTTTTCTGTGTGATCCTTAGGAAAGTTATGCCTAATATCTATGAGTTTTGCACAAGATTGATGTGTGGGGTTTTTTACTTAGATTAATGGAACCTGTGTTGTAACACAATATTTGAGTTTTAGAAAAATTCAAACCATTGTCTGTGAGTGTGTGTTGCATCCACAACATTTGAGCGCAACAAATTCCAACTGCTACACATTCACCTTCAGTAGTGGGGAGTGCAACTGGGTGTTGTTTTTTTCATGGCCAAGAAACAAAAGAATATCCTAGAAAATGAGAATTTCTAGAATTACTCTTTATATCCACTCTATAAGCACAAAAGTCAATATCCAAAAAACTTTTTAATTAAAAATCATTTCTAGTAGAATAAGTACGACCTAAATCCAAAGTTCCTTTTCAATACCAGAAAATCCTTTTCACCGCTTTTAAATGGGATTGTTTTGGATTTTCTTGATATCTAGGACATACTCATATAGAAAACATTATGTTTGGATGACTAGATATCAATTATAGTATAATTCCAATCATACCTCTAAAATTTGTTTGATCAACTTGCCCAAATTCATCATGATCAAGATTGTGTGAGGTTCCATTTGGAGTACTAATACTTATAGTACTTTCATACCCATACTTTTTTGAGTAAGTCTTTTATATACTTATGTAACACCCCGAGATTTTATGAAAAATATTCTTTTTAATTTCATTAATGTCTTGTGTTGTATGCTACACCAAAAGGAGCTTTCACAACAGGCATCCTTGACTTGCCTTGCATTACACGCAATCGCGACCTTTCTCGATAGCGTGTGTAGTACGCAACACCGAGTTTCACCAAACAAAGATATGCTATTAAAATATTATTAATACTAGCCGTTATGAATAGTAATAACCACTTTTTGAAATTTTTTAATTTTTATTTTTCAAAATGGACTTCATTTCTAGATTCCGAATATCGAAATTAGCTTAGGGTAAAATTTTGGTACTTTTCAGATAACTTTCATTTTCGGATGAATAGTGAAAATTACTAAATTTTAATTAAAAACAACTTTTTTAATCGAAATAATTAATAGTGATAAATTATTATTTTTAGTGGTTTTAAATTATATTTAGAATATATTTTTACAATTTAATACAATGTCGGTCATTGGATGTAATTTCACATTTAAACCAGTTATAAACAAGTGTCAATCTTTTGACAGTTATTATCTCTTAAAAACACGCCATTTGTTTTGATGACGGGATTTAATTTTTAAATAAGTTAATGTAACTGATATGTTTTGAATTTGGTAAAATAGACATCATTTTTGAGTTCATAATATCAAATATAGCATAGGCCTAATTTTTGGTATTTTTCTGGAAACTTTCATTTTTTTGATGAATAGTGAAACTACTAAGTGGTAGTTAAAAAAACTGAATTGTTCATAAAACTTAATATTACAGCTTCTGTGAGTGGAATTTCAAAAATCTGAGAGACACGGTTGATTTCAGTAAGTAAAATGTGGTTCAATGAGATGAAAATAATTTTTTGGTGAATAGTAACTTTTTACTTTTTTTACCACGGTTAAAAGTAAATAGGGAAATTAAGGGTAAAAATGATATTATTACTACCCTAACACATGTCCTAATTCTATTGGACAAGTTTAATTCGACCCAAAACAACATTAGGAATAAAATATGACCATTTAGGCCCACTTGGATTAGATTAGGACATTTATTATTAATTTATTTAAAGAAGGGTTAAAATAGTTAAAATCAATGTTTAATAACTAAATAATTTTTAATATGGGGTTATTAATAAGATAAATTCGACTATAAATATTCATTAGAAATATAAAAAGATTTCCTACATAATGGTATTTTATTTGTAATTTTTAGACATTAAATAATTTAATTTATTTATGACACAACGATGATGCAGAAATTATCTTATTAATGAAATATTGACATAATTGATGTTATAAATACCAAAATAAATATAATTTGAGACTTTTTATGAATTAAACTAATTTTATAGGTTAATATGAAATGTTAGTATTGATTTAATTAACTTTTTTCAAAATTATCATTCCGTTATGTTTTTCAAAAAAATAAATTACTAAATAGTGTCAAAATTGACATAAAATAGTTTTTAAAACAAATATTATATTATTAATTGTTATTTTATTCCTAAAAATCTAAGGTTAGGCCAAATGACTTAGATAAAGTTATATATTTTAATAATAAACAACTTGGGGTTCGTTTGGGTCGATATAGTAAGTTTATTAACCTTATAGTGTAAGAAAACAAGAAGACACGGTAAAAGTTAAATTATCTAACTTAAAGATAAATCTAAATGATAAGGTTAGAATTGATACATAAACTTGTCTAAATTCTATTGGATTAGAGGATTTCGACCCATCACCACCTTAGCCTCGAAATAAATCAATTTTGAGCTATTAAAAACCGAACTTGACTTTATAATAAAATAATATTTTTAGTTATTCCAAAGGTGCCCCTCTCCTCCCTTATAAAAGGGAACCTCCTCCTTCTCTTCCTCACACAACATTGAGCCTTCAAGCTCGGCCAAACCCTGACAAATTATCTTCTCCACTTCCCTAGAAACATCCTAGAGGTTCTGGTCTACCTCAAAGACCAATTTTAGTGCCCTAAAAGGAGATCTCAAAGAGGCGCTTCAAAGAAGATGTAATTTCCGTTACCGATTCTTTCAACTTTATTTCTTCTTCCACTTATTATTCTTAGGTTGTTTCATTATGAAGTAATAACATCAGTATCACTAATATACTGATATGTGATTATAAGTATGAAACAACCCTATTTCACCATCTATCCATCCTACGGAAAACGAAATCACTGCGCGTGCGTACGTACGGAATACCGTCTCCACGCCGTGGTGTAATCTGTTTTTCCACCAACACATTACATGGAAGGGTATTATGGTGTAAATAATAACTATACATAGTTATTATAACATCATAATGATTCTGATATATTTTATTATCCACTCCAATTCAATTCAATAATTATGGAAATGATATCATCGCTCATGCGTACGTACGGACTACCGTCTCCACGACGCGATGAGATTCATTCTTCATGTTAACCATTTAAGAATGATTATAAAGTATATATAAGAAATAATAATGAAATATATGACATTATAAAGCTACTGTATTTATGTGTATATATATGTATTTCATCTACTTAATTCCACTCAATTCAATATGGAAACGAAAACAGCGTTCATACGTACATACGGCCTACCGTCTCCATGAACAGTGTATTTATTTCCATTTATCGATCCATTATATATATGTATATTCTGAATATATATTATATATAAATCATGTTTTATATTCTGGAATTAAGTAATCATGATCTAAGTAATCATATGAATAATTACAAGTTAAAACACGAACGACAAATGAGACGATTTTACCCAAAACGATACTTTAACACGAATTTACAAAAGAACGGGTAATATAAAGTCATAAGTGAACCATATATGATATAATAACAATGAATATGATTCTTTAATAAGTAAATGACATTATTTAAATCATTATAAAGGAGGTTCGGACACTTACGAAGCAAATCGGACCTAAGGTAAGGGAAATATCACAATCTCATTTTTATCCGAGATTGTTTATACTTTAGTATTTACTGGGGTGTATTTTATCATCCACATCCATGTTTCCTCAATATGTAATATTATTTCCATCCAATTACAATTGTTTAAATCCAATTTTACCCTTCGGTGAGTTTTTAGTAAAGGATATGAAAGGAATCTTTTGTCGTTTTTCGTACGAGGTACTTTTTGACTTTTCTGACAAAAGTACGAAGAATGTTTTTTTAAACTTATACTGCATGAATGGATTTTTAAAACATTATTTCCAAGAAGCTTCCTTTACAAGTTTTCAAGTTTATTTTTAATCAACTTCTTTATGTTTAGAATTGTACGACATGTTAAGAAAGGAAAATGTTTTTGAAGCAGAAATGATATTTTTCTCAAGAATGGAGTTCAAGTGTTTTATCAAAATTATTTTCCATCTAAGATAATAAAGGGTTATGTTTCTATCCCTATTATTACATGGATTTTATTAGGTTGTGATGGAAATATTGTTTTATGAATTTCATTATCTTATATGAATTGTTTTATGATGTCACGATGTTTAAGATTCCCATTTTTATTACATGGGTTATGCAATGATGTATGTTTTAAGATTTTGTGGCACACATACGAGTGGTATCATTATGAGATGGGTGGGACCTATATCTCCCTCCAATGAATTGGGTAAAGATTTTATATCTCATGAGATAGACATGTATGGAATGGTAGGTTATACCGGTTCAGTGAAACAGGACTGAAACGAGGGTGACTCGGTTTAGAAAGGGACTTTGTCCACTAAGATAGTCTTGGAAATGAGTCTTGAATAATAAGAAATGATTCTTTATTATTATGTGTGTATGCCACAAAGTTTAATGTTTTATGTTATGATTATTGTGATTACATTTCACTTCCATGAGTTATCCCAGGTTATGAAATTATGATCTCTTTTACAGGTTATGATTTTCAAAAGTTATGTGCTTATGTATATGATGTGATTGATATTTCTTTTGTTTACCCTTACTAAGAATTTGATCTCACCCTTTTATTTTTTTCCCTAGGATATAAAGAACGGTTTTTGGTATAAAAAAAGGAAGATCTTTATGGAAGATGTTGAAGATCGTTCACCACAATTAGAAGATTATATTCGGAGTTTCCAAAGACACTAAACTATTACGATCCTTGTGTGTGTGTTTTTGTTATGTACTAAGTATTCAACAAAAGTAATGTAATGTCCATGTACGTATAGCTTCGGGTCTCTACAGTTGGTATTAGAGGAAAGTTTTAGTCAACCTTTGGAAACTAGGATGCGAAAACGTTAGTGAGATCCCTAGAGATATTCATAAGGTATGTCTAGGGATGTCCCTAAGGATAAGTATACGTCCTAGAACTACGGTAACGATCATAGAATTTAACCTAAGATGTTAGATATTGAGGATACTCCCCCTTTACTATGTTTTTTCCCTAGCATTATTTTTTGCCTCTCACACTATTCTTTTTGGGTTTTAGAAAATGGATGGAAACAAGATGATTCACGATAATGGAGGATATGATGGACAATGGAATGATATTCTTCATGAGCAACCAAATGAAATGGGATTTGGAAGTCCAAACATCATTATTATGCCGAATCAGCAATCTCATAATATGATCAATAAAGTAAAATTTGGTATGTTTCCTAACTCGGCTAATAAGAGAAAGATTGAGTTTCATGATGATCATAGAGGAAAGAAAGTTCAATTTCCCCTATGTATATCATGTGGGAAGAGGCATCAAGGAGAATGTTTCAAAGGAACTGGATGATGCTTTGGGTGTGGAAAAGAAGGACACAAAGCCAGTAAGTGCAAAGGAAAAGGTTCAGTTAACACCAGGGATGAGGATAATGGTATTTCTACGACATCAACAATGGTTAAATGTTTTAAATGTGGAATCTACGAGAATTATGCAAACCAATGCCCTAAGGGAAAGTCTCATGAAGAGAATCAGTATGGTCGTATGGGTAGTATTTATGTTGATGATGATGAAGAGACTACAAATGATATGTGAGATGAAAGAATTGTTGAAGCTCGGTCAATGGTTTAAGAATGTAGTGGAATGATGACTGTTTATCATGTGTAATGTTGTATAAGTAATCTCATGGTACTATGGAATAAAGAGACATCTAAGGATTGTTACACTATTGTCTTTCCTTGAGTTTTGAAAGTGTATGATTAATGGTACCAGTATCCATGAAAGGATATTCAGATATTTTTGGAATGTAGATGATATGCGCATAATGAAGGGATAAGATGATAATGAGATGTTTGATTGTATTCATGAGCTCATGATTGATATAAGGACTAAGTGATATCATGGTTTGAGTATATAGAATTTTGAGGATTTTGGTATGTGGAAAGTGTTAACTTTTAACTGCATTCATGTTTTCACTAAGGTTCAATGGGTATTCATTCTTCAAGAGAATACATGATTAAGGTATTCACATGTTTGTAATTTGACCAACAAGATATATCTTATGATATATGGGGGATAAATGATGGCATTCACGTGATTGTTCTGTGAAATTTCAAGTAATCATTTTCTTTATACTATGAGCTTGGACCGAAGTATTTTAGATAATCCTAAAGATTAGAATGGATTATGTTGGACATAAGTTAGGATAAAACGTTTTTCGATATTATTGATGGGATGTTATAGTAATATAGCTTTAGAAAAAGGAAAACCTGCAGGACGGGCGACATCCCATCGCGTCAGACAAGGCCGTGGGAATCGAACCCACAACCGAAGTGCGACTGGCCTTTATCGCCTACCACTGGCCTACAGGAAGTCCCTGTTTAGTAGAAACTAGTTTTATTATATTAAGCAGTATGATATATGAAGTATAAGTCCATTTTAGTAACTATATATGATTAATCTAACTATAGATGGACTTATTTATTTTTTTGAGATAGATGGAATGAACCATCATTCTATCACATGATCTGTTAACACATCACGAATGACAAATTCCACTTCATTTCATTAGGAGATGAAGTGGAAATTGTCCAAAGAACGACAAACGGTGAGACTATACCAAAATCACGAAAGTATTTCTTCTAATTCCAAAATGATCATGAAAACCAAAAATGTTGTCCTAGTGCTCTTATATCTGATGAATCAGATGGTACCTTAGATCATCACAAATTTATGGCTTTGTGATTGCTGGATTTTCCATAGCCATGTTCTCTACCACTCTTCATCAGAACATGATGGTTAGATTTCTCTTCCATATCCATATTTTCACCTATGTGGAAACCCAGTGATTAGTTTATTTGGGTAACCGCGTTTCATACTTTTGTTTTTAAAGATTGGTTTTGGTATTCTTTTTTACGATGTGGGTTTCTATTAAAGAAACTTTCGAATAGTAAACCATTTATAACCCCGACGAATTTTGAGGGCGAAATTCATTTTAAGGGGGGTAGAATGTAACACCCCGAGATTTTATGAAAAATATTCCTTTTAATTTCCTTAATGTCTTGTGTTGTATGCTACACAAAAAGGAGCTTTCACAACACGCATCGTTGACTTGTCTTGCATTACACGCAATCACGACCTTCCTCGATAGCGTGTGTAGTACGCAATACCGAGTTTCACTAAACAACAATATGCTATTAAAATATTATTAAAACTAGCCGTTATGAATAGTAATAACCACCTTTTGAAATTTTGTAATTTTTATTTTTCAAAATGGTCTTAATTTCTGGATTCGGAATATCGAAATTAGCTTAGGGTGAAATTTTGGTACTTTTCGGATAACTTTCATTTTCTGATGAATAGTGAAAATTACTAAATTTTAATTAAAAACAAATTTTTTAATCAAAATAATTAATAGTGATAAATTATTAATTTGAGTGGTTTTAAAGTACATTTAGAATATATTTTCACAATTTAATACAATGTTGGTCATTGGATGTAATTTCACATTTAAACCAGTTATAAACAAGTGTCAATCTTTTGATAGTTATTATCTCTTAAAAACACGCCATTTATTTTAACGGCGGGATTTAATTTTTAAATTAGTTAATGTAACTGATATGTTTTGAATTTGGTAAAATAGACATCATTTTTGATTTCATAATATCAAATCTAGCTTAGGACCAATTTTTTGTATTTTTCTGGAAACTTTCATTTTTTGATGAATAGTGAAACCACTAAGTGGTAGTTAAAAAAACTGAGTTGTTCATAAAACTTAATTTTACCGCTTCTGTGAGTGGAATTTAAAAAATCCTAGAGACACGTCAGTAAGTAAAATGTGGTTCAATGAGATGAAAATAATTTTTTGGTGAATAGTAACTTTTTACTTTTTTTTACCACGGTTAAAAGTAAATAGGGTAATTAAGGGTAAAAATGATATTATTATTACTCTAAAACATGTCCTAATTCTATTGGAAAAGTTTAATTCGACCAAAAACAACCTTAAGAATAAAATATGACCATTTAGGCCCACTTGGATTAGATTAGGACATTTATTATTAATTTATTTTAAGAAGGGTTAAAATAGTTAAAATCAAAGTTTAATAACTAAATAATTTTTAATATGGGGTTACACATAAGATAAATTTCACTATAAACATTCATTAGAAAGATAAAAAGATATACTACATAATGGTATTTTATTTTTAATTTTTAGACATTAAATAATTTAATTTATTTATGACACAACGATGATGCAGAAATTATATTATTAATGAAATATTGACATAATTGATGTTATAAATACCCAAATAAATATAATTTGAGACTTTTTATGAATTACACAAATTTTATAGGTTAATATGACATGTTAGTATTGATTTAATTAACTTTTTTAGAACTTATAATTCTGTTATGATTTTCACAAAAATCAATTACTAAATAGTGTCAAAATTGACATAAAATAGTTTTTAAAACAAATATTATATTATTAATTGTTATTTTATTCCTAAAAATATGAGGTTCGGCAAAATGACTTAGATAAGGTTATATATTTTAATAATAAACAAATTGGGGTTCTTTTGGCTTGATATAGTAAGTTTATTAACCTTATAGTGTAAGAAAACAAGAAGACACGGTAAAAGTTAAATTATCTAACTTAAAGGTAAATCTAAATGATAAGGTTAAAATTGATACCTAAACTTGTCTAAATTCTATTGGATGAGAGGATTGCGACCCATACCCACCTTAGACTCGAAATAAATCAATTTGGAGCAATTTAAAACCGAACTGGACTTTATAATAAAATAATATTTTTAGTTATTCCAAAGGTGCCCCTCTCCTCCCTTATAAAAGGGCACCTCCTCCCTCTCTTCCCCACACAACTTTGAGCCTTCAAGCTCGGCCAAACGCTACCAAATTCTATTCTAAACTTCACTAGAAACATCCTAGAGGTTCTGGTCTTCCTCAAAGACCAATTTTAGTGCCTTAAAAGGAGATCTCAAAGAGGCGCTTCAAAGAAGAGGTAATTTCCGTTACCGATTCTTTCAACTTTATTTCTTATTCCACTTCTTCATATTAGTTTTTTTCATTATGAAGTAAAAACATCAGTATCACTCATATACTGATATGTTATTATAAGTATGAAACAAACCTATTTCACCATCTATCCATCCTACAGAAAACAAAATCACCGCGCGTGCGTACGTACGGAATACCGTCTCCACGCCGTGGTGTAATCTAATTTTCCACCAACACCTCACATGGATGGGTATTATGGTGTAAAGAATAACTATACATAGTTATTATAACATCATAATTATTCTGATATATTGTATCATCCACTTCAATTCAATTCAATAATTATGGAAATGATATCATCACTCGTGCGTACGTACGGACTACCGTCTCCACGACGCGATGAGATTCATTCTCCATGTTAACCATTTAAGAATGATTATAAAGTATATATAAGCAATAATAATGAAATATATGACATTATAAAGCTACTGTATTTATGTTTATATATATTTATGTCATCTACTTAATTCCACTCAATTCAATAAGGAAACAAAAACAACGTTCATACGTACGTACAGCCTACCGTCTCCATGAACGGTGTATTTATTTCCATTTAATGATCCATTATATATATGTATATTCTGAATATATATTATATATATATCATTTATTATATTCTATAATTAAGTAATCATGATCTAAGTAATCATATGAATAATTACAAGTTAAAACACGGACGACAAATGAGACGATTTTATCCAAAACGATACTTTAACATGAATTTACAAAAGAACGGGTAATATAAAGTCAAAAGTGAACCATATATGATATAATAACAATGAATATGATTCTGTAATAAGTCAATGACATTATTTAAATCATTATACAGGAGGTTCTGACACTTACGAATCAAATCAGACCTAAGGTAAGGGAAATATCACAATCTCATTTTTATCCAAGATTGTTTATACTTTAGTATTTATTGGGGTGTATTTTATCATCCAAATCCATGTTTCCTCAATATGTAATATTATTTACATCCACCTACAATTGTTTAAATCCAATTTTACCCTTCGGTGAGTTTTTAGTAAATGATATGAAATGAATCTTCTGTCATTTTTCGTACGAGGTACTTTTTGACTTTTCCGACAAAAGTAAGAAGAATGTTTTTTTAAAATTATACGGCATGAATGTATTTTTAAAACATTATTTCCAAGAATCTTCCTTTACAAGTTTTCAAGTTTATTTTTAATCAACTTCTTTAAGTTTAGAATTGTACGACATGTTAAGAAAGGAAATGTCTTTTTGAAGTAGAAAGGATATTTTTCTCAAGAATGGAGTTCAAGTGTTTTATCAAAATTATTTTCCATCTAAGATAATAAAGGGTTCTGTTTCTATCCCTATTATTACATGGATTTGATTAGGTTGTGATGTAAATATCTTTTTATGAATTCATTTATCTTATATGAATTGTTTTATGATGTGACGATGTTTAAGATTCCCATTTTTATTACATGGGTTATGCAATGATGTATGTTTTAAGATTTTGTGGCACACATATGAATGGTATCATTATGAGATGGGTGTGACCTATATCTCCCTCCAATGCATTGGGTAAAGATTTTATATCTCATGAGATAGACATGGCTGGAATGGTAGGTTATACCGGTTCAGTTAAATAGGACTGAAACGAGGGTGACTCGGTTCAGAAAAGGATTTTGTCCACTAAGATAGTCTTGGCAATGAGTATTGACTAATAAGAAATGATTCTTTATGATTATGTGTGTATGACACAAAGTTTAATGTTTTATGTTATGATTATTGTGATTACAATTCACTACCATGAGTTATCCCAGGTTATGAAATTATGATCTCTTTTACAGGTTAATATTTCCAAAAGTTATGTGCTTATGAATATGATGTGATTGATATTTCTTTTGTTTACCCTTACTGAGCATTTGAGCTCACCCTTTTATGTTTTTTCCCCAGGATATAAAGAAAGGTTTTAGGTATAAAAAAGGAAGATCTTTATGGGAGATGTTGAAGATCTTTCACCACAATTAGAAGATTATATTCCGAGTCTCCAAAGACACTAAACTATTACGATCCTTGTGTGTGTGTTTTTGTTATGTACTAAGTATTCCGAAAAATTAATGTAATGTCCATATACGTCTAGCTTTGGGTCTCTAAACTTATGTTGAGATATATAAGTACCTTATGGTTTTTGAGAAATTTTAAAACCAAGGAAAAACTTTAATTCACCAATAAAACTCATTTCAAACTAAGACTTCATTAGATTTCCAAATGAATCTGTTAAGGTCTTTTGGGTTGATCTGAAAATGATGTCATCAACATAAATTTGAACAATCATAATAATTTTTTTTCTTTATAATAAGAGTTGGATCAGCTGTTCCTTTAATGTAATTATTTTGTAACAAAAATCCTATTAACCTATCATATAATGCTCTAGGGGGGGTTTTTATTTCCATAATGGGACTTTGTAGATTTGTAAACATATTTAGGATGTTTTTTATATTAAAAACCAGGGGTTATTCTACATATACTTCCTCCTGAATATATCCATTAAGGAAAGAACACTTGACATCCATTTGAAAGCGTTTGAAATTAAAGAATGCTGCAAAGGATAAAAAAATTCTAATAGATTTGAGTCTTGGTACTAGAGAATAGGTTTCTTCATAGTCTATGCCTTCTTGTTGATTATAGCCTTTAGCAACAAGTCTATATTTATTTCTTACAATGATTCCATTTTCATCGTATATGTTTATGAAAACTCATTTTACTCCAATAATAGATGTATCCATAGGTTTTTCAATCGAGGTCCAGAATTTATTCCTTTCGAATTCATTTAGTTCATCTTGCATCACCTTAATCCAATCCTCATCACCTAAGGCCCCACATTGAGTTTTATGTTAAAATTGAGATAGAAAATCAAGATGTTCTATTTAATTTCTTAAAGATTTTATAGTACTTACTAGTTGATTTAAATCACCAATGATGTTATCACTAAGATGATTCCTAAGTAATAACTGATTTGGATTTTGAAAAGCCTACTCATCAATATAAGGTATAAAGTCTTCAGGTGTAAATGTCTTAGTAACAATTTCTTGAGTATTTAAAATGTGTGAAAAATCTTCTATAGGTTCATAATTATATTTCAGAAACAATTTAGAAGAAATATTTTGAGGATTTTTGAAAACAAAAGGATATGTTTCATCAAACATAACATGTATTGTTTCTTCAACAACACAATCGTTTTTATCATTTTTATCTTTAGAAATAAAAGTTGTAACGAAACAAAAAGATTTTGATTTTTTGAGATAAAATATACCCATGTAAATCTAGTATAAACATCAACTAAGACAAATACATAGTACCTACCACCAATACTTCCATTTTTTGTTGGACCAAAAAAATCCATATGCACTACCTATAATGCATCGGTTGTTATAACTTCACTAATTTATTTAAATCTTGACTTGTTTTGTTTTCCAGATTAATAGGGGTCACAAACTTTAGAATAATAAAACCTAATCTCTTGTAGATCTTTAACAAGTCCTTTATTTAAGAGTTTATACAAGTTTATAAATTACAGAGTCCTAGTATTCTATTCGATAACCAAGATTTGTCTTCCATTTCACTTAGATAAGGTAAGTCTTATCTCTCAAGGTATTCTATGTTCAAAGGGTAAACATTCTCATTCTTTTTGGCAGATAGAATGAATTCATCCTTGGAATTATGAAATATACATTTCTTATTCCTAAAATTCATAAGGTAACTTTCATCACACAATTGACATATTCTAATTAAGGCGTTCTTAATACCATCAACAAAAAAACATTAGAGATAAAAATTCTTCCAAGTAAAAGGATATTACCTACACCAACAATATTCCCTTGAGAATTCTCTCTAATGGTATATTTTCCCCCCTTCATCATGATAACTTTTTCAAAGAAGTTTCTATTTACAGTCATGTTCCAAGAGAATCCACTATCCATGTACCATGTATTTTTTTGGATTCCTATTTTTTTTTCCTGAAACAAAATCAATTAAAATTTTAGAATCTAAAACTATTTAGGTCTGGAAACATTAGAAAGAAAATATTTTGGAATACACAATTGTTTTGAAAGGCAAGTTTTGTGGGAACCCAAAGATTGTGCCTTATTTAAAGAAAAATTTATTTCCCAATGTCCACCACATTTACATTTAGTAAATAATGGAGTACTTTGGGGAACAAAATAGTTATTACAAAAAATTGGGTTTGAATGAAAATAACCAATTCCAGAACTATTCTTCAAAGGACGAATTCGAGAATACCTTTTATCAAACTATTTCCTTATAATATTGAATTTTGATAAAAGTTTCTTAAGGGAAAAATATCAGATTTTATTCTTATAACCAAATTCATATGCTCATTCTTATTATTTTTAGAATTGATTTTTTCTTCATAAATAGATATCTTAGAAGTCGTATTACCAAACTCTTTAGAAAGTTGGTTCTTTTAAAAAACATAAGTTTTCTAGGTTCCTAGAAATAATTTCAATATCAAGGGTTTTAGAATAAAGATATTTAGAGAGATATGATATTTCTCTTGTCAAAATATCAATCATTTTATTCCCTTTTTCTTTTTTTCTAGAAACTTTACAATTCTCATTTTCTAAAAGTTTAGAAAATCTGGAAACCTCTTCAAAAGAAGGTAAAGAATTATCATTCTTTGTTGAGGATGTTTCTTCATCAGAATAATAATCATTATCTGGATAATTTTTACTCAAACACATATTAGTGAGAGATTCAGATTTGTGTATCTTGTCCATTAATTAATGATAAAGAGTTTTGGAAAAGAGGATAATATTATTGTGATTTGAGATATCACTATCCGAAGAGTCTTTAGAAGAATCACCTTTACTGGAACTCTAGGAGTTATTAACCTTCTATACTTTTTCCCTTGGACATCTTGTATTTCTTATTATTCTTCTCTGAATGTATATCCTTTCTAGCCTCTTTTTTTCAGCATTGGACAATCATGTCGAATGTGTCTTCTTATTTTACATTCATTTCATGTGACTTAAGAATATTTATTATACTTGTTACCTTTGGAAGTATTTTTAAATATATATTAGAAATACCACTTTCCAAAAAATTTATTCATTCTTCTATCTAGATTTTCAAGATCATTTTCTGACTACTCAATATCACTAGATTTTGTTAAGACTTCAACCTTCCCATTTATTGGATTAGTTTTCACAGGATATTGAGACTTGGTAGGATTTGATGTAATAGTGAATGCTACTCCACCATTATTGACTTTATCTATATCTCTATTAAGTATTCCTTAATATTTTAATATAATTCCAAAGAGATCATCAAGAGTAATTTTAGTAATCATTCTAGATTCATCAACTGCGGTCCTCTTGGATTCCCATTCATTTTGAATAATATCTACGATATTATCAACTAAAACTTCATCTTCTAAATTTTTCTCTTGCATAGCTTGAGTACTTTTTAATATTATCATAAATCATTGTTGAACCTTATCTACTGGTTCACCATAAGGAAATTAGAAAGCTTGATATTCAGATCTTAGTATATCTCTTCTTATTTTACCACCATTGGAAGTACCAAAATTTGTAATCTCCAATTTATACCATATACTATTTTTAGCTTCACATGAAGAGAATTTAATATAAATGTTCTTGGTCATAGAACACAAAAATGTACTACGTACCTCTTACTTTATCTAATATTCATGTTTTTTAGTAGTAAAAGTCTTTACTTCTTTCTCGAGAATCTTATAGTCACCAGTGAGCATAACAAAGTTATCTACACCATTATTTATAATAGAAGTATTCATCCAATCTCTACAATATTCAAAATCATTACCATAAAAAACAGGTGGTCTTGTAGGGTTAATATCGTCAATTGAACTGACATTCATCATGTCTACCATCATAAAGAAACAAAATCCTTTTTCCATAAATACATTTTTGTGTATTTATAATGTAGTGGAAAAACCAACTTTGATACCAATTGTTATATTGAAATTGATATGAGATGGAACAAATACAAGAGTGGGGTGGGGGGGGGAGGGTGAATTATAGATTTAAAAAAATACTATTAAAACCAATAAGTTTATTAGTTTACTACAACTAAAATAATTCAGAAATCCTCTTATAAAAGAAAAAAAATGATCGGACTGACTCTCGATCCGATGAAGTAATATGATACCATAGGTAATTATACAATTGTATTCAGATTGAATACAAATATCAGAGTAATAAAAATTGTAAATTAATCTACCATATAACATATAGAATCAATAATAATTGTGTAAGCTGCACTTAAAAAAATTAAAAAAGAAGAAGAAATAGAAAGAAGATATAGAAGTATTCTCTTTCTATTACAATTAGCAGTAAAAAAGTAAAAGGCATTACAATTATTTTATCCTAAAGAGTAGGGTATCCTTTCTCCTAGGATAAAAGGTCTATATCACTAACACCAGTAATCCCTCGATATGATGATTAGCGCATCCATATTTCTATCCCTGCAATTTTATAGGTAAATAATACCTCTTGCTTTCAAAGGCATGAATTACTTTGATACAAAGATCGATTTCAACATCTTGCTATCCCAGCAAACCATTTATTGTTATCACATAATCTAAAGCACTATAAAAAAAATCACTTATTGAAATAAAAAAACTAAGAACGATTTGTTCACATTTTGTAATTTTTATGCTTTCGGAAAAAGAAAGAGAGAAGTCACACAGTCTCTCTCTAGAACTTGGAAGTAGCTGAAGTGCTTCATGTTGTGCTCCCTACTTAAAATGACCTCTTATTTATAGGCCTCAGGTTCCACTGGTAATATTTTTCTCCTACAGTCATATTTCTCTGGAAAACTCGGAGGGAATTGGACACCTGTCATTGTAATGGTCATATTGAAATAGAAAAAATGACATCATTTTGATTAGATTAAAAATAACTCCATGACATAGTTTTGGTTGAAACAATAGATAAATGGAAATGATAACAAGAGTACAATATTTGTTTTGAGAAAAACATGTATCCAATAAGAGTAACACATGAGTACGATTAATATTCCTTAGTGAAAAACACTGATATTTTTGAAGTGGTTATGTTGTATAATGTGAGTACGATGGACATAGTCAGTACAATAGACATATTCAGTACGATAGATAGAGTTAGTATGATCTACATAGTTAGTATGATATATAGAGTTAATATGATAGATAGAGTCAATCCGATAGGTAGAGTGAGTATGATGACAATAGTGAGTATGATAAATAGAAAACCGTATTCAAAGTAGGTCCTTTAGTTGAGAAATGAATAAAGAGATTTTTGATTTACAAAAAAAAGGCATAAAAGTCAAAATAAGATTTTTGAATAAACAAGTCAATGGATATAAACTGATGTAAATGTGTTAATGATGAATATGATGGGAAATAGAATGATTGTCGTCCTGAGCATCAGAATTTTAAGGGAGATGAAATGAAAAATATCATTATTCTACTCACACATGATATGAATTATACTATGATTCCATATGTGAAAAGGGGGGAATATCTCTCTGTTCAGTCCATCATGAGGAAATGTCCACCTTTTTCAGTGGATCTTTTGATACACTTGTTGATTTACAAAGGATCTTCACCATTGATAACATATTTTTTTGTTCTTCAATTCTTGAGAAATGAAAAGGTTGTTCTAGATGTATATTATATGGAATGTGAAGCATATCAATGGTGGAATCTTATAAATAATATGTGGTAAGAGTAAAAAATTAAATCAATGGAATGTGATGTGTTTAATGGTACGTTACATAGTAATTATTTCTCTCATATTATATATACAATGATGGAAAATGAATTTTTTGAGCTAAAGAAAAAGGGTGATAAATCTGTCGGTACATGTGAGGAAAATCTTACAAAACTTTCAAGGTGTGTCTATGGTATTATTATCAGCCATAAAAGTAAAATTTATTGATTATTTAGTGGATTTAAATGAAGTCATGATTTTTTTTTCTATAATGGACTCTGGAAGCTATGAAAAAATTGTTCGATGATAATTGAGAGTGGAAATAGAAATTGAAAGCCATAAAATTTTTGGTGATAAAAAGAGGAGGATGGATCTTCATGGAAACTCTTGTGGGTCTCCACATGGAGGGAAGACAAATATTTATCCTCATACATTCCAAAAATGTGGTAATAAGTACTCATGTTAATGTCATAGAGGAATAACACAATTTTTAAGTGTGGGAAGACTGGCCATCATGAAAAATATTGTTAGAGCAATTAATAGATGCCGTTGAATGAAATAAATGGAGAGATAGCTCAATAGAACGTCACACCCACACTCTGGTGTTTCAAATTAAAGGAGTTTAGGAATTATGAGAATCAATTACCCAATCTAAGGGTTAATATGGATGATAATCCATAACAACCACTAGAATAAATGGAAAAAAGGGAAATCTTATAAAAAACATGGGAAAATTAAATCATATGAATTAGTGAATATTTATCCTCCTCAATTGTAAATTTCATGGGTGGGACCTGTGAAAATATTATTGTTCATCCTTCAGTGAAATTTCATGTGATTACCTCCCTCTACCTAAATTCTAAAAATCTAAGGATTATTCCACTATGATTTTTTATTAATTATTTTAATGTATATTTTGAATGGTACTGGTAATTATGAAAGGTGTCTGGTGTGGTATTTTTGGAGAATACATGATAAAGGGAAAGATAACCCTTAATATATGCATGATACAGTGATAATAATGAGATACATAGTTTTTTTGAGATAAAATAAAGGGGAAAGTATCTATGACCTTGTAACTGATGAATAATATAATAAAAATGTGGTATATGGTTTGAGTTTATTGATTTTTTGTATTTATGGTATGAGGAAAGAGTTAATTTTTGAAATCATTCATGTTTTCACTACAATTTAATGGCAATTCTGGTTATGACATTGTTTGAAGATAATATATGAAAATGATATTCACATGTTTGGTGTCTCACAATTAAGATCTATATTATGTTATTTTTTGGGATTAATGATAACTTGATTTTTAAAATTTTGTGAACTACGTTTGATAGTTTGGGATTTTAATTTTTTTGGAAGGTTTATAAGGATAATGATTTATAAAAAATTTTACGTTGAAATTTGGATGAGGTTTTAGAGATAAATGTACTATTTAACCATATGAATATTTATGAATATTGGGTATTATTTTCTAACCATTTTATTTGATAACTAGATACATAAGGAATGACTTGTCATCACATTATGGACGTTATGATCCACCAGATCTCCAGGTATTACAATCTCAACATCGTATCTTGGAGAAAGAAATGAATATAAAATTGATCAAGGAACAAACAAAGAGTGAGATTGTAATTATGAATGAAATCAGGTGTGCATATCTTCTGATATTATTTTAAAATAAAATGTTATCCTATTGTCATCATTTCTTATGATAACAATGAAATGTTCCAGACCCATTTAGTCTATGGTTTTCTGGTCATTAACCTTTTAATGAACGTGTTCACTATCATTCTCCATCAGAACTTGATAGTTATTATTCTCTTCTATGTCTACATTTTCACTTTCCTCTAATATGACCCTAATTAGAATGGTAGTTATGTGGTGATCTTTTCCTTTTACTTTCCCTCTTTTTAATAGGTAGTTTAATTGACCCTTTTTATGAATTGGGTTTCCCAACCATGAATTTTCAAATATCCACCTTTTACTTTCGATGTTAAATTTCAAATTTGTAAGCATGTAATTATTGAAATTGTTGATCATATTGGGATGGTGTCTTATCAATTGGCGCTTCCACCAAACCTCTATCATGTCCATGATGTGTTCCATCTATATCTCTTTATCTCATACATACCTGATACTTTGAATGAACTAAACAAAAAGGTAATACCACTGGATCAAGATATTTATTATAATGAACAACCGATAGAGATTCTGGATCTAATAGAGAAATTTCTATAAAAGAAGATCCCTCACCTGGTCAATGTTTTGTGGAGAAATCTATCATTTGAGGAATCTATATGGGAAGTTGAGGATGTGATAAGGAAGATATATCTTCATTTTTTTTTGTATTCGAGTGATGAATTTCAAAGGAGAAATTAATTTCGGGGGGGGGGGGGCAGAATTTAACACCCCAATATTTTATGTTATTTATCTTTTTTAAATAAATTTAATCTCTTTTATATTTACATTGCACAAAACACCAAACTAAAAAATATTATTATTTTAATACAACTGTTATAACAAAGATGTTAAATTGGAGGAAATTAATGAGATTAACTAAATTATGAAAATATAGTGTATACACATTTACAAAATTAAATCTTTGGTTAATAATTAATGAAAAATGAAAAAAAAACAATTGAATATAATGGATGTGTTTTTATAAAAAATCTATTTTATGCCCAAAATGGAAATTTATATTAATAAATTAATATAGTCACTAATAGTGAATGTTGCTAATGAAAGTTATATTTTATATATTCAATATTTTTTTTATGTTAATCAAAGATATTTGATAGTCTAAAGAAAATAATAAATCCACTTTTAAGTATAGAAGATATATTTTATTTAATGTATTTTTTACGCTTTTTGAAATTGTACTTATTTTAAAACAAAATTATTGAACTTTTATAAATTTTATTGGAAAAAATAAACTTCATTTTTGAAACGTTACTATCAAAATTATCTTAGTGTTAATTTATTTGGTATTTTTATGATAATTTTCATTTTTGATGAATCGTGAAAAATACTACATTTTAATTGAAAACAAACTTTTTATTTAAATAATTTAGAATTCTGAATTATATTTTAAATTGGTTTTAAATTAAAATTGAATAAAATATATATATATATATATTAATATAATTTTGGTCATTGGAATAATTTTAATATTAAATTTTGATATAAACATATTTCAATATTTCAATCTTTTGAACATTTTCTCTTTAAAAAACCCTCTTTATTGTCTCGTTTGTGAGATTAATTTCAAATATAATTTTAAATATTATGTGAATTGAGTTTGCTAAAATGGATTCCATAATTGAAATAATACAATCAAAAATATGTTGTAAGTACATTTTTTTATTCATAAAAAAGTTACCATTATAAAAAAAGATTCACTGTAGTATAGGTAAAATAATGTATCGAGTTAATGTTGAATCGACAAATATTGAAAAATGTAAAAAATTTAACATTAAATGGTTTTTTTTGAATTATTTATCAATAATGACTATCCTTTAAAACATTAATTTTTAGCTATATTTGTGGGAATTAATGCCTCCCATATGAGGTTTGAATTAAAATTAAAATAATCCTTATTAAATAACTTAAAACCAACCCTCCTCAAGTAAAAATACCACCTCTAACCACTCCTTTCTCCTAAAAATACATGAAGATTCTAAAATATCTAAAAAAACTATCCTCACCACTCTCCCCACGTAAACATACTACTGGTCTCAAAAAAATACCAAATCCAATGTGTTTAAGACATCCTCCTAGGAGGTGATATTCAAGAGGTAATTTTCTCAAACCACCACAGTTATTTTTTTTATTTTTCTAACATATTTTTAACTAATTCATACATGAAATAATAATAAATAAATTATCATATATATAATATAATTTTATGTTTATAATGTAACGTCTTATATAAATCCATTTTATTTCCTCCTCTTATTCAACAAAACCAATATATTGTCTGAATTTTGGCAGTTAATCATCTCCATGAATAATGATTTTGTTCGTTTTCCATTACCATATTTAGGGATGGTCATAAAAGTTATAATATATTTAAATAAGATAATAATAATAATTTTATAACCTTATTTATGTTAAGAAACATTTATATATACATAATATTAAATAAAATGGAATAATTTTGTGGTCGTCGGAAAAAATGCCAAATTAAACTAAATATTTATCATTAAAAGTTTATCAAATAGATCATCCTTGTGTAATAAATAAAAATGTTATATGGGATAATTTTAACTTCTATAATTTCATTAATACTATTTCATCTCACTTATATAGTTTTATTTTCACTTGACAAGAAATTCCAAAATTATACACAAATAAACCAATGATGAAACCTTGAAATAAACACATGAGAAACAGTGAAAATAAAGAAATATTATTAAATAATGGTTGGTATAATGTTATAAAAGTATAAAAAAATGTATTATAAATATTATTTTATTTCTATAATTAATTAATAACATTATTTAAACCTTCACACATAAGGTTAAATTATGAAAAACTAAAAACAAGCATGCGGTAATTGTTTTTCATCTCACTTTTTCTTCTATGAGATATATTCCTTATTCACCACTTATTTCTTGTGTGTGGTGTATATAATTCTATTTGATATATATAATATCATGAATATAATTATCTTAAAATTATTTAATGTCTTATTTGAGAATTATTACTTTTATGCGGCATAGGATTCAACTGATTACAAAGTGGTAAGATAATTCATAACCCAATTTCCATTATTTGGGATAACCTTCTACTTAATTGATTATGTCATGATATGATTATGTGTGGGATTTATTTTTATTATCATATGTTTTTCTTCAAATTTTATCTTTTTATTTATATAGAATACACATAATCGATTAATTTTATTAATGATAACTTTAATATTATGATATTTATAAGGGATTTTATTTTGAAAATTATTTTTTAAAAAAATTCCCTTAAAAATATCCTTTTCATCCATGCACATGTCTTATAAAATTTCTTTCAAAAATATTTTTACTATTATATTATTATTTTTTAATTTCATTTTACTCATGTTTGACTTTTTACAAAATGTATTGAAAGGATTCATTTTTCATTTTCCAAATAAGTTTCATTGTGAATTTTCCAACAAAATATGGATGGAATGTTTTTTTAAAATTATACACTATGAGTGGATTTTACCCCAATTATGATGACCTAATTATTTGAATATTTCTATATAATATTATAATTTTATTTTCAAATAAATCATTTTCATTTATAACTGTGAGGGATTTTTGAAATTTATTTCAAAACAGAATGGATATATTCCGAAAAATTATTTCTGGTGATCCTTTAATATAATAATTTTTCCATATAATATAACATTATTTGATGCTTTTTATGCATTAATGTGGATATAATTCAAGGATAATTTTCTTATTATTTTTATGTTTTGTTGATGTTTATGATGGAATGATTTTTATGAATGATGTTTATTTTTAATGAGTTTTTTCATGAAGAAATGATTATGAAAATGATTTGTTTACATGGTTTCATATATGATTGTTAAATTATGTTATTGTGTAATACATATGGTTTCAATTATGTGATGTGTGGGACCTATATATCATTCCAATTAATTGGGTAGTGATGGATAACTCATGAGGTAAATATGTTATATGTGAACCTGATTTAATATCTACAATTTTATGCATAGACATGGTTTGCATGTCCAAAATTTTATGCATGGAATTATCTTTCATGTCCATAAGATTTTTTGTGGACCTGGTTTCATGTCCATAAGTTTATGAAGGGGCCTAATTTAATGCCCTTAATTTAATGAGTGATCCTATTTCTATTTATTCAACTACACAAAATTATAATTTTTTTATACGACACATTTCTATGTATTAGGAAAAAATTATAATATTATGATTCATGTATGATTAAGATATATGATTTAGTCCATGACTCAACATGATTATATTTTATATGAAGGGTATAATTTTAAGGTCTCAGGTTCATGTTTTTATGACCTTATCGTGTGATTGATATCTTCCTTGTTGACCCTAAATGAGCATATGAGCTCACCCTTTTCTTATGTTTATTTTCAAAGGATATTAAGGAAGGTTTTGAGAATGACTTATCAAATATGGTTCTAGTTTTGAAGGAATACGAATATGATGATGTAGTTTTTTTATGAACCAGTTGTTTTTGTTTACAAGTTTCCAAAGACATTAAACCCATACGGTCCTGGAATGGTTTCATTTTGTTAGTAAATAAATATTCATCTATTTAGATTTAATATATTTTTATGAAAAGAATGGTTCACTATAGTGACCCCCACCAAAAAAATAGAAGATTAATATTACTAGACCTTCCACCAATGTACCCACGGCTTCCCATGTGATCTATTTTCCAAAACATTTCATCAGCACCATGTTTTGAGAACTATTTGAAAAGTCCATTTAAAAATGATTTGAAAATAACTTTTCTTTTATTAAAACAAGTGGAAAACCATATTTTCTAAAACACCCATTACAACACACAAAAACCAATCATTTCAATTTATTTATTAAAAAAATTATAATACTAGGTAAACACAGTTCATCCAATATAGTCTGGAAACTAAACCTTCTACCTCAAACTCAAGTTACACATGCCTTCATCATAATCCACCAACGAGAAAGAAATAAAAGGTCAATAATGGAGGCATTGGGATTTATTCCAATGTTTTAGAATTATATCAAACAAATATTGAATATGGAGGAAATAGTAGATTAGGAATAACCTTAAAGAACATAAAACCAATACACTAGAACTAATAAAGGATCAGTCCCAATAATAAGATCAAAAAACAAATCCTAAAAAACACCACAAAATAAATGGATATGAAAACATAACACGATAATGATTCTAAAATCATGAAAAAAGAGGAAATATGAAGGTCAAATTCTTGAAGAGTTTCATCCCAACAACATTGATGACCAATCGCTGATAAAAATAGTTCACAGGGAGAGAAAGTCTCCAAAATCTCACGGGATGTCTTCTAGGTTGAGAGAGAATAACTTTTGGTTGAATAAAGAATAAATATCCGGTGTAGCACACTAAAAATCATAGATGAGAATTACAATGCGAGAATGCCTTTAACATAGTGTAATTCATAATTAAAGAGACCTGTAAAAAAACACATAAACTCATATTCAAAATCCCAATTTGTAACATTTCACAATGTGAATAATATTTGTAGCAAGTAATCTTTTCATGATTTGAACCAAACTATTGAATTTGTAAATTACACAATTTGAACCTGATTCAAGATGTTTAAACATTTCATGCCTTGTTTTTGTTCACGATGTCTTCATAGCAACCAAAAAATTATATGAAGAATTTTCATTCTGTGTAAAAAATTCATGACTTGTAATCATCTCCTGATGTGAAATCTCCCAATAGAATACAAACAGTCTATATTATTCTCAAAATCCCAAACCAACACTGGTGTTCTCTAAACTCTTGGATAATCCTACAAATCATTTAATAGTTTCATGCCCAAAATCCATTAATTTAAACACACATCCATGAACTTTATGTCATTTTACCCAGAAAATTCTCTCCATCGTTGGGAGTCCCAAAATTCACCTAAAAAAAGAACAATATGAAAAGAGCGATGGGAAGTACATGAGAAATGGTAACAGGATGTGATAGGATATGTGAAATGATGATAATAAAACCCTCCCATCCAAGGTGGTGGGGGTGAAAGATGATTACACACTAGGGGTACACACTAGAGTGTTTCTTGATGTTATGGGAGATAATGATTTGGATCTAACTATTTCCAAAAATGATGGGATTAGTGAGAAAAACTAGGTTATTGTTGGGGTCCATAGTGGGTTCCTGGTGGATTTTTACATCTTTTTTATCCTTTTATTTTTTCCCAATATAAGAAAGTGACCTGACTAGGGTGTTTGACTCATAATTATGTTTCCCCTATGGTTTTTAACTTAATCAACATTTGTACCCCTTTCCTTTAGTAGTTTTATGTCATACTAGTTGGGATGAGAAGTTAAAAATAGTTTAGTTTCATAATGATTTGTCTATGAATCCTAGTTTAAGGTCATAGATATCAGACCCTAGTGATACAAATAGTTTAATGCCTTAATTCTTGGTCATAAGGGGCTCCCCTAGAATGGTTCTTATGCCACAGGAGGGTTCAATGCTGATGTATGTGGTGTGCCTAGGAGTCCCTTCACCAAGAAAAAAAATATGGGGAGATTTAACCTAGTTTAAGGTCCTGATACATGGATTATAGGATTTTGTGGCTCAAAGGGATGTGTGTGTCATAAAGGATATGTGACCTGATGTGAATGAGGATCGTAGGAGGCCTTTCCACACAGAACATCTTGGAGACATACTACACACTTTTTAAGGTTTTGATGATTAGAATTGGGCTCCTATTTTGTGGTCATATATTTTAAAAATTTTGAAAATACTAAAAGACATGTTTAGAATGATATAGTGAAAACCCAACATTAATTGTGGGCCAAAGAGGCCTCACACCACACAACACATTTCTAGGGTGACTTGTATATATATTAAAGTCATGACTCTTGGAATTGGGATCCTAGTTTAAGGTCATCAAGTTAATATCAAGGGTTAATAAATAGTATAAATGTTATAATTATTTTAAAATAGGGGATAAAATCCAAAAAGTGTTTTCATGACCCACAAGGGAGGTGACCCGATGTTAATGGAATGCTAACAAGGTGAAATGCCACCTGACACATTCCCATGATGAATTGTACACTGTTTAAAGTCATGATTCTTGTATATGGGATCCTATCTTGAGGTTGTTGAGTTTGGACCAATTTATAATAGTTTACATTCATAATTCTTGGACCTTGTACTGTGTGTCCCAATGGAATATGTGTGGTATTGACGAAAGGTTTTTTGACTAGAATGGAGGGTCGATGATGCCGCTTGATGATCCACCAAAATTTTTCGACACATGTTGCAGAAAAATTTATTGAAGGTGGGATCCTAGTTTACGGTCATAGAGTTAAGGCCATAGGGTACCCATGCGTCTTAACCATGCTTGAAGAAAACTCCCTATCAACTCCTAGGCCCACAAGATCCATGCTCTATGTGAGAAACCAAGAGCATTATAGAGTTCCCATTATTTTTTGGGAGGACATGTTAAGAGGAAAAAGTGACAAAAAAATCAAATGAGGGTTGATCGTTACATTGAAGACATGGATAGTAAAAGGAGAATGACAAAAGGGAAGGGAATCACTATTTACCATGTTTTGAACTTTGGGTTTACACCCACGATGGTCAAAGGTGGGGAGAATAAATGTAGGATTGACTATTGATCGAGTTTGAAACATAAGAGACACTATATTTTATTGAGTATCCTTCAAGGGTTTAACCCCAAATGGTAGTTGATCCATTGTGAATAGAAACCATTCCCATTATGGAGCCTGTTCAGATCATGAGGAAGATGGTTATCCAAATTGAAGAAATCACAACTCAAAAAAGTGGATGTGGGGAATATCTTGGAAGGAATGTTGAGTGGACTAGGATTTATTCATCCACAATCTCAAATGTGATGGATTATCATGCCAATAGGTGAGGATGAAGCCTAGCTTGAGGGGGTGGGGACAATATAATGATTTGATCGTATGGTTGGACCCCGAAAATAAGATTTGGGTGTCACTAGTTATCATATAAGGATGAAAATCATGATGTATGTTGTTCTGGAATGCATCATGGTTGTATATCAACACTAAAGGGGTGATATCCACTATGGAGAGGTTTTTTAATAATCTCATATTGATCATATTAAGTATCCTATTTCCATTTAATTGTGTAATATTTGATTTTATTATCATGCGCCAAGGATAATGTTTTTGGTCATCTTGTAAGGGGAATTTTGATTTCATATTTAGTAAGGCTACAATTTATCCTTGTGTATTGAGGTCATTCATTTTTTGGGCTTCCCACACATATTATGTGTTACATCCCAATTTTTTATAGTTTTAGGATATAATTTAATCTCATGTGATGAGGATGTTGGGATTTTTATTTTAAAGTCAGACAACTAAAACAATGGCTGTTAATAGTTTATGTGCATGGAGCTCGGAGCATAGGTACATTTTCTAGTTTATGTTTGTAGAGCATGCACTATAGGGTTCTGTGTCTTAAAGAAGATTTTTTGGCATGAAAGTGTGATTAACCTATGTTAAAGGATGACCAAAGAGACCCATTTCCACTTAAACTCAACAAACCCTACCGATTTCCAAGTCATGATGATGATGGGGAAATTCCCTATATTTAGTGAATGATGGGGAATAACCCTAATTATGAGATCTAAGAATCACTACATATACCATGGGAATTGGAATAATACCACATGTAGTTATGGAATGCACCATGGTTGAAGACCTTAGATGAAAAGGGGAAATCCACTCGAGTGAGGATTTAATGAAAAGGAAAAGGGTGTAGTGGTTTATTGAAATAGATAATGAAAATAAAAGTGTGTGGAGAAGGGGACACACAAATGAAATATGAACATAGTTTAATGTCGTAATTCTTAGGCTAGGATGAAGCCTTGGAATGGGTTAGCGTTGAGGCTGGTCTCGAAGACAAGACGCATATGAATCATTGTGTGTCCTATGGGGAATGGGAATCAATCTAATTGTTGTTCTCGGACATGGTGTGGTAGAATAAAGACATTGGAGGGGAAAGGTTATCTCTATAGGGGGCACTAAATTATCTCATATTTGAGAAATGAGGCATGCTATGTTTGCTACATAGGGTAAGACTGTAATTTAACATCTTTCTCCAAGGATGTTTGTCTTGTTCATCTCATAATTATCATACGATAAATCATAATCTCATATAGGTAAAGGCTTAGAGTTTAACATTATGTGTTATGGATGGTGGTGATGCCAATGTGTGAATATTTCCATTCTTCCTTCCACATGTTGGACCATGGGCCATATCATCTCGATAATGGGTTATGGAATATTTATGGGCAATAGTGATGTTTCTAATAGGTATTTTTGTGATGAATTTGTATCTAGGCCTAAGAAAATAAGGTCTAGGAGTCACTATATATCACACATGAATGGGAATCAAGCCACACATTGTTTTGGAGATGTGGTCTGGTATTAGAAAAAAACTAAAAATAGGTGTACCTTCCCTCTGTGATTGATGTGACACATGTTATGTAATTTAAATGTCATATAGAATGATGTTTGAGACCCATTTTAAGGTTATGCAGCTTGGACCAAGGGGAATTTAGTAACCAGTTTAAAACGATGATGCTTGGAATGGGGGATTTTTTGTTGTAAGGGTATTTATGTGGAATGAAAGAGGTAAAACTGAACATTCAATAAGGATAAGAAAGACCTAGCGCCACCTAAATACATTTAAACAAACTTTAGATAATTTATTGTTTTAATTCTTCGACCGTATGTGGGGCCATAGTGCCAAATTCCTAGTGAATGTAATTCCTCCCACCCTATAGAGGGGTTCATGATGAATTTGTGGCTAGGCCTGATAACATGGGGTATAATCATCCAACATTTCTTATTAGAGGATGTTCATTTTTTGGTCATCAAACAAATGTTATGTGAGTAATCCTATGTTTATTAGACAAGGTAAGATAATATTTTAATCTCTTGCACCTGGGATGTTGGGATTTTTGGTTTAGTGTCATACACCTCAAACTATGGTTTCTATTCATATATGGTTATAGAGCTTGGTCCATAAGGGATACAAATAGTTTATGTTCATAATAGTTGGACCAAAGGGGATACAAATAGTTTATGGTCAAAAACTTTGGACCAAAGGAGCTTCTTTTTGTTTAAGGTTATTGATCTCAAACCCTATTTGCTACAAGTTAAGGTCACATATCTTTTGAGCATGGCATCATGTTTAGGGTCGTAGTGTTTGGACCGTAGGTTTCACTTGAATTATTGCTTGAGAATATTGGTGTTAGTGGTAGGTGTGATGTGCTCTCCATAAATGGTTATTGAATAGTATGCTCGTTTGGAATATACATTATAAAAATGTAATTTCCAACCCTTCTAGGTTCCAAATTTAGTGTTTTTTTGTGGGGTATCATTACTGTTTTGAGATCCAGTACCATGTAACAATAGATGAAGGATTTGAGTTAAAAAATCATGGTAAATTCTCTTGATAACCATTTATAGTTCCACTCTATGTTACACAGGGCCTAAATCTATTTTTAATCAGGTATTCCAACTCATCTAGATGGTATTATTCTATTTTTCTTGTGTTTTTTGGTCATAAATAGACATTCAGAGTGATTGAAATTGACCCTCGATGGGTAATACTGCCTCTATTCCATACACCAAGGAGTATGGGGTCACATGGGTGGAATTTTAGGTTGTGATATGATATGAATGAAGGGAATTGAGGATATTTTTTTTAGCAAACTCTTTTTTCCTAGACTACCATTTTATGTAAGAAGTTAGAGTGGGACTTTATAAATTCATCAATCTAGAAATTTTACTATGCATAGTAGTGAGAAGTATGTTTGTATATATATTGTAATTCACATAAAAGTTTTCATCTCAGAAGCCCAGATGTTGGTTACATTCTCTGTGAGAATATTTTGAGTAACCTCTACCTGGTTGATTATGTGGGAGATCATGAACACTATCACGGAGTGGGTTTTGGCCTCTTTGAGTGGAAATGATTTTTTCCATTTGGAGAAGTAGTCTATTATTGTAAAAATGAGCCCAAACTTTTGATTTGTCACCAAAAGGTATAGAACCAAATTTCTGAGTCCCATACTAAAAAGGGAAATGAATATTTAGTACTTTAGAGAATATTTAGTAGTTGATGAACAAATATTGCATGGATATTCCACACATGAAACCTCTTGGAAAAATCAATGTAGTTATGAACCATGGTAGGCCAGTAGTATCCCAATATCAAAATTTGGTGGATGAGCTTCAAACCTACATTAAGGGTGCCATATGATCTTCCATGGACCTCCTAATTGACCTAGGTTATGTCATTTCCTTGGATTCAATATCGGGGAATTCAATTTAACCCACACCTATAGTGTGTTTTATCAAGGTTAGGACCACTATGGAGTGTAAACTATGTTGAAAATTTGTATATTCTCTCAAATTACAATTAGTCTAGTGGGATAATTACATGTTAAAGATACTTAACTATGAGAGTAATCTAATTGGGAATTACCTCTCCTATAGGTAGATCAGAGGGTTTTGGTGTGGTAGTACTGACATCAAGTTGATTTACATTTTGGTTTCTATTGTCTAAGGTGTAAGGGACAATGAACCTATTGTGTACCAAATGAATAAATATGCCATCTTTACCAGTTTCTACTAGACATGAGGCTAAACATTCAAATGCATCGACATGAACATTCTTTGATTGAGGAGGTGGGTCACCTTTGGATGGGAAGTGAACTAGGACTTTAGCTGAGAGGTTCATTCCAACAAGGGCACAAGATCTTGTTTTTTGAAGACATAGTCAAATTTTATTTGTATGATGAGTAGCTCAGAGTCTCTATTCACATGTAATCAATGGAAATCAATCCCAATAGATAACATGATAACAATAATGTGAACCAGATACCCTACATCACTATTGGTGTAGTCGTTTGATAGAAGGAAAGAGTATTAAAAGATATACTATTCCGTATTGATGAAAATCACTCCCAACACTACCCTATTGAGCTCTGGGATCATTGATACTTTCACCAGTCATCCTCTAGGAGTACACATTTAAGTAAATCTTCCAACGTGGTACAACCTTATCTACTGAGGCAATAGATTCATCTTGGAAGTAAACATCCTGGGATAGTTCTTCGTGGGAATGATGTGCTTCCAGGAAGTCTTTCAATTTCTTTCCCTTAATGGTCTTCTACGGGACAAACCTGATGTCAACCTTTCAGAGCATTACCACCCAACATGCCAATATTCTCATCAACATAGTGTGACTGAGGATATACTTTGGAGGTAATACTCAAGACATTGACTGTATCTCATGGTTCTACCAATAATATCATATATTCTGTAATGTAATGTCCAATGCAAGGAAACTATGCTTGATGGAGGATTATTTGGTCTTCGTTTGTAGGAGATTGTTTCTGAGAATGTGTGGTCTATTTTCCATTACATTTTTTTATTTTTCTAGGCTAGAAGGGTTCCAAGGGACCATTCCAGGGTGGTCACATAGAGGACCAAAGGATTTGTATAGATTGATGGAATAGGAAACATAGGTTGTATAAAGTACTACCTAATACCATCAAAGGCAGTTTGAAACTCCTCATTCCATTGGAAAATGATGCCTTTCATTATGTGCCTCAATAATGGAATACACATTCTTGATTGATTTGGAATAAATAAGTGAGATAAGTTGATTTGGATGTCTCTCGACTTTAGAATATTACTCATGGGAGGAATTGGATTGATAGACTTGATCTTTTCTAGGCCAACCTAATGCATTTATATCATATAAAAAAGACAAGAAATTCCCTAGAGGTGGCCCCAAATTCACCCTTTAGGGGTTTCATCTTCAAGTGTTGAGAGTGTATTAACCATAACACTTTATCAATATATTTGAGATGGTCATGATGCTAGAAATATTTGACCACCAGATCACCCACATAAAACTCCACCAATTTCCTAAGAATAGGATTAAATATGTGGTGCATGGACCACTGGTAAGTTGATCTACCATTTTTTCAATCCAAAAGGTATTACATGATAGTATTATGTTCATCAGGGTTCCCTAATGTTGGTGGAATATTATCTTGGGGGCCTTCATAATCTAATTGTAGCTAGAGTATACATCAATGAAGAAGAAGACATGGAATCCATTAGTAGCTTAAATCAATATCTCAATCATTATATGTGGAAAATCATCTTTCAATAAATGGAGGTTGTGGGACCAAAAGTTGATACACACTATGATATTGCAATTTGTCTTCATGATTGGGAAAATGTTGGAAAGAAATATGGGGTACTAGATCTCCAGGAAAATGTTGAAAATAATATTCTTTTCACTTCTGGCTATGAACACCTCAGCATGAGAGGGGTGAATATTTCTAGGAGGTTTTTTGAACTAGATATAACCACTAGGAGGCCAAGGAGATCGATGAAAACCAGAGATTCTAGACCTGATATGTCATCATAGTTCCAAGTGAAAACATCTGGGTGGTATCTCAGGAAGGACACAAACTGATGATTCTCATCTATGGGAATAGACACACTAATCAGTGTCAACCTTAGATCATACTTTGTACTAAGGATCACCTTGTATAGATCATAAATGGTGGTAGATATAATCACTTAGAATGTAGGATGGGAGTGTTCCAAATTCTCTTCATTATCTTAGATCAAGGAATCATATGGTGGAGGTGGATCTTCAAGAATATTTGACTCAGGGGGACTGTTGGTGTCTATTATAGAGGATTTTGAATCCTCAAATTCGGGTTCCATTTTTACAGAGTCTACGGTGATAGAAGCTATTTGAGAAAATTCCATTCAGCTTCTGACTATGAGGTCCACTCTTAATATCGAAGTAATAGTGACAAGACGACGTTCATTGAGTCATCCCCTTTATTGGACAAATAATAATTTCTTGTATTGGTGGCTACATGGAATAACTCTCGGTACTTCATAGGAGTAGGTTCATTTGTTACGAATAGGTCCTTTCCATTATAGGATTATGAGGAAATATTTGAGCACTAATTTTTCTTGGAGATAAGGAAACAAACCCCAGGTCTAGCATAACATGCTCTAACTAATTAATTATATGGAAAAGCTATATTTGAAATCTTCCCCTGGATTAGCTATAGTATCCATTAGGTCATTAGTGGAATTGTTATTCTCGACCCTTTTATTCTGGACCCACCTTCCTCTCATTTTATAGTAACCAATTTCCTAATAGTGGGAATCACAATAGTCAAATGGGGTGCATCACACTGGAGTACCCCTACTAAACCATTAAGTGATAATTTAAGGAATTGGTGATATTAATAAGGGAAGAAAGCATGAAAATTAAGTTGGGGTCTCCCCAATAAGGAATGTTAGGCAGTATCTAGCAAGATAACCATAAATTCATGGATTGATATCAGATCACTGAACCGAGTCTTTATCCAAGTTTTTACATAGATATTATTCTTACTCTTATCATTCCCCTAAATTTTCAAGTTGTATAGAGTTAGATATGATTTAGTAAGTCCTAGATTAGAGAGTATCCATGTCAGAATGACGTTAATCCTAGATCCCCTATCCACTAGGTAGGGTCATATTTTTGCACCATTTAATTGACCTGTGATATAAATTGGGTGTATTTTTTCTTGAATGATTACAACCTTGTCTTCTCCAAAAATGAGATAATGGCTCAAAATTCCTCTCACTCATCCTAATCTACCAATTATGCCTCAACAACATCTACCCAAGTCTCAAACTGGGGGGGGGGGATTTCAAGGCTTTGGAAAGGTCCTCACAAATTTCATTTGATAAGTAAAGAGCCTTGAGGATCAAAATACTTGAAGGTATAACTGATAGGTTATTTTTAACATCTTACTTCTGTGTAAGGGGAATATGTTTTCCTATAGAGGGTCATTACTGGGAAGGGGAAAAAAATATGTCATTGGATTTACCGTTGGTGTCTGGCTAGTACTAATGATGTTCTAATACTGGTTACCTTGTTTACTCTGAAAAATTGTCAGCTGAGGGTTGGTTGGCTGAGATTGGGCCCTGGATAGATGAATCTGATTATATATCTCTCTTAGTTAATATAAATGATTAATTAATATATTCAAATGTGTGTGAGATCATAAAAGAGTGGACAAGTATACTTTTTCTGGATGATATCTTTACAAATATTTCTGCTTATTTTTAGTAGCTTGAATAGGGAAATTATAAGCACTTACATTAGAGTTATGTATATTGGCGTGTTCTCTACCTCCCATTAAATGACATTTTCTAGAGGCACCTATGCAGTTCACATGTCATTCCTCACTTCTAGGTGTTTTGAAGTGGTCTACTAGTTAAAAATATTCATGGAGTAATACTCCTTCTCCTATATAGTGGAGTAGTCTAGGGCTAGGTGGATCCAAGTTGCATCCTCTAACTTTAGAGACATGAAGTCTCAAAGGGTGAAAGATGGATTTGACACTGGTGGGGGACTTTGATTACCCCTGTACCATCAGTGTCTATTTTTTTGAGACTTGAAATGATGAGACATAGATGTGAAGGTAACAATCAAAGGAGGCATGAAAACCACATGGGGATCTGAGTTACTTAAGTGGGAATTGATGATACCATGGGCACACGAGACAATATTATGAATCAACCAATAATTGTACCTCTGCATCCCATGACTGGGAACCTATTGAAACTTATTAGAGTCTTCACATTCATTGTTGGGGTTAGCGGATACATGTGTCACCTATGTTTTAAATTCAAAGAATTTGAATAATGTGAAATCTACCTTGTCCAAGAGACAATCATTGAATACAAAAGATTCATTGATAATGTTTTTTTGAATACTATGATATGATAAGTGATCGATGTTTCCAGTGAGTTGGGCCTCCTGGGTTATCTTACATTCTAGAAACTTCAGGATTCCCTTCTCTATGATGTAGATGAAATATACCAAGACCTATGAATACTTGAAGGAAAAAGTATTGTTCCTCCATTTTATGAAAGGAATCATGGGGGTATGGCCTAGATTTGGGGGGGGGGGGGGTTGGAGGATCATTCTACCAATGAGGCAGTGTCACTTATAAAGGATGTGCCTAGTAGGGTTTCACACATTGAGGACGATTCGGTAAAAGGTCCATCATGTGTATTGACATAGGAACCTATGGATGCAAGATAAAATCTCTCTCTACATTTACTAGCCTTATTATAGGAGATGGAAGGGAAAATGGGAGTAACTATTGTTTATTCCACTACAAGGCTTCCTCCGGATACTGACCTTTTTTTGAGAACTCTCTAAATCTTCTTTGGATGTTCAGGGAAATGAGGGTAGGAACCTGATCATTCCTAAAGTTACCCATAAAAATTGAAAGTTGGTGTTCCTAAGATAGTGGAATGTTGAGTGAGTACTTGAGTCCCTTCCATCAATAAATTATGTTGAAAAATTGTTCACTAGGACTCTATTTTTATTTGATGAGGTCATAGATTCACATCATGTGTTAGATGGAGATAAACTGGTATAGGAATTGACTACAAAGCTCCTCTAAGCTGGAAACAGAACCTGTATATAGCTAAATGTACCAGATGAATGCTGGTCCATCTAGAGCCTAGAAAAATAATCATAGCTTAATGGATTCCTACTATTTGGAGTCCCCAACATTGTTCCACACATAGAGTAAAATTAGGGTAAATGCTATAGCAGGTTACCCATCCCATTAAATGGGGTGAATCTCAGATCACCAAACACTAGGGGTGCTCGAACATGGTCCACCCATGTTGGGTACAGATTTCCTTTAAGTGGAACTTCCACCCGTGTTGTGTCTAGAGACTAGAGGTGGCTGACAAGAGAAGCTATCAGATCATCTTGGTGAGGGTTTGTGGCCACCAATGCAATGATGGGATCATATAATCTTAGAAAAGAACAAAATTTATCTCAAGATAGATAATCACACAGCTCATGTGGGGTAGCAAACTCAGATGTCAGTCTATTTCTATAACCATATGCTTCTGATCTAATAGGGTGTACGAGGCCAAAAAGTCCAACTTATGGTGTCTAATAAAGGAGGAATGGGTCCTCACAATAAGACAGATGAGGTCCCTTGTGATGTTTTTATGGTTTAGTCACTACTAGATAATAAGCCCAACTATGATTCTTTTATATTCCCCATGATCCTGAATTAAAGAAACTATCCTAGGCTTTAACCACATTTTTTGTGCAACCTCAAATAGGTTAGGGAGCTTAACATATCCCTCGCCTTTATCAACATATCTTCGAGAATATGAAAGAAATCTCATTGGGGGACTCCTAAGGCCCAGTGATTTTCTATTGTGATGAACGCAGATGCCTATCGAGGGTTCTACTTGGTACTGTGTCTCCCTTTTGGGTGGGTCTTCCCTGACGTGCACTACGTCGACAACCTTGTTTCTCTAATCCTATAGTGAGTTGATGGTGACCACATTCATTGTGGAAGTAAATAGAGAGTAAACTTCACTATCAATGGATGGTTCAAATATATGACATAGTCACTATCGTAAAATATGGATAAAATAGAGGGAAACATAATACCCCCAATCTATGATATACATGTGTGGAGATTACTCTTTCATGAACCTGTGAAACATAGAGAGGCTGTTAATATAGGGTTCTTGAAGAGTTTTTTTGTATCTATATTATCCAGAATGCTAAGTTATAAATAATTCTTTGACCTCAACCCTATTTCACTATTAGTGGATAATGTCAACGTGTTTAGGGATCCATGGATAGCCCAACTGTCGATCCCAAAGCTGGTGGAATGTCACCCATATAATCTTATGAAAACAAATCCTAGTCCTTAGTGAGGGAGGATGGGATAAAGAAATATGTATTTATAAGTTTTCAAACCATGATTTATAGCTTGTTAGTGTTCGTGAGTCCCCAAAAGTCCTCTCGTTCACTACCCGGAAGATGGTCCTACTCTTGGTTGGACCAAGACCCAATGGGTGCAGATCAAGATAAGTTTAGTGGAACATAAAGAGTACTTATTTTCGGATGATATACATGGAAATGGGGAAAAAAATTGGTAAAATTTATGAAACATTGTAGGATGTCTCTTGGATGTAAAGGTAAACTCAAGATCATATCCATGTAAGATGAGGTGTTTACAAATTCCTCATTTGAGAGGGTGGAACCATCCCTTGGTAGATCAATAGAGTGTTCACCATCCTTTCTAGGCACTAACCCAGAACACATCTTCTCACCAAATTATTTAGTTGAGGTGGAGAGGAGGGAAATAAGTTGTGATGTATACAGTTGTACTGTGAATCCTAGGAATGAATTTAGGACATCAACTAGATATAGGTATCTATAGAGTGAGCTAGGGATCATGGGGACCTTGACTTTCAGGATCATAAGACTCAATTTTTGGGTTTCTTCCCCAATCATTGGTAGTTTGGGTGAAGTTTCCCGAATTGAGTTATACTTCTCTTAAAATTATGTTAGGACTATGACTAAATGGAGATTCACAGGGTTTTGCCTCTGATGCTGTGATACATGTCCACGCACGAGATGTTGAGAGTCACCTGGGTTTTACCCATGTGTGTTTCAGCTTGCACCACATGCTTTTCTCCCAAGGTGGGTGTTTATACTTTTTATATAGGATATTTATTCTTATTAGGTAATGTATTCTATATAGATAGGACCTCTATGTTGGTTGGTTGTGGTGTGTAGAAGAAATCCACACTAGTTTTTGGTGGCATGTGGAGGACCTTCATGCTGTTTGATGGTGGTTTGGGGAAGACATCCACAAAAGGTTTTCGTGTTGTGGGGAGGACAACTACACTTTTTTTAGTGGGGTTGGGAGGAACTCCACATTAGATGATGATGGTGTGGGGATGAACTCTATACTAGTCTTTTTTGGTGTGGTAAGGACCTCCAAATTGGTTTTCCTCATCATGAGATGGATTGTAATGGCTATAGATGGTGCCAGTGACTAAGAGAGTCATCCTAGCCTACATGTGAGGTGACTGGGGTCTCGATCCATAGAAGGTGAATAAATATCCCTATTCACCTATTTTGGGGATTCAGTGGGATACCTTAGTAGTGGTATGGGCCACTGGATTTGTAGAATATTCTTCTTATTTTGTAATGTTATTGGTCTTCCCCTAATGCTGGTGCTGGGTGTTCGAGACCTAGGATGATAGAGTGGTGAGGGAGTCATCATACTATTCGACTTACGGGAAATATTAGCATTGGAACTGGGACATCATAGTGGGAGCCCTCCATAGTAGCTCGTGAGTTGTAGTCACTGCAGGAACAACTCGAACATCCCATACCTCATCTACACATGGGAGTGAACTGTCATAGAGCTTCAGGGAGAGGAATTCAATGTAATTCACCATTGGAATGAGGGGTGGGTTCCCCCTATGCGACCCTTAGGGGTGGAATTATCAATTAGGTGATGATGCCTCAAGATCTTGGAGTTCCATATCACTAGTGGTAAAGACCCATTTAAACTCATATCTGTGAACAAGGGTGTCGATCCACCCCCTCTGAATGAGCTTATAGGGTGAGTCGGGGTGTGAGTGCCTAGGAGCTGAAGACGTAGTGGATTTCATGGTTGGATTACAGTCATGTAAGATTTTCGTACCAACTTTCCCCCTTCCCTGACTCATATTAGAGTTAGGTCACCAGTTTCATGTTTCTTCATTCCTACATGGAATGTAGATTTACCCTTCAGAATAGATACATAGAAGGAAATGATCAGTTCCGCAATGTTATCCATTCATCCTGAGATAGAGGAGGGATCCATGATCTTGATTTTTTAGACCAAGGATTCCCAAAATTATCTACCCCATGTAACAGGAGAGTGTTATAGTAGGCCCAACAATTTATTGGTAGGACCTGGGACCAAATATCTTGATCTGGTGACACAAAATTATAATGATTCCCTAAACTCTACTAGTTCCCATTGTTTAAGGAGAATATTTTCACATCAGGTTCAAAATTTTAGATTATAAAAAACTTACTCATAGTCCGTGCACTATGGACACTTCTTTCCTTTCATTTTCTCTTTCTAATGGTAGGTCACTTCTATCATATTAATTAGAAATGTTGTATCCTTGATCAAAAAAAGATGATGGGATGTCAGTTCCTCCTTCCATGGATTCCTCTCTGGTTCTTGTCTCCTAGTCTAGGTATCCCTCATATATTTGAGTCATGTTCTTGAAATTCATTCTTGGTACCATCTCGAGGTGGACTCAGGTTAATTACACTGCTTTTTTCATGATATGGTAGAAACCTTTGGTCAGAGAAGGTAGAAATGTTGGGAATATCTAGTCATTTTTGGATGTTGGGAACCAGTAAAGTCTTCCTCCTTTGGAGGGAATATCATGTGTGAGGCATCTTAGGAATGATACAAAAGGAACCCCATGTCATTCAGGTGGAAGATAATGATAGGGGAATAAGTCTTATATTCCTTTTTTACCTCAGACATCCCATATTAATTATTTGTGGTAGGTATGTTGGACCAGGTCACAAGTTTAACATATTGTGGACATAGTTTGGTGGTCAAGTGTTTCCATAGAGGGATATGTTTCACAATTTTTATTTGTTAAAGTGTATCACCAAGGGGGACGATTTCACACATGGGAGTTTTTTGGAGTGTGTCACCAAAGGGGAATATTCCACACTTGGAGATTTGGTGGTCAAGTGTGTCCCTAGGTGAGAAGATATCACACTAAGGGTTTAATGTAATTTGTCCCTAGGGGGATTATTTCACACTTGGTTATGTCAAGGTTTAACCTCAAGGATATTTCCTATATAACCTATTTAATAGATAAGGATCAAACCACATGAAGTTTAATGTCATAGTTTAATATCATGTGATAGGACTGATCCATGCAGTTTAACATCATGTTGTGGGGACCCCTGTGTTGTGAAAGGAGAATCAATTAAGGATAGTTTGTGTCTTAAGCATGTGGGAATACCGTGGATGGATTTTTGTACCATGGTAGGGGAGGATGTGGTATTCCTTAATGATCATACATGGGGAATCCTATTTTCATTACAACGGTTAAGGCTACAATTTTCTTTTATGTGTTGAGGATGTTGTTGTTGCAGCTTAACATCATACAACTAGGTCACAGAGTAAGGAAATTTTATATCATGCATCTCAGAAGTGGATAGGCATTACAACCCTAAGGGGACTATGTCATATTGGGAGGACGATCCAAAAAATGACTCTCTACCAAGACAGGGAAGATTTTTCCCTCAGTGATTCCACCCTTATGGCTTACTTGCCCGCATCACACGCACCTTTGGCCATGATATGGTGTAAACACTGTCATGGAGAAATGGAAATAAGGGGTCCCAACATTAGGGTTCCTATGCTTAAGATAAACAGGAATTAAGGTACACATTTTTATGATCAATAGGTAGGGTGATGTACCAGGACACACTTGAAGTAAATTGAGTGGTCATGAGAGTAGGTGGTTCTGGTCACATGAATATTTGGGTTGCGGTTGAACAGGTTCGCAATTGGCATGGGGGCATCAGACTTTCGATTTTTAGAGAAATGTATTTTCTAAATGGGGGAAACATAATGAGGATGTGGGTATTGGTTTTGGTAATGTAGGGTTTGTTTTAATGTTTGGGCCTTTGATAAGGATAGAGGTCTTGTGGGGGTTGGGAGTCTTGTAAAAGAATATGTTTCGCGAAACAAGGTGACCCTATCTTGGAGTAATTTGTTGGTTACCAGGTGGTTGGTTTTAAAAAATATAATTATCTAATGAAAACCCAAGAACTATGAATATATTTATTTTTATATGAAGGTCATGGAACTTCATTAAAGGCATCCCCACCATGGGATGAGGTTATCAAAAAACTATGAGATGCGGTTTGATGAAATATGGCAACATTGAACAATCCATTTCCTCTCTCCATCACAATGATTTGAGGTATCATGAATTTATATAATTAATCACAATATTAACTATTAAATCCCCATGAAATTCAAAAATGGAGAGGTATTTATTTTCTCATTTTAGGTAAGGGAATTAGTTTTATGAATGATGGAGGATTTCATTTAAGATTATGAGCTTCACGTATTGATAGAGGTTTGTGAATGATGGTTATGCTATGTAAAGGTTTCCACCTAATTTATGAATGGATGGGTACATACATTAAATGTATCTCCATTAATTCTAATTATTATACATTTAGGTTAACATCAAATATTCATTCTACTCAAAACCTCTTCGAACCAGATTCTTTCACAAATCTTTTAACCTTCAAAGGACAGAACCACAAGATGTTTTTTGAGATATTTTGGATCAAATTTTCCTCAAATTCCCAAATCTTCATTAATCTATCACATGGAATTCATAGTTCACAATCAACATATATTCACTATAAAAATAAATAATTGGTTAATATCTCATATGTATCACAAAAGTAAAAGTGAGACAAAAAACCCTTACCGCTTTGGTAAGTTTTGAATCGTTATCCCCATGAAAGAAATAAAATTAAATTAAACATTAAATACCATTAATATGTTAATATTAATGAAATTACATATAAAATGGGTAATATATATACCATATAAAATAAATAAGTGGTTAATATGACATATGTCTCACAGAAGTAATAGTTAGACTAGACACCCTTAACTCAAGTCCGATTTCTTTCGTACATGTCCCTAATTCTTATTTAATAAATATAGATTTGTTATAAATATATTAAATTAATATAATTATAAATCTATAAAATCATATATGATGTGATTTTAATCTCTTATGAACTGTTTATTAATAATTCTTTTTTAAAATAATAATTTTTGGTGATAATTGCTCCGTTTTTCATGTGTGTTTTCATTCAGTAATTTCAATCCTTTTAATTTGATCATTGTTAAATAATATAATGATGTATATCCATGATATAATTATGGTATATATTCAATATATATTTATTTGTAAAATTGCATAAAATTTAGATATGAGAAAATGAGTTACACCGTTCATTGAGACAATATGTCGAACGTAAACATGAATGCTATATCTATTTTTACAACAGATGGAATGAAAAATAGGTAAATAAGATTTAAACTTTATAGAAAAATTATTATATAAAAATATAACATATATATATATATTCATTAAATATTTAATTTTTACCATCAATTCCAATATAAAATAAAAAACATTTCACATCACTATGTGGTGGTGGTAGTCCACATGTGCGCACGAGTGACATTATTCCTTTCTAATGGATTAGAAGGTAAGAATTTATATGTTATATTATAATTATAAAAGTGTATTAATGTAATAAATATCATATAAATATATAAAATTAGTCATTATATCTAGATTTGATATGTAGTGATGGAAAACAAATTAAATCGATTTGCAAGGCGGTAGTCCTCCATACACACAATTGACAATTTCATTTCCAATTTGATGGAAGAGGATATAGATATATGTTATTCCATTAAATTAATAACATATTGGTATATATTATATACTATTTATATTATTTTATCATAGTTGGATAATATTTTATGGAGGTAGAGGAAGAAGTAAAATGAAAACTAATGGTTAAGAACTTTACCTATTCTTCAGACAACCTCTTACAGTTTATGCCAATAGAATTTCTAGATTTGATTTCTGATAAAAAAAGACCTCCAGGGTATATTTACGTAACTAATAAATATAATGGGATAGTTCTTTTCCAAACCAAAGTGATTTGGTATTATGAAGAGGACATGAGATGGGTGGCCTTTTATAAGTGTGGGGGAGGTCACACTTGGTTTTTTTGAAAAGAAAAAGTGATAACCACATTTTCACCAGGAAAAAAGTCTCTAAAATGGATCATTATAGAACCATGGGTATAATAAGGTCAATATATGGCCATATTATATATTAATTGGACATGTTACAAGGTCATTTTAATCCTTATCTTTGATGTTTAAGCCCCAAAAACCCGTTTTAACTTTAACCACAATAATTAATTTTTATTGGTTTTACTTTTCATTATGAAAAAAATTAATTTGAAAATTTTATATAATATTAATAACTTTTAATAGAAACATTGAATCTATTTTTCCTAATTCATTTCGTATAAGTGGTAAAATTTAATGTAAAATTAATCCTACAAATGAGACAAAAAAACAGTTTTGAGAAGAAAATATTTTCATAAGTATAGAAAGTTTTAATATCAAAATTCGTTATGAAACGAATTAAAATGACCTAAATTATATTTATCATAATATAAATTAACTAATTTTACTTTTAATACAATTTAAATCATAATTTAACAATTAAATTCTTCAAGAAAAAGGGAGTTTAAAAAACCCATTGATTCTCCTATTGATCGAAGAATTAATCTTTTTAGAAAACTTGCAATAATTAACTCTGATATAATTATGAAATTATGTTTTGAAAAATTTATTGAATTTTTTAAAATAAATTTTATAAATTTATATAAAATTAATTTTAAAATATGCACGTAAACCATGAAGAGACTTTCTATTTGAAAAATATAGTTTTTCTATAAACATGCATCTTTCTTTAAAATGATTATTATTTTACTTATAATAAATATATAACCATTGAATTTATTTTATACTAGTGAATTTCGTATAATTTTCATAATTTAGTTTTTCTTATTTATTCCCACCAATTTAATGGCTAGGTTATATTGGTATACTTTTTATGGTTCTTTTAGACTCACTGTATCATGTACCAAAAGTTATAGAATAAAATAAATTTAAATAAATATTGTTCATTTGTAATTTAATCTTTGTGTTTCATGTCCGTCGCACTATAAAATATAGTTTTGTTGTTTTATAATTTTAGGGTGTTATATCCTTCACACCTTCAATACATTTCATTCTATAATTTTGATCTTATGCTCGGATAAGAAGGTTTTGTATTTGAAAATAACTTTGTTGAAAACCCACATTTTTAAAAGGGTTAAAAAAACATACCTTTAAATGAGGGATAATAAAATAGGAAAGTTTTATGAAATATCACATAACTTGGTTTCCAATTAAGAGAAAATTGGTGGGTAGTGAAAATATGGTCATTAAGGAAAACATAAATAATTATGTGGAGTGATATAGATCATTGATCACATGAAGGTGAATAGTCAAGATAAAGTTAACAACAACAAAAAAACATAAATATTGGATGAAAGAAAATACCATTGGTTCATATAAAAAGAATTTAATAGGATAAAAGTTTTGTTTCAATATATTTTACTTAGAGTTTATGGATTATTTTACTATCATGATAGAGGAAACTAGAAAATATACTTACTATTTTATCCATTGGTTGTAATTTATTCGATTTCGACTTCATTTTGTACTCTAATAAATTAATATACAAGATGAATTTTTTAAGCCTAAATAACTGAAATTAACTTTTAACTTATCATAAGATATATAAAAGTTTAACAATTACTTTAGTATGTATATAAAAATTTACCAAAACCAAAATTGTTTTAAGGAGTTAACAAATATATTAAATTAATCTCAAAACCTCAAAATTAACACACAAAGTTCAACATAATAAATTTGATAAATTTTTATCCATAAAACCATTACATTAATAAAAATTTCATATTAACCAGAACATCACATGAGACTGTGGTTGGAATTACACCCTTATTAGACTTTGGTTGTGGGATTAAGAACCATGACCTTGCTGAATGCAGTGGGTTTTCATCCAAAAGTCTATTTTTCATGTTTCTAAATATATATTAATATAATTTTTTATATTGTTCCCTAAATTTTGATGAACATCCCAAAAAATAACAATCTTCCCCAAATAAATTTTGAACCATAGGTGTTTTATATATATCCCATTATATATTCATGAAATCAAATAATATTAATTATATATTATTATACTAACATCAATGGTCATATTGAACATAATGTTTATCAGTATCTTTAACATTATTTCTACAAAATTTAAAGGAATTATTACTTAAATAATCCATCCACTAAAACTTATACAAAACCAATGGGTTTTATTTTCATAAATTTCTCCAAAAATATCCTTAATGTCGATAACCTCCCACCACAAAATCCTCAAAATGGGGTGTTTAAGAAATACAACATCAACAAAACTTAAACACATAAACACATTATGATATTCATAAATATTAAGTTAATCTTATTTGAATACATATATGATTGAAATATTAACACAATAATTACATGTTTCATGACTCTTATAACCAAATTACTATTGCTAAAAATATATATACAGTAGAATTGTTGAATAAATTTTTTGAAAATACTTCAATCATTTCAATTCTGATTTATTAATTGCATAATATTTACATTGAACGGTTAGCTTCTTCGGAGATATACTCACTTGATGCTTGGGGAATTAGTTTGCATATTTCCACATCTTCTTAAAATTTAAATACTTATCATTAAAGGTTTCATTTTTACCCTTACATTAATGCACCTAATAGGATTTATCTAGACACTTTAATAAAACTCTCATTACCTTTAAGCAAGTACCCTGGTGTTTCTTTCCACAATTATCAAACGCGTGAAAATACTTCACCCCCTCCATGCAATTATCAATTTTATTTATTTATTGTATTGTTATTATTTTACTTTATTGAGAATACATAATACTTGGATAATTATTTCTATTTCTTGATATAACTCTATAATATGAAATTGTGTTATGATAATGTTATAGAGACTTGTTCCCTTTGAAGGATTAAATTTACCCCATTAAGGAAATGGTTAATCATACTCTTTAAATTATATATGTAAATAGAAACATGACTTTATAATATTATAAATTTTATGAATAACTATAGTATAATAAAATTAATGAGATTATTTAGACAAAAATAACAATATTTAATTAATAGGAACTTATTCATAAGAAATCCCAATAAATGATGAGATTATAATTGTAAAACCCTTACCATTTAGGTAACTTTTGAATCAAAATACCTATGAATGAAAAGACCATATATGCATATTTATAACCCATAATATTTCTTATAAATGTCATAGAATAATTTAATGGGATGCATATACACCATGGAAATGAAATAAGTTATGAATTTGGCATATGTCCCACAAAAGTAAAAGTGAGACGAGACACCCTTACCTCTTTATAGAATTTTGAATCATATACCCCATGAAAGAAATAAAATTAAATTAAACATTAAATACCATGAATATAATGGTATTAATGATGTTATATATCAATGGGTAAATATAAAAACAACCCAAAATACATATGTGGTGAATATGGAATATGTCTCACAAATGTAAAAGTGAGATGAGAAACCCTTGCCACTGGTTTGATTTCCTTCATACGTTTCCATTATTTCTATTTAATAAATATATATATTTTTATAAATATATTTCATAAACACACACACACACAGACACAAACACATATATATCATATCATATATGATTTACTTATAATATATTAAGATCCATTTATTAATAATTCAATGTTAAAATAACTATTTCTTGTGGTAATTTCCTGTTTTTACAGGTACATTTTTGTTTCTAATTTTGATCCCATTATCTTAAAATTTTTAATCATTATATAGATATCATATATAATCATTATATACATATTTATTACAATCCAAAAAATTTATATATGGAAAATAAGTTACACCATTCATGGAGAGGGTAGACTATACGTATGCATGGGCGTTGTTTCTATTTTCCTAAAATATGTAAACAAAGATATGTAAATAAAATATCATCAGTATAGAGTCATTATTATATAAAATATATAATATATATTCATTAAATGTATCCTTATTACCATGAATTCCAAAATAAAATGAAAAACATTCCATATCGCTACGTGGAGGCGGTGGTCTACACATATGGACGAGCGACATTATTGTTTCCAAATTATTAAAAAATAAGAATTTATATGTGACATTATATTTAAATAAGTATAGTTATTTCATAAATATCATATAAATATGTTAAATCCATTATTATATGGAACCATTAGAGGTGGTGATGGAAAATTAATTACATCGGTTTATGAGGAAGTGGTCTTCCCTACAGACGATCGCCCGTTTCATTTACTATTTGACAGAATAAGAGATGGATATTGGTTGTGAAATTAAGATAAAAAATCATATTATATATTAGTTCTTTACTATTTTATAATATTTTAAGAATATTTAAATTAGGTAAATGAAGAAGTAAATCTAAAATGCATGGTTATGAACTACACCTCTACTTTGAACAACCTCTTTAGGTTTATACCTAAAAATATACTAGATTATATTAATAAGAAAAAAGTCCTCTAGGATATGAGGCATGAGGTAATAAAGATATTATGTTACTAGTTTTATGAACCAAAGGGCTATAGGATTTTTATGTAGAGAGGAGTAGTTGTGGACTTTTATAAGTATGGGATATGACACACTTGGAATATTTGAAATAAAAAAGTTATACCCAAATTTTTCAAAAACTAAAAGGCCCCAAAATATATTTTTATAAAAAATGGATGTTAAATGGTCAATATATGTCCATTAAATAAGAACTGGACATGTTTATAGGTCATTTTAACCCTTATAATTTTATTTTAACCTCTAGGGTAAACCCGTTTAAACATTAACCTGGTAATTAATTATTACTATTTTTACAATTAATTATGAAAGAAAATTTACTTGAAATTATTATATAATATTAATAATTCTAAATAAAAATTTAAACTCCATTTTCAATTTTTTGTACATATGTGAAAAACTTATTTCAAAAATAATCCAACAAACGTGTTGAAAAAGCAGTTTTCCAAAGATTCTTTTACTAAGTATATAACATTTTAATATAAAACAACAATATGAAATTTATTTAAATGAACTTAATTGTTTTTATTATAAGGTAATTGAATTAATTTTACATTTAGAATGATTTTTTACAAAAAATTAAATTTTAAATTCTTTATACAAAAATATATTTTTAATAAAAAATAGTTATTTTTAACTATTAATAAAAAAGTAATCATTAAAAAAAATTCTCAAAAAACATCTCTATGATAATTTTAACATGATGAGTTAAAAAATTAATTCCATTTTTCAAAATTAATTTTATAAAAGTGGAAAAATAAATTTAAAAATATATTCGCAAATCACTATGAGACCGCCTTCTAGAAAAATAATTTTTTTAGAGAACATTTATTTTTCTTTCAAATGACTCTTATATTAATTGTAATAAATAGATGACCATTAAATTTATTCTCTATAATTTTAAACCATATAATATTAACAATTTAGTTATTCCTATTTGTACCCACTAATTTAATGACTATTTTATATTGATATACTATTTTATATTTCTTTTAGAAATGGGGTTTTCTTTATCACATGGTATCAAAGAGATTAAATTTAAAGAATTATATTTTGTGTGTCATTTAAGCATGATGTTTGATGTCACATACACTATAAAATAAAATTTTATTATCTTAGTATTTTTTTTGTTACACCAAATTCATGAGCAAACCCTTCCAAATGAGAAAGACACACATTTAGATAGTAGATGAGAGAATACGTTTCCAAGAGGTTACAAGACTGAATGAGAAATTTCATCAAAATATTTTAATTCAAATTTCAATAACTCATTGAAAACCAAAATTCATCTACCAAATATCATTAATGGAATTTTAGTTTTTTATAATTAGGTCCTCTAACAGTTTTCAAAATTTGATTCCAATCCAAGACCCGATGTATAATATATGGAAAAATGTGTCAAATTTGATCATTCATGTCCATCATTGACTACATCTTCCATTTTCTCAAACTATATGTAAGATCCATATTGTATGGTCTAAATTAAAGTTGAATTCCATTTATTTAGTAATTTTTTTTGGAATTTTATGTTCAAATAAGACACAAAAAAATATTTATTACTAAAATACTATATTACACTTTAAAGTTTCAAACCATGAATTTTAATCAAATTTGAAAATGAATAATCTAATCCCCATTATTCCATAAATAATCATATTTAACAGAATGTGGGGAGATTATTTCATTTATTATCAATTAAATATTCAATAAAAAATGCATTTTTCAACTCCCCCTCACCTACCCTTTGAAATTACTAGATAGAGTCACAATTCATCTATTCCAAAAAAATTCAGAAAACATATGCATGTTCATATTTCCCAATCCATATTATAAATATAATAAAAGTAATAATCTCAGTGTAATGAACTGAAATTTTATGAATAAAATTCCCTTTTTTGATTGAATTATATATAACACATGCACTTCTTTGGTTTTATTATATCAAATTGGATTTAATTTTTTTAAGTATATTTCCATTGATAATATATCCCTTGGATAGTGATCACATGACTAGTATAAATATAGGGTTTTAAAAAATCCTTTTGGCACAGACAGAGGAAGTGATGACCTCAACCAACAGGATCATACCCTATAAAGCCCACTTATCCGTGATTTTGTGGGATATACAATTTATTGGATTTTACCTAGACCAATCACAAGATGATATCAAAAATTTAAGCATGACTGAAATTTTTTATGATAGAAGTTCAAGCTCATCAAGACTATGACCCAAACCATGTTCACTGAACTTCTCCATTAAATCCCATCCATTAAACACCTTAATCTTAGGGCATATACTGGTATAATAAAGGGATATGTATCGAGGAACTAGAATTAGGAATATGTAAATTATTTTTTTGTATTAAATAATTAATTTATTTTCATCCAATTATATTCAATTTGAAAATTATTTTTAAAGAACAAATAGTATTTTTGGTTAATATTCAAATTCAATTAAGTGGTCTGTTTTGAAGAATTAATGAGTTTATGAATTAATATATTTTTGAAATTAATAATATTTTAATGGAATATTATTATTAAATAATATTTATCAAATAAAAATTATCATATAATTTTTATGATGTCAAAATGTAATTTTTATAAGGGTTCAACAAACTGTTATTTGTCAAAACCCATCATTTTTAATAAATGCCCATTATTTTTCTAAAAGTAAAAAATAAAATTTATAGAAAATTATTTGGATAAAATGGATTTCATTTTTGGAATCAAGACATCAAAATTACATAATGGTGAATTTTTAATAATTTCCAGAGACAATCTAATGGTTGGGTAAAAATTAAATATGTATAATTATACAATGTGTTTTATAACATCATAATGGACTAATACTGATGTAACAGATACTATAATAGGTATAATCATCAATAAATATGTTTTAATTTCAAATAATTTAATTTTAGGTTTATTTGGTTTATTTTATAATGCCATAGTGAATCTTCCAAGTGATATAATATATTTTATGATTTTCAAATATGTTCTTTTAATGTGTAACTCACCTCTACATAATTAAGGGAAATATTTTATTATATTGGTCCCTAGGACATAAAAAATAATATAGGAAACTCCCCCTTTATAGATATCATGATAAAAAATAATGGGATGTTTTGTGGGTTTGAATTTTTTATTATGTAGTGTTCAAAACCAAAATAATAAAGAAATCCCCCTCTTTTCCTATATAAACCCACCCAAGATCCCATTTATCTTTACTAAAACTCTTCCCTATACTCCCTAGTATCCTCCCAAGAGCCCCATAAGATCTCAAGAAGCCTCTCCAAAACCTTTGGGGTCACACATTCAAGTAAGGGATCCTCACATTCCTCTCCTTTCATCAATTCAGAACCATATTTTGAAATTATCCTATATAAATTCAATTGGTTTTGTTTACATTAAATTATTATCATTCCATTACTTTTTATATAATTTTATTTTAATGAGACACTCTTTATACTCTCTCATTTTGACCCCAACTTAATCTATTACTATGCTATAATACCGTAAGGAATTTATTACCCTCCTCTTTTATCAAGCATTACTTTTGTGTTATGCCATATGATTTCCTTTTTCCTATGTTAGGATATTTTTTTAAATATTCCATTTATTATTGATTTCATGTATAAATTATGAGATCCCATTTCACGCTCATCAACCCATTTTTATTAATTTCTCTATGGTGTCGTTATGCCGCGAAATAGCTCCAAGATTTTCCATTCCAAAATAATTATGTAGTGAATTCCATACAAATTCATCTATCTAGGGTATTTACCTTTATGCACATATACTTATTGATTGGGGAATTATGTGTATGTATTCCACATTCCTTGATTTTGGAATAAATTATGATGTTAAATGAATCTATGTTATATGATTTATGTGGCACACTTAAGCATAAGAATGAAATGATTATAAAGGATGTTCCATGATATTCCTCCAATTAATTGGATAATGGTTAAAATCTTGATACATCATATTGGGATAGGGGGTTTACCTAATTCGTTTTGGGAATTTTTTCCACCATGATTTTTGGCGGATTTAGCATTGACCTATGATTATGATGCAACACTTTAAATTGTTGCCACATTTCCCATGTTATGATTATCATGATATATCATTGCTTATTATTGATGTTACTTTTATTCTCCATTGATTTTCCTATTGTCTAATATGTGTTTTCTTCCTCTTGTTATGCATTTTTTATTCCCTTACTAGGCTTTATAGATCACACCTTTCTTATGTATGTTCTCAAGTTATCCCAAGCAGTGTTAAGTACAAAGGAACGCTTTTTATCATGTTAAATATGTTTTCAATAAAGTTTATGAATTTCATGTTTTATGTTTTCATGTAATTTACCAAATTTTCTAAGGAAACTAGACCTCTCGATCTTCTGAGTTGTATTAAGTTATTTTTTTGTAATAATTAATGTTTAAATATTAAATAAAGAGCAGGGTTATTATTCTCATAAAGAGTTAATCTAAATAAATTTAAAATTCATTTTATCATAAATTATATAAAACAAATAGTATAATATTAATGACAGTAATCATAAAGAATAAATTTACGGGTCTATTATGCTATTAATTCACGATGTGTGTGTGTGATAACCATTTCAAGCTCATATCTCCACCCCTTATTTAATATATTCTGGTAAATTAATAAAATTATTTTTCCCAGTTTAAATTCCATTAAACCTAATCTACATTACTTTGAAATTAAATTTCCATACCCACTCAATTCAGCACTATTTAATTTTAAACCTTAAGCTCCCTACTTAGATATCCCACCATTTTAAACATTTCATCACTTCCCTCATTCTTAAGATAATATATATATTTTTATTTTTTGAGGATTTACAACTATTTGGTATTAGGTACACACACATAGGCCAATTTGTTATAGTAAGGAAATTTATTTGAATAGAAACAAACATATGGTTCAACCATTGACGTAAGATATAAAATTACCTAACATGTCTATATCTTTTGTTGAGCAGGAAAAATTTCACAAGTCATGGTTGTGTGCAATGTAATCTGGATAAATCAATGAAATAATTTACCATGAACAAATAAAATAATTAATAGTGTAAAAATATAAACGGATTTTTAGTGAAACAACCAATCATATCATCAAATACTAGAATTTTGTTTCTAAAAATCAACCTTTAATGATGGAATTTTGATCATGGTTTTCATACTTGAAATGAATTTTAAAAATCTAAATATGAATTTTTCATAGGTTCCACTTTTGTATGAGAAATTTACATCATTTAATTAATTAATTTATTGTGTTTTTATTTTCATTGTTTATTTTCTCAAAAACATCAAAAAACACACAATACGCACAAATTAAAATTCTATTGAAGTTACCCAAAAATCTTTTACCCTCCCCCACATTTAAAATATTATATTATGATCAATATGATCTTATTAGAAGACATATTTATATAAAATGTCAATTTTTAAATTGGAAAATAATAAAAAAGGAAAAGGGTTATGGAAAACCTGTTGTTCACAAGTGATGATAGGGCATGCAGTGTGATGAATTCAACTATATAGGTGGGAATTCCCTTAAGGTATTTCTTTAACAATTTCTCATTTACTATAAATATCATTCCTATTTCCTCTTTTCTAATATCCAATATACCTTATAAAAAAAACAATAGATATGTTTTATGGACTTAAGAATTTGGATCACCACTTACCACACATCAACTTTAGTTATGAAATGTAAAGAAAGTCTTTTTCACTTTAAAAAAATCCATTTTCTTGGTCATCATTTCATGGGTAAAATTTTCCTGAAATTTTTAGAGAATTGAGATGTCATATTATGATAATAAAATCTCCTCAATCTCTATAATTTACATCTTCCTTTATCCTTATACTTGTGCAAACTCTATATTTTACTAATTCATTATCCAATGTTCTTGACGATCGAATTCTATGAGGAGATGAAAGGATTTCCAAAAACTAATATTTAATGTGTACATACCAAATGGATTATTATACAAAATTATATAAGCCTAGATTGAATCATCCAAGCACTCAATCCAAAACATTCTCTTTAGCTGGATGATTTCCCTAGTTTTTTTCGACTCTTATTTTGAAACTTCAGGTAGGACATATTTTTGGGGAGGTATAATGTATATGTTTTTAAGGTCACCCCATAAATCTGAAGGATGGAATCTAAATTCTAATTAACAAACTATGTACCTTGTTCATTGTTGTTATCCTTTTATATTCCAAGAATTAAAAAATATATTAATTAAAAAAATTGACAACATCCGTAGAATAATCAGTCTAGGTGGCCTTGGCCTCCCCTGATTTTCAAACATATTCTATAGAAATAAGGATAAAAAATAAACCAAATGATCTGGGAAATTGACCCATTAAATCGATTCCCTATACCTAAAAAATATCATATAGTAATATGGTCCCCTCTTTTTCACTCACTAATTGTTGGAGGACTCAACCACTTTCTCTTCCTTAGTGAATTCAGTTGAAACGTGGGATGAAATGGTCACTAAACTAACTATTATCAACTATTATGGTAATCATAAATAACTTATTACTCTTGGATTAAATCACTTTCCTATTTCATTTGGTTTGTGGTGAAGTTCTTTGGGGAATGTTTGTAAAAAGAAGTGAATCAGAAAAAGTGATGACTTAAATTGAAATAAAAAAAGGTGTTAAAACTAATGAGACCGTGAGATAGAGGGGGTGTGAATTAGGATGTTGGAAAATTTCAAAAATTTACATTTTTAGTTGTTAAAAATTTCTAGGATCTTCTTCCCACATTTGAAGAAACTATCTTTGACCTGTTTCTCAACTAAACATTTAAATCAGCCTTATAGAGAGATAAAGGAATATAAAGGGAATTAAGACATCCATGATACGCAGGTATTTTTACTATATTCAACCTAAAGATATATTATGATGAGAATAGTCCAAAATCATGTTGTTTATACCATAATCCACTAAGATTCACTACATAATGTGGATTACAAAATTTTTATCATATTTATGTTGTGTGAGGGACACCGTCTTTATAAATAATTCAAGGATAACACACATCATCCCTCAGATCACCTTGGTCGACTTATCCATTTTCACAACATCAAATTAATTCATTATTAGTTTACAAACATTAAAATATTTTCTATATCATCAAGAATGTTTTGTTTGATTTCCGTCATGATAGACTAAGTATGATTCTCCAATGCTCTGATCATTCTCCAAAATAACAACCAAAAAATTCCATATGATAAATTACTTTTTGAAACTATATTGAATGTACCTACAACACAAACACTAATCACCATGCACTTCTAATAATAACTAAAATCCACCACATTATTAACCATAATAATTACTTTCGAACATTATACCTCAATACACTACTTGCAAGTGACTCTGCTTGGAACTACCTCCCCATGTACTGACTGTGAGAAACTACCTCCATGAAAAAATATAGTGGCTTGGTTAACTTATACTAACCACACATTTCCCCTTGAAAAAATTTAATTTCACACAACACCTCACTGGGGAACTTCATGAACCCTTCTCTATACAACCTTCTTCCAAATGACTCCCACACGAACCCCAATTACTGCACATTTACAACTTGGTATCTCCTTCATGTTCTATTGAAACTCCCTAAATTTATTATTATGTATTTTACACTTCATAATAATACTAATAATGGGGAATTTATGAAAAAATTCAATTGATATTTTTAGTAATATATGTTACTGTTTTTTCTTTTATTGAAGACCTTTAATAGAATCTCTTTGTGGTCTACCTACAACGAATCTACCTCACAAAGTATCCTCCTTTGATGGATCTAAACTATGTAAAAACTATGAAATATGAAATTCCAAGTCCCTTTAAAATCACCCCACATTCCCAAAAATATATCCATCAACCGTACACTTATTATAAATCCATATACTTTGAAATCAATCAACCACATGAAACCCATGCAGTCTGTGTACCCCTCATGCAGTCACCAACCATCAATATAGTATGTCGACCTCAAAAATCCTATTATGAACTTAACATATTGTGTCAATAACTTCCATGTGAGCACAATGTGACTACCTGAGATTTCGTTTTCTTCTGAACATATTCCTTATTCACTAGAGACCTTGACCATCCAAGATATCATTCCATAACTTGTAATATATTATATTCTTAGATTTTGAATCTTGAATGACTAGAAAAAACTCCACACATCAACTGAGATCATAAACAATAAATAATTCTATCTTTAGACAGAACACACAATCATAAAAACTTTTGTTTGATTATATTAATAATCTGGAATTTCAGAAATATCACTTATGGATTGATACTATCCACAATAGTGTAACTTTCATGCCAAATATTCAACACTATCTCCACTTCTAGTATCATCGAATCTATATCTTCCCCTTAATCATCCCATAACTTTCATATATGAAATCATCTCCTTAAACCAAAAAATATAACATTTATATATAGATATATAAAAGAGTATTTTGAATTTCTCCATAAGTAATTCCATGTTCTTAAACACTATATAATAAAAAATATCTCATACATTAGAAAAAAACCTTCTCAACTAATTTTAACACGAACCTTTAATATTTTCAACAAATCCAGTACATAACCTTTTTGGTTGAAATAAAAAATAAATTTTCCACTATCCCCAACAATCATCCTTTATAGTAAAAATGTAAAAATTGATATTATACATACATATAAGAATTCCTATAGAGGGGTGGATAAATCTCCGTAGCTTAACCCTATGGGTCATGTGCGCCATTACTAGAGAAGTATTACATAAATTAATGATGAAAAATTAAATCCCCAATAATACAAACATCCCCAACTTAGTCTCTTGAACTTTCAGAAGAATATTTCTTTTTATAAGGAGTAAAAGAATTAAATGGACCTCTCATGATTTGGTAGCCTTATCTCCCTTGTGGGTGGAACACACTTCCTCTTTTTTGTTGATCAAGTGTTGTATTTCTTTAGTGATTTCAAAATATTCATTTGTTTGAATATCTAGCTCAAATCTTCATTAGTGTATTCCATGTGTATAGACATGGGTGTAGATTTTTTAGTGGAACATTTATAAAAGATTACTACTTTCTAATTCCTTCCCAATATCTTCATCTCCATTAGTTTGCTGGATTATCTCCATGTGGACACTGAAGATTATTTTAATGTATTTTGGCAGACCAAAGGATTGAATATATTTTGAGTAATTCCCTATTTATTCTGGGAATCCTATATTTTATTTACCCTTCTATTCATTTTGGAAATAGAAAACCAAGTTACATATTTATATAATTGAAAAACAATATATCATTTATCACCTTTATCATATCTTGAAAATTCCAATTATCTTATGCATCATTTTACATGGATTTTTTTGTTACATATCAGATTAACCGGATTCCACAGACTGAAATATATAATTCATCCTCCCCTTCTTCAAAAAATTATTTATGTATCATCTCTAAGCTTCAGAAGAATATAATATAAATAATATTCAGTAGATAAAATATTATTTTAACTCATTTTCCTTTATGAAATATATTATTTTTTTCTTATAAAATATGTTATGCATGAATCACTAGGGAATTTTTTTATGTATTATTTATCCCCTTTAGGAATTATATTACATATCATATTCCAATGGAGAAAATGTTACATATACTTTTTTCTATCAAACATTTATTATTTATCCACTATTATCTTCCAAAATATGTAACTAATTAATTCATTTACCAATTTTTAAATCTCCAAAAATTATGATATAACACATCACTTCTCCACCTCAGAATAGGTTATTTATGAACCATAATTCGTCTAAATATATTACTTTTAAATTATAGGGAGGAGGTATCTAACATGTTACTTTTCTTATAAAATTTACCAATATTATCAACTCTAATATGTTATATATTACATCTTCATCTTACCATACTTCGTTTAAATATATTACTTTTAAATTATAGGGAGGAAGTATCTAACTTGTTACATTTCTTATAAAATTTACCAATATTATCAACTCTAATATGTTATATATTACATCTTAATCTTGTTAATGCTATTTATTAAGATGTTTTCTATTTTTTAGTGATTTTAAAAAATTCATTTTTCTTCCCATTATCTTTATGAAAACCTCCATCTAAAAATTATAAAACATAATTAATTACTGTAGTCTTTATCCTAATAAATAATAAAATTATTTTATAAGTGAAAATAATTGAATATTATCCTTTTTTTTTGTATTTATAGATTTAAAAAAAAATTATGTTATTTAATCCAAGTTAAAGGAATAAAAAGGTAAAAATCATATTATATTTTTTAAAAAAATATAAAAATTTGTGGCTTGATCATTAGGCTACACATTAAAAATAAATTTCCTTCAAGTTCATAAGCCTTCTGCTTCCTCTTAGTCAAAAATTCTAGTTATGAGAGTGAAAAAATATTAAAATTTATTGAATTTATGATTTTAAAAAGTGGAACTTCCCATACCCCATCACCCAAAAAATACCTAGACTAATGTTATTTTCAAAATTCTTTGATACTTTGTTCATGAAATTCATATATACCATCTTCCCCATCTGCATTGAGGTTCATAATTCCATAAATAATTCCACCATCTTTTTAAAATTTTACTTATTTTTCCCTATCTAGGTTCGTGAAAATAACTCATTACATGAGTGTGGATAAATGTGAAAATAAAAAATCCAACTATAGAAAGTACCCCCAATAAAATTATAATAGTTTGTTCATGGAAGAAATTCTTAATATTCCACCTCCTAAGTCACTCTAACATTAATTTTATGGTTAATGTACACACACACAAGTGATTTATTGACTTGGGAAGACTTATAAATAAGATCCACATTCTAGGTTTATCCAAATTTATATGAGCCATCCAAAGTTCATTTTTTGAGGAACCTTGGGGTTCTAACCAACTAAAATCAGTATGCTACCTATATTTATGTAGAAAATTATAGTTTTGTTTTGTTATCATTTTTTCCTCTAATTATTCTTTATTACACTTATTTCCCTAGTTCTAAAGAAAAAGTTTCCTTCGTTGTTTTTGAAACTTGGTTATTTTTTTTTCAGTGAAGGTGAAGTTATTTTTTTTTCAAAATCATATTTTCATTATAATTTTATTTTTCAAGACACAAAATCAGAAAAATAATAAAAAATATTTAATAAGTATTTACATCTTAAATATGTTTTCCTATCTACCACACCTATATAATATAATTATTCAATTTAATTTCACCATTTAGTTACTGAGGAATAATAGAAATAAGATGTGAGTTTATAAACTAGTGTGATGTAAAAAAGAAAACCTGTTTATTATTATTAATATTCAACCAGGAGGAGTTTTAAATACTCAATTTGTTCCTTCATAAAGTTATCATAAAATTTATTCACCTGATTCCCATTCAATTTAAATGGTCATTGTGATTCTGCTACCCTGTTCTCAACTGGAATGAAAGGAAATGTGTTAGTCATTCTAAATGGTACTATCAATTTGAAAGAAGTATTACAAGGAATGTGTTTCATCCTAGAGGAAAATAATAACTATTTTTTACTCACTTTGAAACATTTTATTTGAATGATTATTTCATGGATATAATTGGTTCTTTCATTGTTAAACTGGGAGTTCTCCTAAGATTCTCACTTCAGCTCCACAAGTTTCTTTATTTGAGGATTTCCCCACTCTCTATTCGTACTGAGTTCTTGATTAATTATTTTAATATCTTATTAGACTTTAGGATATAGTTAAATAAACAATTGATATCTTTTAATGTAAATCATTATCTAAGGGAAGATACCTAGGGGTTTTGAAGGGTTTTTGGAGGCCCATAATATATCCTTTAAATTATTTATCCATTACTTTATATTAGGATACATTTTCCATCCATAATTATTTAAATATCTCTATTATATACCTCAAACTACCCATTTTCCTGTGGGTGGTAGAAAATATAGATCCTATGTTGTTATCTATACTTCTTGACTAGTGTTTCCATTCTTCAGTTGCTTAAGTGTGTTACCGAAACATTACTGTTTCCTAAGATACAATATACCTATAATAAATGTGCGATCTTAAAAATTTAATATCAATTGTTATATTATCAGTTCTAGTTTTTAGGCTTCAAAACATCTATAAACTTACACAAATATTAACAAAATTTATGTAAATAAAAAATAAACATGAAATAGTCCCATGAATTATATTCCTTATATATAAAATATTTTAAGAAATATCATAGTTTCATGGGGAATTTATAATGTTATGGGTACTCCTTCATTAAATTGGCAGTTATCACATTGTTTATAAAAATAGTGTGCATTTTTTTTAAACAGAAAAAATATACTATGAACAGTTTTTCTAATATTATTAAAGGATTAAATTTTATACAAATGAAAGGGCATGATAGAATGTAAGCATAGTATTTTCATCTTCCTTTGACATATGTCTTCTAATTACTTTGATGTGACAAAATTGTAAACCATGTTTGAATACCAGTGTATATTAATTATTTTTTATAGCATCTCCCCATAGAGATTCTAAAATCAGGGTTTTCTTGGTTGGTGTTTCTGTAAAAATAGTGTGGGAAAATCTACTAATGTGGTCTGAAACTAAGTTCTCATAACCCTTAATGTACTTTAACTCTATAATAAATTATTTTATGAGAAGGTTTGTTAGTGGAAAAGTGACTTTTATAAAATATCTTATAAAACTTTTATAAAATCAAGAATATCTAAAATTTTATCTAATATATTTCAAAATGGTTGGGTATGAAAATGTTGAAATAATATTAACAAAGTCTTATTCGCTATAATTAATTTATTTTAAATTATATAGAAAATGTTATTTACTTTACACACTATGAAATGATTTTTTTCAATGATGAAAAAAATTCCATTTTAATTCATTTCTTTAAATGTTTTTTTATATTTTACAAAACAAAAATTAGTAACAAGTTTCATGCATTGTAAAGTCATCAAGAAATACCACTATGAAGCTTGGAATAAAGTATAAAAATATTCATACCTTGAAACATTGGAATGTACCTAGGAAATTTCAAAATCCATTAAGAATACTTATCTTTGAAAACATAACAAATTGATAGGTTAATGTTGTTTTATCTTGATATTCAATTGTTATGGAGGACTAAAAATAAATATATAATACCTCAAGAAATAAATAATGACACTTATTTGAATATATTTATAACATTTGAACTATAAAACAGATGAGGAAGTGGTATTTTAATTTGACATAGTTAAGTTGGTGTTAATCAATACAGACCATCATTCTCTAATGAATCCAAATGAGCAGCAGTTCAATATTTTCATTTTGGAAAGTGGTGATTCACGTCTTTTTAGGTAAAATATGAATGAGGCTCACACACTAGGAGTATGATATGATGTATATTATTCTATCTCCTAAAAAACATTCAATTTATTTTTTCATGACATCCACTGTGGTTGGGTTGAGATTTATTTTTATCTCTCCCATAGTATTTGATTATTTTCCTGGCAGGATTAGGTTTACAATTTTTATGGAACTAATTCTTGGAATGTCTTCCAATAACTAGCCTATAGTCAAAAAATTTTGTTTCAAAATGGGAAATGATATATATTCAATGTTTCATTAAAAACTATTTGAAAATATAACCGATAGTTTTTAATTTTCATTAAAAAATAAATTTCTAAAATTAGTTGGTTGAAGAGTCTTTTCTATTTCTGGTGGGTGTTTTAGGGATGATGCCAACTTAATATTTCATTTGCTTGTTACCTGTATGTGGAATTTTAACATATCATAAATATATTTGAGCATATTATTAATGTATTCTTCATCTAGTTCCTCAAACTAATCACTATAACTATTTTATTTCAAACTATTTTCATTTTAGAAAAAACAAAATAATGTTGTGTGTGAAATCCTAGAGTTTATGTATGATATTTCTTTCTTGAAAAACATTATATTATATTATACATTATTTTTCATATATGACATATAAGTAAACAAAAAATAAGTTATTTTTTTTAAAAAATAATAACATTAGTCATAAATTAAACCCATTAAAATTAAAATATTTCAAGGGTAAAAAAAAATATAAAATATAAAATCTACAATGGAAAAATATTTATTGCTCTAATATTCTAGAATTATCACTCCCAAAAACAACATTATAGAAATGAAACAAAATATTCAGAAACCAATATAAATTTTATAAACTGAAAATATAGAAACTATTGAGAAATTTTGGTGAATAATGAATGAAATAATAAATTTTTATTTATATGATATAATATGATTTTTATAAAAGTAATGTGACCATTGGAATAGTAATGTGAGTGTTTGAATAGTAAAATATCCTTTGGATATAGTAACATAACCATTGGAATAGTAGTTTATCCAAAAAATAATAAAATTTACTATTAATTATATTTATTTTATGTAATTTTTTTAAATATAAATATTATAATACCATAAAATAAGTATCATGATTAAAAAATTCAAATAAAATATATGCCCATTTTTAATAAACTATATTTTAATGTATTTCTTGAAAATCATAATTTATATGTTAAAAAATATTATTAACTATATTATAAATTATGTTGATGATATTTATTTTATTTTTAAAATAATAATTTAAAATTTTCTAGGTCTTAATTTGTGGTCATTTTTTGAAATACATAAATTTTTAGGTGAATAGTAAATATACAGTTTTTCGTTAATTGATGTATATTGAATTACGTTATTAATGATGTAATAATGACCAAATAATTTATAAACTTTGGGATTAAAAAAACATATTTAATTTGGTAATTGAGTCATTAAATAAAATAAACATGTTTTCAAAATCTGAAAAGGTACATTTAAAAGTCGAAGGTAAAAATTATTCCATTTAAATAATAGTTTTTCCCACATTCCTTTGTAATAAACACATTATATCGAATTATAATGGGGTTTAAAGTTAAAAAAACAATTTATTGTATTTATATTTTATTTATTATGTAAAAATTATCACTATTGCACATTTTACCATTGATACATTATTTAATTTTAAAAATACCCCTCTCTTAATGTATAAGTATCCCATCTCCCTCCCCTTTAGAAACTAGTCCCCCTCACTTAAAAAAGTAATATATCTTCCAAAGAAATGTATATTAATCTTTTATAATCCTTTTTTACATTTTTAAATGAACCAACTCCATTCATTAAAGAATTTTAGTGTCATATAAGAGAAGAAACACCTTTTAAGAATTTATATCTTATACCACTCTTTCTCCTTCTTTAGACAACATTCTCAATAATGGCTGGTTAACCCCCAATGAGGATGTTTCCAACATATTTTATATCACCACCCTTATGAATTGTTATACTAAATTATTTTTAATATAAAAATGTATAAATATATTTATTTTAATATTATGTAATTTATATTAATTATGTATTAATTTCCTTGAATAATATAGTAAAATCAAAGCATAATGGGGAATTTTTAAGGAAAACATGACACCAAAATACTACAAATTTAAAAATTGAAATTATAAAATATAATGCAATGACTATAATTGATAAATAGTGAAAAAATAAAAATAATTCACTTTTAGTTCAATGTTTTAGTGAACCTATGTTTACTTTTCTAGAGACATAAAAGTGATGAAATAAAGTATGATTTAAAGTAAAAGGAATCTCAAACCCCAAATATTTATTTTGGTCATCTCATATTTCACATTGATTTTTGTATAAATTATTCCTCTAGTATCCAAAATATGTAATTTTTTATATTTTTTATATTTTATTTTGGGGATATACATATTTCTAGGATTATAAAATATTTTCTAAGCCATTTACACTGATTTTTCAAAAATAATTCAATTTCCAAAACATCACTTGAATCCTCTTGAGTTTTTCTCATTTAAAAGAAGGAAATGATCTTTAACACCAAAGTATGATATCCTTTATTAATTTGTGAAATTTAAATTTCATATCATGAAGTATGATATGCGAAATCTGTTAAAAAACCCATTCCTTTCCATGGGTTATTTTATGGCTATAGAATTTATGATGTGATGAGCGGGCCAAAAATTGTATATAATTCCAATGATTTTTAATGTGATTTATCTCATGAGATCATGTTCACGATGAATGAACATGATGTTTTTTTACTCCTATGATTTTATGATTTTTCCCATTTGTTAGGTGGGAACATGATACCACCACTGTTCAGAACTATGTGTGGTATTTTACCACTACAACATGATGTTTTATTACCATACACATAAAAAATTCTATGTCTTTATAAATTGTTTCCCTCGTGATATTGATGATGGTACTCTAATTATGCTATGATTATGTTGATTATTCTCACCCAGGTACTATGGATTTATGTCCCTTATTCCTCCTCTTACTAGTATTTTTTCTCACCCCTTTCATTGATGTATATGCTCAGGTGTTTACATGTACTAATGAGAAAGATATATTTTATAATGATAAAGAATAAGGATTTAAAAGAACATTATGTTTTATTATGTTTAAGTGATATATAAGCCAAATTTATGCAAAACAGAAATACTTTGTATATTTGATTTGTAGAACTATTATGTTGTTTATCTTAAAAATGTTGTAACAATATTTTCAGAAAATGTCTAGTAACTAAAATTGGTATTAGAGTGGCGGTTGAGTTAATTGGGGAGTTAATATTATAAAATGTTATTGAAAAAAATAAGTATAAGACTATGTATAATTAAATATTCTAGAATAATCCTTTTATAAAAATGATGAACATAAGGATCCCATAAGATACGGTATATTATTTAATTTGTGTATAATAATAAATTATTTATTCATACCCTGTTGAATTATTTTTCTTAAAACAATTTCTATTCTAGAAAATCATGGGAACTAGGGAAATCTAGGACAAAAAACCATGTGAGGTATAATGCAACAATAGTTCGAAAAAATGTCCCCATCTCTATGGGAGTTGGAGTTAACAAATTCATAGAAATTATTCCCAATTGTATCACTCTATGTATAATATCCTGAATCATGTGATATTTCCTTCTTTACCTAAGAAGGAGAAACTGGAAATTGTGTATTTTATATTACTATAACCACCAACATTAAATGGGTGTTATTATAAACTTTTCGGTGAAAAGTTGGTTAAATCAATGGAGAATTTATTTTTAGTGGTCCTATATTCCATGAGGGGGAAGGTGACCCTGGCCATGTATTTTTTAGATTGAGAAGTCAACCAATGGTGGGAACTGATTAAGAACACCAATCCAATGGTTGAAACAGAAGATTTTGAATGGGAAGACTTTAGTAAGATATTTCATAATAAGTATTTCTCTTTCAATATTCAAACGAATATAAAGAGAGAATTATTAAAGATTAATAAAAAATATGGTGATTCTATCATGCCCTATTTGGAAAAATTCAAAATCCTTTCAAGATATATCTTTATTTTTGTAATCAATAATGATATAAAAATAGATAGATTCTTCATTGGTTTAAAACTACACCCCTGAAATGCTTTATATATTTGAGAGTTTGGGAGTTATGAATAATTAGTTTAAATGTATCACAAAGTATATATGAATTTTTTTGAATTGTTTGATGGTTATGGAGATAAGAATATAAGAATTCAGTTTCATGATTTTGGGTTGAATGAAAAAGGTGGAAAGAGGATTCAACCACCCACATGTCCAAATTATGGGAAGAATAATCATTGGTATTTCTTCAATGATATTGGGAAATGATTCAAGTGTCGGAGACAAGGACACCAAGCTAATGAATGTTGAAGAGACATAATGAATTTGACCAGCATGATGGAGGAAAGGAGGAAACATCATAATGCACCAACTGTTGTTCAATTCATTTATATTAGGGAGAAATGGAAATATGAATGGTAGTTTAATAGACCACATGTCCTTGAGGGTAATGAAGTTAAAAAATTAAAAAATAAAAAGGATAAAGGGAAATATTATTCCATTGAAAAATGGTGAAGTTGAGCGTAAAAATGAATTCATACATGTTATAATTCCTATTCACTCAAGAATAGAAAATGTTTTATTTGATTATAGTTATTTTAATTCCTATATATCCTAAAATTTTAATATAAATATTGGATCAAATCCCTGATACATTTCAATATTGAAATCTTAAAAAACACCTAGTGGTGGGATCCTTTCAATCCGAGTGTTGGACTCTTCCCCTATTGGATTATGTGGGAAGATTCTTCCAATGAATCATGTAATCCTTCCCTTAGTGTGATTTGAAGTTATACAGGGTATGGATTGGATCTTGTTATATATATCACCCATAAATTTATCAGAAAAATAAAATCCTTTCTATATTCCAAACTAACCAATGAACCTCTACAAATGTAAGGAATATCATGAGTCTACAATGAAAAATTCCTCAATGATGTGAGTTTTGATACCCTATGAATATGTATAACTTTCCAAAATGGTCGAGTTAACGAAATGTATCAACATGGATGAAATTCCTATAGTGAGGGAGTACACTGATGTATTTCTTGAATAGTTAACTGGACTTCTTCCAGATTATGAGGTAGATTTATCAATAGATCTTATACCTGTAGCCACTCCAATATCCAAATGCCATGTTGGATGACCCTAATCGATCTGGAGGAGTTAAATGAGTAGCTTCATCAACAATTATAAAAAGGGTTCATATTCCATAGTGCATCACCTTGGGGTGAACATGCATGATCTTGATCTTTTCTGGAGTCATATTAGACACGTTTTTAGGTATTTAGAGTTTTATGTACCTTTTTTTGGAGTAGTGGCCTACGATTGTTTAGGTGAATTTTTAAGAAAAAAATAATGGACAGTGGGCTATGCATGGTTTGTGCATAGTTTGACAAACCGTGTGAGTATACCGTGCCAACCAGGAAAACATGGACAAATAGGTCCGCATAGTTTGCACACGGTTTGACAACCTTTGCGACTAAACTATGCCAACCATGTGATCTTAGACAGAGGGGTCTTCATGGTTGGTGCATGATTGTCCCTAACTGTGCACCCCTACCTAGAAAATCGTTTGCATGGGATTAGTTATCCGAAAATCTATTTTTAAAACTACCCAATCCTCTAATACTTTCATATTTCAACCATGTATCGGGCATGAATGATTCTAGGTTATCCCAGATCCTTCTAGAGGGATTCCAAGGTGATTTGAACATCGTTCTTTGATATTGAAAGTCGAGATTAAATATCCTCTCTCTTCTCAGTAAGTGGATTTCACCCCGTTGCTTCTCCCATTCATTCATCTATATTTCCTTGATATTTTCATGGAATATATCCACCATTTCTATGGATCTAAACCTATGAGTTTAGATCTAGATCTATATTTTCATGATCTTGATGCCTTTCATCTTATCTTGGTCAGGGATTTAGATCCGGAGCTTGATCAACGAAATTATGCCGCTCAAATTATGGAGTTTTTTTGGGGTAACAGCCATCAATAAACCAAGGTAGGTGCTCTAAATTTAACTCCCATAGTCATGGATTTTATATGTGAATGTGAGTTTATGTATTTTATTGCTTCCCTTGATAATTGAATTCTTATATTGGAGTAATTAGGAATTTAGAATTGACTTGTGATTACCTTGGTGATTAATTTATAATTGAATAATGGAACAAACAAATGAGGGTTTCTAAAATAGGTATTTGTTTTGGAAATTTGTTATGGGTTGAGATATTGTAGTTTAGATATTGAATTGATTTTTTTAAGATAATTTATTGTGGTAAATTATTAATGAAATGATGTTTGGCTATGTAAGATAATTAATTTTGGGAATTAATCATCTGCCATGATGTTGATCAAAGATAATTAATTATAAGAATTCATTATGTCAATTTTAGATTTTATATGGAAAATTAATTATGAAGAAATTATTATGGAATTAGAATTCTGTTGATTAAATAATCAATTTATGAGTTAATTAATGGGTTATGTGCTTAGTTAATTAGTGAGTTAACTAATGGCCTATTAAATGTTTAACTAATCTTTGGATTAGTAATGGAATGATATGGATAATTCTTGTGATTTAAAGAATGATTAAATGGATGAGATTTTTGTGGTGCTAGACATGGAGTTCTAGACCGATTAAATGTTGGGACTTGGACATGGAGTTTCTCCCCAATAGCTATCCAATCTTGAGATGTTGGGGTACTAGAAATGAAAACCTACACCAAATGTAATATGAAGTGTTTGGAATGGAGACCTACACTCGATGATACTTTGGGTGATTGACATGAATTTCAACACCTAATGAATTATAATAATGAATGATTATTCAAATGGAAAATGTGAATTGAAAATGGGACTAATGTGATGATTAAAGATTAAATGACAATGTTATAACTTCTTAATTGTGCATTGTATTTATTGCTTCATTACACTGCATTCAATATCTTTTGACTGGACTTGTTTTAAACACCGTTGGTGGTGGCATACTAGGATATACTCACACCCTATTCGGGCCACCTTATTGGAACCTGAGTAGACTTTGTTGTTGTATGAAAGGATAAGGGCATGGCCCTGGGATAGGTTGCTGTTTGAGATTGGAGAATTGGAGAGGGAACCAGACGTAGTTCTTGTCCCGTTTGAGAGATTTGTGTCTTTACATTTAGTTTCATTGTAGACACTTCAAATTTTCATTGTCAAAGAATGTTTTACCTTTTAGTTGAGTTTTGTATTTTCTAGTTTTGTATATCAGGTGAGATGGTATTGTTTTGGTTATTTATATGCTTCCACATTTGGTTATTGTTGTTTTCTTCTGTTGGTGTTTTATTCTGATAAAAGAGGGTACAGTAAACCCATGACTGACTCACCAAACCCTCACTTATAATTGGAACCCTTTGGCATATTGGGAGGCATGATTGAGGTAATATGGCCAAGCCGCTTGAGGCACTATTTAGTAGCACTAGGGTTGGGATGTCACAAAGTGGTATTAGAGCCATTTGATTTTAATTCTTCTTCTTTTCTCCTACTATTTTGGGAATGATTGACAAGTGACTAAGAATAGTAGAGGTTGGTTAATGACCTCGTGCATGGGATTTTCAAACCCATGTATGGGGTAAAATCCAAGTACTCAGGGTGGGATTGTTGTGATTGCTATTTTTTTACAGTTGGATATTATTTCACCTTGTGAGATGCACTTGTGGTGTGATGTGATATTTGTTTTGACAGTTGTTGAAATTTGATTTGTGTCCTAAATAATCATGATAATTGAATATTCATGCATCATTCTGGGCACTTAGTGTTGTTGTGATAGGAATCATTAAAGGAACTCATTGGAAAATGGGTTATGGGTAAGTTGTTTAACTTGGACTATTTTTCCTTATTGTGAGATTGAAGTAATGATTCAAAATGAGAATAAATGAGTGTCTAATGTTAACTTTGACTGATGAAGTGAGTTTGATTAATTAATTAATTGTTGAATTAATTAATTTTATATAATGTGATTAATGAGTGGTTGAATTAATTAATAAGAATTTAGGTACCCTTGTTAACCAAGACATTGGAGTAGGATGGTTAAGGGTTGTGATAAGGCCTTAATGTTGACCGTGTGGTGAGAAAAGGGGGAAGGAAATGTTCGAAATTATTGTGTTAGTTTCTCCTCATACATAAATGTTATAAGGTTTCATTATGAGACCTAATACGTGTGTTTGGGAATATAGAGATATGCCTCCATGACGCTTATTGAGGGAGAGACCAAGGGGTATGGCCCAGAAATGACTTCTAGATAGGGAACATGAGTTACTAATGGTGCAAGATGAAGAGGAATGAGAAGAGTTCTAAGAGAACTTTTCTCATTTCAGGCAATTCATGGAGAGAGACCCAGGGTGGGTTTTGAAAAGTATGTCTGAGTTGATATGGGAGTTTCAGATGCAACACCTTTCTACTTTTAGTATAGAGGGTGGACATGAGGGAGATGAATTCTGGATTGAATCCATAGAGACAATACTGGACCATTTGGAAAATCTGGCTGGGAGGAAGTCCAAGTTGGCTACTTATGTGCTACGAGGTTCAACAATGCGATGGTGGGACATTAAGGTATGATCTAGATATATTGATGATATGTTATGGAAGGAATTTGTAGAGAATTTATCAGAGCACTTCTATCTAGAGACACTGAGATAAGAAAAGGCTTCAAAGTTTATTCATCTAACCCATGAAAAAATGTATATAATGGATTCTGTTGAATGTTTCAAATATTTATAGTGTTTTTCTCTAGCTTTGGATACAGATGAGGATTCTTTGGAAAAACGATTTTAGGATGGAATTAGGTGTGAAATTATGTCCCAGGTAAATATCATCAGGCTGATGTAATTCTCATAAGTGGTAAATTTGGCTCTCATATCAGAGGGGAACTTGAAGGAGGCTTCTAGTACATGATTGGTGTCTGTCACTGGATGATCAGGGAATATTCCTTCAGAGAGTAGGAAGAGTCATTATGAGAACCATATTCAGGATAGTGGACAGAAATTTGGATATCTAGGAGGAATATTTGCACCATATATTAATCATGTGCTTTTTTGAATAGTTTAGTAGGTAGGGAAAATATCATATACATTGTCCTCAACCAGCTGTGGAGTGCCAATTTTATGGAAAGATGGGGCACCTACAAATGTTCTTTAGGAAGAAGTAACAAGCTGGTGCTAAGGGAGTAGCTTCTCATAGTGAGAGTGTGGGAAGGGGGTCTTCTACACCATATATTTCTGGCAGCTAGAACTCTACAGGAAGAGGTGATAGAGGTAGTGGACGTGGTGATTCTGGGTATGAGTGCCTGTATCATCAAGAGTGGTGATACTCAAGGGAGTTTGACGACACCACGGGGAAGAGGGGTAGGACATTTACATGCAGTGCAACCTACACTTGTGGAGAGTGATGCTAGTCTATCGAAATTAAGAGGTACTATTTTAGTTTCTTCTACTTTAGCTACTTCCTAATTTGATACTAGTGCCTCTCATTACTTTATTTATGAAAATATTCTTAATGGTTGGAGACTGGAGGTGGATTCTGAAAGTGGGGTGATGGATATCGATACATTATTGGGAACACTGTCTAGGAATATATGTTATCTCTGGAATGTTCACTAGAGATCAGAGAGTATCATTTTCTTTGGGATAACTATGTCATTGATATAAAGAGGGTTGACTTGATTATGGGTATGGACTATCTAGTCACATACTATGTTCACATAGATTTTTATTTCTTGAGTGTGAGATTTTTATCTCCTAATGGTTACTATTATGTTCATCATGGAGAATGGGATATACATGCAGGACAACCTAGGACAATTACTTAGCATCTGGGAGAGCTCACAACCCAAGTTTCTACTCTTTTGTTGGATGATTGTAGTATTAGAAAAGATGTATTTCCACTATTAGTAGAATAGTTTCTGGATGTCTTTCCTGAAAACTTTTCAAGGTTACCACTTGAGAGAGATGTGTAATTCACTATTGAGATCATTCCATGGGATGAGGCGATATCTATTACACTTTACAAAATGTCACCGAAATAGCTTCAAGAGATCAAAACGGTGTTGGAGGAGTTGGAGGATAAAAGGTTTATGCATCCAGGTATCTTGCCATAGGGATCACCTGGGTTGTTTTCAAAGAAGGCCGATGGGAGCTTACACTTGTGTGTCGATTACCAGAAGTTGAATAAAATGACCATAAAGAACTAATATCCTCTTCAATGTATCGATGATCTGTTTGACCAGCTGAAGGTGGATTGTGTGTTCTCAAAGATCGATATGAGATTAGGGTATATTGAGGTGAGTGTTCGGTCTTCTGATATACCAAGAAATGATTTTAGATGTAGGTATGGCCTTTATGAGTTTTTTGTAATGCCATTTTGGTTGACGAATTCTCTAGCTGAATGTATGGCATTGATGAATATGATCTTTCATCTGTACTTTTATTATTTTGTTTTTGTGTTTATTGATGACATATTAGTTTACTATAAGACTGATTATGATTATTCCAAACATCTTGACATTGTCCTAGGTATACTAAGAGAGAATCAGATATACACCAAGCTATCTAAATGTTAGTTTTGGATTGACAAGGTACACTTTTTGGGGAATATCATCTCAGAAGAAGGTGTGTTAATGGACCTAGAAAAAGTGCAGGTAGTGATTTCTTAGGAGTATCCCAATAATTTATTTGATATCCAAAGCTTTTTAGTATTAGCTGGTTAACACAGGAAGTTCATCCAGGACTTTCCCTATTTGGAAGTACTGTTTTCAGGTTTTAAAATAAAAGGGATAAAGTTTTATTGGATATAATAATGCAATAATTATTTCTTGTAGTTGAAGAAGTTCTTGAAATTAGAACCAATTTTGGTCTTACCTGAGTTGGGTGAGGAGTACACAGTGTATTGTGACACATCTGTGATCAGACTAGGAGTAGTGTTGATGCCAGGGGATTGAGTAATTGCTTATGGCTCACGGTAGATGAGGCAACATGAATAGAGTTACCCTACACATGACCTCTAGTTGGAAGGAGTGGTTTATGCTCTGACGTGTTGGTGACACTATCTTTTAAGAAAAATGTTTACATTTTTTATAGATCACAAAAGCTTTAATATATCTTTAGAAGGAGCGACATGAATCTTCAGCAGTGAAGATGGGCAAAGTATATTCAGTACTTTGATTTTGAACTGGTATATACACCCAAAAATTGAAATAGTGCGGCCAATTCCTTGAGATAAAAACTAAGACTCAGTTGGTATATGAGTCGAGTGCACAGTGGAAGATGATTACCTTGCTTGAAAAAATACATGCGGTAGTTCAGTAAAGCTAGGAGAAGATAAATCTAGTTTCTGTTGCAGTAGAGTGTACACTCATGAGACAAATTAGTGGAAGTATGTATGTGTATTTTGTGTAGTAATCCATAAGGGAAATCCTTGAGGGTGGGGAGACACTTTCATACAGGGTTATAGATGATGATGAGACCATCTTTGTGAAATACTGAGTTGTTGTTCCCACGAGTTTATGAGAGGCGCACATGTGATAATTTCATGCCTCAAAGTGGGGGGTGCATCCTGGGGGGAAAAATGAATCATGACCTACAATGACCATTTTGGTGGCCAAGCATGAAAAAAGAGGCAATAGGGTTCGTAACATGATGTTTCACCTATCAGTAGGTGAAGGAAGAGCATTAATGACCTGGAGGCCTTTTGTAGCCATTGACTATTCTGGACTAGAAGTGGGATGGAATGACTATGGATTTCATGGTTGGATATCCAAAGAAACATAGGAATAATTATTCTATTTCGGTCATTTTTGATCGACTAACAAAGTTAGTACATTTCTTTCCTACTAGGGAAACCATTATAATAGAATTTTTGGGAGAATTGTATGTATGATAGATAATTTTTTTTCATGGGGTTCCACATACTATATTTTCAAATCGGGATTCTAGATTTACTTTATGCTTCTATAATAGATTAAATAAGTCATGTGGTTCACAGGTTATGTTAAGCACAACCTTTCACCCACAGACAGACGGACAATCAGAGCACACTATACAGGTGGTAAAGGATATGTTACGAGCATGTGTGCCTGAATTTGTTGGTTCTTGGGAGAAGCACTTTTCTTCAGTGGAGTTCATCTATGAAATCAGTTATCAGGAAAACATACAAATGGAACCATATTAATCAATTTATTGTATAACTTATATATCATCGCTATGTTGGTTAGAGGCAAGTGTATTAGAGCTGTTAGGACTAAGTCTCGTTCAATAGACATCAGAGAAGGTGAATTTGATTCAGAAAAATATGGCTAAGGATCAGAGTTCACAGATTTCATATGATGATAGATGGAGATGAACCATAGAGTTTACATAGGGAGATTGTGTATTCCTTTGGGTGTCACCTAGATTGGGTCACTATAGGATAACGAGGTAGTGAAAGTTGGCACCCAGGTTTGTAGGACCGTTTGAAATGCAAGAGAGAATCAGTCTAGTGACATACCAATTATCCATTCTATATAAATTCAGCACTACAAATGATGTTTTCAATGTTTCAATAATAGGGAGGTATCACCCAGACCCTAATCATATGATTGAAGTGGAAGAAGTTTACCATGAGATAGACGCCTTCTTTGAGGAGCATCCAATATGTGTGCTGGATCGCAGTGAGAAAGTGTTACAGGGAAAGTCGGTGTTGTTAGTTCATGTGTTATGGAAACATGGAAGTGTTAAAGAGGAAACATGGAAATGGGAAGTTGAAATGAGGGCCCAATTGGCCAATCTTTTTTGATCAGAATCATAGAGAAGTCCAGGAGTGCAGCTCGAGGATGAGCTGTTTTACGGTGGGGATATTGTTAGATCCTAACTTTTTCTAGAGTCATCTTAGGCATGTTTTCAGGTAATTATTGTGGTTTTTAACTTCCTTTGTTTTGGAGTAGTCTCCTGGGGTTCTTTTGGGTGAACTTTTAGGAAACAAATAATAGACAGTGGGAGGTTTGAGAACGGTTTGAAAAACAATGCGAGTCATCTGTGCCAACCATGAAATCCTGGACAGAGTTGTCTGCATAGTTTGCAAATTGTTTGAAACACCATGCGACTAAACCATGATGAACATGAGAACATGGTCAGAGAGGTCCACATGGTAGGCCCATAGTTTTCCCTAACCATGCACCCCTACCCAGGAAACTGTTCATGAAGGATTTATTATCTGAAAATCTATTTTTAATACCACCCGAACCCCTGAGACTTCCATATTTTGACATTGGATCATGCTTAACAAATTATAGGTTATCTCATATCCTTATAGAGTGATTCCATGGTCATTCGAACATCGTTCTTCATGATTGAAAACCCATATTGAAGATTTTATCTCTTCTCAACAAGTGTATTTCATCCCACTACATCTCCTATTCATTCCTCTATCTTTCATTGATCTTTTCAGGGAAGATCTCCACTATTTCCATGAATATAAAACTATGAGTTGATATCATTATTTTCAAGATCTTGATTCCTTTGACATTAATTTTTGTGTAGGGATTTATACCAAGGGATTGATCGATGAAATTGTGCCGCTCAAATTTTGGTGTTTTCCATTTGGAAGACATCTATCAATAAACCGAGGTAAGTGGTCATAATCGAAATCCAACAGTCGTGGATTTGATATTTGAATGTGATTTTATAAATTTTATAGATTCCCTTGATAATTGAATTCCTAAATTGGAGTAACTAGGAATGTGGAAATGACTTGTTATTTCCTTGGTGATTAATTGATAATTGAATTACAAAACAAACAATGGGGGATTTTCCAAATAGATATTTGTTTTTGGAAATTAGTTATGGGTTGAGATATTCTAATTGAGATATTGAATTGATTGTGTTAAGATAATTAATTTTGGGAAATTAGTTATTAAAAAATATTTGAATATGTAATATAGTTAATTGTGGGAATTAATTATGTTCCAGGATGTTAATCAAAGATAATTAATTATGAGTATTAATTATTACTAGTTGAGATTTGATATGGATAATTAATTTTTCATAATTAATTATCGAATGAGAATTGGGTTTATTGATTAATAAATTGAGGAATTAATTAATGGGTTATTTTATTAGTTAATTGTTGAGTCAACTAATGGCATTTGAAATGTTTAACTAATCGTTTGATTCGTAATGGAATGATGTGGCCAATTATTTTTAATTAAAGAATGATTAAATGGTTAAGACTTTTGTGTTTCTACTCATGGAGTTTAAGATTTATTAGAAGTTGGGACTTGGACATGGAGTTCCTCCCCAATACTTATGCAATCTTGAGATGTTGGGGTACTAGGAAAGAAGACCTACACAGAATGAGCTATGTAGTGTTCGACATGGTGACCTACACTCAATAAGATTTTGGTTGCTTGACACAGTGTTCAACACCAAATGAATCATAATAATGAATGAGTATTCAAAAGGAAAACATGAATTAAAAATAAGACTAATGTGATGATTAAAAATTATAGGAAAATTTGATAACTACTTAATTGTGCACTATATTTATTTGTTGATAAAACTGCATACACTATCTTTTGACATGACTTGTTTTAGATACTGTTGGTGGTGGACTACTAATTTGTACTCACACCCTATTCTGGACACCTAATCGGCACCTGATTAGACTTTTTTGTTGTAGGATAGGATAAGGGAAAGGCCCTGTGATAGGTAGCAGTTTGGTATTGGATCATGGGAGAGGGAACCAGACATGGTTCAAGACCCACTTAGGAGTCATTGTGTCTTTAATTTTAGTAGCATTGTAGAAACTTAACATTATCATTGTCATAGAATGTTTTACCTTTTAGTTGAGTATTGTATTTTTTGGTTTCAAATATCATGTGACATGGTATCTTGTTTGGTTATTTATAATCTTACACAAATAGTTATTTTTTTTGCTTCTGTTGGTGTTTGGTTACGATAAAAGTGGGTAAAGTATCCCCAATACCGATTCACCAGACCCTTGCTACTAGTCGACACTCTCTGGAATATGGGGAGGAATGTTTGAGGTCATATGGCCAACAAGATCGTGGAACCATTTAGTGGAACCTGGGTCAGGACATCACAACACTAGTGCTGTTTGTCTAGAAGAAGTATGGATCAATTTGACCGTGTATAAATTACTGAGAGATAAACAAGATCACCATAAAGAAAAAGTATCCCATTCCAAGGCTTAATGACCTATTTGATTGACTATGAGGATGTAAATACTTCTATAAGGTCGATATTAAGTCTAGATATTGTCATCTGAAGGTGAATGAAGAATATTTTCATAAGGAAACGTTTCATATAAGATATAGACACTATGAGTTCATTTTGATGCCCTTCAGACTTACTGATGCCCTTGAAATCTCTAGGGATTTGACGGATCAAGTCTTTAGAGACTATCTTTATTTTTTTTGATAGTATTTATTGATGATATTCTCATTTACTCCAAGATAAATGTAGAAAATGAATGGAATAGAAGGATAGCATTGGCAACATTACGAATGGGTAAAATGTTTTTTATATTTAGAAAGTGTGGAATTTGGATGAAGAAAGTAACATTATTGGGGAGTGTGATCAAAAGTGAGAGAATTTATATGGACCCTTCAAAGGAAATGGTAATTTAGGAATGTTCTAGAACCATTAGTGTCATATAAATCTATAGTTTTATTTGTTTAGCAGGGTATGAACAATATTTGATTAGAAATTTATCAAGATAGTCTTACCTTATAACTATGTTAACATAGAAAGGGGTAAAGTGTGTCAATATAGAATAATTTGAAGAATGATTTAATGAAATAAATAATATTCCAATAAATACACTTATACTCACACTACCGACCTGTTGGTTATTTTTTTATATTGTGACGTTTCAATGAAAGGATATGTTATTATATTCATGAAAAATGGCAATTTGATAATGTGCACCTCATTATGACTGAAGATGAAAGTGTAGAACTGCTCGATACATGACCTACATTTAGTATCTTTGATATTATCATTGAATAATTGAAATAAATAACTATATGGATAGAAGTATGATATATATACCTATTACATGAGTCTAAAGTTTATATTCACGTAGAAGAAGCTCAATATGCATAAACAAGATTGTTAGAGCTGACCAGGTACAAAAATTGATCTATTAAAAACCATGTAAGAAAGGTGATAAAGGTAACTAATGAACCTAGATGAAAATAACTTGTTACTTTATCAATTATGAAGATTCAGAAAGATCATATCTTTAGGGATATGAAAAGGATGGATCTATACATCATAATAGAAGGGAAAACATCCTTCCTTTACCAAATGACCTCCCAACAATATATCCTTGATAATATCAACAAGTCACGATGGGATGATCTGGAGGTTCAAAAAAATGTTGAAATATGTAAAGGAAGGGATGCTTCATGAATTCCATGTTAATAATGATGGTTCTATTCAATTTGGAAATAGGATTTTTTTCCATCATCACCTGAGATAAAGATGGAGCTGTTGTATAATGTGCATAGATCATCTTTTACTATCAATTCTAGAAGCACCAAGATATACTGAGATCTTCTCCATCATTTTTTCTAGGACAACACGAAGAAAGAGATAACTGAGTGCACCTAAAAGTGCTTGGAATGTCAGAATGTTAGTGCAGAATGACATAAGTCCAAGCGGTTGATGGGGCAATTCGTTATACCCACATGGAAATATGATAACATTACCATGTAAATTTTCACTATTCTCCTAAATCCATCGAAATAAAGAAATGAGATATAGATTTTAGAGTATTGACTCACCATGTATGCACACTTCATTATCATTTGAGATGATTTTTCACTGGAATAACTTTCCAAGATATACATAATTGAAGTGGTGAGACTACATGGTGAACTAATTTTTATTGTCTCTATTCATGATCCTATGTTCACTTATAAATTCTGGATAATTTTTCAATCTTCTATTAATATTGAATTGAATTTCATCATGGAGTATCACCTCCAAACTGATGTACAATATTAAATGAATATTTAGACACATAAAAAAATGCTAAGATTTTTTTAATGGAATTTAAAGTAGGATGAGATCAATATTTACCATTTGTTAAGTTCTCATACAACATCACCATCCAATTAAGTTTTCAAATAGATCCATATTAAGCTCTGTATAGAAAGTAATTTAGAACTCCTACCTGTTGTGATGTTGGAGATAAAATTTGTTCTTCGATTATCAACATTTAAGAGATTGAAGTGGGTTTTAAGGGGAACCTTAGCCTTAAGTACATTATCGCCTTTGATATCCTTGATAATATAAGAGTGGTGGTATATTTGATTTCACTTCCACTTAATATTTCTCATGTTCATGACGTGTTCCACAAGTCCCTCATGAGGATTGGTATGCCCGATCCCTCACATGTACTAAATATAGAGGCGGTACAACTGAAGAATAACCTATCATATAAAGACAAATCGGTGAAGATATTACACCATAAAGAAAATTTTCAATGAAACAAGATAAAAAACTTTTTAAAGTGCTAAAATGGAACAATATGTAAGAAGAGGAAACATAGGAACTGGAAGAAACAATGAAATATGAGTACCCTCATATATTCTGAACCGATAATATGTTTTAGAATTTTATGGATGGAATTTATAAAGTGGGAAGAATTTAAAATCCTTGAGTTTATAAATGATATATTTTTCTTAAAATAAAATATATTATATTATAAAATATTAGGCACATAACACACTTAGAGAAAAATAATAATTTTTTCATCAATGAAAATTATTAAATTAGTCAGCAATACAACCTATTAAAATTAAAGATATTACAAGGGGATAAAAAAAATTAAAAATATGAAAATTAAAATGTGAAAATATTGATGATCAAAATCATCTGGAATCATCATTTCCAAAGAAAATACTCTATAGAAATGAAAAAAAATATTATTAAACCGATCAAAATTATTGAGAATGGAAATATAGAACCTTAAGAGAAATTGAGGTGAATAACAAATAAAGGAATGAATTAGTTTTTGTAGGAGGTTAGGTGACCATTTTAAAAGTAATGTGAATGTTTGAATAGTAATGTGACCATTGGAATAGTAACCTGGCCACTGGGAATAGAAAATTGACCATTGTGAATAGTAACCTGACATTTGGAATAGTAACCAGACATCAAAATATTAAAATTTAATGTTAATAATATTTATCATGATTAATTTATGAAAATATAAATATTATAATACCATAAAATAAATATCATGATTAAAGAAAAAAATAAAATATATGCAAAATTTTAATAAACTCTATATTGCTGTATTTCATAAAAATCATAATTTTTATATTAAAATTTAAAATTACCTCAGATAAAAAAAATTATAAAGATAAAATTAGTGTCTCTTTTGAAATATTCACATAGAAATTATTTAAGGGTGAGTTTTTGGTGATTTTATGAAATAAATCATTTTTTAAATGAGTAAAAAATATACACTTTTTTCCATAACATGTGTGTCTTGAATTTCATCATTCATGATGAAATAAAGACCTAATTATTTATATAAATTTGAGACAAATAAAAAAATAATAATTTTATTAATTATTATTTATATTAAAATATATAATTTTTTCAAAAAAAAAATTAATTTCCAAAACCAAAAATGAAAAGTATTCATTTAAAATAACAATATTTCTCTTTTTCACACTTTTTTAAAATTAACAATTGGATTATTATTATAAAGGATTTTAAAGTCCTAAATTAATTTTATTATATGATATGTGATTCATTATGTATAAAATAATCCTATTAGAAATTTTACATTTCCGATGATATTTTATTTAATATTTTATTCCAAAAATACCCCTATACTCATGTATAAATGACCCCCTCTCTCCCGTGGGTAAACAACTACTAACTCACTTATAGAAGCCCAATATATTCTTAAATACTCTCTCTTAAACCCTCAAAAAAATTAGGAATTTCATGAATTAAACCAACTCCATTCATTACGGAAGTCTAGTGTGGTACAACGGAAACAACACCGAGAAAAAGTAAAAATTTTATTAACTCTTCCATCATTTTCATCAAAATATGATGTATTTTTACAATTTATTCTGAAAAAATATTCTAGAATTAATTATTAAATACATTACAATTATATAAGTAATTTTAAGCAACAATAAAAAATATATTTTTGAATTATTTATATTTTACACCTGTGTTTCTCTTACTTTGGACAACATTTTCTATAACGATCGATTAACCACCAATGATGACATTTAAAACTTCTTTTATATCACCACCCATATATATGGTAATAATAAATTATATATAATATAAATTTTTTTAATTTTTTTTAATATTATATAATTAATATTAGTTCTGTATTAATTACCTTGAACTAAATAGTAAAATCGAAGCACAACGAGAATGTTTTAAGAAAAACATGACATAAAAACACATCCACTTCAACAAAAAAAATTAATAAATATAATAAAATGATTATAATTGATAAATAGTAATCATTTTTATAATAATTATGTTCTGTTTTAATGTTTTAATAAACTTATGTTTATTATTTAGGAGGTGTAAAAGTAATTAAATAAATTTGGATTTAAGTTAGCGGGATTGTAAAACCCAAACTCTTTCTTTGGTTGATATATTATTATATATTTATTTTAGTATAAATGATCCTATAATATCCAAAATATGACCATTAAATATTATTTATTTTTCCTTTAGAGGGTATTCATGTTTCTACCCATATTAAATATTTTTCAATCCATTTACAATGCTTTTTAATAAATACTTCAATTATGAAAAAATATCTTGATTGATCTTGAGTTATTTCTCTTTTAAAGGAGTTAAATAATATTTTTTGAATGAGTATGATCTATATTATTAATTTTTGAATCCTAAGGTTTATTTAATGAAGTATTATATGTGAAAAATTTTATGAAATCCTTTCTTTTCCATAAGTTATTTCATGACTAATATTTTTAAATGTTCTATATGGCATGCATGATTATGATAAATTTTGATGTGACATGTAACACCTGGAAATTTAAAAATAATGAAATTTTATTCGATAGAGTGAATGAACCACAACACCAAGAATATATGAAAAAATATAATCTTGAGACCTTAAAATATATTTATTATTTTAGATAAAATCAACATAAACTATAGCTTGCAACACATGAAACACTGAGTTTCTTCAATAACTTATGTTATACATAAGTTTGAGTTTTAACAAACAACAATATACTGTTAATATTATTATTTAATATGATACTTCATTCCATGATGTTAAAATGGTGGTTATAAATAGTGCTGACTAACATATGTAGATATAGAGTTTTCAAATTGTTTTATTTGTCTATTGATTATAAAAAAAGAATCATTTAAAAGAATAATTATTGTTTTCTTAAAAATATAATTTTCTAAAAGATGGTTTAATGTCCCTTTATGAAAAATATTTTAAAATTATATTTTAACACTTTTATAGATTCTATTCGAAAAAATAATCTTCATTTTTTAAATCAAAATATTAAAATTATATTAGTTTCATTTTTTGGAATTTTTCTCAAAAGTTTTATTTTTTGATGAATAGTAAAAAATACAGGATTTAAATTGAAATAAAACTTTATGTCAAAAATATTTATATGGTTATATTATATTTTTAATTATTTATTAAAAAATATTTTTTCAAATTTATATTTTTTAATTCAATTTCTATAATTTTAATAATTTTCATATTGAATTTTTATATAAAAATTGTAATCTTTTGAACATTTTCAATTTAAAAACCTGATTTCTCGTTACATCTGTGAGATTAATTTTAAACTAAAAATTTCCACCTCTTTTAGTTAAATTTGTAAAACCAGATTGCATAATAATAATAATAATAATTTATTTTATTAAATAATTTGAACATAATTTTTTACTATAATGACGAGTGAAAATAGTTTAAACTAATTATTGCGATTAAGGTTAAAATATGGTTTCTTTCATTGCATGCGTTTGTGTTAAAATTAATTTTACACAAACATAATATTTTTATTTAATAAACTTGATTTAATATTCATCATAATTAGATATAAATTATCAAATAAATATTATTTTAATTTTATTCTTAAGGGATAAATTACCTAGGTAAATAAAAAGATAGAAGTTACTATGGAAAAAAGTAAAATTTTAAAATTTAGTAAACTTAATGAAAAAGGAATTACATGATAAACGTGTGTTTAATATTTTTTTGTGGATGTGATTCTAGACCGAATAACCCTTAAAATCCATTATTACTCTTTTGGATCCAAATAAGGTAAGGGAGACCTCCCTATAGTGAATGCATTTAGGTATTTACAAGAATGCCACTCTTCTGCCATTATAAAATTTCCCTATGTAACACCCCATGATTTTGAAAATAAATATAATTCATGAAACATTGAGTCTCTAAATAAAAACCCTTTGTTGTAACCTATCCATTAGACATAATGTTTCCACTTGTGTGATTTGAATTTTGAAAAAATGACATACATAATTGCATTTAGTAAGATATTTAGAGTCTGATAAGAAAATCTTAATTTTTGGAGAATAGTAACATACCCTTATAAATATTAATATTAATATTAATATGAAACTTATGAATAGTAAATAATAATAATATTTTATTGTCTTAAGGATAAAAGATAATGTGATATTTTTTAATTTTTTGAGGGGATTCAAAATGAATTATAGTTTTAAAATTGTTATTTCTCAAATAAATTATGATTTTATATAAAATTAAATAAAATCATATTTAGAAAATAATTTTACAAAAAATGGAGTTAATTTTTGAATTATAAACACCCAAAATGGGAAGGTTAAATTTTTTATATTTTTTTTTGAAATACTCGAATTTTTGTTGAATAGTAAAATATGGAAATTTGCTATATATATACATTATCAATTAAATTCACTATTTATAGCATCATGGTTGATGTAAGAACACTTGGTTTGAACTATTATTAACTTATTAAAATTATGGGTGACATTAATCAACACTATTTTTTGTCTTGATGGAAATAAAAAAATAATGAATACGATATTTAGAAATCACTCCTCTCCTCCACTATAACCCCCCACTCACTCTTCTCTTTACTCCTCTCAAGACATGTGACTTTTTTAAATACTACTAAAATATCCTCCCAATATCCTCAACCACATACAACATCCCTTGGTCTCATAAAAAGACCAAAACCTCTCACATAAATAGGCTCTCAAGGAAGATAACTTCAAGAGGTAAATTCCTCTTTTCATTTCTTTTATTTAAAGTCTATTTCCTTTCATTTTCATTCCTCGCTTCAATTCATTAATTTTTTTTGATTAATATAGTAACTTACATGTACTATAATGTTGTTAGTATAAAGGAATAATTCTTCATTATATTTTATTTTCCCTTGTTTTATACTAGAAATGAAAACACCATCCAAGATGTGTTAATTTATCACATTCAAGGACGCCAAGTTTTCAATTTCCATTTAATTCTCTAATTCTGATCATTAAACCATTTTTATGGTTGAACCAGACCATAATATATTTATCATAACTTATTTAATGTTATATAATCCCTTTTTAGGCAATATATTAATTTAGAAATCAAAATGAGTTTGTTGTGATCAAGAACAACCAATTAACCCAAATTACAGTCATTTATATTTCATATAATGATTCATCTTCAATACTAATAACTAATTTTTTTAAAAATTGTAATATTATTATTTTTCAATAATAACATATAACTTATATTCTAGACAACCATTCTCATTCAACATGTTTATCTGTACATGAATATAAGTAAAACAGTTCTAAAACCAAGGAAGAAAACACTCCCAAATAATGAAATTGAATATCTTAACCCATAAAAAGGACATGAATGAAGCTAATAATGTTATAATAAATCAATTAAATGATAATTATGTTCTTAATTATTAATTTATGATCCTAAATTTTATTATTCAAGTTATTTAGATCATTTTAGGAACCTCTTCATACTTAAGGTAAGGGTTTTCCAACCGAACCTCTATTTTCATTCATGTTACCTTTTTTATATACCTAACTGAATAAAATACTTATTCATTTATATGAACACCTCTTAATTTATATGTTAATTAATTATATATATATATATATGTTCCAACCATAATCATACATCCATTTATGAGGAGTTAAATGTTTTTAAGGAAACTTTCAAAATTCATTCTGAAATACACACACAAATCAAGGGAATCTCTCAAATTCATACCGATTTTCAAGGGAACCCTATAAATTTTTTTATAAAAAATAATTATTCAAACATCACTAATTTTATTATGAAAACAATATCTTACTTAACTTCTAGTTTTATACAATTATTTTTTTAAAAGAACTCATATTTTCAAAGTAAAAGAGTATTTATCTCAAGAATTACTCGATGATTTTATAAGAGTGTATTCATCTATTTCTAAAATATTTTTGATCCTTATGTATTATTGGGACTAATAATTTATGTTATGATTTTAAATATTATATTTAATGGTTTATGGCCAGTTTGATGGTGGATGTGATATTTTGACACTATTCATATTACTACTCGGAATGGTTAGAGATTATGTTACAGATTGGGGAAAGTTATTTACATATCATGTGTATATGTTGTTTATATTTATCCCAATTGATATAAGGAATGAATTGGAATTATTAAGTGATGGGTGGGTCCCACAACATCCCATCGATTCATTGTTAGGTATCATGAGACAAACTTCTATATTGGTAAAAAGCCTTGAAAAAATAATTATTTATAGTTTTGGCATGAGGCCTTGATAGTATAGTTACGATGACCGACATTATGAATTCCCCAATTATGAAACATTTAATTGAAAGATCATAAGGTCATTCTACTATTATAATTCCCATGATTGTGATTTATTATGGAATTATTTATTCATCTCCCATTCCTTCCATAATGTTTTCAAGTTCATTTTTAATGGTTTGTGTTTTCAGTTATTCACTTTGCATAATGGTTATGTTTATGATATCTTTGACTATTTTTCTTATGCTTACTGAGCATTTGAGCTCACCCCTTTCTTATGTTTCATTTTTCTAGTACATGAAGAGTTATATTTTAAATTACATGCATAAACAACCTAGGAGTTAAGGATGCTTTCAAATTTGTTTCAAAATAGTTTTTAACTTCAAGTTGTAATTTTGAACTTATGTATGTATCTTGTTTCAAAAGATACTAAACTATTTTTTCCAATGGGATTCATATTACTTGTTTATATTCTAATGTAATAAAATAATGTTCCAGCTCTGGGAAATTGATGTCGGGTCCTTGCATTTGGTATCAATGGATGTTTAGTATAAAACAAAGAAATTATATTTAGAAAACATAGATTGGGGAACAAAACCCTAAGATAGTATTTGGGGATAACCATTGAAAAACATCCTGGAATTTTTATAAGGAATAGATTATGTTGATATTTCTAGTAAATATATCATTTTCTGGATACTAAAAGTGGACGTGGTTCTATCACAAATGTACCTAGGAGTGAAAACTATGATAAAGAGTTTTAGGCTTGACCTGGGGTATCTTGGTACATGGAAACGGGCCTTACTACACACCTGGTTTGACACTCCTGGGGGATATGATTAGGATAATTCACATTTTATTTACAATCCATTTTGAAGGATTTAAATGTAAATTTTTATTTAAAATAACCATGTTCATGATTATCGGATTATCCATGCCCAAGATTTCAATTTATGATAAGTATTTTTCTAATTTGATATTATACATTATGATTCATAACTTAATATAGTGTTTTCCATTATTTAGAAATGACACATAGTAGAATGAATGGAAACCACATGAACATGTGTATCCCATTTAGGGATTTCCCTCCTATACCAGATAATGATGTTGGATATGGAGCTATGAATAGTGCAGAGAAACTTATAACTATAATGAGACTACTAAATCAGGTTATAAACAATAACCTTACCATTTTGGAGCATTTGAATCCACAACATGGATGAGCTATGTTAGATCAAGTTAAGTGAAAATATAATCCATAATTTAATTGGACTACAAACACATTCATATAGGAGTATGAGATAAGTTCACTAGAGAAAGTATTTCTCAATTTGGGATGTAACAAAAGAGAGAAGGTTGTCATGGAGGTTTATCATCTCCCAGGAGTTGCAGATAAGTGGTGGTCTTTAATTAAAAACAAAAATAAGTAGGAAAAATAAATGAAATGGAATGGGGGTATTTTAAGGAAATTTTCTTAGTAAAATACTCCCCTTATGAACAACGAGAATATATAGAAGGGAAGTTTCTAAATTTGAGGAAAAGAGAGGATGAGAATGTTTCAAAGTATGAAGATAACCTCACAAGGTTAACAAGACATTCTACAGACTACATACGTAATACAACGAGCAAGATTGATCTATTATTTTTTGGTTTATAACAATTCCTCCAAAGGGATCTATTCTCCCAAAGTTTCTCATCATATAATGATATAGGCTCAAGTGCTATCAACACAGAAAATTAATTCCTATGTCTTATGATTTTAAGTGAAAGAAAGAGAATAAGTGGTTGGATGAAAACACTGAAAAAGGAAATAAGGAAGTGGAGAAGCAGAGAAGAGTTGACCATCCCCCTCTAGGATAATTGTGGGAAGAGACACCATGGTACTTTCCTAAAGGGTATGAGATTTTTTTACAAGTGTGCATAAAAAGGAGACCTATCCTGGGATTGTAAGGGGAATAAAAATGCAACCAATTTTTAATGCTAAAATTTCAAGGATAAGGTACATTATGCATATGATTTTTCTATTCATCAAGGAATTCTCTGAAAATAAGGTCAAGGGAGAAAGGCTAAGCTTATGCGGGCATAACTATGGAGGTTGAAGTTCTTAACAATGCGGTGGCATGTAATTTAATTGTTTACTCTAACTTATCCAATGTTTTACTTGATTCTAGATCATCACATTCTTTTATATCTTCTCCATTTCCAAATAATATTATACATGTTCACTTTGATTTAATAATGTAATTTTCAGTCAAAACTCATAGGGGATGTATCATTGGAATACATATGTGTCGATCAGTACCCATCATGACATATAAACATGTTTTAGTTTCTAACCATATCATCATCCCCATGATTGGGTTTGATATAATCCATTGTATAAGTTGTATTTCACATTATGTTGTGAAGATCTATTACAATAAGAGGAAAGTTACGACTTTTGAGGACGATATGAAATCCATTATCTTTAGGGTAGAAACATCACCATATGATTCTTATCTAAATCCTCCCAAAATAGCTCTATTGAATTAAATTATTGGTGAGGAAGGGAATGAAATAACAATGGATGAGGAAAGGAATGTTCAAATAGAGGATGTTCCCATTATTAATGATTTTGTTATGTGTTTCTAGAGGATTTAACTAGACATCATCTAGAGCAAGAAATTGGGTTTTCCATTAGATTAATTTTTTTCAAGGCCCATATCAAAGAACCATTATAGAATGGCCATAGTGGAATTAGTAAAACTGAAGAAAAAAATAGAGAAATTGAGTGATAAAGAATTTATTCACCCTAGGCTTTCTCTATGGGGAACACTTGTTCTTCTCATTAAGAATAAAGATGGATCTATGAAGTTGTGCATTGAATAAAGGGAGATAAATGCTGTAAAAATAAAGAAAAGTATCCCCAACATCACATTGTAGATTTATTTGATCAAATTCATGAAGATCAATATTTTTCAAAGATTTAACATTGATATGGATATCATCAGTTGCGTGTGAGGAAGGAAGATATTCCAAATATAACATTTTGAACCAGGTACAAACATTACGTGTTTACAATAACACCTTTTGGACTGACTAATGAACCCTCTCTCTTCATGGTTCTAATGAATAATCATTTTAAGGTATATATTGATGTATTTTTGGTTGTATTTATTGATGAAATCTTCATATACTCCAAAATCTACAAAGATAATGAAAATAACTTGAAAATTATTCTAAAGACTCTTAGAAGAAATTGATTATATGAAAAGATTAGAAAATGTGAAATTTGGATACAATCAGCATCCTTGCTTGGCCACATTGTCTCTAAGGATGAAATATCTATTGATCCTGTGGAGAAAAAGGTTGTTCAAAAATTGTCTAATCTAGTGAACATTACTTTTGAACGTAGTTTTATTGGTTTAGTGGGTTATTATCAGTATTTCATTCAGAACGTTTTCTATTTATCCATCCCAATGAACAAGCTTACAGATAAAGGGGTTAAGTTTATATAGACAGAATAATGTGATGAATTTTTCAAATAATATATGAGGAGATTAGTGAATGCTCTGATCATAACTCTACCACCAGGGAATGATGGGTTTTTGACTTATAGTGATGAATCAAATAAAATACTTGGTTGTGTCTTTATGCATAATGATTGAGTTATTGCCTATACATCTAGGCAGTTAAAAATTCATGAACAAAACTATCCTACTCACAATCTTGAGTTAGAAACTATAATATTCTCCACGAAGATATGAAGACATTATCTCTATGGAGAAATATGTGAGATATATACAAAACATAAGATCTTGGAACATATCTTACCAATGAAATAACTCCACAAGAGAAAAACAAAATATATTGAACTACTCAAGGATTATGATCTTCCATAAACTACCTCTTATTAAAGGAAAATTCGATGGGTAATACATTGAGCAGGAAGGATTATGGAGTTAAAAACAAAATGAGGATTGAAAGGGATCCTATGTTTATGGATCTACTAAATATGGATATGGGAATTATGAAAGAAGAAAAAACATCAATTATTTTTCAATTGGTTTTCCTACCATATTTATTAGAAAGGATTAGAAGATCTCTGCCAGTTGATGAGAACCTTCAAAAGAAAATTAATGCTGTGAAAGATGGGAAGATGGCTGAATTTTATGTGAAAATGGAATTATGAACTTTGGGAAGAGTCTATGTGATACCTCTATACACAAGCTGATAAGGGATTTATTGGATGATGCCCATAGATTTAATTTCTTTATACACCCTGGTATCACTAGAATGTATAGATATTTTAAGGAACATTTCTTGTGGGACAACATGAAATGGAAGATTGTTGATTATATATCAAGATGTTTAATCTATCAACAAGTGAAGATTGAATGAAAACATCCTAGAAGAGTCACGCAACCTTTAACTATTCATACATGGAAATGGGATGAAATCACGATGGATTTTTCCACTGGATTACCCAAAACTCCATGACAGAATGATACAATATGGTCAATTGTTGATTGAATTACAAAATCTGCACATTTCCTTGATATAATTGTTGATTTTCCACTAGAGAAAATTGTAGGACTCTATATTAATGAATTTATAAGGCTAAATAGAGCACCTATTTCAATAGTGTCTTATCTCAATCCTTGTTTTACATCAAAATTTGGGAAAAGTCTTCAGAAAGTATTGTATACTGAGCTCCATTTAAGTACTAATTATCATCCTCAAACTGATTGACAATCAGAAAGGATGATCCAAAACTTAGAGGACATTTTGAGGTCATGTTCACTTGTCTTTCAAGGTATGTGGGATCAATATTTACCTTTAGTGTAGTTTTCCGACAATAATCATTTCTATTCAAGTATTAAATTGGTACCATATGAATCATTGTATGGAATGAGATGTCCTATGCCAACCTATTGGGATGAAAATGGAGAAAGGAAGCTTGTGGGTCCAGAGCTTGTGGGGGAAACAACAGTGAAAGTGAAGACTATTCAAGTCCATGTCAAAGCATCTCAATGCAGAAAAAAGCTATGATGATCATTGAAGGAAGGATTTGGAATTTCAAGTGGGAGATCAGGTTTTATTTAAAGTATCTACATAGAAGGGTGTTATAAAATTTGGGATGAAAGGGAATCTCAACCCAAGGTACATAGGCCCTTTTGAAATTCTAGAGATAATTGGAGATGTTTCATATCATTTGGCTATGCCACATAGCCTGTCTAACGTACATAATGTGTTCCATGTCTCATTGCTGAGGAAGTATATGCTAGACCCAATGCATATCCTCACTTATAAAGGTATATAATTGGAAGCTGACATATCTTACTGTGAAGAGCCTAACCAGATTCTAGAAACTAAATAAAAAATGTTGAGGAGTCAGATGACTTGACTGGTAAAAATAATTTGGAAAAATCATAAAACCGAAGAGGTAACATGGGAGCCTATGGAGAATATGATGAAGAACTACCCAAATCTTTTTGTGAGGTAACATTCTGGTACATTTGAGGCTGAATGATTGGTAAAGATGGGATAATGTAACTTTCATGACCCTCTCCCCACAAGGTGTAACCCTCCTAGGACGTCAATATGAGAAGGGAGATAGTGACCCCCTGAGTCCTGCCTCCAGTAGGCCCCGAGTTGGTGACTAGCACCGAGGGTATTGTAAACACACAATGGGGAGGCATTACCCTATAAGAGAACACATGAAAAAGAGAGAGAAAAGACATATTCCAACCAACTCCAACTCAGACTGCAATATAAAAGAAATCCCAAGTTGACATATGTTATGTCATGTAATAACAATTACAACTGTAACATAAACCTGCAAGTACAAAAGGAAAGTAAAAACAACATCGACCACGAAACCTGAACAACTCCTGCAACCCGAAGCTAGTTGTAACCCTCATGATATCCAACATAATCCTAGTGACTTGAAAAACTGTTTATATATATGTAGGGTGATTGTAACATTATACTCAGTAGGATACTCCCTAGTTCCTCTCATGGAAAAGTAATGAAAGAATACTAAAACATAGTGAGCAACAAGTGAAACTAACTCATCACCTAATCATGTATACTAAGTTCCCAGCCTCACCATGGCTACTCATACCAAGTATCGCATACAATATTATATAATATAATAAATATTATCAAGGGTACATCACTACCACATCCCCACTAGTTTTCCACTTTTACCTAACGTCGCATGTCCTAAGCATCTCTCTCCAAAAAGGCATGCCCACAAACACCTAGGTGTAGCACCACAATAGGCACCTAGTGCAACAAAACCACCACATCCACGTAACCCAAGTAACTTGGTGGTTTCTAGGATCCACCATAGCTTTCATAAAGTGCATCATATTTTAGGTATTAATCCTCAAGACATTATAGCCCATACATAGTGTAAGGTCCTCAATCCATTACCAACGATACAAGTTACACCTATAGTAGTCCATAGGAAACTATATCCAAACTATATGTGTAAATTACAAAAATCCATTACAACCCTCAACACACATATATGGGGAAAACTAAATATTGTTCCTAACAGCACTAGTAACTACTAAGAGAAGAGAGAAAGGCCAAAGGGGGTAGTCATCGATCAATCCTTCCAACATAATATTGGGGAAAACACCCCCAAGTCTCAGAATCCCTGAGGTGTCAGTTTCCCTAACTAACAGGGTGGAGTAGCATATAGAAACACAAAAGGACATAATATAATATAGTACACAACCACAATATGGTCATAACCTAGTCTTAGACTCAACTGTAGCTAACGTCTCTAGAACTCATGACTACCACTACTAAGACTTGGTATCCTATAAGCACACAACAATTTTAAAGATATTTTTTACATTACATCAATCTTTTTTTACCAGTTACACTTTACGTTAATTAATTATTTAAAAATTAATTAACCATTATCAATTACACATTATATTTCATTAGTATCACACCCAATGTCCACTATTACTTTATATTATAACCTCAACATTTCATCCCAGCAAGCTCCAACCCCAAGGGCTAACATCATTTATTCAATAATTTATTGACAACATTATTACATTACCATATTCCTAATAATTATAAAAAATCATTCTAATACACCCAACATGAGGGGGATCAACATAGTGAGTAGATGAAATCCTCTTCAAGTCTTTATCAACTATAATAGTAGCATAGACCCATCCCCCCTCGAGAAGATAAACACATAAAGTACATGGAATATCCCACACATCTTTGCCTCTTGTTTTGGAAGGAGGGTAGTAAAACCAGATGCTTTGAGTAGTGGGGAATGTAAAGAAGATAAACAACCAACATGATTCATCAAGAATCCAATCTTCAAATCCAGCCCATTTCACCATCTTCGGTTTCCTCCCTGACACCCACTTGCATAAACTAATACTTCTTTCCACTCTAGGTGTCGAATGTTTTCACAACCAATGGGCCTCCCAACCTCCACATTTCACAACATCCACCTAGGCTCAAAACACATCACAATAATCATGGAATAACATGGAATTTGGTCTCTTACCCCAAAACAAGTCATTCTTCCTTCACAGGAAATGAGCTCTCACAACTCCAAGCATAAGGGTCATGGCCTTTACAAGCAAGAGGGTAACTCAGAACCCTATGAGGAATTATCTTTTATCAAACAACCTATTATTTAAACCGTCTTCAATTAACCATTTCAATATTAGTAGAATCTAACTATGGAAAACGTAACGAGAAAGATATCATAGCTATCATAATAATTAAACATGCTTAATACATCAATTTGATTAAAATCAAATTACAACAAAAACAAATGGATTCATTTACATGCATCTTTATCATTAGACAAATAATTATCAATTAATTCTGGATTTATGTTCTTTAACATTTTCATCAATAATGACATGCTAACAAGAAAAGCATAGATATCACACTCTCTAGAAAAATCTAGAGCAATGACATACTGCCGATACCAATTTATTTCTCCAGTTAAAATATTTATTATATCAATTCCATTGTGATCCAGTGGGATAAAACATTCTAACTCTATAATTTCTTGTAAAAGTATATAGAAACCACAAATCCCTTACATAAAAAGGTTTTCGATGCTATTTTCATGAGAACAATCCATCAAAATAGATCACAATCACATCTCCTGGAGGACTGAATCCACTTGAGGATGTAGAGACACCACCACACCATCCCAAACCCAAGAAAAATACATTAGGGGTATGAAAATATCATTCCATAATAAATCATGGAGAAACAGAAGGAGCGGAACCCGGAAAAGAAATGATAGATATTACCTTATACTGAAGATTGATCGATACGGCTTGGTTGCACCAAAATGGGGGGTGCATAAGTAGCAGGAAAAACATAAATGGGAAATGATCCAAGGATTAATGTTTGATCACAATACTCCTATGGGAAAGAATAAAGGTTCAAGAATATCACACCAAAGAAAAAGGAGGAAGAACTAGGGAGGAAAATATTTCATCCGTTTAGAAGATTTAACAGAGCAGCTGTTTAAAATATTGTGGATTTTACATTAAAAGAGGATAAAATTAATCCATAAGGTTTGACCTAGTAAAGACATAGCAAGGTTTAGGAAAATTAATATTAGAGTTATGTTATTTGAATCATCCTTAAATCCCTTAAAACATGAATTTTGATGCATTTTTCGGAAAAGAAAACATTAAGTTGGTTCAACTAGAAAATATGAAAATTCAAAAAAGCAAAAGTTAAATAGTTCTGAAAACACTATTCATAAAATAGTTTCTATGACAGTGTTCCTTGACACTATTTCTGTGACACTGGTTTTGTACCACTGTTTATGTTACACCATTTCTATGGCACCATTTCAGTGACACTATTTCTCTGCCACTGTTTCTGTGACATCATTTCTATTCCCCGATTTCTGTGACACTATTTCTGTGAAACTATTTTGTGAAATAGTTTGGAATTTTGGAAAAGTAAGTGGCACCATTTCATGAAATAGTTTGGAAATTTGGAAAAGATTGTTACACCATTTCATGACCTCATTTCATGAAACAGTTTCAGAATTTTGCAAAGTAAGTGACATTGTTTCATGCCACCGTTTCATGAAATATTTTAGAAATTTTTCAAATTAAGTGACACCATTTTGTGACACTTTTTCGTGACACCATTTCAAGAAATGGTTTGGAATGTTTTCAAAGTAAGTGATATCATTTTATGAAACTGTTTCGTGAAACAATTTGGAATTTTGGAAAAGTGTTGGGGATAAGTTACCTTGACCATCTAGAACACCTCAACCACCATATTTGAGTAAAGGAATGAACCATGTTGATTCAGGACATTACATCAGATACCTCTCAAAACATTATCATCCTAGAGAATCCAAAACCAACCCATATTTGAAGGGGTCCTAACGACCACCCACTGGGATACCTATCAAAGAGATCACTCCACAAAAAGCAACAAAAGAAATCAATCTCATAAACATGAAAGGTCTCTATTCACAAATGGACATCATTATGTGAAAATAGTTAAACATCAAACATATTATGGTAATGATAATGTATCTATGGCTCATGTTCCCAAGTACTGTCTTCCATGCCATAATGTCACCAAAATTCACCAACCAAGTGAATAACATGCCTGTGAAATGCCTTCTCCTTGTGGTCCTGGATCTCTATAGGCTGCTCCTCAAAGGTACCATCATCAACAACATAAATGTCACCCCAATCAATGACTTGAGAGTTTTCATGAAGATAGGGATGAAGCTACAACACATGAAAAACATCGTGTATCCGACTCATCTATGGGGAAGTGCTACTCGATAAACCATGGCTCCAACACGAGCCAAAACATCAAAAGGCCCCACAAAATAGGGAGAAAGCATACTACCATGAAAAAACCTTCACTTACCATGATGATAAGTATCCTTCAAAAACACGTGATCCAAAACATCATACTCTAAAGGTCTTATCCTTTTATCAACATAGGATTTCTGACAATCCTACACTACCTTTGTCCTCACAAAAATCACCTGAACCATCTCTATCATATTATACACTAGTTATGGTCCAAGAACTGCTGAATCTCCAACCCCAGTCCAACACAACAGAAAATAGCGTGGTTAGACATACAAGTATTTAAACGGTGTCCAAAAAATGGTGGAGGGAAAACCATTGTTGTAAGAAAACTCCACCAAGGGTAAGTTACTCATCTATGAACATCCAAAATCTAGGACTGAAGAGCACAACATATATTTATATTTTTGGATGTTTTTCTCTGTCTTACCATCAATATGAAGATGAAAAGAAGTACTAAGGAATAGATGAGAACCAAAATCAACATGGATACCTCTCCACACCCTGATATTAAAACGAGGATCTCGATTAGAAATGGCCAACCTTGGGACTCAATGAAGACTCACCACCTCCTCTAGATAATGCCTCGAAAAAACAACCACTTATCTGGACTCCTTGATCGATATAAAGTGGGTTGATTTTTTCAAATGATCTAATACCTCCGATATAGAATCCTGTACTCCCTAATCTCATGGTAAACTAGTAAAAAATTCCATTAGGATGTCCTCCCATTTACACTGAGGAACATATAATAGCTAGAGGAAACCACTAGGGACACGGTGCTAGACCTTCACCTTATGGCATACCAAATATCGAGAACCACACTCCACAACTTTACGATTCATCCCAGGCCACCAAAACTTACTCCTAAAGGTTCGGTACATCTTTTTCATGATAGGATGTTTCGCTAAAGGTGAACTATGAACACTCTGAGAACCATCTCATGCATCTCCAATGGAACTAAAATCCTTCCTTGATACAACATGTGGTGTTTTTCATCCATAGTCCAACCATCAAGGGCCTCACCCAAAACAAGCCCATATCTCCAAACCTCCACCTGTAGATCCCCTAACTAGGACTCTTCCACTTGATTAAATAGAGATTACTACACCATCATTTGAAAATTTTAACCTCTGCCCACAACTTCTCCCATATTGAGATGTAATGCTGAAATTTCTTCCATCACTCTCTTGGAATCACCATTTTCATGCACAACATCAAAAAATGACTTCCTACTTTGTGAATCACCTACAAAATTCCCCTTCCCATGTGTATATGATATTTTGAAGTCATATTTCCATTATAACTCCATCCACCGATGCTGCTGGAGGTTTATGTCATGCTGAGTGAAAACATTCCTCAAGATCTTATGACCAGTGAAAAACACAAAGCACTTGCCAGTAAGGTAATGTATCCACAACAACAGATCTAACACCACAACCACTAACTCAAGATCATGGGTGGAATAGTTACAGTCATGGGGATGCAACTTCCGGGACCTATAATAAATGAGTGATATCTACTCCATAAAAACCCAACCTAACCACAGATGAGAAGTATCACAGAAGACATCAAACTGAACTCCCTCTGCTGGAAGACAAAGAACTAGAGAACCTACCAAATTCTTATTTAGATACTCAAATTCTACCTAACACAGATCAGTTCACAAGAACACCCGATCCTTCCTGGTGAATGTTGTTAGAGGAGTCACAACCCCAAAGAAATCGGCTAGAAACCTCCTGTAGTAGTCTGAAAGACCAAGGAAACCTCATATCTCTTCCACTATATTAGGGGATTCCCAAGACACAAGATCTTCTATCTTCAATGTATTCCTGACTACACCCTACTAGGACACAACATTCCCCGAGAAACAAACTTCTTGAGCCAAAAACTCACACTTTTACAACTTCCCAGACAACTGTTGTTGACGAAGAACACCCAAAATGGCATGAATATACACTTCATGTTCTTCCTTAGATGCGTAGTAAACAAGTACGTCCTCAATAAAAACCACAAAAAATTATCCAAGAACTCATGGATCACAACGTTCATCATCCCCATGAACACAGATGGAGTATTTGTCACACTGGACGACATTACAATGAACTCGTAATGCGCATGACGGCAACAAAAATCCGTGTTTGGGGTATCTTCATCCTTCACATGCATCTAATGATATCCTGACCACAATTCAATCTTCAATAACCAACATGCACCCTTTAGTTGATCAAATAAATCATCAATCTGTAGAAGAGGATAGCGATTCTTCATTGTCACTTTGTTTAAGTGATGATAATCGATGCACAACTGCAAAATACTGTCAAACTTCATCACAAGAAAAACTGGTGCACCCCACGGTGACACACTCAGCTGGAAAAAACCTTCTTGTAAAAGACTATTGAGATATATATGCATCTCTCATAACTCAAAAGGTTATGTCCTATAAGCAGACATAGATATAAGAGACGCTCCTGGCTTTAGCTCGATCCAAAACACAATCTCTCATCATGAAGGTAATGCTAAAACCTCTTATGGAAAGACATCAGGGTACTCTTCTATGACCTTAGGAAATTCCAACTGCTTAACCTCCAACTAACTCAACATCAACTCAACCATCATGGGTGAGAGGGACGAAACATGCCCCTAACCCATCTGAGGGTCTCACTTGCCAAAAAATGCAGTTTTCACTCTATTAGCATCAAATAACACCACTTTTCTACTGAATAAATCCACAAAAGTCATCCCCAAATACAACCAATCCACACAGAGGATGAAATCATATGGTTTTATACATAAACATAAGAAATATTCCCAAGAGTGGTGCTATCCTAGTACTATCTCACAGCCTTTAAATACTTCAAACAAGTCAGCTCGAACTCCATCTAGCGTGGTCAACGACAAGGGCACTTGAAGCCTCCCAACCTCAAGTACCAATGCATTTAATGTGGTTGGTGATATAAAGGAGTGTGTCTCTCTTGAATAATAATAGCATACACCCATGTTGAAAAACATCAAAGGGCTCCTCAAACGATGTCTGGCTTTCCTGGAACTGGCAATGAAAAAGAATGAAGCTGAGGACAGGGAGCCTCCCATGGTCTCCCCATTAAAATAAAAGCACAAAGAATAATGATACATTATCATCTCCTAGGTCTCTACCTTATAACTAGTAGCACCAAATTTTGTAGCCACTTGAAACATAAAGGTCCGTGCAATAGATCAGAGGGGTCCCTAAATTCCTATGTCTCAGCTGGTCTCCAGTGTTTACATCACAAGATAAACTTAACTGAAACTGTTCCCTACCAAACCATGAAACCTCACATATGCCTAAGACAAAACACCATCTTATCCCTCAACCTCCCTCTAATACCACTCTTTCATGAACCCCTCCCCACAAGGTGTAACCCTCCTGGGCCAATAATGTGAGAATAGAGATAGTGACCCCCGAGTCCCGACTCCAGTAGGCCCCAGGAAGGTGACTAGAACAAAGGGTATAGTAAACACACAATGGGGAGACGTTACCCTCTAAAAGAACAAATGTGTAAGAGAGAGATAAGATAGAAACCCACCAACTCCAACTCAGACTATAATATAAAAAAGTTCCAGGTACACATATGCAATGTCTTACAAGAACTACTAAAACTGAAACAGAAAACTACATGTATCAAAGGAATGTAAAAATAGCAGTGACCACAAAGCCCAAAAAGCTACTGAAACCACAAGATAGTACTAACCAGGATTATCCCAAACCATCTACAAGTTACCTAAAAAAAACTTATATATACGTAGGGAGATTATAATAGTATACTCAACAGGATCCTCCCAAGATCTTATGAAGAAAAAGTAAAGAAATCACGATAAAGAATAGTGAACAACATGTGAAACTAACTTGTCAACTTAACATGTATACTAATTTCCCAGTCTCACTATGGATACTCTCACCAATTATGGAATAAAAGAGTATATAATATAATAAAAAATATCAAGGGTACGCCACTACCACTTCCCCACTGGTTTTCCAATTTTCCCCAATATTACACATCCTTAGAATCTCTTTCCAAATAGGATTGCCTACAGACACTTGGGTGTATCACCACAATATCCACCTCATGCAACAAAACCACCACATCCACGTAACCCAATTTACGAGGTAGTTTCTAGGATCCACCATATCTCTCATAATGTGTATCATACTTCGGGTATTAAACCACAATCCATTATAGCACCTACACTGAGTAAGGATTCTCAAGACATCACAACCTATACACGTTACACCTATAATACTCCATTTGAAACTATATCCAGAATATATGTGTGTGAATAACCACAAACCATTATAGCCCTATACATACATATATTGGGAAAACTTACCACTGTACCTACGATAACTAGTAACTACCAAGAGAAGAGAGCTGAGCCAAAGGGGTAGTTATCCGTCCATCTTCCCACCAAAATTTTTGGGAAAACACTATAAGGGATCCGAATCCCTAGGGTGTCAGTTTCCTTAAATCACACGGTGGATTAGCATATAGAAACAAAAAAGTACAGAATACAGTATATATCTAAACCACACCATGGGCACAATCTAGTCTTAGACTCAACTAAAGCTAACATCTCTCGGACTAACGGCCGCCACTGCTAATACTAGGAAACTTATAAGTACATAACCATTTAAAGGGATTTGTTACATTACTTCATTCAAATTTTTTCAGTTGCATTTTACCATAATTAATTCATTAAAAATTAATTAACCATTATCAATTACACATTATACTTTATTAGCATCACACCCAAAGTCCACTATTCCTTTAAATTGCAACCTCAACATTTCATCCCAGCAAGCTCTATTCCTAAGGGTTGGCATCATTTTTTCATTCATTTATTAACAACATTATTAAATTTCTACATTCTCTGTCATTGTAGATAAACATTCTAATCTACCAAACATGAGGGGGATCAACATGGAGAGTAGATGAACTACCCGTAAAGTATTTTCCACATATAGCAGGAGCGTATACCCATCCAAACTCAAGAAGATAAACATGGAAATAATATGGCATACACCGTACATTATCGCGTAATTTTTTTGAAGGAGGGTAGAAAAACTGTTTGTCTTGAGCAATGGGTTATGTAAATAATATAAAAAACCAAAATGTTTCAGCAAGCATCCAACATTCAGATCCAACCTATTTCACCATCTCGATTTTCCTCCCTAACACCAACATCCATTAACCGATGCATCTCGGCACTCTAGGAATAAAATGATACCACCAGCAATGGACCTCCCTATCCCAACATATCAAAACATCCATCCATGCTCACAACACATCCCAAGAAGTAGGAAATAACAAAGAAAGATAGATCTTGGCCCAAAACAAGGCATTATTCCTTCACATGCAATAAGATCTCATATCTCCAAGCATATGGATCTTGGCCTATAAAAGTAAGCAGGTAACTCAGATCCCTACAAAGAATTATATTTTGTCAAACAATATGTTCTTTAAACCATATTGAAATAACCAGTTCATTATTAGTAGGTTCCAACTATGGGAAACCTAACCAGAAAGCTATCATAGTTATCACAATAATTAAACATGCTTACTGTATCAATTTTATTAACCTCAAATTACAAAAACAACTAGATTCATTTACATACCTCTTTATCAATAGGGAAAAAATTATCAATTAATTATGGCTTTATGTTCCTTAATAATTTCATCAAGAATGACATGATAAAAAGCAATGCATAGAACCATACTATCTAGAAAAACCTAGAGGCAATACCATGTGATCAATAACAATTTACTTATCCGGTTAAAATATTGATTATGTAAATTCCATTATGATATAGTGGGATAAACAAAGATAACTATATAGTTTCATGTAAAATGATATAGAAAATATGAGTACCATACCACAAAAGGTTTTTGATGCTATTTACATGAGAACAATCCAACAAAATAGATCATGATCACCTCTCCTGGAGGACTGCATCAACCTGAGGATGTTGAGGCACCACCGAACCATCCAAAACCCAATAATAATACTTTAGGAATATTTAGATAGAGTTCCATAATAGGGAAAGGAAAAAAAAGTATAGAAACCCTGAAAAATGATGATAGATCATACCTTATACTGAAGATTCATCGATAATACTTGGGCGCACCAAAACATGGGGTGAACATACAGCAGGAAGAAACATTAAGGTGAAACAATCCATGTATTAAGATTAAATCACTCCAATCCTATGGGAAGGAGGAAATTTTAAAGAATCTCCCACTAGAGAAAATTGAGGAAGAACAATGGAGGAAGATATATCGTCCTTTTAGAAGATTTAACAGAGCAACAGTTTAAGATACACTGGATTTTCTATTAAAAAATGATCACATTAAACCACAAAGTTTGACTAAGTAAAGGCATCCTGAGCCTTATGAAAATTAATATAGGAGTTATGGGATTTGAATTGGACTTAAATCTCTTTAAAAAAGGATTTTAAGTCATTTTTCTTCAGAGAAAACATTAAATCGACGATATTGGAAAAATCTGGAAATTTCACCAAGGAAAAGTGAAATAGTTATGGAAACATAGTTCATGAGATATTTTATGGGACACAGTTTCTATGACAAATTTTTTTTGAAACCATTTCTATGACACTGTTTATGTGCCACCATTTATGTGGAACCATTTTCTAGGCATCATTTCTATGACACCATTTCTATGCCACCATTTCGGTGACACAGCTTCGGTGACACTATTTCTATGACACCGTTTCTGTGAAATAGTTTCATGAAACTGTTTTGAATTTTGGAAAAGGAAGTGACACCATTTTGTGAAACTATTTCATGAAACAGTTTGGAAATTTGGCAATGTATGTGACACTGTTTTGTGACACCATTTCGTGAAACAATTTGGATATTTGGAAAAGTGACACCATTTTATGAAACAATTTGTAAATTTTGAAATATAAGTGACACCGTTTCATGAAATAATTTCATGAAATAGTATTGAAATTTGGAAAATTAGGTGACAACATTTCCATACACCATTTTATGAAACAATTTGGAATTTTGTCATAGTGTTGGGGATAAGATACCATGACCTCCCAGAACACCTCAAAATACCAGATTTTAGAAATGGAATGGACTAAAGTGGTTTGGTACATTACAGTAACACCCCAAGATTTTGGAAATATATTTAATGTAAAATATAGAGAGTCTCTACAAAATAACACTTTGTTATCACCAAGCTGGTAGACATAAAACTTCTGCCTCTCTGACTGGAATTCTGAAAAACAAACATACACGGTAACGTTCAGTCTGATATTTAGAGTCTAATAAGACAAATATAATTCTTGGGGAATTGTAACACACCCTAATTAATAGTAATATGAATAATAATATCACCCCTTATGAATATTAAATCATATTATTATTTTTTTTCTTATGGTTATAAGATAATGAGATCTTGATTAATTTTTTCAAGGTGATATAAAATGAATTTTTGTTTTAAACTTTTTATTATTCAAATAAATTTGGATTTTATTTAAAAATAAATAAATAATTTTTGGAAAATTATTTCAAAAAAATATAGTTCATTTTTTAATTATACACATCGAAAAATGGTTAGAGTTAATTTTTGGTATTTTTCTGAAATACTCATATTTTTTAGGTGTAGTAAAATGCAGAAATTTACTGTATATATACATTTTCAGTTAAATTCCATATTCCAAGAATCATAGATAATGTATGAACACTTGGTTCGAACTCACATACACTTATTACTATTATGGGTCACATGAATCAACACTATTGGTTGTATTGAGGTAAATAATAAAATAATGAATAAGATAATAAAAAATCACTGGTCTCCTCCAATATAAACCCACCCTCACTCCCTCTTCTATTCACTCCTATCAAGACTTATGACATGACTAAATTCTAATAAAATATACTCCCAATATCATCCCCCAAGTACAACAGCCCTTGTTCTCATAAAAATACCAACACCTCTCCCATAGATAGGTTCTCATGGAAGATAACTTCATGAGGTAAATTCCCCTTTTCATTTCTTTTATTTCTAGTCCCTTTATTTTCTTTTTCTTTACTCACCAATGTTTATCCAAATGTTGTGATGACTCTAGTACTTTACATGTACTATAATTTTTTATAATAAAGTAATAATTCTTAATCATATATCCTTTCCCCTTATTTTATACTATAAATGAAAACACCATCCGAGATGTGTTAATTTATCACATTCAAGGACGATGAGTTTCCAATTTCTATTAACATGTTCTATTATAGTCATAAAACCATTTTTATGGTTAAAAACGACTATAATATATTTATTATAACTTATATGAGGTTCTGGGATCCTTTTTTGGACATGATATTAATTTATAAATCAAAATGAGTTCGTTGGGATAAAAAACCACCAATTAACCCAAATAATTCTCATTAAAGTTTTAAATAATGATTCATCTTCACTAAAAAGAACCAAAAAAATTTTATAACCATTTAATATTATATTTTTTCGCTAATAAAATATAACTTATATTCTGGACAACCATTCTCATTCTACATGTTTATCTGTACATAAATATAAATAAAGCCATCATGAAAACTAAGGAAGAAAACACCCCCAAACAATGAAATTGAACATCTTAACCAATAAAATGTCTATGAATGAACATAAAAAGGTTAGAATAAATCAATTAAATGAAGTAGAGGTTATGTAATTATTAATTTATGATCCTAAATTTTATTATTCCGGTCATTAAGATGAAATAAGGAACACCATCAAACTTAAGGTATGAGTTTTGCACCCAAACCTCCATTTTCATTCGGGTTACATTTATTATCTACATACCTCAATTAAATTATTATTCATTTATATTTACTACTCATAATTTCTATGGGAAAGATCTATATATATTTTCTTACCATAATCATACCATTATTTATGGTGAGTTATATGTTTTAAATGGAACTTTCAATGTTCATTCCAGAATACATGGCCGATTCAAGGGAATTTCTCAAATTCGTACAAATTTTCAAGGGCACTCTATAATAAAATTTAGAAAAAAATATTCTTATAAAATCACACATTTTATTATTAATTTCTATATTATTTAACTTTTCGTTTTATATAATGTTTTTTTTAATATCACTTTTTTTAAATGTAAAATAGTATTTATCTTAATAATTACTTGATCATTTTAAGAAGTGTATATTCATCTACATAAACACACTTGATGATTATTATGTATTATTGGGAATAATATTTTATGATATCATATTCCATAATATATTTAATGGTTTATGATCAATTTGATTGTGGATGTGCTATTTTGATACCATTCATCTTACTACTCAGAATGGTTAGTGATTATGTAACATATTGGGGAAAATTATTTACATATCATGTGTATATGATGTTTATGTTTTTCCCAATATATATTAGAAATGCATTGGAATTAGTAAATGATGGGTGAGGCCCTCTGTATCACCATAGTTCATTGGTAGGTCTCATGAGACAAACTAAGGTCTTGGAAAAAGGCCTTGACAAAATGATTATTTATTGTCTTGGAACAAGTCCTTGACAGTATGGTTATGATGTCTGAAATTATGCATTCCATCATTATGAAACTGGAAATTTAAAGTTCATGAGGTTATTCTACTAGTACAATAGACATGATTTTTCATTATTATGGCATTATTTATTGTGCTCTTATTCCTTCCATAATGCGTTCAGGTTCATTTTTAAATGCATGTGTTTTTAGATATTCAACATGCCTAATTTCATGTTTGTGATATCTCCCCTATTTTTATTACCCTTAATAAGAATTTTAGATCACCCCTTTCTTATGATTCATTATACCAAGACATGAAGAGGTATATTATTAATGACATGAAGAAATAACCTAGGTGTTATGGATGTTTTCAGAGGAGTTTCTAAATTGTTTTTCATTTCAAGTTGTAATGCTGAATTTATATATGTATATTTTTTCCAAAATCTACTAAACTACTTGGTCCTTTAAGATACATATTCCTTGTTTAAATTCCAATGTAATAAAATAAGGCACTGTCTCATGGAAATAGGGTTGGGTCCTTACACCCTCACTCTCCTCACGTATTGACACCTTAAAACCACTTTGATTTTGCTAATAACTTCCCAAATAACTTCCCAAAATTGATCTCATATTACAGTAATTTTTATTTTTTGAATTAAATCCAACCATTCAAGGCATTAGTTCAAACCTAAAGAGGATACCAGTAGAAGAGGTTATATTCTTGAACGTGCATCTTTATTTTACCTATTAGTGGACATTCATAAATTTTTATTAAACCATGATGATATTATAACATCAGTATGTTACATATACTAGGATTTTATTATAATAATTTTATGACATACAACCATATACTCTTGCATCAAATGGATTACAAAATCATACTTTGTTTGTACAACAGACTACCGCATCATGAAATGATGTCATTATTTTTCCTATTATAATGTCTCAATATTGTGTATGATGATAAATATAAAGTATATATATATATATGACATTTAAAAAATTATTATACATATGGATTCATTATTTCATATATTATTTATTTTATTCCATTTCTTAGGAGACAATATAATGTGACTCATGTGTGCAGTGGACTACCACCTTGCAAAACGATACAATTCATCTTTCACTAACACTAAATATGGAAGGTGATAAGAACAAATGTTAATGATTATATTATATATATATATTAAACAATTATTATATTAATGACATATTTATAATATTGGAAAGATAATGTATCATTTTGTTTTTTTACCCTTAAAGTTGATAACATAATTTGTTCACTTGTGGACTACACCCTTTATGAAGTAACATGACTGTATTTTCATCACCTCACCACATGGATAGTATATATATATAAATAATTATATATAATTAATGATATAATTATAATTATATAATGGTAATATATTACTTACGAACTATCCTCAATGATCTTCTAAAAATGAAAACTTAATGCGTACATACAACCTACAATCTCAGTGATCATAACATACTTCATTTTCATAACCATCTTTCAAGATTTGTTTTAAAATAAAAATTGATGTAAAAAATTGATAATTACTTCATTATTTTTATTTATATTATAGAAATATATAATACGGTCAAGAAACATATATTTAATTATGAAACATGCATGGGAAAACAAGAAAATTAATATACAAAACAATGAAAATAATGAAAGATTATTGACAAATAGGTGATAAATTGTTATAAAAGGATCATATGTGATATCATAAATAATAATACTTTTCATTTAAAAGTTAATAACTTTCTTAAAACCATTAAAAATGAGGATAAATCACCTATAACCAAAAAAAATCATAAGGTAAGGGATTTTTTTTCTCAATTTCTGTTCATTAGGTTAATATTCTAATTTATTGATTATGCCCTGATTAGATTATATGTTTAACGAATTTTGAGTACCTTATGTTTTATTTACACCAGTTTTTTTTTGGATTTACAGTTGAAACAAATAATTAATTTATTGATTAGTTTTCAATTCTATGTTATGATCATTACAATTATTTATTTCATAATCTCATTCTATTCGAGATTGTTTACTCTTGAATTTCAGTTGAAAGAAATTAATTGAAAATTTCATAATAAAACTATATTATTTTATTATTCTATTTTTATTAAATATATTTTAATATTATATTACAATTTACACTATATGGAACTTAGAAATATTGAGAAATTATTTTCATGGAAACCCAACTTCATTTTTATCTTCAGCTGGAGCATGTTTTTTTATGAAAAACCATGCTTTCAAAGAATATTTTGGAATATGTTTTTCACCTTATGGAAATTAATTTTTGAATTTTTTTAACCAATTTTTACTCTGTAATTTTTTTTTGAAATAATTATATGTTTTTTTAAAAACATTTCTTATTTTTCTTTCACCAAGAACAAACAATTCTTTATTTTAGCATGTTCGCCATGAAAGGAATTTTTAGCTATCATGGCCAATAAAATGTTTTAATTATTCTTTTATAAGGTTAAAATATATTTTTTGATGAAAAATATTTTCAATTTTTATTTGCAATTTTAGTTATTAAATGTTATTTTAAATAATAGGATTTCAAAAATATTTTTCAAAATAAAAAGGATACTTTTTTTTGGATAATTTTAAAGTAATTTTATGGTATTTATATTTTTCAAGGGAAATTTTATTATTATGACCACAAGGGGTTTATAATATATTTATATTGCCTTTATTCTTAATTTTAACAGTATAAGATCATTTTGACCAAGGATAATATTGAAATTCAATCCCCTCTTTCTTTATTGTAGTCATTAACTTCCCCTTGGGTTATGCAACTTCCTATGATAATTAGTAATTAAATTTCCACTGAATATCCATATTATTTATCATGGATATGTTTATTTCTTAAATTTTATATCATTACTACATATAGTGTTCTACATTTCATTTCATTTGTTTATCAAGGTAAATATTGATATATCAATATTCTTTAATCGATAAAGCTATTTTATAAGCCATATTATTTATAAATTAAATTAATTATTCGATATATGAGGAATGATTTGGATAGGTATGACATGGGTTGGGGCTGGTTAAATTAAGACACTTGATGCATTGATTGTCTTATGGGATGAATCCGTTGGATAGACATAATTAAATAGGGTTTACACCCAGTATGTTTTAAACATTTTTGTGAATCTTTATGACTAGAAAGGTATTATATACCCAGGAAACATGGATTCAAGAATAAGTATTTTCCTTTATTCAATATTTAGTTATATCTACATAATATATTTTCAATTATATATTATCCATAGATCTATTTAATTCCAATATATTTAAATGTCATGGGTTTCCATTATTTACCATTCCATATCGATTATTCCATATCTTGTTATGATTGATATGTTATTGATTAAATAGAATGTGTGTTTAGATATTTACCTTTACCAATTCTTCACCCCATAATGATTATGTATTTGGATTCATGATTTATTTCTCTATACTTTACCATTACTGAGCATTTAGGATCACACTTATTTTGTTTTATTTCCCTCTAATTCCATGAAGAGTAATATGTTTGATATGAAAGGATATTATAGATGAAATTAATTTCTTCTAAAAAAATTATATTGTAATTTGTGTATTAAATGTTAATAAAAAATATTGTACGTATCTTTTTTATGAAGACTACCAAACAATTTGGTCCTTTGGGTTCAGATTACTTGTATCTTATGACATTGTAATGAATTATGACACCATCTCCATGATACTATGGTCATGGTTGCTATATTTTTTTTGGGATAATGTTTATTTGAAACCTTGTGAACTAGATTTATGAGTAAATATATTTGAGAACCTAACCCTATGATAGGCATTGAGGATTATATGTAATATCATCCTAAAGTTTTGGGTAGGTATAGGTTTTTTGGTTTTCCCTTGAAATATTTCCCTATCGAGATACTGAAGGGGGCCACATTTTAGAACAAATGTATATTGGGATAATAAATATGAAAAGGGTGAATTGGTATTAAACCAATCATCTCATGGTGCATGAAAATGGACCATATTGCACATGTAGTTTAACACTCCCTAGGGGTATGATTAGAACAATTCACATTTTTTTTTAAAAACCATCATGCCTAATTTGAATTGATGATGGAAATTAATGACTTATGTTCAACTATAGACCAAGGAAGGACCTATGTTGATATACAAATGGTGAAGTATTGGTATTAAAGTATTAAATAATTGAAGTATTTTTCCAATGTTATTTAGGTCATAAGAATCATGAAGCATGTAAGTATTATGTCAAATTTTATAATAATTTATGCATTAATTATCACAAATTTAATTAATACCATCATGAAATTTTGAGATTAAGGTTGATCATGAGTTCCAGTTCTTAAACACAACTTTTTCGATTTTATGTGGTGGGGGAATTCCATGGTTAATGATATTTTTGGAGAAATTTATTACAATACATCCCATTAGTTTGTTACACTTTGTATTGAAAAAGTTATTTGAGGAATATTTCCTTCACATGTTATACATATAATTTTAATGGTCTTGATATACTTTAAGATTATTATGATATTTAATGAAATTGTAATAAAAGTCAAATAAGATTATTATAATTTTAATTTTTTTACTGAAAACCATAGTAAAAAGGTTATATAACTACTAATTTTCAATCCTCATTGTCCATCATATTGTTTTGTAAAAATTAGAGGAATTATATGAATATGATTGTTGGAAAATGAAAAATCACATGCAATATGACTACCCTTTTCATCTGGAAAGGCATTTGGTCTTAAACCCATGACCGAAGGATGAAAAGTATTTCGTTCTTACCACTAGCATATATGATGTCATGGTAAATATGTTATTTTTTTAGTTAAACAATTTGAAAAAAAATATAAATGATGAATAATTAATGTTAACATTTGGTTTAAATTTTAATTGGATAACTTGTATTAACCATATTCGGTTTTGAAAATAATTAGATACATATTTAAGGACTGGTTTTATGGATATTTCAATCCATTAAAAGTTAATTTTAGTGGTTCAGGCATAAGAAATTCCTTCTTTGATTTTCATTTCATAGAGTAAGGGAAGAATAGAAAATTTAATGACGAATAAATAAAGGATTATATTTATCCTTAGAAATAGAAACACATCAAGTAAGTATATTTCTATATATTATTATATAGTTAAATAATTATTTAACTTTTGGGAAAAGGAACATGAAATGAAAATTTCATCCTATTACATTCATATCCTATAAATTAGATGGTCTGTTAAATCATCATAGATTTATGTTTTTTAGGACCATAAATTTCCATTGATCATTAAAATTATTATTATAAATGACCATTATCATGATAAAAAATTATTTATTCTTTTTTCTATATCCTTATGTTTAATTTCCTTCAATGTTCTCCAACTCAGAAACCTGGATATATTACTTTCCATAAAATGGTGTTAGTTCTAATTGTCTCTTATTAAGAAGATGTTTTTAACCCTTTTATAATGTGTCTTTTTCAAAAAAGTAATATTCAAATATAAAATCCTATATTCACAATATCAAGCTTAAATTTCAAGGATGAAATTTATTTAAGGTAGAGAGAATGTAGAACCCTAAAATTAAAAAATAAAGACACTGTATACGATAACATCTATGACATGCAACACCTAGAAAAAAAGAGGATATAAGAACCTGAGGACTTATGATATATTTACTCTTTTAAATAAATTAGATATATTCTATATCTTTAAACACAAGAAACATTGAGTTTATTAGATAAAATTCATTAAACATAAGAACGCGTTTTACCGAATAATAATATACTATTTGTATTATTATTTATTATGATAGTTATCATTTCGCCATTGAAATTATGGGTATGAATCAGATTAAGTAATCTATTAATATATATATATTAATAATTTTAATCTACAAATTACAAATGAAATTAAAATCATTTAAAAGGGAAATAATTATTTTTTTAACAAATGTATTTTTCAAAAAGGGAGTATAATCAATCTTTGCACAAATATTTTTAAATTAAATTTTACCAATTTTAAAAAATTTATTTGATAAAATAAGATTAATTTTTGAAATTATAATTTCATAATTATATTGGGTGGAAATTTTGTGATTTATTTTAGTGCATTAACTTTTATCTTGAATAGTGAAAAATACTCCATTTTATTTGAAAACAGACATTTCATTAAATTTTTTTTAAGGTTAAATTATGTTTTGAATTTATTTTATAGTAATGTTACTTCAATTTTAACTCAATTAATCACATTTATGTTATTTTAATAATTTTCATATTTAATTTTGATATAAAAACATTATAAACTTTTGAACATTTTCACATTAAAAACCCAATTTCTCATCGCATCTCTGTGATTAAATATAAATTAAATTATGCCACATATGTGAGATTAATTTTTCAAAATGGATTAAATATTTATAATGATAATAATTTATATTATATAATAAGTTCAAAATATTTTTTGATTATAATTATTAATAAATTTAATTAATATTAATTACCTTAATTAAGGTTAAAACATGGGTTTTCACAATACAAGAATTTGTATTAAAGTTAATTTTATGAAAACATAGTTTTTTTATTTAATAAATTTGGATTCTTATTCTGAATCCATAGATATAAATTATCTAATGAATCTCATTTTAACTTTAGTCATAAATGATAAATTACCTATGTAAATAAAAAGATACAAGTTACCATGGTAAAAACGAAAAGGATAAAATTGAGTTAACATAAAGAAAAAGGTATAACATGATAAAAATGTGTTTTATTTTTATATGGTAGTGGTTTGGATCAACAAAATAAACCATAATATCCATTATTATTCATTTGTATCCAAATAAGGTAAGGGAGACCTCCCAATATTGAATAATTTTTGTTATTTACAAGAATTACACTCCTCCTCAATTATAAAAGGGCACTCACTGCCCTCACTTCTTCACACCTTCAAAAAAAATTGGTTTACCCAAGACCTTCCTAAATCACCTCCTATATTACCTACCCTCATCCAAAGGGGTTTAGTTTGTTATTATATCCAACTAAGATGGATTTAGTGAAAACCTATAACACCTTAATGGTTTCATGAAATACTTTTCTTTAAATAATTTGATTTATTCCGTAGCTTGTGTTGCACACAACACTAAGTTTTGACGAACCAAAATATAATATTAATTTATTAACACAACCATTATAACCAAGAAAATTAATTGGAAGGTATGAAAATAAATAACCATATTATGAAATATATTTATTTATTAATAATTAGGAAATAAACTCTTAATTTTTAGTAATGTCATTTTATAATATATGTTTTATTTGAAAGGAGAGTCTTATTGATTTCTATGGGAAAATAAAATATAATTAATTTTTAAAACTTTAATAAAATTTATTTTATAAAAATAACATCAATTTGAAATAATCATATCAAAACTATTCAATGGTGATTTTTTTTGAGTTTTCTTAAAAAGATAATTTTTTGGTGAATTTTAAAAAATACAGTTTTTAAAAGATAATATATTTTGTGATATCATCAAATAAAAATACAAAATAAAAATTTATTGAACTTATAAAAATACTGATGTTTGATAATATTGTAGAAATATTATTGAAAAATAATAGAGAACATATAAATTATAATTTATTTCATATTAAATATAAAAATCATTTTCAGTGCCGACACAGTGATTTCACAATAGTGAAAAAGTCAAATTTGGTGCCTTAGAGAAATTAATTTAAATGTAACAAGTCTTTTAACAAAATTATTACTTAATAAAATTCATAAATTTTGATTTTTTCTGATAGTTTTGAATTTCGGAATTAAATAACACCAATCTCATCACATTCTTGTGAAATGCATACACATAGAAAGAAAATTAAAATTGAAATTTAAATTATTTTTGATGACATGGATATGAGTAAATATACATATTAAAAGAATATATAGGAATAAATTTATTCTAATTAATTTATTTTTAAGTTATATATTTTTTTAATTTTGATATTTTAAATAATTATATTTAATGCTTATGCAATACTGACATAGTGCTTGTGAAAACAGAATAACAATAAAGAAAACATTTCTATTAAAATTACAAGAACCTTTAAATGAAAAAAAGCATGAATATATATTTTTTAATAAGTAATTTTTGACGATTACCATATTTAGGGTCTAATTTCGTTCTTTTTGGATCCACTTGGTTGACATTACGTCCTATATACTATTCTATTTAAAAGAAAGTCTAACAGTTCACATTATGGTTTTTAATTAGTAATAAAATTTTCATATACGATTTTATAGAAGATATGTTCAAACATTAATATTATTTTCAAATATAAACATTTCTATTATTCATAGAATTTGGTTTTTTAATTTTTAGAGATGAAATATATAACTTAAATTCTTACACAATGATGATGAAGTTATTATTAAATTAATGGAAAAATAACATAAATGATATTAGAAATATTAAAATAAATATATTTTGAGATACTTAAGATAGTCCATGAATTTTATATATTACCATGAAATTTATTGGATATAATAAAATAATTTCTCCAAATTTTACACTTTTTTTGATCTTTTAAAAGTTATAGTAATGAATAATAAGATATTTGACAATAGTGGTATTTCATGAATATAGAATTTTATTAAATTAATTTTATAAAATAAATAGATAAAATAAGTGGAAAATGGATAATATATGGTCTAAAATGTTACCCCATCTACATTTAGTGTCTATTTGGAAGCTTCTGGATCTCCAATAATCTTATTATATTTTAATATTTTGAGAAATGTTTTAATTGCCACTCAACTAAATTATAAAGGGGAATCATTTCCTTCACATAATTTCACTACCTTGTGCCTTATATATCGACTATACCATGTCATTTTTTTAAAAACTTTCCTATACACCTTATCGAGGTTCTGGTCTTCTCAAAAGACAAACCCTAGATCCCTTTAAGAGAGATCCAAAGGAGACATTTCTAAGAAGGCGTAATCGCTCTAACCGATCATCTCCTTTTTCTACAATTCCTTGCCTCCTATAAATTTAATATTTTTATCATAAAATTAAAATTTCAGCATCCAATATATACCTAAATGTTATTTTGATTATGTGAAAACCAATATGTACCCTATTTCCCATCGAATAAGAAGTGTAAATATCACTCGTGCATACGTACAACTTATCTTCTCCATGTAGCGATAAAAATAATATTTCATCATAGACTATTATGGGTAGATTTAATGAATATTTATGATATAATAATTATTCAAGAAATTTGAATTATTATTTACCTTTCTTTTATTCCATTAATTGGAATATGAAAATAACTTTCTTGCGTTCATACGACCTACCATCTCCATGAATGGGGTAATTCATTTTTATGTTTCTAATTTATATTAATGATTATAAAAATGTATATTATTATTATATTTTATGTTTAAACCATTATTGAAATTCTATATACTATGAGACCAATATCATATTATAAGTAACAAGACTGCTGAACCGAAACATGCATGAAAAAGCAGAGCAGTTATCACCTAGAACAATGGGTTTTGATAAAACATTATAGATAAATATGCGATAATAGGATACAAATAAATAATAAATTATATTATAAAATCAATAGTTTTGAATAAATTTTTTATTAAATCCACACTTATTATACAAGAGGTTTGAATGTTAAGAGACAAAGGAAATACTTGAGGTGAGGGAATTCTTTACTCAAATTCCTTTCATTGAGTTAAACTAGTACTTAATTTATTATTTCATACTAATAATATGTTTGAATTGAATTTTTATTTTATTATTTTGTATTTACACTTTTCTATATTGATTTATAACTGATATACATAATCTATTTTTAATTTTCACTTCAATGTTACTTGTAGGGGAATTAATTTTAAAAATACCACTTTGATTATTTTTTTACAAAAGTCAGAAAGAATGTTTTTTTACTTATACAACATGAGTGGATTTTCCTAATTTCAGGATGACATTATGTATTAAAGAATACGATACAATATTATAAAGTTATTTTGAAATAAAAATAATTTTTTTTCTAATTGTGTGGCTTTAAAAAACTAATTTCAAATGGAAATGTTATTTTGCTCAAGAATTATTTCAAGTGATATTGAACAATCATTTTCCATATAATAAATTTTTTTTTTAATATTAAATCATCTTTAGTGGGATATTATACAAAGAAAACATTTTTTATATTTCTTAGTAAGGTTTATGATTATGAGGGCATGATGTTTTTGAATTCCAATACTTTTCATTGGGTTATGTAATGATAAAATGTTATTGAAATACATTTATTTTCATGAATTATGATATGAGGAATGATTTTTATTAATTTAGAAAAAATATGTATTGGTTTCATTATATGATGGGTGGGCCTATATCTCTCTCCAATGTAATGGGTAAATATTAATATCTAATGAGATAGATAGGACAATAATGTTGGGTGAACTTTTTTCAATAATACATGGATAGAACAACAAGTAAACTCGGTTTAGTAATGAAGGGATAAAATGGGGAGTGAATTGAGTTCAATAAAGAACATTATATGCTATAATGGTTAAATAAGTGATCCTTTATTAATATGGAAATTATTTTCTATGCTTTTGTGTATGCCACAATTCATGTCTTATTCTAATGTTATTCTCCCATGCCTAATGTTATTTTATGATTCATGGATTATGAAATTCTATGATTTATTACATGACACAAGATTATAGTATTTTATATGAATGGTATAACTTTCAAATGTTATGTTCATGTTATTATTATCTTTTTCATCTGTCATGATTAATATCTCTCATATTTACCCTTTCGAAGCATCCAAACTGACCGTTTTTTATGTTTATTTTTTCCAAGATATGATGCAAGGTATTAAGTATGATATGTATAAAGGGTTATAGTTATTAATGAATAAGTGAGAGAGGATGTATATGTTTTGTGAATTAGTTTTTTTGTTTCAAAGCGTCCAAGGTCACATAACCCATACGGTTATAGTATGGTTACATTATGTTATGTAATGAATATTGATCTATTTACATTTAATATATATGTATGAAAATTCTCTTCCATTAGAGTTGGTATCAGAGAAAGGATCAGTTAACCATTGAAAGTTATGAAGAGAAAGCCTTAGTTTGAAACCTAAGGATATGTTTATGTACATATTATAATCCTATAGTTTTGGAAACGATCATGAAAACCTAAGATTAATCCTAATATTTCATAAATTGAAATTTTATTTGTAATTTCCCTTGATTATGTTGTTTTCCCAATATTATTAGTGTTTCTCAAAATATATTTTCTGGATTTATTCAATGCTTGGAACCTGATAGAACATCATTAATGTTTAATGTGATGAGAAATGCATTCATTCTATTCATGAGAAAATGAATGTTATAGCAGCAGGAATGAAAAATCTTGTTTCTATGCTCACACAACTTTCTCAAATTAGTAATCATTCTAGACATCCAAATGAGAAAAAGAGGGAACCACATTATGTTTAGTCTTTCATGATGCAGTGCCCACCTTCTTTCTGTGGGTATTCTAATCCACTTGTGGATTAAAAATGGATGAGTACCCATAAAAAAATATTTTCTATTCTCGATTGTTTTGAATAAGAGAAATTAATTTTAGCTATCTATCTTTTGGGAGGTGAAAAAGATCAGTGGTCGAATACTGTCAATAATATGTGAAAAAATCTTGAAATTGACTCCCTTGAATGGGAATATTTAAAGAACATATTTTTCAATATGTACTTTCCTCATATTCTTCATATGAAAATGGATAATGGATTCCTTGAGTTAAAGAAAAGTCATGATGAATCTGTTGGAACCTATAAAGAAAATTTTAAGTGACTTTCAAGCTAAGATTCAAGAATTATTATCCAACCTTGAGGTATAGTTGATCAATTATATAGTGTATTAAAACCATGTCTTTAAATGGAATTATCCATAAGTTAAATTTTAGGTATGAAGAAATTTTTCAATGTTCTGTCAAGTTTGAGATGGTGATTAGAGTTACCCATAGATATTATGGTTTTGATATGAAAAAAATATGGAATTAAAAAGAAAATATAAAAACCATTGAGAAAATAATGTGACCTTTTCTTTTATGATCAATTTGTGGACTAAAACATTGATTAAATTGTTTTATAGGAAAGTTAAATTCGTTAAGTGTGTGAAATATTGTAATCAGAAAATTGAATGATGATTTGATTAGAAAAATAAATCTAATGATGTGAATAGAGATAAGGTCGCACAAAATGTACCCCCAAACATCAATGTTTCAGGTGTATGGAAAAAGGGAATTATGATAACCAATTCCCAAATCTTAGGGTTAAAGTTGATGATTGATGTTAAATGCCTCTTAATTCTAAAGAACATGGTAAATTTATGTGATTACTGTTGGATATATGGAGTATGATAATTAATTGGTGAAAGGTAGACATAAAATCCACTCTAAAATAGATAATATCTTATTTGACTGTGGATCCACCAACTCTTTTATATCTATGGTTTTTTCTATGGGTATCACCATATCACCTCAGCAATTAGATGTTATGTTAGTTATGAAAACTCCTAATGGAACAAATGTCACATATGACATTTATAATTATCTCTAGTTGAAGTTCTTGGGAAAGTGTTTCCTAAAAATCTTGTGATCCTTTATTTGAATTTAATGTTATTATTTGAATGCATTGGATTTATCTATATGATGCTTGTATTAATTTTCTAGGAAGGGAAGTCACATTTCATATTTTGAATGAACCTATAATCATTTATCGATGCAAGGTTTAATATGAACTTCCAATGGAAATTACTTCCATTTTTTGGGTCTTGACTCATATAAATAAAGATTATATTTCTTAGATAGTTGGGGAGAAACTCAACATTAATGATACACCTATTTTACATGTGTTTGTTGATGTCTTTCTTGAAGATTTTACAGGTATTACAAAAAATCATGTATTTGATTTTTCAATAGAACTCATGCCAGGTGCTATGTCTATTTTAATGGATCCTTATAGAATGGACCCAATTGAGTTGCATAAATTGAAGAAGGAAATCCTGGAGAATCTTGATAAGGGATTCATATACCCTATTTCATCAACTTGGGGTGCATATTTTTAATTTGTTTAGAATAAAGGAAGATGAATTTGTCTTTTTATTGATTATAGAAAACCTTAAAAGATTAATATTAAGAAATTGTATCCTCTCCCACATATTAATGAATTATTTGATCAACTAAAAAGATCATGAAAATTTTCCAATATTTATCTTCATTCTGGATATCATCAATTGAGGTTAAAAAATGAATAAGAACCCAAGAATCCTTCCATATAAGGCATGAACACTATGAATTTATAGTTAATCATTTTGGTCATACTAATTCCTCCACTATATTTATGGATTTAATGAATAGATGATTTAAAGAATATCTTAATCAGTTTATGGTAGACATTAAAGATGATATTCTTATATATTTAAAGGGAAAGGAAGAACACTAAGATAACCTTAGGGTTGTATTGAAGACCCTAATAAAGAATAATATTTAAGAAAAATTTATCAAGTGTGAATTTTGGACTCAGAAATTTTGATTTTTCTGCCACATAATAATAATAGAAGGAATATCTATGCATATTGAAAAGATAAAAGTTATAGTACACTGGCCTATACCGACCATGGTAAGGGAAATCTATAGTTTTATTTTTTTGGATGGATATTATCGACGTTTTGAGAAAAATTTCTCATGACTGTCTAATATACTCACCAAGTTGAATTAGAAAGGGTTATGCTCATATAAATAGAGGAATGTGAAGATAAATTAAATGATCTGAAAAGAAGGTTGTCTATTGCACCCTTACTCACACTACCCAATAGTTTGGAAATGTGGGTCATATATAGTATTGCATACAAGAAGGGATTGGTATGAATTATCATGAAAAATAACATGGTTATAGATTATTACTCAGGAAAATTGAATGTAAATGAAAAAAATTACCCAAATTATGATTTAGAGTTTGCTACAGAAATTTTTTGGATTAATGATATCGAGGAATTATATCTATGGATAAATATGTGTCATATATACTAATCACTTTTTTAAAGTATATTTTCACTAAAAATATTGGGACATGCTCAAATGGATATGGTTGGATTTGATTAGAGATTATGACTACTATATATATTACCCCCCTCAGAATGTGAACATAGTGGCCAATGATTTTAGTCAAAAGGACCATTCTAGCCTATCTATGATGAGTACGACAAAAAATCAATATTTATTGATTTGTAAAATATGGAACATGAAATATTAATGGAATAATATAACTCTATCTAGGTAAAGTAAATGTTCAACCACATATACAAGTCATAATTAAAGAGAAGCAAAAGGAATATGCATACCTATAAAAGAAGGTGAGAAATGTTATTGAGTTCAAATTCGATTATTATGGAATAATAAGGTTCAGGAACCATTTTTGTGTCCCTCACATTCTAGATTTAATGAAGAACAAGTTGAATGATGCTTGTTTTTTATTATTCTATATTAATTATTGGAGTAAAAAGATTTATAGATAGCTGAATGATTATTTATAGTGGGATTGAATAAAAAGAGTTATTATAGATTATGTATCTTTATTCTTGACTAATATGTAGATTAAGGCTATGGAACAAAATTCTTGGGGTATGTTATAAATATTACCCAAACCAGAATGGAAATGGGTAAACATGATTATGTCATTGGACTCCCCAGAACATCTAAATGATGTGATGCTACATGGGTCATAGTTGACCACATTATGAAGTAGGAACACTTTAATTCCATTTGATAATATTTATCTATGAGTCAAATTGTGAGAATATATATCAAGGAAGTGGTAATATTTCATTGAGTACCACATTACATGGTATCTGATAAGCATCCTAGGTTTATAACAATGTTCGGGAGAAGTCTTCATCAAACTATGGATACACAGTTATTTTTTAGTTCCGATTACCATACTCATATAGATGTCCAATTTAAGAGGAAGAATAAATCACTAGAAGTAATGTTTAGATATTTCTCTATGGATTTTAAAGGATGTCGGTATCATTACCTACCTTTTGTCGAATTTTCTTACAAAAATATTTTTAACTCTATAAATTAGACAGCTCATTATGAATATATATATGATAGGATGTGAAGAAATTCAACATGCTGGGATGAAGTTGGGTAAATAATGATATTGTGACCTAATGTAGTTGAGAAAATGACAGAGAATGTTAGATAAATTTAAAACACATAAGAGAAGCTCTGAGTTGACAAAAACATTATGCTGAAAATCGTCAGAAAGATCTCAAGTTTTATGTGGGTGATAAGGTATTGATATGAAAATATCCTAGGAAGTGAAGGATGTGATTTAAAATGAATGGAAAGCTAAGACCAAGGTATATCAGTCATTTTGAAATTCGTGATCCTGTTGGGATGGTATCTTATCGATTAGAGATTCTACCGAATCTCTCTCTAGTTCATGATGTCTTCTATGTATTTATCATGAGGAAGTGAATACATGATCCATGACATATAGTAAAACCAGAGACCCAAAAACTATAAAAGATATATTCTTTATTAAGTACTGTATGTAGAGATTATGGATCACAGAGAAAAAATTTTATAAAAGAAGACCAATTGCCCGGTTAAAGTTTTATGGTGACACCAACATTTTGGGGAGGCTATGTGGATATATGAGGATGTGATAAGATAGATGTATCTTTATTTGTTCGTATCTAAGTGATGAATTCTGAGAGGGAAATTCATTTTATGGGTGTAGAATATAACATCCTGATCTTTTTATGAAATATTTCTCATTGAATAATTTGATTTCTTCGGTAGCTAATATTGCATGAAATATTGAGTTTAAACGAACCATGATATACTATTACAATTTTAACACGAACACTATAACCATAAAACCTAATTTTAGGGTATGAATATGAATAACCATATTATGATATATATATTTATTCTTGGTAAATAAACACTTATTTTTTTGTAAAGTCATTTTATAATATAAGTTTCAATAAAAAAGTGAATTTTATTTCCTTCTATGGGAAAAATAAGTATAATTATTTTTTTGATGATTTTATAATTTTATTTGATAAAATTAAGAACATTTTTTTGATCATAATATCTTTATTATTCTATGGTAAATGTTTTAGAATTTTCTAAAAAAGTATTATTTTTGGTGAATAGTATAAAATACAATTTTTTAAACACAATATCTTTTCTGATATACTCAAAATATAACTATGATATAAAAATTTATTAAACTTATTTATATAATAATGTGTTTTAATATAATATAAATATCATACAAAAAAAATACATAATATAAAATTTACAATTATTTCGTTATAAACATAAAAAAAATTTCAGTGCCGAGGTGTTGCCTATGAAACCTTGAAGAAGTCAAATTTAGTGCCTTATAGATATTAATTTTGTGGTGAAAAGTCCTTAAACCACTTTATTATAAAATATAATTCATTAATTATTATTCTTGCAAATATTTTATAATTTTTGATCAATATAACATGAATCTTATCCAACTGGTCGGGCAATTATTGTAGAAGACATGAAAAGTCAAATTTACAAATTAAATAAGTTTTCTTGTCATGGATATGAGTAAATATATTAAGATAATTAATATAAAATAAAATATTTATATTAATTTATTTTTTTATGGTATTAATTTTTTTTAATTTTAATATATTTAACAATTACCATTAATTCTTATGCAACACTAACGCAGTGCTTGCCCAAGTAGAAGAAAAATCAATAAAATGATCCTGATTAAAATTATAAGAACCTTTATGTGAACATTTTTTTGAATAAATATTATTTATGTGTTATTTTTGACCATATTCATCCTTTGTTCGAATTTTGGACCTTTTTAATCCACGTTGATGACATTAAGTCCCTTATACTGTTTTATTTAGAAGAAAGTCAAAATGGTCACACTATGGGTTTTAATTTGTATAACATTTTTAATATATGGTTTTATAGAATATATGTTACACAGTAAATAGTATATGTAAATATAAAATATTTATATTATTCTTGGAAATTTATTTTAAATTTTTATGAAATGAATAAATACATTAAATGCTTACACATCGATAATGCAATAATTATTAAATTAATGTATAAATCAAAAAAATGATACTATAAATATTAAAATAAATATAATTTAATATTATTAATCTTATAAATTAATTATATATATTACCATTACATTTTTAAGATATAATACAATATTTTTTTGATGTTTTTATTTTAATACTAATGAATTGTAGTAAATTTGAAAATAACGTTCTTTATGAATATAAAATTTATTAAATTAATTTAAAATCATAAAAAAATATTAAATATGGAAAATAGGATAACATATGGTCTAAAATGACATCAAATATGAATTTAGAGTATATTTTTATTCTTTTGGATCAAGAATAATCTTATTATATTTTAATATTTAGTGAAATTACTAAAGTGCCCCTCACCTAAATTATAAAAGGGTACCCTTTACTTCACTTAATTTCACCCCCATGAGCCTCCTATATTAACACTAACCTATAAATTTCTTTTCTCAACATTCCAATACACTTTATATAGGTTATGGTATTCTAAAAATACTAACCCAAGAGCCATTTAGAGGATACCAAAAGGAATTGTTCCAAAGAAGAGGTAATCACTCTAACCAATAACTTTCTTTTTCTATTATTATTTACCTCCTATAAATATAATATTTATATCATAATATAATAAATTAATTATACTAAATATGAATAAATTTATAACAATTATGAAAAAAACAATATACACCCTCTTTCCCATCGAGCAAGAATTGAATGTGTCGCTCTTGCATACATATAACTTACCATCTCCACATAGCGACACAATTAATTTTTCATCACCAACTATTATGTATGGGTATTATGATGTGTTTAAATAATATATATGATATTTATGTTATAATAATAATTATTTTATTATAAATTATTATTAACCTTTCTTTTATTCCATCAATCTTAAAATGAAAATAGCATTCAAGCATACGTACGACCTACCGTTTTCATGAACAATGTAATTCAATTTTATATTCATACATTCTATGAATGATTATAAATATTTATATATAATTTATAAATTATTTTTAAAAAATTATTAAAAATATAGAAATTAAGAGACCATTGTCAAAGTATATGGACCGAGAATTCCAAAAAGAAATATGATTGGAAAAAAGCAGTTTTTATAAGGCCCCAGCCTTAAACTTTACTTAATCTTGAGTTATTACAAGATTACACATTGAGGATATTTTCATGTTTAGAGTTTTAGAGAATTAGATCATGAAACTTGCATCACATTCCACATTTAAACAAAGTGGTTACATAAAAGATAGTATTAATTCTTCCCATCAACAGAAACATATTTAAAATAAAACATGTATTCTTTCTTGACACATCCTTGACACTATCATCACATCATGTACCCTTCCCTTGACCTTTGAAAAACATTTCAAAAACCCTGGATGAGCATAAAAAGCTCAGTAAGGGATATAAAAATATGGAAAGGAAACATGAGTACATGTATACATAAGAATGAAATCATACTTTACCCATAAAACATTAGCACATTAACATACCTCATAAAATCATGAATAAATCATAGAAATCATATGACATAAAGGTAACTTGAGGCATTCATAACATTCTTATGTAGGGAGTAACCGTCTTGGTTACGTTTGGAATACCCATCACAGTATATTCCCTAAATCTCTTCGGAGAAACCTTAACGTTTCACTCCTTCGCGTTACCCAATGCATTGGAGAGGTATATCGGTCCCACCCGCCCTTAGTTTATCACGGAACCACCCGTCTTCATAATAATGCCCAAGAAACTCAACATAATCGTATCACATAAAACATGAATATAGGAAACATAACATTTCCACCTTTCAATCACAAGATATCAATACAACACATTGATATTAAAAAATTATGAAAATCATTTTCAATACCAAAATAAAAGAAAAGTAAAACATGGTATTTATTTTTCTTTTAAAAAAAGTATGGCTTGTAGAGGAATCCAAAACTCAAATAATGGTCACGGCGGCAGAGAAGTCGTTGTCGCCGCATACGTACGACAAAAACATTCCCTTTTGTCGTTTAGTAAATGATTCGTATAAAAATATTCCTTTTGAATAAACGTAAAAGTCAAAGGGGTTTATACACCGTATAAAAGAAGGTTGTGTATAAAACAAAGTATTCCTCAATGAAAGGAGATTGAGACGAAGTCCCATACAAAGACGGTATCCTTGGTTTAAGGATAAATCAATTACATAATTATGTGTGACAAATGAATAAACCAAATATAAGTGGATATTAAGTGTTAAACAATCAGAGGATATTCACACATATTCATATAACGACATATTCAAGGACTACATTTTTATCCCAAAGAATCAAATTTGGGATAAGAAGTTCTCTTGCAAAAATTTGACAGCCTAACGACGTCACTACAAAATTAAGAAAATGAGTTGATGAGAGATAAAAAGGGTATCTCATCACATGGACATAAAATTTAAATCAATAAGGATATAGAAGGACATATCCCAACATAATAGTATGTGAATTAAAAGACATAACAAAAGAAGTGTTTTAAAAAAGAGGAGGGTGAAAGGTTCCCTTACCGACATGGGTATCTTTTGAAACATACGCCCTGTGAAAGAAGGACAATAAAAAACTGATTTAAATACTCATAAATGAAATTATATTACACAATGAATAAAATAATGGGCAGTACATACACCACTCAAAAGAAAATTGTGGAAAATGTAGCATAAATCTCACGGGAATATAAGCGAGATGAAAAATCCCTTACGAAAACTCGGCAGCCTAACTACGCCACTTAAAACTTCCAAAATGGATTGATGAGAGGAAATAGGGTCTCTCATCATATCAACATAAAGTTTAGAAAAATAGGAATATAAAATAACATCCCCCATCATAACAAAAAATATGTGATTTAAAAGGAATGACATAAAAGAGTGTACTTTAAAAGAAAGAGAGGAGTCAGATCCCTTACCTCAAGTCCAACTTGTCTTGTTCGTTTCTTTATATTCCTGAATAATAAACTTTGGTCAGTTAATAATTGACTAAGTACCTCATTTAGATATTATTATTCAGTTCATATCACATATTTTAATGTTATAATAATTGTTTAATAATGTTAGTTCATATCAGATGTTTTTGCCGATGTTTGGTACATGAGTCAAAAATGAACTTGTTTGAAAAAAGACTGCCCTTGTAGTTACAAGTAAATAATTTCCAGAATAGTATTAATGATTAAAATATCATATATATCCAGTAAATATTCATTTTATACTTTTCCATATAATTTGGAGATAAAAATTAAAAGCACCATTCATGGAGACGGTAGGCCGTACGTACGCATGAACGCTACTTTCATTTTTTTGTCATATTAATGGAATTAAAACAAAATGAGAGAGAGATATATATATGTTATAATTCCAGAATGATATCCATAATTTTGATGTAATATATTACATATATATCCATTATATATATGTACTTATAATAGTACATAACATTTTGAGATAAGAAATGAAATGTACCATTCATGGAGACGGTAAGCCGTACGTACGCATGAACGCTACTTTCATTTTTTTGTCATATTAATGGAATTAAAACAAAATGAGATATATATATATATGTTATAATTACAGAATTATATTAATAATTTAGATGTAATATATTACATATATATCCATTATATATATGTACTTATAATAGTACATAACATTTTGAGATAAGAAATGAAATGTACCGTTCATGGAGACGGTAAGCCGTACGTATGCATGAACGCTAATTCCATTTCTATTTCATATTTAATGGAATTAAAACATAATCATACATAATATTATTTTAATTCCAGTATGGTATCATATATAATATCATTAAATATACCCTTTATACGTACCACATATGGTAAAAACGAATCAAATCACTTTGAGGGGGTGGTAGTCCGCACTTCCTTAAATGAAGATATCGCGTTTACCCATAATGGAAACCATAAAGGTATTAAATAAATGAAAAATACATAAGCCTAAGTAAAACATAAAAATATTATATATCATATATAAATATAGTGTCATCCTAATGACCACCTTTGAAGGTGTTAGAAGAATGTCGAACAATCATCGTTTTGGGAGGCAAAAATTCGCCATCCACGGAAACAGTATGTTCTTTAACCATTAGATGTAGGTCTGTGTAATTGTAGCTCTAATACTTATTATAAAAACATCCTAGTATATTGAAGATACTGGATTTGTTACAAAATAAATGAATAAAAAGAGTTTAGGGGGTTGGAGAAGCAAAAATAAAACAAAAGGACACAAGTGAAGACATTACCTTAAAATCGGGTAACTCCCTTTGGTTTGAGCTCAAAGGCTTCCTTGGGAAGACTTATGCCCGAAGTGAGGCATCGAGGAGTAATATAGGGATGTGGATAGACAAAATGGGCAGGGGTTGGACGAGCCAAAGGATTTGGGAGTGTGGGTAAGGAGGTAGAGGTGGGGGCCTTTTATAAGAGGAGAGGAGGGGCACTCTTGTAAAGTTACAAAATGTTACTTTATTTTCAAAAGAGTTTCGGATTTTAAAGGTCCCACATTGATTTATTTTGAGGATAAGGTGATAAGGGTTCGAAATACACTCATCCAATAGGTTTTAGACATGTTTAGGTCTTAGATATTACATTATATTTCCATTTTATTTAAATCGTTAAATAATGAGGTCATCGCTGCATCATTATGATGTCAGAAATAATTTAATTTATTTAATGTCTAAAAATTATAAAACAAATACTATGATGTAGGAAATCTTTTTATCTTTCCAATTACTATTTATAGTAAAAAATATGACTTGTATAAACCCATGTAAAAATTGTTTTAGTAAAACATCTCATGTTTGTGTCATTTTTACTTTAACATTAAATAAAATGATATTTATGTCATTTCCCAACCAAAGTAGCTCCATGGGGTCCCCAAGTTGACCCATGAATTGTCTTGGTCGGCCATGACACATACAATGAGGGTAGGACATGTGTCTAGGTCATTTGATTTTACTTAAACATTATTCTTACCATAAACTACACTAATTACCTCTAATCGCGATTAAAAACTTAATAAGTTACTATTCACAAAAAAATTATTTTTATCCCATTGAACAACATTTTACTTATTAATGACAACCATGTATGTCAGATTTTGGAAATTCAAAACACAAATATGGCAAAATTTCATTTAAACAGAAAAATCAGTTTTTATAAGTACCACTTAGTGGTTTCACTATTCATCAAAAATTGAAGTTTTTCAGAAAAATCCCAAAAATTCACCCTAAGCTATATTTGATATTACAAATTCAAAAATGAAGTCTATTTTACAAAATTAAAAACATATAAGTCACATTAATTAATTTAATAATTAATTCCCGTTGTCAGAGCAAATAGCGTGTTTTTATGAAACAATAAGTATCAAAAGATTGACACTACTTTAAGTCTGATTTCAATGTGAAATTAATTCCAATGACCACTATTGGATTTAATGGTAAAAATATATTCTAATTTCACTTTAAAATAAATTCAAAAGATAATCTAATCATATAAATAAATTAGATTAAAAAGAGGTTTTGAATTAAAATATAACATTTTACACTATTCATTAAAAAATGAACTTTATCGGAAAGATACCAAAAATTTACACAAAGTAAATTTTGATGTCCCAATTCTTAAGAAGAGTTTTATTTGGTCCAATAGAATGTATAAGGGTGAAAAAAACTATATTTTATGACGGTTCGCCATCAAAAGGCGATAAGTTAACCTTTAGTGAAAACTAGGGCATATACGCCTAAAATTGAATTCTTTCCGTATTTTAAGCCTTTATCTTTTATTGGATAAATGTAAAAACATTTAAAAACATATATAATCATATTTTAGTTATTTCTATCCATTACCGCCAATACAATGGCTACATATTAACTACCATTTAAAATAATATTATTTTATTATTAGAGTGCAACGTAAGATTCCCAAGAAACTTGTTGTTGCGTGTTGGGTACGCCATCGAGCATAGCGTACACTTTAAAGTAATATTAATATTTTATTCAGAAATATAGATAAATATGAAAATGTCATATTCTTTATTTACCTGGGGTGTTACATCCTTCCTCCCTTTTGGGAATTGTGTTCTCGCAATTTTTAAAATTGATCTTGGAAACATCCTTGAAAGTCCCACATCGGAACAAGAGTTGGTAAAACAATCACTTTAAAATAAATAAAGATAAGTACAGAGGTCACCCGAGTTAACCCATACTAGGATTCCATGTAGAAAAACATGATCATGGAAGAAAAACCAAAGGGTCATGTTCTTGAGGGAGAGTGATAGTAAACATATCTAGGAGAAAGTTAACCATAAGAAAATCAGAAACTTGTGATGGGTTAAACGGTATTCGATTCCCCAGTAGGAAACGTTAATAGACAACATTTTTGTTTTAAGCTAATTTTTATTGAGGAATTTATTCATAAGGAAACATAATCACTTATCATGTTGACTTTCAACTTTTACTAGATTCCTTAATCAAACTCATATTTTTTTTCCAAAAGATGAGTATTTAGGAAGACTTGTTCGCATTAAGAGTACTATAATCAACATCTAGAGAATCACCTAATCCACCAAAGAGAACTATATACTTCCCATGTCTTTAGGCTTTAACCAAAACCAAAACCAAAAAGGTTAGTACAAGGTTAGATAATCCAGAAAAGGATAACCCCTTATAAAAATAAAATCTATTTTTAATCTCCAAAATTTGTCCAAAAAAACACAAAGTTAAACAAGGACCATTCGATAATTAATTTGTCCATAAAATTCTTCAAAGTAAACCAAAATAAGGTTGAAACCCAAATATTTGAGGGATTTAGTCACATATTCTTCCAAGTTAAATCGAAAAATTTATCTCCAGACAACATCAGTTGCTCTTATTGTCTCGTATTGAAAAGTAATTAACTTAATCACATATCCTTCATGATAGGTTAATCATTTTCATAAATAACCCAAAATCAACTTACTCTTAATTCATAAAATCATATAACGAAAAAGAATCAGTCAAACTAACCAGGGACTTCACGTAGTCCAGTGGTAGGCGATAAATACCAGTCGCACTTTGGTTGTGGGTTCGATTCCCACAGCTTTGTCCGACGCGACGAGTTGTCAAACGGTCAGCGTGTTGTCCTTTTTTCAAAACTATATAACTATTAAATCATTCCCCAAAATGAGATAAAATATTCAAAAAAAAATCATAACATATTTTAACCTCAAGTTTATCGCATGCCTTTCATTTTCCAACATATCATAGAGTAACCCATAATTACCTCAAAAGTAAGGATCATATGAACTCTAATGGTTACCTTTATAATTATTACCTGAACTTCCACATCGATTGGTCATCTCATACATGACGCATTACAGAACGTACCAAGGTTCAAGTGGTTTATCATGACTCCTTGATAGTTGGTTTAGAACAACCACAAGTTTCCTCATTGAATCCTCCATTTTATCTAGTATCTTAATCAGAGAACCACCACAGTTTCCTTCAAACCTGTTGTCTCTTTGGTGCCTACTAGATCCATCCATTCACTAAAAACAGAAATGTCAGTGTGAGTATATTAATATAACCATCATGTACTAATGAAGAAGATATACTTAATCATTCACTTTATCAAAAAACTATGACTCTTTCTGAAATCCCAACCATTACGGTAATGTCACTTATGCTTAAAGAATACCCTAACCTCTAAAGTTATCTAAAAAGACCTTTGATACCAACTATAAGGCCCCAGCCTTAAACCTTACTTTATCTTTAGTTATTACAAGATTACACATTGATGATCTTTTCAGGTTTAGAGTTTTAGAGAATTAGATCATGAAACTTGCATTACATTCCACATTTAAACAAAGTGGTTACATAAAATATAGTATTCATTCTTCCCATCAATGGAAACATATATAAAATAAAACATGGATTATTTCTTGACACATCCTTGACACAATCATCACATCATGTACCCTTCCCTTGACCTGTGAAAAACATTTCAAAAACTTGGGATGAGAATAAAAAGCTCAGTAAGGGATATAAAAATATGGAAAGGAAACATGAGTACATGTATACATAAGAATGGAATCATACTTTACCCATAAACCAGAAGCACATTAACATACCTCATAAAATCATGAATAAACCATAGAAATCATATGACATAATGGTAACTTGAGGCATTCATAACATTCTTACGTAGGGACTAACCCTCTTGGTTAAATTTGGAATACCCATCACAGTATATTCCATAAATCTCTTCGGAGAAACCTTAACGTTTCACTCCTTCGCGTTACCCAATGAATTGGAGAGATATATCGGGCTCACCCGCCCTTAGTTTATCACGGAACCACCCGTCTTCATAATAATGCCCAAGAACCTCAACATAATCGTATCATATAAAACATGCATAAAGGAAACATAACATTTCCACCTTTCAATCACAAGATATCAATACAACACATTGATATAAAAAAATTATGAAAACCATTTTCAATACCAAAATAAATGAAAAGTAAAACATGGTATTTATTTTTCTTTTAAAAAAAGTATGGCTTGTAGAGGAAGCTGAAACTCAAATAATGGTCACGACGGTGGATAAGTCGTTGTCACCGCATACGTACGACAAAAACATTCCCTTTTGTCGTTTAGTAAATGCTTCTTATAAAAAATATTCCTTTTGAATAAATGTAAAATTCAAAGGGGTTTATACACTGTATAAAAGAAGGTTATGTATAAAACAATGTACGCCTCAATGAAAGGAGATTGAGAGGAAGTCCCATACAAAGACGGTATCCTTGGTTTAGGGATAAATCAATTACATAATTATGTGTGACAAAGGAATACACCAAATATAAGTGGATATTAAGTGTAAAACAATCAGAGGATATTCACAAATATTCATAGAATGAAATATTCAAGGACTAAATTTTTATCCCAAGGAATCAAATTTGGGATAAGAAGTTCTCTTTCAAAAATTTGACAGCCTAACGACGTCACTACAAAATTTAGAAAATGAGTTGATGAGAGATAAAAAGGGTATCTCATCACATGGAGATAAAATTTAAATCAATAATGATATAGAAGGACATATCCCATCATAATAGTATCTGTATTAAAGGACATAACAAAAGAAGTCTTTTAAAAAAGAGGAGGGTGAAAGGTTCCCTTACCGACATGGGTATCTTTCGAAACATACGCCCTGTGAAAGAAGGACAATACAACACTGATGTAAATACTCATAAATGAAATTATATTACACAATGAGGAAAATAATGGGCAGTACATACAACACTCAAAGGAAATTGTGGCAAATGTAGAAAAAATCTCACGGGAATAAAAGTGAGATGAAAAATACCTTACGAAAACTCAGCAGCCTAAAGACGCCACTTAAAACTTCCAAAATGGATTGATGAGAGGAAATAGGGTCTCTCATCATATCAACATAAAGTTTACAAAAATAGGAATATAAAATAACATCCCCCATCATAACAAAAAATATGAGATTTAAAAGGAATGACATAAAAGAGTGTACTTTAAAAGAAAGAGAGGAGTCAGATCCCTTACCTCAAGTCCAACTTGTCTTGTTCGTTTCTTTATATTCCTGAATAATAAACTTTGGTCAATTAATAATTTCCTAAGTACCTTTTTTAGAGATTATTATTCAGTTCATATCACATATTATAATGTTATAATAATTGTTTAATAATGTTAGTTCATATCAGACGTTTTTGCCGATGTTTCGTAGATGTGTCAAAAATGAACTTGTTTGAAAAAAGATTGCCCATGTAGTTATAAGTAAATAATTTCCCGAATAGTATTAATGATTAAAATATCATATATATCCAGTAAATATTCATTTTATACTATTCCATAGAATTTGGAGATAAAAATTAAAAGCACCGTTCATGGATACGGTAGGCCGTACGTACGCATGAATGCTACTTTCATTTTATTGTCATTTTAATGGAATTAAAACAAAATGAGAGACATATATATATATATATGTTATAATTCCAGAATGATATCCATAATTTAGATGTAATATATTACATATATATCCATTATATATATGTACTTATAATAGTACATAACATTTTGAGATATGAAATGAAATGTACCGTTCATGGAGACGGTAAGCCGTACGTACGCATGAACGCTAATTCCATTTCTATTTCATATTTAATGGAATTAAAACAAAATGAGAGAGATATATATATATATATATCTGTCATAATTACAGAATGATATCCATAATTTATATGTAATACATTACATATATATCCATTATATATATGTACTTATAATAGTACATAACATTTTGAGATAAGAAATGAAATGTACCGTTTATGGAGACGGTAAGCCGTACGTACGCATGAACGCTACTTCCATTTCTATTTCATATTTAATTGAATTAAAACATAATAATACATAACAGTATTTTAATTCCAGTATGGTATCATATATAATATCATTAAATATACCCTTTATACGTACCACCTATGGTAATAACGAATCAAATCACTTTGAGGGGGCGGTAGTCCGCACTTCCTTAAATGAAGATATCGCGTTTACCCATAATGGAAACCATAAAGGTATGAAATAAATGAAAAATACAGAAGCTTATGTAAAACATAAACATATTATATATCATATATAAATATAGTGTTATCTTAATGGACACCTTTGAAGGTGTTAGAAGAATGTTGAACAATCATCATTTCAGGAGGCAGAAATTCGCCATCCACGGAAACAGTATGTTCTTTAACCATTAGATGCAGGTGTGTGTAAGTGTAGTTCGAATAATTCTTATAACAACATCCTAGTATATTGAAGATACTTAATTGGTTACAAAAAAAATTAATAAAAAGTGTTTAGGGGGTTGGAGAAGCAAAATAAAACAAAAGGACACAAGTGAAGACATTACCTTAAAATCGGGTAACTCCCTTTAGTTTGAGCTCAAAAGCTTCCTTGGGAAGACTTCTGCCCAAAGTGAGGCTTCAAGGAGTAAGATAGGGAAGTGGAGAGAAAAAATGGACAGGGGTTTTCCGAGCCAAAGGCTTTGGGAGTGTGGGTATGGAGGTAGAGGTGGGGGCCTTTTATAAGAGGAGAGGAGGGGCACTCTTGTAAAGTTACAAAATGTTACTTTATTTTCAAAAGAGTTTCGGATTTTAAAGGTCCCACATCGATTTATTTCGAGGATAAGGTGATAAGGGTTCGAAATACACTGATCCAATAGGTTTTGGACATGTTTAGTTCTTAGATATTACATTATCTTTCCATTTTATTTAAATCGTTAAATAATGAGGTCATCGCTACATCATTATGATGTCATAAATAATTTAACTTATTTAATGTCTAAAAATTATAAAAAAAATACTATCATGTAGGAAATCCTTTTAGATTTCCAATTAATATTTATAGTCAAACATATGACTTGTATAACCCCATGTAAAAATTGTTTTAATAAAGAATCTCATGTTTGTGTCATTTTTACTTTAACATTAAATAAAAAGATATTTATCTCATTTCCCAACCAAAGTGGCTCAATGGGGTCCCCAAGTTGACCCATGGATTTTATTGGTCGTCCATGACACATCCAATGAAGGTAGGACATGTGTCTAGGTCATTTCATTTTATTAAAACATTATTCTTACCATAAACTACACTAATTACCTCTAATCGCGATTAAAAACTTAATAAGTTACTATTCACCAAAAAATTATTTTTATCCCATTGAACCAAATTTTACTTCTTAATGACAACCATGTATGTCAGATTTTTGAAATTCAAAACACAAAGATGGAACAATTTCATTTAAACGGAAAATCAGTTTTTATAAGTACCACTTTGTGGTTTCACTATTCATCAAAAATTGAAGTTTTTCAGAAAAATCCCAAAAATTCACCCTAAGCTATATTTGATATTACGAATTCAAAAATTAAGTCTATTTTACAAAATTAAAAACATATAAGTCACATTAATTAATTTAATAATTAATTCCCGCTGTCAGAGCAAATAGCGTGTTTTTATGAAACAATAAGTATCAAAAGATTGATACTAGTTTAAGTCTGATTTCAAAGTGAAATTAATTCCAACTACCACTATTGGATTTAATGGTAAAAATATATTCTAATTTAACTTTAAAACAAATTCAAAATATAATCTATTCATATAAATAAATTAGATTAAAAAGAGGTTTTGAATTAAAATACAACATTTTACACTATTCATTAAAAAAATGAACTTTATCGGAAAGATACCAAAAATTTACACAAAGTAAATTTTGATGTCCCAATTATTAAGAAGAGTTTTATTTGGTCCAATAGAATGTATAAGAGTGAACAAAACTATATTTAATGACGTTTCTCCATCAAAAGGTGATAAGTGAACCTTTAGTTAAAACTAAGGCATATACGCCTAAAATTGAATTCTTTCCGTATTTTAAGACTTTATCTTTTATTAGATAAATGTAAAAACATTTAAAAACATATATAATAATATTTTAGTTATTTCTATCCATTCCCTCCAATACAACGACTACATGTTAACTACCATTTAATATAATATTATTTTATTATTAGAGTGCACCGTAAGATTCCCAAGAAACTCGTTGTTGCGTGTTGGGTATACCATCGAGCATAGCGTCCCCTTTAAAGTCATATTAATATTTTATTCACTAATATGGATAAATATGAATATTTCATATTCTTTATTTACCTGAGGTGTTACAGTTTTCTCCCAGAATAGTGATTTTGATAAACAATTATTGATAACTTGGAAATATGATTCTATAAATAAATAATAAATGATATTATAAAATAAAATTTTATAGAATAAATGTATAATAAATACATATTTATTATATATCTTGTTTTAATGTGAAAAGAGAAGTGTAGTACTTGAGGTATGTAAATTCGTAACTCAAATTCCATTCATTGAGTTAAACTGATACTTCATTTATTATGTCCTACTAAGTTTATGTGTGTTTTGAATTATGAATATATAATGTTGTATTTAAAAGTTTTTATGTGTATTTGTAGCTTCTATCCATAATATAATTTTATTGTTCACTTCAATGTTATTTTTAATGGACTCTCTTTTAAAAATCATCCTTTAATGTTTATTCTTACAAAAGTTAGAAGGAATGTTTTTTAATTATACAAAATTCATGGAATTTATTGGTTTAATGATGACTTATTTTTTAAAAGAATGATATTAAATAGTATGTGGTTATTTAAAAAATGATTTCCATTGTAATTTAATGACTTAAAAAATGTTTTCCAATGGAAATGTTATTTTTTAATGAATTTTTTAAAGTGATCTTGGAAAATCATTTTCCTTATAAGAAAAAATTATTCAATATTTATTTTGAATTTCAATGAATTTGATCTAAGGATACCATCCCTTATCATTCTCTGGATGGTTTATGATTATGATTGCATGATGTTTATGAATTCAATTACTTTTCTATGGGTTATGCAATTATGAGATGTTTATGAAAAACATTTCTTTTCATGGGATTTGATATGATGTATAATTTATGTTCACGTGGAACATATATTCATGGTCTTAAATATGTGAATTATGAGACCTATAACTCCCTCAAATGCATTAAGTAAATATTAATATCTAATGAGAAAGTTAGTACTAGAATGTGGAGTGAATTTGGTTTAACAAACCTAGGTAGGAAGGAGATGTAAATTCAGCTCAATAATACAAGGTTTTAATTTAGAGTGAACCATTCTTAGTAAAGGAATTTATCCATTATAACAGTATTGAAAATGATCTTTTTCTAATATAGAAATTATTTTCTATACTTATTTTTATGAATAAATTCCATGTCTTATTCAAATTTTATTCTCTCAGGGCTCTTATTATTTTATGTTTCATTCCTTATGAATTTCTATGTTTTACTACATGACTTAAAATTTTTATTTTTATATACATGGTATAATTTTCCAATTTTACGTTCATGTTATTATTACATTATTTTTATTTTATGATTAAAATCTCCCTTGTTTACACTTACTAAGAATATGATCTCACCCTTTTCTTATGTATATTTTTCCCAGGATATGAAAAATGGTATTAATAATGATATTTTAGAAATGGTTCTAGTTATGAATGAATATATAGGAGATGGTGTAGATGTTTTATGAATTACCTGTTTATAATTTCATTTTTATAAAGGAATTAAACCCATATGGTTATGGGGTTTTTTGGTTATGTAATTTAAATAATATTAGTTTATTTTATATGATATATTGGAATTAAAAGTATTGGACATTATAAAACATAAGGAGAAAACCCGAAGAAGATTTAACGTTCTTCAATGAGCATCTTTATTTCACTCCCTTCTCCACCTCCTTCAATTTTTATTAAATATTGGTGATATAATAAAATTAGTATCTTCCATATAATGGGATGTTTTTATATTAATTTTATGACCTAAAAACATTTCTAATTCCATTAAATGTATTACCAACTCATCATTTGTTTGTATGATATACTACCACCTGAAGAACCGATGCCATTGATTGTTTCCATTACCATATCTCAAGGTTGGGTATGATGATGAATATAAAGTATATATATGATTTATAAAATATTATTATAAAAATAGAGTCATTATATAATATATAAATTATTACATTCCATTCTATTGGGGACTCTATAGCGTCGCTCATTTATACAACTGTCTATCGCCTCATGAAGCGATGTGATTTTTCATTCACTAAGGCATTACATGGAAGGTGATACGGAATAATGTTAGTGATTATATGTGATCTAAATGAAATAATTATGATATTAATGACATATTCACCATTCTATAAGTGTAATATTTCATTTTTTACACATATGGATGATAACAATGTTCCTATACGTGAGGACTACTGCCCTCACAAAGTGATGTGATTCTATTTTCACCACTACACCACTTGGATGATAAATATGTACATTTATTTATGTAAATATTATGGTATTTATGATATCATGATAATTTTAAATAGTAATATATCACTTACCTCTGTTCTATAAAGATTTTTGAAAAATTGAAACCTTACTCATGTGTATGACATACCGTATTCATTATCTTAACATACTTAACTTTCGTAACCATTTTTTCATGATTGGTTATAAAAGGATAATTTATGTAAAAATATAAAAATTATTTAATTATTTTGATTCAAGAGATTATATAACTATATAATATGTGGAATAAATAGATATTTCATTATAAAACATGCATGAGAAAACAATCCAATCAACATCTGATACAATGTAAATAATGAAAGATTATTAAGGAATAGGTGATAAAATATTATAAAAGGGTCATATATTCTATAAAAATATTAATATGGTTATTTAATAAGTTAATAACTTGTTTAGAACAACTAAATGTGAGGTTAAATCACATTTATCCAAAATAAATAATAAGGTAAGAGAATTCTTGACCTAATTTCTATTCATTGAGTTAATCTTCAACTTCATTGATTATGTCATTTAAAGATTATGTATATAATTATTTTTTAATACATTATATTTCATTACCAACTGTTTTATGTGGATTTATAGTTCTATCACATAATCAATTCATTTATTAATTATCACATCAACATTATGATCATTTTAAATGTTTATATCAAAATCTCATTCTAATCAAGATTGTTTACTCAAGAATTTCAGTTGAAGGAAATTACATAACCATTTCCTTATAAAACCATTTAATTTTATTATCCTCTTTTTATTCATGAAAATTTCAGGTAATATTACCTTTTCCCACACATTGTTAATTAAAATTATTGATAAAATGTTTTCAAGAAAATCTGAAACTATTTCTCAGTTTGATAAAAAATGTGTTTTCTTCCAAAACAACGATTTATAAAAAAAATTTCAATTTTTTTAACAATTTAAAAATGATTCATTTAAATACTTTTAACCCATTTTTACTCTTTATAATTTTATTAAGTAATATTTTTTCATTTTCAAAAAAATAATTATTTTGGATTTTACCAAAAAATGGAAATAAATATTTGTTTTAACGTGTACAACATGAATAAAATTTCCAATCATCATGACCAACCAAATGTTTTAAATAATACTTTATAAGTTTCATGGATTATTATAAACGAAAACTATTCTCATTATTTTTTGTGATGTTTTAGTTTTAAAAAGTGATTTTCAAATAAAAGGATTTTCAAAATTTTTATCCAAATGAATGGAAATTATACCCAGGAAGGTTTTTAATGATATTTTATAGTATTTATATTAATAAATAAAAATCCATTTATTATTAGTAAAATTAGTATATATTATATTTATAACAACTTTATTATTACATTAGATAGTTTATGATCATTTTTATCAAACATAATATTCATATTCACTTCATTGTTTCATTTTTATAGTCATGAATTTCCCCTTGGATTATTCACCTTCCTATAATCATTTGAAATTAAATTTCCCCTCAATATTCGAATTATTTATCTTATGTATTTTTATTTCATGAATAATATATCATTCCTACAGATGGTGTTATACATTGACATTCATTTATTTATCTTGGAAATATAGATAAATCCATATTCCTTACTCAATACGGGTATTTTATAAGGCACATTATTTTGGAATTAAATTGATTATTTGATATATACACAATGATTTGGAAAGGTATGAAATAGGTTGGGGATTGATTAATATATTCCCCTCGATTCATTGGTAGTCTCATGGGATGAATTAATTTTCCAGCCTTAGTTAATTGAGTTTTCACACTTTAGGGTTTAAACTTTATTGTGAAAGGTTTTGATGGTAAAGGAATCCTTTATTTGTGAAACATGACCTCTAATAATTAAGCATTTTCTTTATATAGTATTCTGTTATTTCTATACACGCAATTTTCACTATGATATTATCTATGCATTCACTCCATTATCAGTTATTTAACTTGATATTTCTTCAGATATTTACATTTCCAGATTGATTATTCGTTACCCAGTTATGATTTTCATGTTATTGATTCAATTTCATATTTTTTCAGATATTTTCCTTTCAATATTTCTTATTAATTATTGATAATTCTTATTGACTGATTATTTATTTCACTGCACTAAACTCTTATACATAATTTGAGACCAGACACATTTTTTTCCATTCCCAAAGATTCCATATCGAGTAATATGTTTGATATTCAAGGATTTCCTAGATGTAATAAATTTATTCTAAAAAAATAATTATGTAGTAATTTGTGTTTTCAATTTTAATAAAAGACTCATGTACATATCTAGTTTATAAAGACTACTAAACTAGCAGATGTTTAGGGATGTGATTCTTTATATCTTATGACAATGTAATAAAGTACGACACTTTTTTATGCTACTGGGGTGATGGTCTCTACATTATGGGTGGGTATGAAATTATATAGTCCCCTAATGTGTTGGGTAATGTGATGTATCTCATGAGATTATGTGTTCTTGGAATAAACATGATGTTATCTTTGTTCGCAATGATGATGTTATGATTTATGAACATATGTTATGGGTGAACATGATACTATATTTTTTCACAATGATGTGTGTTATTTAACTACTATGACATGATATTTCATTATTATGAAAGTTTCACATGCCATGTCATTGTTAAATGGGTTCTCATGATGTTTATGTTGATCTTATACATATGATATGATGATGTCGATAATGCTCTATGATGTAATATTGATTCGTGTCCCTTATTCATCTTTTTTACTTGGATTTTATCTCACCCCTACATTGATGTATATCCTTGGGTGGTTAAATACACTAAAGAGAACAAGAGATTTTAGAAGGATAAATAAAAAGGATTTAAATAAATGATTTTGTTTTATTAGGTACAAGTGATGCATGTGCCGATTCTTCCCACACCACTAAACCATTGTATCCCATATTTGTAACACTATTTTTTAGTTTATCTTAAAAATGATGTAATAGTCATGTAAGAGCATGTTGGATCACTACATGGTGATTCTACGACCATTTCTAGTTTTATTATTTAATCAAAAATTTAAATTTATTCCACAAAACAAAATGGAATTTAAAAATCAGAATGTTTTAAAATGTATTGTTTTCCTTGAGGGCATTTCATTTAATCAAGAATATAAAAAGAAATTTTTTTCACAAAAAAACATTGAAAGTGTTAATTCATGAAAATTTATTGTTTTATTTGTAGTTTTCAACAATAGAATACAAAATATTATAGGGAAATTAGTTGGAACTCTTTATTCTTCCATGGTTCAGATATAAAATTCATAAAGTAACAATAAGACTTTTAGTGTTTCAAAAAAATATCTAAGACATATAATAAGCTTGTAATGGTGAGGTTATATAGTTTATAATAGTTGTGATTAGATTATTTTCTCTCTCCTAAAATGGAAGAATAATGCGTATAATGAATTTTTTAGGACCCAAATTCATATAATTCATTAGTAAAAGTAATGTCCTATATAGTGTATGGGATTAAAAAATTTCCTAGATCATGAAATTTTATTAGTAATTTTGGATTTTTTTGTATAGAATAATTTCTTCTACGACTTAACTTTTCATATCCTTGTAGTTTTCTTTATCTGGTACACATCTCTTTAAGAATCATTACATACATTGGTATTTGATTTTTATATCTAATAAATGGATGTTGAAATCCACTTGTTTTATGGTGTTTGACATTTATTGTTGTATAATTCATTATTGGTACTCTTTTTTGGGTTCAATTTTAATTGTAAGGGATGTTGGGGAAAATATTGATCATCTACAATAGCTTTTCCCGGATCTTTTTTATTGTTCATCGTTGATGTTTCTATTGGAACCAATATATCACTCTCTATAGGGACTTGTTCTTATTATTTAGTATATCGAACTTAAGGTTTGACATTATGTGATGGTTATTCACCTATCTTCTCATATATTGTAAGACCCCAAGGTTTTAAATTATATTTTCCCTCAAAACATAAGGTATTCGATATCTATCTTCACACGCATTATTAAAACTCCAATGAAAAACATTAGATAACATGACCATCAAAATGTATATATAAAATTTTTAGGTAAAAATAAAGGTAACCAAATTATGAAAAATATGTCGAAATAAATCCATTTTTAGACACATCAAGAAGATATTATAAATTAAATATTTAAAAAACATTTTCTATGATCAATGATATTTTTATGGAGTAAAATATACATTTCAACATACTATTATGGATTTCATGTCTTACTCTTAACCTTTTTTAAACTTATTAAATATTTACCAATGAGAGAAACTATTTTGGAATTATTTTGTTTAAAATTATTATAATAAAACTAGGGTTTTGATTGATTTTAAAGAATATTAAATTTTTTTTATAATAAAAAATTTATATTATTATAATATATAATATTGATAATTTTATCTTACAAAATATTTGAAAGATTAAAAATAATATTTTTCTGAAAACATGTTTTTATGCATAAATTGCGCTAATATTAAAATTAAATTTTCTTTTAAAAAGAAATACTATTTGATAAAATGTATCTCATATTTATAGTAAAAAGGTATAAATTATTTAATAATGATGATTTTAGTTTCATGTAATAAAATTAAATTATTGAGGTATAAATTAATTTCCATGATAAAAAACAGGAATGGTAAAATTGAAAATTCTTAGTGTAAAAGGATTGATACATTTTAAAAAAAATGTGTATAAATGAATGATAGATGATTTATAAACCATATCTAAACCCAAAATCCATCACTTCAAAATTTTATTACCTTTCAACATTGAATAGAGAGATATCATTATTGAAATGTAATGGGTACAACCAAAATCACCCTTTCTATTTAGTGATAGAATGGGATTGATTACACCACTTTACTCTTCAAAACTTCCTTGTAATTTCTTCTCAATACTAATTTTTCCACCTAGAATATTATCTAAATTTTATAATCTTGTACTCTAAATTATTTACCCAAGTCCTCCATTTCAATGGATATTTACAAGAGAAATCCCAAGTTCTCAACATGATTAATTATGACTATTTATATGTTCTTATTAATATTTCTCATAAAAACATTTTATAGAAACTCTAATTTAAAAAAACTATTATTGTTTTTTTAATTTATGTCATTATGATGATGTAATAATTATTACCAACCTACCCTTTTTAATTAATAAAACCAAAGACCTCATTTGTGCATTTGTACAGGCTACGACCTCAACGAAGTAATGTACCTCATTTTTCATCTAGTTTTTTATTTTTTATTAGATACTATTAAAATATAATTTTAAAAAATTAAAAATATCTAAATAAAATCATTATTATTATTCAATAATTATATTATTCCAAATGAATCCACTTTTATAATGATACTCATCCATTAATTATGATATGTTCATGTTTTGGTCAGTTCTAACCACCTACATGCACAATACTATTAAATAATATCATAGATGACATTAATAACCTAATTACTGAAAATATCTAATATTAATAAGTAAATAATTATTTTATTTCAGTTTTATAGTGGTAACTTTAATAATGAAATCATTAATTAATATAATAATTTACGGTCATTAAAAACTACCTAACCATGCTCATAGCTGATTTCATATTTGATGATCATAGCCAAAAAACACTTAGAATGAAATTAAAAAGTTATAAAAAATTATTAATCATCTATTACATATCCTTATTTTTTTATAAATTATAAATTTTGGGAGAATAATGATGAATGACACCTCTATTATGAAACTAATTTAAAACATTCGAGATTAATCACACCCAACACTAAAATTATATAATAACTAAATAATATACATATAAAGAATAACTATAAATTAAGCTTATATATGGTATATTTTTTAATAATTTCCTAAAATATTTGATTAATATAGTTATTTTTTATTAAAGATTCAATAACTTTACTGGAAATAAATAATTAAGGTAATTTTTTCTTTGTCTCAAATTAAATGTCTTGAGACATATTTCATATTATGAAAAATTATATCTTTGATATGGTTTGATTACTTCATAATGGATGAATTTTTATATAATGATTTTACTCATGGGGTTTGAAGATACGTATCTGGGTTTTTTAAATGTCTTTTTATTTAAAGGATACCAGAGTTGTAAGTGCTATTTGTCTTTATTTTTAATTCCATGAGATAGGTTTAATATAATAAACCATAATTTAATTATATTGTGTAGTAACTACCATAATTTCCTTAAAATATAATGTAAATATTTCATTTTAGGAGATTTTAATGTCAAATTCCTGGTAACAAACCTATATTTATTTTTTTCTTATGGTAACTTTAACGTAAGGGTTCTTTGTCTGCATTTTTTAATTCCTTGAAACTTATTTCAAAATATTAACCATGTTTCTTTTAATGGTTTTTAAATACATATTTGACTTATTATATCCTAATTATTTTTCTATTCCAGATATTTAATGATTCACTTCATGTTTCCTCTTTTGTTGGTTTTTGATTCAATACTTGTCAAATTCAAAAGGGTTTCCTAAAAAATTTCCTTATTTGAGACAAGTTTTGAGTTCTACCACTACCTTCTTTTATATAGTGTATATACATCTAGTTTGACATATTATATCAGAATATAATATTTTTTTATTGTATTGAGTGTTTGATTTCATGTTTACTTTTTCGATGGTGTTTTTCATCAACATCAACACCCTCTAACATTACTTCAATTACCCTTTGGATTTGTGTTGATTAACTATCCACCTTATTTCTCTAGATGGATAATGTTCATGTAATCCTATTTATTGACTAGTAAGGTATTGACTTTCCAGATTTTTGTATGTCAATTTATATTTTCATTTATACGTATGGAATATTGATTGTGAATTTTATTTAAATTCATTTAATTCATATGGTTAATGCATACGACTTAATGAAGGATCAAGTGTGGTTTGATATTATATAGATACTGGATACATATTTTGGAATAACATGAAAAAAGGTTTGGGTATTTTTTTATGCTTACACCATGAAATCACGATGGCTTGGTTGTTTCCTGGATGAAAAGAATTATGTCTTTATTTTCGACTTGATGAAAAAATAATTTCTTTTGGGAGGCCTAAATGGTAAAGATCATGATTTATAGAATTATGACTTGCATCTGCCTGAATGTTTTTAATTTTTATCCATGAAATTATTTATATTGTCATTCCATCCCTATTTTTTTTAGGATCGTATGATTAGTTTTATAGAATTATTTGATTATCATATATTTTTTCTATATTATTCATGCCTTGTTTATTGTATGTTATATTCAAGTATATTGTTTCTCTTACTGATCATTTTTTCTCACCCTTATTATGTTCTCATTTCCATTTTTTTAAGGACAGATTTACTCATCATGTTTTTAAAATAATATCTTGTGGGGATAATTTTTGAGATATATTGAAGACTTATTAGGAATTAATTAATTTCATATTGAGTAAAAAAATGTCCATTAGATGAGAAATACATGGAATTTATTATTTAATGAGTTTTCTTAATTATCTATTTATATAAACCTAAATTTTGATGGGAATATATATAATGGAATATTTTATATATGTATAGTAATTATGGGATGGTTATGATAGGGTTGCCACATCCTAGGAATATCTTGAAGAGATTGAACATACATTTCAATTAGGTTTAAGAATTTATTGGGTAGGAAGTTTAACAAATCCTTGAATTACTAAAGTCTTCAGATTAAAAATAATTTTTCCAAATTGACCTTTCATATACTTAAATTCTAATCCCTGAGTTGTATTGTTGTATTTTATGTTACTTTAGGACTCCAATAACCATATCATCATGTCCTTTATGGAGGGTTCATATATATTTCCTTGTGGTTGGTACCATGAAGAGGTTTGAGAGATGTTTCTTTAGAATAGTAGTAGTTGGAAAGATTATTTAAAATTATGAAAGAAATTTTTCCTTAAGGTTATCTTCCTTTGTTATATGACATCAAATTTTTTATTTTGTGACACTTGAATATATCCATCTTTAAATTGATACCAAGAAGGGAAAAGATATAAAACTATTAGGGGTATGACTAGAAATACTTGATGACCATTATTCAGGGATATATCTCTTAAAATAGAGGTTATTTTTTCAATTTTATTTTCATGTAAATGATATTTACAATTTTTTTCCAAAATAAATTCCCCGTTATGTGAACTTGTACGGAATTTTTGAGAGCTTTGTGAGATTATATCTATTAGTTCTCTTGGTTTAGTTACTATTTTTTATATCCATGATCCTCTGAAAGAAGCATAAAATTTTTTCCTATTATTATCGAATTGGATTGAGTATAAAAACATTGGGAAAATAAATTCCTCAAATGGTTGATGTGGGATATATAATATCATACTCTTGAATCTATTTGAAAACACATATAGAGTCTCTAAACAAGATTTCTTGAATCCAAAAATCTTATACCTCATATGAGTATTTGTAATACACCGAGTTTCAGTTACTTTACCCTTTTATTTTTTATTTTTTAGTAATATAAGAATTTGGTTGAGTTTTGGATGTTTCTAGATGTTTTTGAAATATTTTGGAAGTGGTTTTAAGGGTTCATGGTTTGATAATGATTAAGGAAAACGATGCACTTTCTCAAATAAACTATTCAATATTTTCATGGAGTCACTTGGGTGGTGCATGATTGGTTGTTAGTTTGGCCAAACCGTATAGTTTACTTAAGAAACAATATGATATGAGAGATTTTGTAATGTGGAATGCACAAAGATATATTATATTTTTACAAAACATGTGTAATAATCCCATTGATCTTTGGTACGGAGAGAGTAGCATGCACATATTTGTTTCACATTTTGATAAATAGCGCGGTCTCACTATATTACGTCAATTAAATGCTTTGAAAATTAGATATTAACTCGAATTTAAACAATTAATCTCTTTTTCTCCTCATATTCTCTCGAAATCTGAAATAACTCCCATACCCTTAGTGTTGATGGAAGATTATTTGGATATAGAAGGTGATTTAGATGCATTAATATGGATTAGATCTCAAGAACCATTGGTATGTCAACATTTCATACATTTATTCTTATATCATCTAATCTTTTCTAACATGAAATATTATATATATTCTATTTTGGAAATTTTTAGGATCAATAATGCATTTTGATGAGAACTTTTCTATATCTAATGAAGGTGTTATGTTTTTAGGAAATATCTAGAAGTTTTTCTATGTCATTTTTTAACGATTTCGAGGGAGGCAGATTCTCTCCCTTTCTACATGTTCTAGAACATGATGTATTGGTGATTTAATAACTTTCAATTGATTTATTGGAAATTATTATTAGTTTTACTTCCTAAATAATTATTTTTTAGATAATGAACATAATTTTTTTGATAAATTTCATTAAATAAAATTAATGTGAAAAGAATTCATTTTTTAGGGTTTGAAATTTCTACATGGAATGATTTTATGAAATTGAATAGACAGTGCCTTGTAGGTTCAACGATATAAACAATCACAAAGTGGAACATGGGAGTGCATATAATAGTAACTTAGTGATATGAAATTTCATTGTTGATGAGTATTGGGACTATCTAAGTGCATGAATAGTTGTGTGAGAGTGTAATTTGGATAAGATTCCATTTGAAAATAATGAATTTAAAAATTGATTTTTATCAATTATATTTCTAAATCTAATTTATTTTGATAAACTATATTGATATTCTCATATTTTATTTTAAAAAAATTTGATCTATTTTTTTATTCCTAGTGGTATGTGTTCGAATGTATTTGTGATTACCTACTTAGATTTATACTCACCCCCTACTTGGGAACATTGGTGCATTTTTATATTTGGTTTATTGAGATATAGATAAAGGAAAGGTGTTGTATTTATCTGTTTATGAATCATGATGTAGTATGGTTGGGACTTAGATATATATCATGTATAATGATTAGGTTATGCTTGTTTTAATTACACTTTGGGGCTTACGGTTCTATTTTCCGTATTGTGTCATTATTCCACATTTTTAATTTCATCTAATTCTATGATATTTTTTTGGATTGCATTGTATTTTATTAAATTAGATACATCATATAGTGTTTTTGTTTTTGTTTTTATCTTCCTCATGTTGGTATCATATTAGGGAAAAGTTTCCCCCCATGATCATGTATTCCATCAGAACTTGGGGGAAACCGTTGTTTCCCTAGTGAAATAACCTATGGTCAGTGACACCACCGCCTCTTCTGAAACTAGTGGTCGAGGGGAGAGATGTTATAAATGGTATATGTCTGGGTCAATCCATTATATTGTATTGGAAGCAAGGAGATATTAATAATTAAAATTAAAATTTATAGCATAAAATAGTGCATCTAACCAATTTATAATAAACGTAATGTTATTTGTGTAGTGGGAGTACAAAACTGTTCTAAAAAGAATACATGTGTTCTTCACCTCATCATCATTAGTATATCTAATGAGTGTAGCATATAATGAAATAGTGATGAGGCCATCAACTAGAACTATATTTTTGATATTATGATGGATGATTTCTAGAAAATTCTATTAATGATTTTGGTTTAAGATGATTCAAAATATTCTAAGCCTTCCATTTCAAGTGAGAGATGAATAAGTGGAATTTCATGTTGTATTTTGAAATAATGAAACTACTTAAATAAAAGAGAAACCCATTAGAGGAAGTGGATATGAATATGGTTCAATTAATGGCATAATTAAATCATTATAAAATCCAAATCAATTTCCAAAAGTTTCAGGCTTTGGATTGGGTAAATTAGAAGCTGTAGCCACACAAAGAAAAATCATCCATGAAATCTCAAATAATGAATCCAACAATATATCAAGGGTATTTTGGCCATGAAAATGTAGAGTCATGTATTGGGAATATAAATCAAATTATAAATTTATTAGAAATCCTAGAAAATAACAAATTTAATATAATCATTTATATATAGGAAAATATTGCTTAGAAATTGTTGTATATTATTTTATAGAATAAACAAGACCCAGACATAATAATTCAAATATTTTAGGTGATTACTAACATGTAATTTCTTTCCCACACCTTAAATATCAAATGGATGATGCATTTAACTACACAAAAATAAGAAATTATATCAATTAAGGAGTGTGTACTTCAATCCCCGAGGTTGATGTGTTTTTCTCTCGAAGTTGATGATAGTGATCACCTAAAGAAGAGGATCAATATGTAAAAGAATATTCTATAGGATAGTTTTCTCTTGTATTGAAAAATATATGGAGATGGTGAACATCGAGGTGATAATAGAAAATTATATCTTGGGAACATATATTAGGGTATTTACTTATATATACATGGGTACAAGTGGTAAATACAATAACAGAGACAAGCACAAGGGGGGGGGGATTTATCATGTAAGGCACCAGGAAAATATTTTATTTTATTTTCATCCGTTCAATATTATTGATGTAATAAAAAATGATGCTATTTGTTTTGTGGTTATGAGAATATAAAGAGGGAATAAAGAAAACTACCATGAAGGTTCCACAATTTTGGAAAGTTGTGACTTATGAAATTTTATTGTATGGTGACTCTATGGATGATTGATATAAATTTATGGAACCAATACCATGATTTTTATGATCATACAATTTTATCGTGACACTATGGTAATCTCCCCTAAACAAATGAGTGACATAGGATGACTCCCATATCACACTGACACCTCAACAGTCATCACAAACATGACATATGAGTAAATAATTATAGGGTTTACCAAATAAATAGTTTAATGTTTTTGAGAATATGATCATGGAGTATCAATTAGATCCTTCAATAGTATAACACACCATTATCTTGAACTCTACAATCAGGAAATATTTTTTTGCTATGGTTTTATCACACTCTTTTTATTTTTTCTTACGCTGTAGAGTATATGGGATTGCATGTGGAATTGATGACTCATGTATTGAAACTTCAAAGACCTCTCAACCAATGAGAATTTCTAGATTTTTATTCTGCATTATGTTCTACAACTATAGATGTAGATGAATGTATTATATATTTCTATATTGTAGATATGGATTGAATTTAGAAAATTCTAGGAATGAATTATTTAGACATTCTTCATGTCCCACATCAACTATTTTTTCTACCTTGTTCATTTTGGATCACTGCATGTTTTATAAAATATCATGTAATGTTTTTTGGTTGTGAAACAAATTAGAGAGGGACTATTGGTACTAGTTTCTAGGACTCTCTCTTACCAATTATTAGAAATTTATTTGGAAACTAGTAATTCAATTAAAAATATATACTTTTCAACCATCATGGATCTATTTCCTAATTTATTTCCTAAAACTTTCTCTAGGTTGGCACCCAAAAGATAAATGAATTTTAGGATTGATATCTTATCAAGGAATAGTTCTATTTAACTTCCATACTATTGGGGGTCACAACTAGAATTATGTGGCCTGAAGGTTCAACTATAAGAGTTGGAATGAAATGGTTCATTCATCCTAGTACATCTCCATGGGAAACATAAGTTATTTTTTGTAAAGAAAGAGGATGAAAATATTTTTATTTTTGTGGATAATCATAAACTAAAATAGGTTAATATAAATATTCAATATCCTCTTTTAAGAATTAATTATATGTTTGATCGACTTCTGGGATCCAAATAGTTCGCTAATATTGATTTATGACCAGGGTATCACCAAATTTTATTTTTAATGGGGGATATTCGAAAGATATATTTCCATAGTTTTTATATTCATTATAAATATATTGTTATCCAATTTGGAATTATGAAAGAAACAATTTTGTTTATTTAATTGATTAATTAAATACTTCTGTGGTATCTTGACTCCTTTTTGGCGGTATTATTCGATGTTAATTTGGAGTATTCAAGGACTAAGGATAGTCATGAAAAACCCTTGGCCATCGTGTAGGGTGTATTTTATAATAATCACATTTATTTTAAAATTTAAATGTGTGATTAAAGGATATTATATTTATTCTTTCATAAATGCCATTTCTTAAAGGGGATTCTATATCGATCTGGAATAGGTGAAAGATGTTATCTCTGGGAAACCACAAAATAATGTCCTTGAGATACACATTTTTCTCATCTTATAAGGTAATTACTTTCTCTTTTCCCATGATTTTTTAATTATTGAATCTCTAAAAAAACATTTACCAAGGAAATATGTTCATTTCCAATGGAGAAATGAGTTCCATAAATTTCTTCAAGACTTTAAGGACCATCTTCCATTACTACCAATCCATATGTTTCTAGTTTATGAATGATGCTATGTGGACTATTGTGATGCATCTATATATAGCTTTGGATGTTTTCTCATGAAAGGATATCATGTTGTAGCATATATGTCAAGATAATTTTGGTTTCCTGATAATAATTATCAGATAAATGATTTAGAGATTTAAAATATAGCCCATTCCTTGAAAACATGGTATCATTTTCTCTTTGGTGAGATGTTCACATTTTTTGACTTCATATGTTTGAATTTATTTGGACTTATACATTGGGTAAAAGAAATTACGTTGCTGATTTATTAAGCAGGAAATCATATAGTTATATCATAGAATTTGTTTCAGATTAGTGATATTTGATGTTGGTCATGAATGATATGCATTAGGATTGTGTTGAATAAGGCGATATCTCACTTTTATTTCTTATTTATATTTTTATTGATTTGGATGAGTATGTTAAATATGCTCATACATCTTATCATGAACGTATAAACATGAGGTTGAATCTATGTGGTATAAATACCATTGAGGGATGAACACTGTATGAATGATCTATGTTGTATTTTAAATATTATATTTTGGTTCTTCAGACTTATCAAAAATATATTTTTATTTGTACAACAACTCAAGATGTTTATTTTATAACAATGTTCTAAAGCTTCATAAGGCCACGAAAACCCTATTTTAGTGGGATGTTCTGAAAAGAAGGGTCTCCAGTTATGTGTGAAGACACTTCTCTTTTTAATTGGTCATGTAAGAGCACCAACAACCAGATGGTATATTGAAATATTTAACTAGTCTCATGTATAAATGGGGACATATAATTATGGAATTTTTCATAGGTTTACCCAGAATGGTTCAAAAACATTGTTGTATATGGGTTATTATGGATTGGATCAGAAATTCATCTCAATTCATCTCTATTACTTTAATGAATATTGTATAAGACTTTCAAAACTATATATTTAATAAGTTATAAATGTAAAAGGTTTAATAGTTTTATTTGTGTCTAACTAGGACACTAGATTTAACTATTTATTATGGAAATTATAGTAGTAAGTCCTCAGAACCCAGTTGAGCATGACATATCTTATCATTCTCAAAAGATGAACTATTCGAATGGATAATCTAAAAATTGGAAAAAATTATTATATCATACATTATGGATTTTTAAGTATCCTGGTAGAACCATATACCAGTAGTGGAGTTATTATATTATAATAGTTTTCAGACCTCAGTACACATGGATCCTTTAAAGGGTTTTGTTGGCCACTAATTTCATTCTCCACTTTATTGGGTAGAAAAAGAGAGATTTCACTTAAGTAAACTAGCCTTGTGAATGAGTCAATAGAGAATATTTATATGAAAAAAAGTGGATATAAAATGAACTAGTTCTATAAAAAATTATACAAAGATCATTATTTGTTTCCATTATAATTTAATGTGGGCGATCATGCTTTCTTGTGATTTTCTATGAGGCTTGGGAAATATCATATGGGTAAGAAAAGTAAATTGTATCCTCAATATATAGGCCCATTTTTTATACCAGAACAAATTGGATATGTTGGTTATCAATTTGGTTTACCATAGGGATTCAACACTATGAAAAATGTATTCCATGTATCTCAACTGAAGAAGTATAAGCTAGATCTTAACTGTGTTATTTGATGGGACCATGCTGATCTTGAGCCTAACACTACATTGATTCATTTGAGTAAATGGATTTTTTATATACAAGGGAAGTTTTTACATGGAAAGAGTATTGGGTTTGTTTGAGTATTATGGAATACTGGTTAGATTTAAGAAGATACCAGGGATTGTGGGGAGGAAAAGTTAGAGTAATGGCACGATCATTTTCAAAGAACTAGAAATATCCAAATTTATGAGTGTGGAACAACCAATTGTGTTAGAAATGTAACACCCCATGGTTATGGTTTATTACCCATTTATTATGTATTTTTATGTTATATAATCCTTGGGTTGAGTTTTGGTAGTATTTGGATGATTTGGAGTGATTTCATGTTTTTTTAAAGGTGTGTAATCTGAGAACAATTTCAGAAGACCCCAAAATTTCTCTAATAAACCTTGAAATAGGTGATATGATTCATTGGGTAGATGCACAGTTGGAACAGAGTTGTGGAAAAATATACAGGTTCCTTGAAAAAACCTCTTGATATGATATTTTTCGGATAATGGCATACACATGGTTATTGTGTGGTTTTCCAAACTATGTAGAAACACCATGTGACTCTCTAGTTTGGATAAAAAATAATGTGCATAGTTTTCTCATGGTTTTAAAAACAATATTACATAACAATTAAATGTTTGTCAAATTCCATGAATATTAGAGTTTAACTCAGATTTACACCCCAATACTCCCATTTTTATCACATTCTCCCAAGATCACTAACTCATCTCCTTCCCTAGGTGTTCTTGGAGAATTATTTGTATCCAACTGGTGATTTTGATGAATAACAGTTTTTTAGATCACTAGGTTTGATGATATAGATAACTTTTCTCTTTTTATCCTTATATTTATTCATCTTATATCACCCAATAAATTAGATATACTCATTTATTAATTGATCAATGATCCATTATGTGTTGGGATTATATCATGATGGGATATAATATAGGGATTAAGTTTCTAGGATAGATATAAAAGTTTTGTATACCATTATTTTTTTCATCAACTGTTGTGATTTAGGTGGACTATCTCATATTCTATATTTTCTAAAACCTAAAGGCATGGTGATTTAATATATTTCCCTTTATTTATTGTAATTATTTTTCATATTTTTTTTCTAAATATTTGTATTTTAAATTATTCATATAAAGTGTTTGAAATTTGATTGAAGGATATATTTTTTCCAAAGAAATGTGGTTTTTGATAACCTGGCATGTGTGGATGGAATGAGTTTATGAAACTTCATTGGAAAAATCTTGATATATTTGATTTTGGTCTTTTACCTTTCATAACATGGTATTCCACAATGTTAGGAATTTGGGTTATTATGATTCTTTTCTCACGAGTATTCAGACTTTATTTAGGAATTCATTAGTGTGTGAGTGTGGAAGATCGATCGTTATTCCAAGTAGGAAGAACGAATGATCAAATTTATTTACTTAATTTTTTAACCTATTTTTATGACAATTTAATTTTATATTCTCACATTCTCTTTTATATAAATGAGTGATAACTTTTTCTATTTCATATTGAAGTGTGTTTGGAATTATTTGTAATTGCCTATTGACATTAATAATCACCTTATTCAGGGTAATATCAGTGCATTTTCAGATGTGGTATTCCAAAGTAAAAGAAAAGGAAATATTTCATACCTCTCTAGTAATTAATTATAGTGTAGTGGGATTATGACATGGAGTCGGTGCATGGATATTGATTGGGTGATTCTTGTGTTGGTTCCATTTTAGTTTATTGAGTTATGTTTTTATTATTGTTTTATTGTGGAAAATTATTAATTTTGTTCAATACTTAGGTGTCTTTTTATAGTTTTAGTTATATTGTATTAAATTACATTCATTATATAGTGTTGTTTTTCTTTGTCTTGTCTTATTTTGTTCATTCTCATCTTAGGTAAAATCAACCTCCCATGATATTGTGTACCAAAGGAACTTATTTCAAGACTTTGAGGTCCTAGGGATGTCCCCTAAGGTTAGTACCACCACCACATATTCCAAAACTAATGTGTTTAGTGGAGGTATGTTATAGTACTTCTTGAAATAGAAAATAAATTCTGATGTAAATCCCTATAGAGTTTGTCCTAGGTGGTGAATTCTCTAGGCCATAGGTCATAAATACACTACTGGTATGTTTATTCTAAGAATAAGGAATGTTTTTCCACCTTATTTGAGCTTTCAAACTCCTATGGGTTTGAAATTATAGCACACATTCTGATATAATTTTAGATCTCAGTTGGGGTCCTCTCCTAGAAAGACAAGGATTTGGGAATCAATTGGATCATTCTAGGTTTGAGTTAAATATAATATTGATTATTTGGTTTAATTATATGATTATTTTTGTTGAAATATGGTGTATAAAATTATATAAGTGTTCATGTAAATTGAGTCAAACTATCTTCCATATTTCAACATCATAAAGTAGATCTTTCAGAAGATGTAAAAGAGGATGGAGATTATGTGAATAGTATTATGAAAAACATCCAATCAACTTACTCAATGATTTTTATATTTTAGAATCTTTCTACTAAATTTGAAATAGCCTTTGGATCCGAACCAAATATCTGATTTGACTTATTATTTTTTATGTGAAAAATATATTTCAAACAAAAACATAAAATATAGAGAATACAAACACAACTTTGGAATTCATCGACAATAAAGATGCCAGGTTGATGCTTCAAATGCAGCAAAACTCCAAAAAAATTATTTAAAACCAAGTTAAATGTTCAAAAATTGGAAATAGGGGTTACCCTTATATTTGATAGTTTGTTATATGATTTTATTTTATTGTGTGAGTTCTTTATGTGTTGAAAAAAAGTTGTGTGTATATGTGATTTAATCCAAGATGAAAGGTGTGTCAATTCGTTTCCAAAAGTAGCGGCTATCCTATAATAATCCCTCTATTACCCTGTAAATATAAATTAAATAATATAGACTTATATTTCCCTCTTTGTAATTATCCATGACCTCAACCAATTTTATTCCCATAGTGATTTCAGTTAAAATAGGGATATGAAAGGATCATTGCTCTCCCAAATATCACCTATCTAAGAAATTAGATATCTTTTATTATAGTCAGATCAACCCAAATACCCCTATTATAAAGGAATTTAAGAACTTATTTGGGGAAATTATGTGAAAACTAGGTAATATGGAAAGTAATATGAATAAAAATTAAATAAACAATGGAAATTTCATAGAGTCTGCAATAATCAAATATTTCTAGTAAGATAAATAATGATAAAAATTAAACATAATAATTCTATACATTGGGTGGGGGGAATATCATTGGATCGAACATTATGGGACCATTGTTCCATCACTATAAGAGGAACAAATAAATTAAAAAAATTTGAATCTCTAGAAGTAGAAGCCTCCCCAATTCAGTCTCCCGAACTCTAAAAAGTGGCATTTTTAATAAGAATTGGGTGAATTAAATGGACCTCATGTGAATCCATAGATTGGTTTCCCATGTGGGTGGCACATAGTTTAATCTTCTTTATTTATCAAGTGAAGTGTTATCATTGGAAGTTTATAATCATCCAATGTTTTATTTCCCTACTAAAATATTATCTCATGGATTTCACTTGTATAGCTCGGTGGTCCAAATTCAACAACAGATAAATTTTAATGTTTCCTAACATCAAAATTACTTCTCACTATCTTCATATAATTAATTTAATTGGATGATAACCATGTTTATGATCATGATTTTATTTACCCAATTTGGCTAGACCATAGGAATGAGCATGCATTTTGATTCATAACCTATTTATTTAGGGTAATCCAAAATTTATTTCACCTTAAATTTATTTTGGAAAAGTGAATACTTTTTATATTTTCACATGTTATAAAATAACATCCTATGTATTACCTTATTTATATTTGGAAAATATATATGGTCTTACATATCAGTTTATTAACGAACAATATGTTACTTATCAGTTCACTTGCATTATAAAACCTCAAATATATTATACATTCTCCTCTTCCTTATGAAATATGTTATGCATAAGAATTATGGTTTTAAAAAATATCCTACACTTGAAATTTAGTGTGAAAAAATAAGTTATAACTCTCATTTCCCATTGAATATTAGCTTTCAAATCTTATTTTTGTTTGATAATATGTTATACATGAAGGTTTATTATGGAATATGTAAAGTATTCAATAGCTCCATCAAATATTATATTACATATCATCTTCTAGTGGGTAAACTATTATATATCCTTGGTTTCTTTCATAATATTTTCACATACCATCTAAAATTATATAATACATTGTATAGAATTCTATTTCCAATTTCTCAACATTCCAAACATCAAAATATCATACATCACTTCTCCAACTCAAAATATGTTATGCTTGAATGTTTCTTCTTCCAAATTTATTTCATATGATTTCCAATGAGAAAATGCCTTTATTTATTTTTTCGTTAATTTTGAAACTCTTTTCCACTTAATTTTATTATGTTTTACTTCTCTAGATCACAAAATATTATGTATAAAGATGTTTAATATTTTATTTAGTCATTTAGGGATTTTTATCATTCTAACCATTTTCATTAAAAAAACTACTTCGAAAAATTATGAGACCCTAAGAATTAGTGTTCGATTTAAATGTAGAAAATAAAAAAAGATTTAATCAATGAAAAAATTATGAATTTAATAATATATATAATATAATTACAGATTCAAAGACTATAAGTGATTAATGCTTTTTTATTCTGAATTAAATTTAGATAGATTTTAAAATACTATAAAATTCTTAATTTGTTTTATAATTTTTTTGATTAATAAGTGATCCATTATTTTCTCATATATATAAAATATTAATTTAGATTAGAATTACCTACACCTTAAATAAGTTATATTTTTTTATATGATTGTTAAACTAAGGCTCATAACTTATTCTACCTTTTCAAAGGGTCATGGTGGATGTTGGGATGTTTGTTAACCTAAACCAATAAATTATTAAAAAATATACAATTTTTTAATGAAATGAACCTTCCAACATGTCTGAAAAATTTTAGTGTTCTCAATCCCATATATCTATTAAAATATATTTTTATTAAAAAATTCAAAAAATAAATCAAGTCATTATTATATCATTATTTTACATTGATTCAAAATCTCCCCCTTTATATATTATTTTTAAGTTATCTATAATTAACACTTTATCTATATAATACTCCTTGAGTGATTATATACAGAGCACCCTATTCTGCAAAATTTTATTTATAATCAATTAAGTTGATGGTGATGAAAACAAGATAAAAGTACCAAGCTTCTAAAATATTTTCTTATGTAATTACAATAAAGGAAATAATTCTCCCTTAAAGAAATTTCTATCAACACAAAACATATAAGGTCACTTAAACAATCAATTGTAATAATTAAACCCACAAGTCCTCTCATACTTGTATAGAGTAGTCTAAATTAGGGTATTTCTAATTTAACCCAAGCATACAGATCCTTTTAGGATCTGTTTTTGAAAACATGTATACATGACCCATGGAAATGATGTCACTAGTTCCTTTTTAAGTATTGAAACCCTAATAGGGGTACCTATTCTTGTTATAGGAGTTGTTACCTAATAGTCTAACATTTCTGAATCCTCAATGTCTTTATTTATTAAATCCAACTTGAACCTCCTTGCAAGAAAAAACCATCACACATAAAACATAAAGTGTTTGTATTTATAGTTGAGGGAAAACATAATTGGTTCTTACTGAAGTTACACTATTGAGTTTCGCATGATGGTTTTGATATGTTCACCTAAAATCAAAAAATTTTATAAATAAGGCCAATTATGGATTTTCACTAAACCTTGTGTGAACTGAGAGAAGAAACATATTGAATGATATGTCCTACCATATCTATATCCATAATATCCTAATACCATTTATTATATGATGATTGGATGAGATTTAGCGATACAAGTTCCATGAGAAGTGAAGGGTGAGAATGGAGGAGGTTTTTTGGGGGAACTTATTTTTGATGGGAAAAAGTGTGTGTGTGTGGGGGGGGGGAGGGAGTGCTCATAAAATTATTTAAATTTTTATAATTTAATCAAGATTATGAATATAATATTCCATCGCACTTGTTGCATGATGAGACACCACCTGGTACCACATGGGTTACTAACTAACTAGTTGGGTTCTCCCGACTACATGGTGGATATCTTAGGCCTCCTTGACATTCCCCGACTCACTATGCACCTAGAAATTTCACCCCAGGTAATTTATTCCCATATTTTATTATATATATCATATAACACCAATTCTATTTCTTTTCAAAAACACCCAAAATTTGGCAAAAATATCCAAAACTATGTATGTTTTTTTAGTATATAACATGCCTCAAAAATCAAATTTGAATCAAAATTTTAAGAACAGTCACTACTCTAAAGTATTAAAATTTAAATTTCCTCTAAAACCACCAAATAATGATGTCATGGTTCATCCCAAACTCCCCATAATATGAATTATCATCCCTGATATACTTATATGAACATCTCTCAAACTTGATTCTATTCCGCATATAGACATGTAGTATATGAATATAATCTAGATCAACTAACTTTTCAATAATTTTTTTTCTGTGATCCATATATTTCACCTGTAATTTCTTAAAAATATTTTTTATTTCTATCCCCTTTCACCATAATTTATTATAAGTATCGAAGAACTAGTCGATCCTCCACTTAGATGGACTCCTCTAATAGAATCTATCATTTTCACTTCAATTTCAAATTTACCATCCTAATCATGAAATATTGACACTAGGAAACATCATGAACTCACTTAACCATATGCACCTAAATCCTATATTGATTCATGGTATGATACCCAATGAAAATATATAAATTAGTAAACTAATTGTTAAACACCATACGAGAGTATTGAGAAACCCCCAATATAAAAAACTATTATATTAAAAATTAAATTATTTAATGACCCTAAATACCTGATATATTAATTTTACTTAAACACTGAATGTGAAAATGAAATTTGGTATCCTATTGGATCAGATAGAATTAGTCTACAAGAACTCTGATGTCCCTAGAGATATCTTATCCACACACAAAATGGTATCACTACAATATGACTATTCTTACTCAATAGTTTGACACCCAAATGACTAAGTGGATACTCCCAACCAAAGGATTATTCATTATATCACCCCATAAAACCAAAATAAGTAATTACAAAATTAAAAATCTATTCAGTTTCCAAACATAATGACCAGATATGACCTACCCATTTAACACCTCTCTCTCGATGGTTATACACTTTAATAGTTAATGGTGTGCTCCCATTTATGTTAATTACTTTGTTATTTCTCCCAAAAAACCGAATTATACCAAAACTATCATTATATAAGCATTATTTCATATAAAAAACCATATATGATCTCATAAGAAATACTCTAGGGTTTAATGAAATAGTGGTTCATCAAAATAATACTATATACTAATAGAGATTATTTGTTACTCTAAATCCATTTTAAAAAATATATATCCCTACACTAAAATAATTAATCTTCATTAATTGATTATATCATATCATTCAATATTGGAATTTATTATTCTCCATGATATATCTAAATATTCATATTGTTGTTCCTCCTCATCAATGATAGAGAAAACCTCTATAATTCACTCTCACATACTCCAAAATATCCTACTCAACAATATATCAAAGAACCAGTTGGTTGTTTCACCCCAATCATGAACCTCAAGAGGTTACACCTCCTTACCCGATCACACAAAAAACTAGATCGTTTAATAAATAACTCTAGAGTCCAAATAATTATCTCCAAATATTTAGGGACTAAATATTCATAACCTTAATTATAATATCAAAAATATATTGGTTTCTTAAAAACTAATCTGTTCTTGAAGGACATTCCACACAACCCACACCAACAACCCATATCCAAAGTATGAATTAGTTGTAACCAATTTACATTTCAACGTTCTATAATTACATTATATTAAATATCACATAATAACCATATCATATTCCCAAGGATAGAGATAATTTAAATATCCCTCCCATTGGTTCCTTCCCCTCATCAATCTAAACCTATTTCTAATCACAATAAATTATCATCTACTCCACTACACAATCACACACCTAGTATCATATTTTTATGAAGAATATATCATCAATCGAAGAATTATATACATAAATACCTAGAAATGTAACCAATTAATGTTAGATAAAATTCATCTATAAGCACTGCACATGGTATCATCTCTAATGTACTCATGAAATTGCATATGTTAAAAGTAACCACATAATCCCACATTTACCATGCATAGTTTTAATCCTACATGCACATATCCAAACTCCAATCACCATAAATTGGACAATGTTGGGTCATTTTACACTATTTTAAGTAAATACATATCATGATTGAACTATTCTTGGAATATAATCATTTTCACTCTCTAAACACAACAAAAATTCCACCCAAAAACTATTAGTCCTTACATCCCAATAACCCATGGAACACCACAATAATTTCTAATAACTTATAATAGAATATAACTATATAATGAATTATTCCAATATTAAACATATATGAAACATAACTTTCCTATATTAATCCATACTAATGATGCCCAATTATCAAATCAACCATCTATGGGTAATAAAAATATGACTTTCACATTGTAATTGTATGATCATAGCCATATAATAACACACATTAATTCCATTCAATCTATTTTTTTTAAAATTAATACACCACCAATAGTTTATTTTAAATTATAAACATATTGTTGATATTTTAATTATCTAGAACTCTTTCAAAATCATTTCAAAAACATTTTGTCTTGTCTCTAAAAATTGATTTCTAGAACATTTTTTCTTCAAAAACCATCTTCTAACCACAATAACTCACACAAATGTCTCTTATAAATTTTTTCTTATCACGATTCATGTATTAATGTATTTTTTCACACATTTCCAGGATTCAAATAATTTCAGAAACAAAAACATTTTTCTTTAAAAAAACACAAGTTTCAATAGCAGAAAACAAAAACCCATAATCCCATATCCAATGTAACAATGTCTTTCACTAGATAAGCGTTCATATAGCATAAGACCAATGTATTTCCCAATATAAAACAATTTTTATATCCATATAATATAAAAAAATCATAATTCCAAATATGAAACACTTTGATACCACCTATAATTCACCGGTCCATCCTATATGAACAAAGACCGAATTAGTGTAACCTAACTAACTCCAAGCATGCCTCCCCCAATGATAGGGGATAACAATTAGTGGATGGAGTCTATGAAAAACAACTGGTAGACTATATTATCAATATAATAATAATTAGAAAACAAATAATTAATTAAAACACCATATATAATAAAATATCAAAGTATCCATATGGAATTATTTCTATCCTCTAAAAAATAAAAACAATAACCCACACTATAGAAAAATTAGCTATGATTATCATGTATGTCATAAATAAAAAAGGTATCGCCAATAGGTTGATCATATACCTAATATATCCAAATAAATAAAATAAAATAAAATTCAAGATACTAGACTACACAAATTTGAGTCTCTCCTTCGTCTCATCTCCAAGTCCTATAAAGATTCTCAGTATTTATCACCTACAACACCCACGCTCAGATATGTATATCATAAATAAGATATTCACATAAACTAGGGTGAATCTATTGGGTGTGACTAAAAATATTAGTAGTCCACAAGTAATAATTTCTTTAATATATTCCATTATATACCATTTTATGCAAGAAAAAATAAATAAAATTATAACAAATGAAATGAAAGAAAATATTTAGGTATATGTGTTTTAAACTAGACACGAAAGCACCCAACCATTTCTTCTTTAGTTAATTATAGTTATAAAAACCATCCATTCTATAATTTTTATAGCGTGGTGCATCACTGCTCCAATATTGCTGAAAACTCTATCATCCTAAACGTGATGCTTGATCGCAACACATATTCACTAAAACATTTTAGTGGGTCACAATATTTCAAGTATGAAATTATTTTAATATATATTTACCCAAGGAAATACTGAAAATTAGGGTAATGAAATTCCATTAACCCTTTGCATTGGAAAAAAATTCATAGATGTAATATTTGTCACCTTGATTATATGATATATAACATCAATGTTGGAAAAAAATCTAAAAAGTTATAAGGAATATCCAAACCAAGACCTACATCTCTATTAGTATTCCAAAAATTCAATTTATCATAAATCATGAGTCATAACCTTGGCTCCAGTCATTCATAACATATCCTATATACTAATATCAAAATTCACTACTTATTTAACTTATTTAAATAAAAAATTCAGTTCATTCTATATCATATAAAATATTTTATGCTATAATGATTAACTTACCCACATCCCTCAATAGAAAACTTATCACTCAATTAATTTAGAACCTATAAAGATTCATTTTCTCTATGTTACCAAATTCTAATTGGAAATTTCCCAATATACCATAACTCTTATATCACCTAAGGACTATTTATCCATCTGACAATTCACTAGGAATATTATCTAACCCATTATTTAGACAACCACACCACTTATCCATGATATGGGATTTTTGTTAAGCTTATAATTCCATATGAGGCACTCTCTTATGGTCTATTCCCTAATGATAATAGGATTTCCCTTTAAAAGGGATCATATTTTCAAATAATGAAATTTCCTACTCACTTAAGGTGAACTCCCAATAATCAGGACCATCATTAATAACTAAACCACAAATTCCCTTGGCATGAACCTCTTTATCGTCTTATAATAATCCTATGAAGGGTCATTCTTCTATATTCCATTAATATACAATAATTTTTCCATATAGGGGAATTCTTGAAAACAAAAAAGATAAATGGGAACCTCACTAGATTACCATAAGACATAAACCTTATGTTTATCTTATATAATACTAAAGGAGTATAATATTAGATATTTCTAATTTATCATAATGGTAAGGATCCATTCTAGATTTATCACATGAAACTAGTACCCACAGCCCATAATGTTGAGGTTATTGGTAAATTTTAAAATTAAAAAACCTAGGTCAGAACACCTCTTCTAATATTAATATTCATTTCCAACTAATCAAATAATTCTATACCATATTGTTCCATATTTAATTACACAAATATAAACCCCCAATCATTTATAAACCATCAAAAATAAAACACAAAGTATATGACTTAATATGTAGGGGCCACCTACTATGTGCTTATTAGACTTTTCTCATCCAATATCTCTAGTTGTTTATATTCATTTAACTAATATGTGAAAATTAGAAAAATATGATCTAGTAGAGTTTTTGTTGAAATAAAAATGAGTTAAGAGATGAAAAATGAAGAACACTCGATATTACATTATCCTATTATATAGGATCCTATATACACATAAGACACATGGATTGAGTGAGATACAAAAGTATATGATCCATGATGGGAGGGGGAGAGAAAGGGGAGGTGATACTGGGATATTCTAGGTCAAGTGATCATGGGGATGATTATTTATAAAAATAATTACTAATATTTAGTCTAATAAGTATTTTAAAAAGTAGAATAAAATAATAACCTATAAGGTAACAGTTGATCCCTCACCAGGTACCCAGTGGATCATTGGCCACCGGATGTGGTTCCATGAGCAACATGGTGGAACTCTTGGCACTAAATCTCCCATGTTTACCACATAATGTACCTAGTAAACCCCCTAGGTAACCAGTTCTATTTACTATAATATAATGTAGATAAAATTCTATTTATTTATTTTCTCAAACAGAGGAAATTATACCAAAACAATCCAACCTTGTATAAAATCATCCTCTTAATATATATCATGAATTGTAAATCCAATCCAAATATCCATTACAACAACAACCCTCTTCTAGATTCACTAGAGTTTAAATTTCATTTATATCCCAGAACAAATGATAATGAAATTAATTATATCACTGATAAAAATCTATCTATTTTTTTTAAATATTATTACTACATCATTACCTTCTACTTCACCATGCTATAAACTGTATGAAATACCTACCAATTTTTTTTAAAATCATTTATAGTAATCATGTTCAAAAAAATCTATGTAATCACAAATTGGTTTTATGGAATTTTTATGAATATACTATTTTGGTCTTTGATTAAATTATAGTTTCATCATCGTTTTCACTCACACAATGAGATATAAATATGCAGAGTCGGATGACAGAATATAAGTATTTAGAACACAAGGTTATTGATATATATATATATATGTATATGTGTTACTATATTTATATCTATTTTTATTTCCATATTATAAATACAATTATATTATGTTTACGAGGAATATTTCCATGCCTCTTCCATCAAATGAATTATTGAGGAAAAGTTTAATTTCATGGTGGATGAGAAGTAACAAATCATCAATTGAAGGAAGGTATGTATCTTCCATCCCAAGTATTATAGTTTTTCATATTTGGATAGTAAATAACATAGGACTTTTTGGGGATTATGATTACCCAATTGAGATTATAAAGAAGTAAATTTTTTTCATTTATGAACCAATGGAGGGAATGTATTGATCAATACTCCCTTATATATTGTAGGTTAACAAATCTCACTGAGGGAGTGATGATAAAAAAGTCATCCAACTCCAAACAATGTATAATCCACAGTATTTATTATAGGAATCCACCTATGAGATTATAAATCAACGTTCTTCCTCTATTTGATGCGGAATCGAATAGGGTTGTAGTTATTTTTTGAGAAAGTATAATTCCTTAATTGTTTCACATTTTTTCCTATCCCTAGTTTTTTAAGTGTTATGGTGGAAGCAAAGTCTATTCATGAAGGAATTTATGGAATGATCTGGATTGGTTTTATTCATTCATTCTAAAATATAATTCAAGATGATTACAAATCATATAAATTAAAAGGAGGAACCAAACCCCTTTATTTGAAATCTTAGAAATCTTGTGTGCACCAAAAACATCATGTTGAAACACTTCTATAGGAAGGATAGTGATGTAATGCATGTAACGACCAAAGATTTTGGATCTATTAAATTATTATTATCTTTGATACCTTCTGTCACACACAAAAAAGGAACTAACACAATATTTGACCAAAATAAACCATGACATAATAAAATTAAAAATATAATGTAATCATTAATATGTAAAATTACAATATTTAATTAAAATTATTACATATTATTATTAATATTTGATTATTATTTTTTAAAATGGATTCCTTTTTAAGAACCACTTTAAAAAATGGTGTATTGTATTATTTAAAAATAAAATAAATTTAATATATATGAAAGTTTTTTATAACTGGTAAAATTATATTTATAAAAAATTATGTCTATATTCAATTATTCATAAATTTATATGAAATAATATTAAAAACAATTGATTCTTAAAATGTATATTTTCAAAATAAATGTTTTATTTATATTTTATATTTTCTTTTGAATTATAAAATTAAAAAAATTATAATTTTATTTTGATAAAATGAACTTCATTTTTGCATATAGAATTTTAAAAAAAACCAGTGTTAATATTTTATATTCATCTAAAATTGCTTATTTTTTAGCGAATACTTAAAAAACAGTTTAATTAAAATCAGAACATTTATGACTATATGAAGAAGTAAATATTACATATAATACTATTTTCATTATCAAATATTAATTTATGGTGAGAAATTATACATTTCAAAATACTATTAAGAATTTATAAAACCTATGTTTAGAAACTCATGTAATATTTTCTAACAAAAACAACTTTTTGTTTTTTTAATTAAATATTATTTTGGTAAAATTATATTTTGGATAGATTTTAATTAAAAATAATTTTTTTATAATAAACCTATATATGTTATGAAAATAAAATAAAATTATAAATTTATCGAAGACATAAATATAAATCTTAATAATACACTTTGTCTAAAAACATATTTTGCAAGTTACATGCAAAAATTCTAAAATTATTTTTTATTAAAAATATAATTTCTGTTTGATAAAATATAATTTAAATGTGTAATAATTAGGTATAAATTATTTAATATGATTCGCTTTATTTTTTAATTAAAATTAATTTTTTTGGGTAAAAATTAGTTTCCACAAAAGAAAATAGTAAAAGATAAAATTTTAAGAGTATAGGGCATAACAATTCTTTAAAACATGAATTAAAATAAATGGTTGTGGGATTATTAACATTATATCAACCCAAAATAAATTATTATTAATTTTGGAGTAATATTGACATTTAAAACATGTGATATCATTATATAACTTTAGAATATTTACAATATTTTAATTCTCACTAATTATAAAAGGGGCCTTTTACTACCCTTTCAATATCACTCTGAGAATTTTGTTTTCCCTTGAAATGTTTTACTTTTTTTCACTTACATTCCAATTGAACTTCCTCAGGTTTATGGTTACAATATATTGGATAAATTCCAACATTTCTGAAAATTAATTCATGAGAAAGTTCAATATCTCAAATTACTACTCAGTCACTAATATTTTTCTTTAAATATATATTTTTTTTCTATTGAAATTATATTATCCAATTTGTCAATATAACATCATAATTACCTAAATACACAAACCATTTTATTTTTATGACATATACATTATAAAACCTTTCCCTTCTTCATATAAGAATAGGAAAAATGAAAATAATGTGCATGTGCAGACTACTACCTATATGATGTAATGTGTTTTGTCTTAATTTACTAACATTAAAGGATGGAAATAATGGGAAATTTAATATAAAATTTTTATTTTTATAAATTTTTTATTTTATGAAATAATAAACCAAATTTTACTTTTCTACCACTCTATGGAAAATTAAATCATCCTCTATGGAAATGTATGGACTTCCCCCTCCATTAGGCAACATATTCTTTATTTCATTACCAATATTCATGGATGGTTTTAAAATTTGTTTTAGAGGATAAATATGAATTTTATGAAATTACTATTGGTTTTTATGTCCAATTGGACAACATTTTAAAAATATGAGCAATAAACAATCGTTACAAATTCCACAGTCCAAAAAACACAATAAGAGAAAGAAATGGTTTCTTCATACTATGTATTGAATTCATATAAGTCATATTATGAATCTTATAATTATTTTGAATTATGATATATAATATAATTAACAATCAACATATAATTTTTATTCTAGTATAATTATTTTGATTTAAATCATTCGATAATCATCCATTAATTATGGTCTGTTATTGTTTAATTCGATTTGGCCGATTACTTGAAAAATATTATTAATATATATCATGAATGTAAATGTAAATTTAACTGATTTTAATACATGAAAAAAAAAGTAAATAATTATTTTTTTTGTCTAGAACTTTATCGTCAATATATAACTCATTATTTAATTAAACACCCTTTGTTCACTAAAATTTATTGAAACATGACCATCACAAAATTTAACATTAAATATTTTAAACAAAAAACCCCTAGAATGAAACTATAAATTTATAAATAATTTTTAATAATAAATTACACTACATTTTATTACAAGGTAATGATTAACTTTAGGATAACAATTTACAACACGAGTACTATTATAAAACGGGCTTCGAACTATTAAGATTATACACACCCGATTTTCAAAATAGAAAATAATTAACTAATGTACCTGTAAAGAATAATAATAAATGAGTACTATGATTGGTTTTAGATATTAATAATTTTATTAATATATTTATATTTTATAATATATATTCGATAACTTTAGAGGAATCAAGAATTCAGGTAAGGGTTTTTTTCTCAAATTTTCACCTCTTGAGACATATTTCTAAGTATACACTACAATATTTTTTGGGATGGTGTATCTATTATCAAATTAATAAATTATATCATGTTACTCTTATATTTAATGATATTCAATGTTCCATTATAATTTATTTCTATCAGGGTTATTTGATGGGAAATCTTTAAAGATTATAAGAGGTTCTTTGTTTCAAATTTAATTTCACGAGAAATGTTCGATATGGAACACCATTATTAATTTTATATTTCCAATTAAATAAAATATTTATTTTAATTATGGAATATTTTCCTATTAATTATATTTTAATTTTGATTTAATGATCTTCATCTCAATATCCTTTTATTCTTACGTTACCCATAACATGAGGGTTTCACCATCGAGCTCATTTTCAAATAGATATTTCTTTTGAAAGAAAATCCACAAGGGTTTTTTTACTTTTATCTCTAAAAACAAATTAATTTATTCTACCATAGTCAATCTTGTGGATTTAATTATCTTATCACTATTCTATTAACACACTTGTTTTATTGTTTACCTATTGTACGGAATCAAACCCTACCTTTTCCTTTCAACCATGAACCTCCATTTTCAGGATTCATATTCATTTGAAGATTTTTAAAATATAATTATTCATTTTCCATTAATTTATAAAGTTTATTTTTTAATAATTTAAATTCAATAAAAGTTTAAAATACATTTTTATTATTTTCTATAATTTTATTTTTCATATAATTGTGGAAAACATTTATTTTTAATGTCTTATATGTAAAAATAAACATTCCAATAACTTTTTCATTTTATGTTAAACATTATCTTTAATTTTTCATGGATTCTAAAAGAAAATATTTTTCCCCTTACATTTAAAAAATATTCCATTTAAGATAATTTTAAAATATCAATGATATTTCTTAATTATACTGTGATTTTTCTAAAATCCTTGAAATGAATATTTAATCTAAGTAACTATAATCTGATATATATTATTCTTAATCAAAGATATTTATAAAATTATTCCATCGGTCACAATTCTTAAAATTTAATATATAATATCATTTTCTATCAAATATTTCATCCACTGCTTCTTTTTTATTTCCAAAACCATCCTCCATGGATAAGCATAACTATTTTTCTAATGAATTATTCTTATGATCAATCTATATTTACTTTATTTAATTAAATAGAGTTCACTAAGATTCTATGAAATGATTTAGTAGGGAAATTATTCAATTAACCATATAACCTTTATCGATATAGAGTAAACACTATATTCTCTACTATCTTGATTTAAATATAATTTTATCCATATAGTGTAGTGACCATAGGATCTATTTTCTTTATTGAAATATTTTTACCCAGAAAATTGTTGAATATATCGTTATTCATGTTTATTTTCCTTGAGTATATCATTTTTGGATTTTTGATGTAATTTTGAATGTGTTCCATATATAATTATATTTATAAAGGATATTAAACCTATTTTTTCCATGGATTATTTATGATGTGTTTATTCAAATCAATTTTCTGAACATGGGTTCTTTGTGAGATGTTTAATGATTGATTTCAAGTGGAACACGTAATTGTGGATAAATGACATGTGTGGTCCTATATCTCCTTCCAATGAATTGGTTTAAATTTTAAATATTATGATATAAAGTATTAATGAGTATGTCTAAGTTTATCATAATTATGGTCCATAATGATGTATATTAGGAAGGTAATGTACCCAATACTAATTTATGCTCCATATTTTATGGATATTATGCATTATTACCTAATACTCTAATGATGTTGCTCAAGAAAGTATTATTATCTATAGAAATTTTTATGAAAAATTCTTATTCCTATTTTATGATCTCATGGATAAATATTATTGACTCTTGATTCTACACTCTTTTGATTCAGGTTTTATTTTATGATAGGCCATATGCCTCGTTTCATGATCTATGTTTAGTTGGTATGAATTTCTTATATATCATTATTATACCCATATTATCATCTAATGCACACTTATGATCATTTATTATTATAATTATCATTACCCTTTCTAATGGTTTGAGATCACCCTTTCCTATATTGCTTTTTATTCAAGTTATAATTAAATGTAATACATAAGATATGGTTAGAAGAGTAACTTATGTAGCAGATTTGTTGAAGATTTTGAATACCTCTAATGGATTAGGTAGTTTATTCTATAAAATAAAAAAATCCATTTAATAAAAAGAACACGGGTTCAACTGGTTAATTATTTTTATTAATTATTTAAAACACTAATGAAAAAAATGATAATTTTAATTTATATGTTAAATTCATTTGAAATAATAATAATTATGGATGCATGTTAATGAAAATGTGTATAAGTTAAATGCTATAAGCATTATATCCTATAGAGTGAGTCTAGGGTATCTATAATAGTTATGAGAAGAGGGTTAAGTAAACTTTAGATATTATGTTTTTATCAGTTAAAGATAAATTATGAGTTATAAATTTCATTATGGATTGATAAGTTCAGCTTGATTATAGTATCAATGGTACATATAAAAATTTAGGTTGGTTATAGTGAATATTTTATATTTTTTAATGATATAATGAGATATTTTTATGAAAACCCTATGATAAGACTAAGTTATAAGACTAAGTATATGATATCATCCCAATGTTTTGATAAAGTACATATTATTTGGTTCTCCTAGAAATTACTTCCATGTAAGATACTACAAGTGAATGAATGATTCAATACAGATATACCTAGAAGTAATAACTCTGAAAAGGATAGTTTATGTATTGACTAAATTTTCACCAAGTACATGATAATAATTCATATCTATAGAAATGGTTTAACATTACCATGAGATATTTTGTGGTGCATTAAAATTATATCTGATGAAAAATCATATTGTATTTGGGTATGGTGTAAAAAAATTATGTTATTGATGCTAATATTAAATTGACAATGAATATCCAAGGACTCGATAATTAGAGTCATAAGTAAATACAAAAGTATCATATATTAAAATTAATGGTTTCATAAGTGAATATGTCATAACCCTTTGGGTTTTAATGATTTATTGAAATGTAACAATGAAAATAGAACTAACAATGTTATATATTTTGAAACTACTATGACATGTATTATAAAATTAGTGTATACATAAGTGGTTAAAAATAATTTTATATGACTGTTATGATAAAAAGCAAGTTTCCTAAAATTATATAATGTAGGGTGGTACATATATTAGTATTATTTAAATTTTGACACTCTTAACTATTTTTATTTGTGAGGAATACTTATTAATGTCATTCTGATATATTCTAACTATTTTTAGGATCATGCAAAACATATTAGTATTTTTATTTATTAGTTTCACTTTAATGGATTATTAAATATATATTAAATGTTATGAATAACCCTAAAAAAGATTTTATGATGTTGTTATATTTTTGGGTAACTTTTGAAGTCCAAATGATTGAGAGACGGGTAAACCTAAGGTGTAAATATATGATTGATTTTGATAAAAGTGAGTTAGATAGTATTGGTAATCTTTGAATTGATTATGTATATTAAAAAAATTGATAATATTTTTAGTTATGTTTACCTTATTTTTAGGATTATGATATATGTGGAATTATGTGTTCCTCAACAAGACCTATTTCAATTTAATTTGGAAATATCTATTATGGGGTTTTTTGGAGGATTAAAATGTTTTATGGGGGTGAAATTAGAGACCAATATATTGTTTCATAAATTTTGGTTTTATTCCACATTTATTGAAAATATTGTTAAATTTGTGTGTATTGGGTGTTTTAGTTTCAAAAATGTTCTTGAATTTTTTTGAGAAAAATAATTTTTTATTAATTATTTTTTGTTCAAAATATAAAAAATAATAGGATTATTTTTTAGTGTTTCATTTTCACGAATTTATTTATTATCATAATATGGAATCTTTATATTCAAAATAATTTTCTATGAAATTATTTATTTTACAATTATTCTAGAATTAAATTTTTAATGGGTAAATTCATTGATTTCTTTTTTATTGTAATAATTTTTTTTGAGTTTCAATAACCCACGATTTTTGTGTTTTAAGTCCTACAACCATTCAAGATGTGTGATAGTGCCAACCCATTCCCTTGTTATATGATTCTATGCTCGATAAAAAGTGTGTGAATAAGCAAAAATCCACTAAAATTATGCTATCATGAACCATATATATTAATGTGAACCATCCCTACTACTATGAATTGTTTTTGACCGTGCTGATATGATTTAATAAAACCCATCTGCTACCTTTCCCTATCATCAATTATGCACTCCACGAACTCAAATCTTTAACTGTGTGTGGTCATTTTATCATATATCCTACGACCATGAACACACCCTTTCACCCTTGAACACATCCTATTAATAGTGGATGGGAATATTTCATTCCAAATCATGATTTTTGGGTGGTGACATTATAAATAGATGCATCGACCGAGAGTAAGAACCAAATCCACAGTGAAGAATAAAAAATTGGTGAGTCCTAGAAAAATAATGAATGTTAAGCCTATGAATAACATTGTTATAAAAAACCCCCTCAATGTAACATTGAATTGTATTTGGGATGAGTGTTTATGTAAAAAATGTTGGCATCCATGGTCAGTTTTGGAGTACTAAAGAAATTGTTAAAATATTTTGGTGAAAAATATCCAAGATAAAGAAATAGATACTCTGGAGGAGGTGAAAGAAATTGTGTATACAAGGAGGCATCATTTCCCAGTGTTTTCAATATATTTTTTTTCCAAAATTCAAAGGTTGACTCAATCAATGTGAAAGATAAATTTCAATGAATACCTCATAAAAATATGAAAAAGTCATGAGTTTCAAAAAGATAGATGTTTTGAGAAGTTAAAGAGATTTTAAATGGAATTCAATGTCATGAATACTTAGTTTCACAATGGTGTAGAGTATTTTGAATGTGCGACGGTTTGAGGGTAATATCCACGTTTATGAGAAGTGGACAAGAAATAATGCATGAGGGGTTGATGATGAATCTCTAGGAATATAAGAGGCTTAGTGAATGAGTTAATTTTCTTTTTCATTTGTAAAAATAGGGTTCTTTGTGAATGAGCATGGAGAGCCTCTCAAAAAGGTGATGACATGGATAGAAGCTTCTAGATTGGGGGGGGGGATACCTATATTCATGCCACTCCAAGATTTGAAAAATAGAGTATGACTTAATGAATATTAAAAGGATCTTAATTCATGAAGGATATTTGTGAAGTATTTTTTGGTAAAATAGTTTGAAATGAAATGATGGTAGTGGAGGACATGATAGATGACCGAATTTTGTATGCATTATGAAAGTATTTATGTTCATGAAAGAAATGAAAAGATGACCCAAAGTTACGATCTCAATGATGGCTGTGTGAGATTTGTGAAAGTGTTTGAGATTCACAAAAGGAGTATTATTTTTAAAGTCTAATTGAGATTCATGACGTAGGTGAGCTTCATGATGTTTGTGACGTTCACAAAGGTATTATTTTCTTGTGAGTATTTGGGAAGTTTCAAAAATGCTTTGTAGTTTTTGAAAAGTAGTGAGCACCAAAAAAGTATTGAAAAGTGATTTCATAATAAGACCATGGTAAAGTGGTATTCATCAAGTAGATTAAAGTGGTACTTAAATAGATCATCTAAATAAAACTTATAATGAATTCATTATTGATAATTATGGGACCTACATATCCCTAAACAGTGTGTGAATACTTTCTGGAGAAGTGAGCAATTGAAGAGGAAGAAGTCAGTCCCTTCAACCGGTAGTGATACATATAAGGATATATTGAGAATGTTTCCCCTAGGAATCAGTGATATATTCCTAAACATTTTAAATGGAGTGATCATGTAAATGATTTAAAGAATCCCAAACCATATTTCAATAGTGAGAATTCGTGTATTTGGTACATCAGTACATTTTCATTGTATGAATCTTGGATGTATACCAGTGAAGATGATCCATGAAAAAATCTGTGGTTCCCAATGATTTTGCTCCTACATTACTTTTATTTAATTATAATAAGATAAATAAGGAATGAATAATATTAGAATAAACACTTTAGAACAAATAATTTCTACCTTATAATAAAGAGTTCAAGATCTAGTGGCGAATGAATAATTGTGAAAATAATATTCATGCCCTGATTCACCTACTCTCAGGATATCTAATCATCTATTGATCCTAAAAAATCTTGAGGAATATATATCACCTAAAATGAATTCGAATATAAGTAGTGGTTAGTAAGAATTAATTGAGAATCACACTGACAATGATCAAATCTCATTCGAAATAAGTACATCACCCTAATATTTGAAGATGGTGACAAATGTTCGATCCATATCACCTATGATGAAATATAATATAGATTAAATATGAATATGGAATTTGAGATGGAAGATCGATATCAAAGCATATTAATGAAAAATTATTGATGAATCTATGATTGGATGAGAAAGGATAAACGAGAACTATTTCCAATTGAGACAAAGTGAAGAAGACAATTTGAACCAAATTATGTTTGGATATGTGTTTTATTGGAATTCGAATAATGGAGAATTTTTTGTCTGTAGGTTCTCGATGAATATGCTAGAAGGACCTTTTCCCCATAGTTCTAGGAATTCAATGATGAATTCATGTACATTATGCATGATTGATGAATCAACCTGAAGAATTTGTGGTCAGTTCCAAATATAAAATCACATTGGGGTTTCATGAATCATTATCACACACAACAATTGACAAAATTCAGCTACAATTGAGGGGGGTGTACTAATTTTTACTATAGATGAATTTAAGGTCTTTCAGAAATTATTATAGGATGAAAAAATGAGGACTTATTATTATATATCAGAAGGGTAAACATAACCAAATATACATTGTGGTGAATTTTTCTCCACAATAGAATTTCATAGAACAGATGTTGGGTTACACAATACATGGCCATGTAAATGGATTAGTGGTTGTGATGAACAGTGTTACATCAAGGTCTAAAACATTATTTTGGATTATTAATGAACTGGAGTTTGGAAATGGGGAAATTCATTTCCTAAAGATTAGTTTCTTACCTCAACATCAATATCAAATATTTTCCACCTTATCTTAAAAAATACAGAAAGTCATATTCATAGAAAGGTGGTGTTGAATGTTGGAATGTATGGATTATTGATGTTTTCCCACTTAGAAATCATGGACCTAGATCCATCAATGTAGAGAAAGTATAATATTGGGATTGAGGTCATTGTATAGTTATAAAAATTATAGGGGAAGTTTGTTTCATTACAAGAGGCTAAAAACATTCATTGGGATATCAGTGATTTCTAATGATGAGTACCTGAGATTTTATTGGATATATTTCACTACATGTTATATTATCATGTCCCTGATTTCATATTTTAATTTTTGAATAATAGGATCACTCCTCTTAATTTAATGGAATTCCAAAATCATGGGAACTAAGTCTAAAGATTACCAATTCACAAGACCTAGATCTATTTTTTATTTCTTCACTTAAGTTTATTTCAAAAATATTTCAGGTAACCCTTTATAAATACATTTCTATTATTTATTCTCCCTTCCCCATGTATTGTGACTTCCAACCTTTAGAGATGAAGGGATAACATGTGATTATAGAACCAGTGAGTGAAGATGTAATACTAAATGGAGTTTTGAACATCATGTTGATTTTAATAATCATCCATTATCTTTATGGATAATGAAAATTTATGTGGTTATTCAATAGAAAAACCACCAAATGGAATTTTTTTACAGTTTTCAAATTCATATTTATCCCCTTCTATTCTTAGATAACTTGAGAGATTATATTGCATAGGTTTTGTTGTTGATAATCTTATATAGTTCACATTGTTTAAAAAGATATTCTTGTATGGAGGGGTATGAATGGGAGATTCTTCACTTTTTGGAGAGAATTTATTTACTATAATATATTCTATTAAAATATGTTTTTCATTTTTTGTGTGAGAGGTGTGAGACTCAATAGATCGAGCACACACTGAGTGAGGTTGGAAGTGATGTAATCCATCTGGATATCCATGAAGGGTATTTTAATAGTGAACCGACATGGATACGTTAATTTTTCATGCTAACTAGATTCCCCATTTATTATTATATTTACTATTTTTTAACTTTTAATCACTTTTTTATCACACTTTTCAGCACTAAGTTTTCATGTTGTTTCATTTCCTGATTTCTAAATATTAAAAACATAAATTTTTTGGAAGAATCACTATGAAATTCAACACAAATTTTTTAATATATACCATTGGTTAGCCATTTTACTATATCTAGAGAGATTATAAATATTTCTATGAACATCTTGATGAAAATGAAATCACTTTTAATTAGTTTCCTTATCGGGGAAGATTCATTTTTATTTTTGGGTGCTTTCACTTTATCTGAAATTATACTACTATAAAAAAATTAAAAAATAATAGTGATCAATAATAATAATTTTTAATCAGTTTAACTATAATAATAATATCTTACACAATAAAATTACAAATATGTGATATTGTTTTAATATTTTCTTTAAAAACAACAAGGTCAAGAGATTACTGATGCTTAAAGCGTAATTACTAATTAATCTACATGGATTTTTAAACATATTTTTTATAAAATGTAATAGGATCTTGAGTGAAAGAATCTTACCAAGAATGATATGGTTCCAAATTAGATGATTATGAACTCTCTTCGAGATACTAAATCAGCCCATAATGGCCAGGATAGCAAGTAAATAATCTAATAATCCTTTAAAAAATTATGTGGAATGAAATTAAGAATAAAATATAAAATAAATATAATGAGTGACAAGAAGATAGAAATGAAAAAATTGGAGACTAAATTTCTCATTTTATAAACAACTATAATTTCAAGATCTATTTTTAGAAGAACATTTTTTGGGATGGAAATGGACGGGATAGGTAGAAGTTGAGGATTTTAGGTAAATATTTATTTATCATTTTACTCATGATATTCATTGGAATGATTTTTATTCCATTAACCTTTCTAATTATTTTTTCTATATTCACATATTCGACCATCACAACACATCCTACCGCTTACCATGTAAGATAATGCAAATGATGTGTTCTATTTTGAAGAAAGGTTATAGGAGGTTAACTACCTCACTTTTAATCTTTTCATACTACTAAGAGAACAACTTACTAAGAGATTAGAATAAGATGAACATATTTAGGTTAAATTTAGATCTCAGAGTGGGTCATTGAGAGATTAGACACTGAAAAAGATATGTTTCAATCATCATGTTATTTTCACATTCATAACTTCAAAAAACTCAATAATGTTCTTAGTTTAAAAAAATTAGTTGCTCAAGGTGAGGTATATGGTGAAATAAAATGAATGAGGGGACAATTTTCTTGTAAGAAAATCATTTGAGTTGTATTAGCGAAGTAATAAATAGATATTTGATTTTTGGAACCTATAAGAGAGTGAAAATTGAAGGTATCTTTTATAAACCCAACCATTACCCATAAATATTACTTTTATGTACTCATATAACTGAAACATGAATTGGAATGAAAGTAGGGTGGTAGGTGAGTTTATATAAGTGACATGAAATTTTCAGTCGTGAATGGGTTTAAGTTTCCTTAATTTCTAGTATGAATTTAAATTATGGAAGAATATATTTTTAATATTCATTAAAAATATTGACCCATCTCAAATTCTAATTAATTTGAAAATCAATATTTGAACATGCTTCATTCAATGTTTAACTATTAATTCTTTCATTCTATTATGAAGTGAAATCATTGATTTCGTGAGGATAATAGAATTGTCAAATATGGGTGAATTTTATGGTGTATTTTTATTATATTAACAACATCTATTTTGGGAGGTTTTTGAGGATTTTAATGTTTAAATGTTCTAAAACTGTAGAATTGTTGATGTTTTTTTATAAATTGTGGTTTTAGTCAAAATTTATTAACAATATTGGTAAAAATGTATTTATTTGGTGTTTTAATTGCTGAAATATTATTGAGTCATTTTTTCTAATTTTTTTGAGAACAATATTATCTTATTAATTAATAATTACTGAAAATACTATAATAAATTATTTATTTTTTAATGGTTTTTTTAAGAAATCAATTTTATCATAAAATTCTATGTTTTTGTTCTAAAAAATTATCTTTGGAATTATTTATTTAAAAAATTATGTTTTAATTCAATATTAAATTTTGTAAATCATTGATTAATTTCTTATTTTATTAAATTTTTTAGAATTTCACTTAACCCATAATTTTATATTTTTTTATGTCTTATGACCATGCTTGATGTTGGACTTTGATGTTTCAACCGTACCGACCTAAAATTGTGACACATGATTTCATATCAGATAAAAATTATTTGAGCATTCACAACACAACTACTTGTATGATAACATGAACCATCTATTCTTCTTTGAGCTATCCTGTCACGACCCGTCCTTGGGGCCCGTGCCGTGACTACCCCAAGCCCGCCTTCCATAGGCCAGGGGCTGGCGACTAGCACCGAAGGCATAATTCCCGATAAAAGGGAAGGAATTGCCTTTATATAAGAAAAAAACACCAATGAGTACACAAGCCAATGTAAACACTAATTAAACTGAGTAGAAAAGCAAGTGCTGGATAGTAAATGGGCCAGAATACAAACCCAACTAAAAGTACAGTACAACTCAAAAGAAAGTACAACAACAGTAAAGTAAATCAGCAAACCCTGATTCATCCTCCGGCTATCCCACCTGAAGGGTGGGTACATATGGTCTCCTCAGCTCCCCGGGTCCGGCCGTACGCTCCGTGTACGTTCCACATGATAGTCCACCTCCGGATACTATTCTGCTCCACAAGCCTTAACCACGCTCAACGCTGTCCGTCGTCTACAACCAACACAACGTAGTGCGGGCATAGCCCATGCAGGGGTGAGTATACGATACTCAGTAGGGACCCCGAGACCCCCCGAAGGTCTCCCAGAATCCAAAAAGGATAAATCAAAAAGGAATGATATAAAAACGAAGTATCAACCAACTCTAATTAGGTATATGCCCATACATATACCTAAGTCATCATTTCCAGTTCGGCTCCAACTCACAAGCCCAAGTACAACCTAGTCCACATAGGAAAACACAACCCAATACACACAGGGAAGCAAGTCAATCATATCGATGATTATGATTGAATGTCAAGAATCAGATCACACATGCATACTAATTTCGGAGAGGGGTGTAGATGATTAGATTTATCCTCTGAATCATCTCCTCTACCAAACCCACGTAGGATTCAAGTACAGTAACCATCGCTGCCGAACCCACGTAGGATCCAAGTATAGTCGTCATCACTGCCGAACCCACGGAGGATCCAAGTACAACCGTCATCATTTCCGAACCCACGGAGGATCCAAGTACAGTCGTCCTCCCTACCGTACCCACGTAGGATCCAAGTACAGTCTTCCTCACTGCAGAACCCACGTAGGATCCAAGTACAATCGCCATCATCGTCGTAGTCGCAGCCCGCTCTAGGGTTCCCGCACACAGCTTGCTCGATTCCGGGAGGGTCCGCTCCATGATCCAAGTGGGTCAATACATCAACTCTCATGAAGTACAGATTTGATGTATCAAAAAGTTCCTTCTCTTCAATAGGAACTCAATGCGACAGACAACACGTCAATCAGACACCCGTTTTGAGAGTTTTTGGCTTTTTCGTCCCAGGGGCATGGTTGATTTTCAAGTTAAAACCAACTAGACCATACTCCAGCTATGTCCAAACATCAAGTGGAGAAATAAAAAATAAACTTCTCACTAACAGGAAAACAACTTAATTGGCGGTACGTCAATCGGACGTCTGGTACTTAAGATATATGTGTTTCCGCTCCAAGAGCCCGATTGGTTTTGGGTTCGAACCAACCCGGCTGTACCAAAAATTTTCCAAAACCTCAAGTGTAATATACCAAAAAGTACTTCTCGATCCAAGGATCCAAACACAACTTACGGTGCGTCGATCAGAGGTCCAGAGCCCTTGATATGGGTGTTTGAACGAACCTGGTTCGAAAATATGGGTTTGGGCCTGGTCTGACCCTGCCCAATACCCCCAAGGTCGGTCCGAACCGGGGTGACCCGACGCGGGTCCAGGTCCGGCTGGTGCGGCCTGGCCCGGCGCCGGCACAGTCCGGCCCGGCGCTGGCGGCCCGGCCCGGCGCGGGCGGCCCAGTCCGGTGCGGGCGGCCTGGCCCGACGCGGCCTGCAGCCCGGCTCGGAAGCTGGCCGCAGCTCGGATTTTGGTTGAGCGGGGTGCGATGGGGGGCGCCTCCCCCTTGTCTTCGAAATGGAGACCCCTGGTGGGGTCCGCCCTAAATGAGGGTCGGGGGTTACGACCCCCCGGTTGTTCTGGAAAACGACAGGCCATAGGCTGGCCGGTTGAACCGCCGCGGGACCCACGGGGGTCCCGCCTCCTAGAGCACCGGCGGCCGGCTTTGCCAGCTGCCCCCTGCTGGACCGTCGCGGCATAAGGCCACAACTCTTCTTCGACCGGCGCGGTGCGACGACGCCCCACCCCTCCGCCCCAGCCTGCTCCTGCCGCTGCCCCCTCGTCTTATCCGGCGCGGCGCGACGGTGCCGCGCACCTCCGTTGTGGCCTGCTCAGGCTGTGGCCTCCTTCGGCCTCACCGGCGTGGCGCGACGGTGCCGCGTACCCCCGTCGCGGCCTGCTCCAGCCGCGGTTCCTTTCGTTCCCGTGCAGTGCAACAACACCGCACCGCCTTCGCCATAAAAATCAACGAAGGTCAACAGGAAAACGGGGAGGAGAAATCGGCCGTGTTTGTGCGGTCTGATCTCCTACTGTTGTATCGATGACATTTGTCCAAATTAAACGATATACTTTAATGAAAAAAACAAAGAACAATTTTAATTCATTAAAATTTATCTTAACCCCTACCTCAACAAACAATGATGAATGTCGGCATCGCGGTTGGTGGCGTCACGTGGTGAGGTTTCGTAGACGTTGACCGAGAGCATCGGAGGAGGAAGCGCTGTCTCCTCTTTTAATCATGGAGAGAACAAGCATGACATCATTGGAGAATTCCCTCATCGTTGTTTCCATCCTTTCCAGGGAGGAGGAAATGGTAGAAGAAACTGGGGCCCCGATTCGACGTTCTTCGTTGGAGATTTGGCGTTCTTCGTTGAAGATGAAGTTCTTCAAAAGAGAAAAGAGCTCTCTCCCAAATTCCCTCACACAACAAAACAAAACCCAAATAAAATATGGCTCCTCTTATTTTATTAAAAAATGCCATGCATTCAAATTACAAAATTTAAACACTCAGTTCAATTAATTTATTAAGTGTGTTGGCATGAATTAATCTGGGAAAGTTACATAAATAAAAAGGGGGTTAACAAGTGTAAAGGGGGAGAGTTAGGGGGTTAGGGAATGTGAATGGTTGGGGCTCATGTGGGACCCACCTCACAAATATCCAAACATGAGTAGTTAGAAACTTTTGGGTCCCACCCCAACTTCCACATGTAGATTAAAACCAATTTAGAAAAAGAAATAAAATTGAAACACAATTTTATTTCACTTTTCATTTAATCCACATTTTTTTAACAACTCCTCCCATGTAGACGAATCTTTGGTAAAGTTCCTCTTAATCAATTACCGGCATAGCGGTTCCATCGGTACCCTCGTATTTCAATTCCGAGCATCGGTTCAAAAGATAGAAAAACCCGCTCGTTCGTTCACTGAACGTACCAAAGCTAAACTTCGGAAATTGATTCCGTGCACACCGGGCCTCAGAATCAGGTGCCGTCAGAAACTACATACTCGAAAAATCCCAAAGATTTTAAGAAAAAAATTTCATTGACATTTATGGGTCTTTACATTACTCCCACCTCCGGGATTTACATCCCCATAAAGATACATCATAAACTAGGGAAACAAATGAGGGTATTATGCATGCATCTGAGCCTCTCCCTCCCATGTGCTCTCCTAGAGGTTCCCGTGATGCCACCTGATGCGAATAAGAGGAATCAACCATCCACATAGGACCCGCTCTTGTCGATCCTTGATCTCCACCAGAACCTCTCCAAATGTCTTCCCGTCATCGATGTCCAGCTCCCCATGATCAATGATATGCGTCAGGTCATGCACGTATCTCCTCAGATGAGATATGTGGAAAACGCCGTTCACCCGGTGCAACTAAGGTGGAAGAGCTATGCGATAACCCACCTCGCCTATCCTGTTGAGAACCTGTAATGGTCCGACGAAGCGCGGAGATAACTTACTGCCCTGACCAAATCTCTGTAGTCAATGTCGAGGTGAGACCCATAATAAAACGTGGTCACCGTCCTCGAACTCTAGTGGTCTTCGCCTCCTATAAGCATATGACTTCTATCAGCTCTGAGCAGTCCTCATCCACTCCTGGATGCTCTGTAACTTCTCTGTCGTGGCCTGGACCATCTCTGGTCCTACAAGTGCTGACTCCCAAGGGTCTGTCCAGCATAGAGGTGATATGAAAGGTCGTCCGTACAATGCCTCATATGGTGCCATCCCGATGGTGGAGTGGTAGCTATTGTTTTACGCAAACTCCGCCAAAGCTAGGTGATCCTCCCAGCAGCAAACAAAGTCAAGGAAACATGCACGAAGCATGTCCTTGAGTGTATGAATGGTCGTCTCCGTCTGGCCATCCGTCTGAGGGTGAAAGGTGATGCTCAGGCGCAGTTGCGTCCCAAATGCATCCTAAAACCCCTTCCAAAGCGGGGAAGTAAAACGAGTGTCTCGATCAGAGACGATAGAAGATGGTACACCATGAAGCTGTACAATATCCTGAACGTAGAGGCGTCCCAAGCTCTCCACTGAGCCCTGCTCTCTGATAGGTAAGAAGTGGGCCAACATGGTGAGTCGGTCGACAATCACCCAGATAGAGTCGTGTCCTTTGGAAGTACTTGGAAGTCCCTTCATGAAATCCATAGATATCCCATCCCACTTCCACTGCAGGACATATAAGGGTTGTACCAAGTCTTCTAGTAACTGGTGCTCCGTGTTCACCTGCTGGCAGGTGAGGAATCGTGAAATGAACTCTGCAACAACCTTCTTCATACCCGACCACCAGTGTTGTCTTATGAGGTCCTGTTACATCTTCGCTACTCCAGGATGTACCGCTAGAGGGGAAGTGTGAAACTCCCTCAGAACCTCCTCCCATAATGTAGATGGTACCATGGTATGTCCCCTGAAAAGGATGACTTGCTCTCCTTCTACAGAAAATCCATCAGGTGCCTGTCCTGAGGATATCTGTGCACGTCGCGTCTCACAGTCAATGTTCCAATGCTATGCCTCTCTAACCCACTGAAGTTGTGGAGGAGTGACTGTGAGTGACAGCAGAAAGGCTGCTCCATCTCTATCCACAAAGGATATCTGAAAAGCGGCTAACTTCTCTGTCGCCTCTCCAAGTAGGTGAATTCTCGACCTCTTGCTGAGAGCATCAGCTACTACATTCCACTTCCGAGGAGTACAAACTATCTCAAAGTCATTTTCTCTATGTTACCAAATTCTAATTTGAAATTTCCCAATATACCATAACTGTTATGTCACCTAAGTACTATTTATCCATCATAAAATTCACTAGGAATATTATTTAACCCATTATTTAGACAACCACACCACTTATCAATGATATGTGATTTTTCTTAAGCTTATAATTCCATTTGAGGCACTCTCTTATGGTCTATTCCCTAATTAAAATAGGATTTCCCTTTAAAAGGGATCATATTTCCAAATAAACAAATTTCCTACTCACTTAAAGTGAATTCCCAATAATTAGGACCATCATTAATAACTAAAAAATAAATACCCTGGGCATAAACCTCTTTATCATCATATAATAATTCTCTGAAGGGTCATTCTTCTATATTCCATTCATATACAATAATTTTCCCACAAAGGGGAATTCTTGAAAACAAAAAAGATAAATGGGAACCTCACTAGATTACCATAAGACATAAACCCTATTTTTATCTTATATAAGCCTAAAGGAGTCTAATATTAGATATTTATAATTTATCTGGATGATAAGGATCCATTCTAGATTTATCACATGAAACTAGTATACACACCCCATAATGTTGAGGTTATTGGTTAATTTTATGATTACAAAACCTAGGTCAGAACACCTATTCCAATATTAAGAGTCATTTCATACTCTTAAAATAATTATAAACCCTATTGTTCCCTATTTAATTACCCAAATCTAAACCCCCAATCATTTACACACCATCAAAAATTAAACACAAAGTATAAGGCTTAATATGTAGGGGCCACCTACTATGTGCTTCTTAGAATTTTCTCATCCAATATCTCTAGTTGCTTATCTTCATTTAACTAATATGAGAAAATTAGAAATATATTATCTAGTAGAGTTTTTTTTGAAATAAAAATGAGTTAAGATATGAAACATGAAGAGCACTCGGTATTACATTAGCCTCTTATAAACGATCCTACACACACATAAGACACATTGATCGAGTGAGATACAAAAGTCTATGATCCATGATGGTAGGGGGAGAGAAAGGGGAGGTGGTAATGGGATATTCTAGGTCAAGTGATCATGGGGATGAGTATTTATAAGAATAATTACTAATATTTAGTCTAATAAGTATTTTAAAAAGTAGAATAAAATTGTAACTTATAAGGTAACAGTTGAGCCCTCACCAGGTCCCCAGTGGATCATTGGCCACCCGATGGGGTTCCATGAGCAACATGGTGGAACTCTTGGAACTAAATCTCCCATGTTTACCACATAAATTACCTAGTAAACCCCATAGGCAACCAGTTATATTTACTATTATATAATGTAGATAAAAATCTATTTATTTATTTTCTCAAACACATGAAATTATACAAAAAATATCCAACCTTGTATAAAATCGTCCTCTTAATATATATCATGAATTGTAAATCCAATACAAATATCCATTACAACAAAACCCCTCTTCTAGAATCACTAGAGTTTAAATTTCATTTATATCCATGAACAAATGATAATGAAATTAATTATCTCACTGATAAAAATATTTCTATTATATTTAAATATTGTTACTACATCATTACCTTCTACTTCACCATGCTATAAACTTTATCAAATACCTACCAATTTTTTTTAATCATTTATAGTAATCATGTTAAAATAAATCAGTGTAATCAAAAATTGGTTTTATGGATTTCTTATGAATATACTATTTTTATCTTTGATTAAGTTATATTTTCATCATCGTTTTCACTAACACAATGAGATATAAATATACAGAGTCGGATGACATAATATAAGTATTTAGAACACATGGTTATTGATATATATGTATATATATGTATATGTGTTACTATATTTATATATATTTTTATTTCCATATTATAAATACATTTATATTATGTTTATGAGGCAGATTTTCCTGCCTCTTCCATCAAATGAATTCATGAGGAAAATTTTAATTGAATGGTGGATGAGAAGTAACAAATCATCCATTGAAGGATGGTACGTATCTTCCATCCCATGTATTATAGCTTTTCATATTTTTATAGTAAATAACATAGGACTTTTTGAGGATTATGTTTACCCAATCGAGATTATAAAGAAGTAAATTTTTTCATTCATGAACCAATGGATGGAATGTATTGATCAATACTCCCTTATATATTGTAGGTTCACAAATATCACTGAGGGAGTGATGATAAAAAAATCATCCAAATCCAAACAATGTATAATCCACACTATTTATTATAGGAAGCCACCTATGAGATTATAAATCAATGTTCTTCCTCTATTTGATGCGGAATCGAATTGGGTTGCAGTTATTTTTTGAGAAACGTATTATTCCTTAATTGTTACACATTGGTTTCCTATCCCTAGTTTTTTGGTGTTATAGTGGAAGCAGAATCTATTCATGAAGGAATTTATGGAATTATCTAGATTGGGTTTATTCATTCATTATAAAATCTCATTCAAGATGATTACAAATCATATAAATTAAAAGGAGGAACCAAACCCCTTTATATGAAAGCTTAGAAATATTGTGTGCACCAACAACATCATTTTGCAACACTTCTATAAGAAGGATAGTGATGTAATGCATGTAACGACGTATGATTTTGGATCTATTAAATTATAAATATCGCTGATACCTTATGTCACACACAAAAAAGGGAACTAACACAATATTTGACCAAAATAAACCATTACATAATAAAATTAAAAATATAATGTAATTATTAATATGTAAAATTACAATATTTAATTATAATTATTATAATTATTATTTTTATTTGATTATTATTTTTTAAAATGGATTCCTTTTTAAGAACTATTTTAAAAAAGGGTGTATTGTATTTTTTAATAATAAATTAAATTGAACATATATGAAAGTTTATTATAATTGGTAAAATTATATTTATAAAAAATTATGTCTATATTCAATTATTTATAAATTTATATGAAATAATATTAAAAACAATTGATGCTTAAAAAGTATATTTTCAAAATAAATGTTTTATTTATATTTTATATTTTCTTTTGAATAAAAAAAATTTATAATTTTATTTTGATAAAATGAACTTCATTTTTGAATAAAGAATGTCAAAAAAAACCACAGTGTTAATATTTTATATTCATCTAAGATTGCTTATTTTTTATCAAATACTTAAAAAACAGTTTTATTAAAATCAGAACATTTATGACTATATAAAGAAGTAAATATAACATATAAAACTATTTTCATTATCAAATATTAATTTATGGTGAGAAATTATACATTTCAAAATACTATTAGGAATTTATAAAACATATGTTTAGAAACTCATGTAATATTTTCTAACAAAAACTACTTTTTTTTAATTAAATATTATTTTGGTAAAATTATTTTTTGGATAGATTTTAATTCAAAATAATTTTTTATAATAAACCAATATATGTTATGAAAATAAAATAAAATTATAAGTTTATCCAACACATAAATTTAAATCTTAATAATACACTTTGTCTAAAAACATATTTTGCACGTTACATGCACAAATGCTAAAATTATTTTTTATTAAAAATATAATTTTTATTTGATATAATATAATTTATATGTGTAATAATTTAGTAGAAATTATTTAATATTATTCGTTTTATTTTTTTAATTAAAATTAATTTTTTTGGATAAAAATGAGTTTCCACAAAAGAAAATAGTAAAAGATAAAAATATAAGAGTATAGGGCATACCAATTATTACAAACATGAATTAAAATAAATGGTTGTGGGATTATTAACTATATATCAACCAAAAATAAATTATTATTAATTTTTGAGTAATATTGGGTTTTAAAAAATGTGATATCATTATATAACTGTGGAATATTTACAATATTTTAATTCTCACCAATTATAAAAGGGGCCTCTCACTACCCTTTCAATATCACTCTGAGAATTTTGTTTTACCTTGAAATTTTTTCCCTTTTTTTCACTTACATTCCAATTTAACTTCCTCAAGTTTATGGTTACAATATATTGGCTAAATTACAACATTTCTGAAAAGTAATTCATGAGAAAGTTCAATATCTCAAAGTACTACTCGGTCACTAATATTTTTATTTAAATATACTTTTTTTCTACTGAAATTATATTATCCAGTTTGACAATATAACATCATAATTATATAAATACATAAACCAAATTATTTTTATGACAAATACATTATACACCCTTTCCCTTCTTCCCATAATAATAGGAAAATGAAAATAATGCATTTGTACAGACTACTACCTATATAATGTAATGTGTTTTGTCTTAATTTACTAAAAATTAACGGATGGAAATAATGGGAAATTTAATATAAAATTATTATATTTATAAATTTTTTATTCTATGAAATAATAAACCAAATTTTACTTTTCTACCACTCTATAGAAAATTAAATCATCATCCATGGAAATATATTGACTACCCCTTCCATTAGGAAAAATATTCCTTATTTCATTACCACTATTCATGGATGGTTTTAAAACTTGGTTTATAGGATAAATATTATTTTTATGAAATCAATATGGGTTTTTATGTCTAATTGGACAACATTTCAAAAATCGGAGCAATAAACAATCATTACAAATTCCACAGTCCAAAAAACATAATAATTGAAAGAAATGGTTTCTTCATACTATGTATTGAATTTATATTAGTCATATTATGATTCTTATAATTATTTGGAATTATTATATATAATATAATTGACAATAAACATATAATTTTTATTCTAGTATAATTATTTTTATTTAAATCATTTGAGAATCATCCATTAATTATGGTCTGTTATTGTTTGGTTCGATTTGGCCACATACTTGAAACACATTATAAATATATATCATGTATGGAAATGTGAATTTAACTAATTTTAATACATGAAAAAAACAAGTAAATAATTATTTTTTGTCTATAACTTTAAGGTCAATATATAACTCATTATTTAATTAAACACCCTTTGTTCACTAAGATTCATTGAAACATGACCATCACAAAATTTATCATTAAATACTTTACCAAAAAACCCCTAGAATGAAATTATAAATTTATAAATAATTTTTAACAATAAATTAAATTACATTTTATTACATGGTAATGATTAACTTTAGGATAAAAATTTAGAACATGAGTACTATTATGAAACGAGCTTCAAACTATTAAGATTATACATACCCGATTTTCAAAATAAAAAATAATTAACTAATGTACCTATAAAGAATAATAATAAATGAATATTATAAATGGTTTTAGATATTAATAAGGTCATTAATATATTTATATTTTATAATAGATATTCAATAACTTTAGAGGAATCAAGAATTCAGGTAAGGGTATTTTCCTCTCAAATTTTCACCTCTTGAGACATATTTCTAAGTATACACTACGATATTTTTTGGGATGGTGTATATATTATGAAATTAATAAATTATATAATGATACTCTTATATTTAATTATATTAAATGTTACATTATAATTTCTTTGTATCAAGGGTATTTGATGGGAAATCCTTAAATATTAGAAGAGGTTCTTTGTTTCAAATTTAATTTCCTGAGAAATGTTAGATATTGAACACCATTATTAATTTTATATTTTAAATTAAATAGAATATTTATTATAAGTATGGAATATCTTCATTTTAATGAAATTTTTATTTTGATTTCATGATCTTCATCTCAATATCCTTTTATTCTTACGTTACCCATAACATGAGGGTTTCACCGCCGAGCTCATTTTCAAATAGATATTTCTTTTAAAAGAAAATCCATAAGGGTCTTTTTTTACTTTTATCTATAAAAAAATTAATTTATTCTCCCATATTCAATCTTGGAGTTTTACTTATCTTATCACTATTCTATTAGCACAGTTGTTTCATTGTTTACCTATTGTACGAAATCAAAACCTACATTTTCCTTTCAACTAGAAACCTCCATTTTCAAGATACATATTCATTTGATGATTTTAAAATATAATTATTCATTTTACAATAATTTATAAAGTTAATTTTCTACTAATTTAAATTCAATAATTGTTTAAAATACATTTTTATTATTTTATATAATTTCTTTTTTCATCAAAGTGTGGAAGAAATTTATTTTTTATGTCTTATATGTAAAAATAAACTTTCCGATAACTTTTTCATTTTATATTAAACATTATCTTTAATTTTTCATGGATTAAAAAATAAAATATTTTTCCCCTTACATTTAAAAAATATTCCATTTAAGATAATTTTAAAATATCAATGGTATTTCTCAATTAGAATGTAACTTTTCTAAAATCCTAAAAATGATTCTTTAATCTAAGTAACTATAATTTGATATATATTATGCTTAATAAAGGTTATTTATAAAATTATTCCATCGATCATAATTCTCCAAATTCAATTTGTAATGTTATTTTCTATCAAATATTTCATCCATTACTTCTTTTGTATTTCCAAAACCTTCCTCCATGGATAGACATAACTATTTTTCTAATGAATTATTCTTATAAACAATATATATTGACTTTTTTTAATTGAATAGAGTTCACTAAGATTCTATGAAATTATTTAGTGGGGAAATTATTCAATCAACCATATAACCTTTATCGATATAGAGTAAACACTATATTCTATACTATCTTGATTTAAGTATAATTTTATCCATATAGTGTAGTGACCATAAGATATATTTTCTTGATAGAAATATTTTTTCCCATAAAATTGTTGAATATATCAGGATTCATGTTGATTTTCCCTGGGTATATCATGTTTGGATTTTTGATGTAATTTTTAATGTGTTCTATATATAATTATATTTATAAATTCTGTTAAACTTATTTTGTTTCCATGGATTATTTATGATGTGTTTATTGAAATCAATTTTCTGAACATGGGTTCTTTGTGAGATGTTGTATGATTGATTTCAAGTGGCACACATAATTGTGGATATATGACATGTGTGGTCCAATATCTCCTTCCAAAGAATTGGTTTAAATTTTAAATATTATGATATAAAGTATTAATGAGTATGTCTAAGTTTCTCATAAATATGGTCCATAATGATGTATATTAAGAAGTTAATGTTCCCAGAACTAATTTATGCTCCATATTTTAAATATGTTATTCATTCTTACATAATACTCTTATGATGTGGCTCAAGAAAGTATTATTACCTATAGATAGTTTTTATGAAAAATTCTTATTCCTATGTTATGATCTCATGGATAAAGATTATTGACTCTTTATTATACACTCTTTTGATTCAGGTTTTATTTTATGATAGGCCATATGCCACATTTCATGATCTATGTTTATTTGGAATTCATTTCTTATATATCATTATTATACCCATATTATCAACTAATGCTCACTTATGATCATTTATTATTGTAATTATCATTACCGTTTCTAATGGTTTGAGATCACCCTTTCTTATATTTCTATTTATTCAAGTTTTAATTAAATGAAATACATAATATATGGGTATAAGAGTATCTTATGTAGTGGATTTGTTGAAGATTTTGAATACCTATAATGTATTAGGTAGTTTATTTTATAATAGAAAAAATTCCATTTGATAAAAAGAACACGGGTTCAACTAGTTAATTATTTTTCTTAATTCCCTAAAAATGTAAAGAAAAATTGATAATTTGAATTTATATGTTAAATTCTTTTGAAAAAATAATAATTATGGATGCGCGTTAAGGAAAATGTGTATAAGTTAAATTCTATGAGCACTAGATCCTATAGAGTGGGTCTAGGGTATCTATAATAATTATGAGAAGAGGGTTAAATAAACTTTAGATATTATGTTTTTATTGGTTAAATATAAATTATGAGTTATAAAGGTCATTATGGATTGATAGGTTAAGGTTGATTATAGTATCAAAGGTACATATAATAATTTAGGTTGGTCATAGTGAATATTTTATATTTTTTAAGGATATAATGAGATATTTTTTTTGAAAACCCTATGATAAGACTAAGTTATAAGACTAAGTATATGATATCATCCCAAAGTTGTGATAAAGTACATATTATTTGGTTCTCCAAGAAATTACTTCCTTGTAATATACTACAAGTGAATGAATGATTCAATACAGATATACCTAGAAGTAATAACTCTGAAAAGGATGGTTTAGGTATTGACTAAATTTTCACCAAGTACATGATAATAATTCATATCTATAGAAATGGTTTAACATTACCATGTGATATTTTGTGGTTAATTAAAATTATATCCGATGAAAAATCATATTGTATTTGGGTGTGGTGTAAAAAAATTAAGTTATTGATCCTAATAGTAAATTGACCATGAATATCCAAGGACTCGATAATTAGAGTCATAAGTAAATACAAAAGTATCATATATTAAAATTAAGGGTTTCATAAGTGAATATGTTATAACCCTTTGGGTTTTAATGATTCATTGAAATGTAATAATTACAATAAAACAGACAATGTTATATATTTTGAAACTACTATGACATGTATTACAAAATTAGTGTATACTTAAGTGGTTGAAAATAATTTTAAATGACTGTTATGATAAAAAAGTGAGTTTCCTAAAATTATATAATGTAGTGTGGTAGATATATTAGTATAATTTAAATTTTGATACTCCTAAATATTTTTATTTGTGAACAATACTTGTTAATGTTATTCTGATATATTCTAACTGCTTTTAGGATTATGTAAAACATATTATTATTTTTATTTAGTAGTTTCACTTTAATGGATTATAAAATATATGTTAAATGTTATGAATAACCCTAAAAATGATTTTATGATGTTGTTATAATTTTGGGTAACATTTGAAGTCCAAATTATTGAGAGACGGGTAAACCTAAGGTGTAAATAGATGATCGATTTGGATAAAAGTGAGTTAGATAGTATTGGTAATCTTTGAAATGATTAAGTATTTTAAAAAAAATTGATGATATTTTTAGTACATTTTACCTTATTTTTAGGATTATTATATATGTGGAATTATGTGTTCCTCAACAAGGCCTATTTCAATTTAATTTGGAAATATCTATTTTGGGGTTTTTGGAGGATTATAATGTTTTATGGTGGTGAAACTAGAGTCCAATAGATTGTTTCATAAATTTTGGTTTTATTCCACTTTTATTGAAAATATTGTTAAATATGTGTGTATTTGGTGTTTTAGTTTCTAAAAAGTTCTTAATTTTTTTTAGAAGAATAATTTTTTATTAATTATTATTTGTTCAAAATATTAAAAATAATAGGACTATTTTTTAGTGTTTCATTTTCCAGAATTTATTTATTATCGTAATATGGAATCTTTATATTCTAAATATTTTTCTAGGAAATTATTTTTTTTACAATTATTCTAGAATTAAATTTATAATGGGTAAATTCATTGATTACTTTTTTTATTGTAATCAATTTTTTTTTGAGTTTCAATAACCCACTATTTTTGAGTTTTATGTACTACAACCAATCAAGGAGTGTGATAGTGCCAACCCATTCCCATGTGATATGATTCTGTGCTCGATAAAAAGTGTGTGAATAAGCACAAATGCACTAACATTATGCTATCAAGATCCATCTATGTTAATGTGAACCATCCCTACTACTATGAATTTTTTTTTGATCGTGCTGATTTGCTTTAATAAAACCCATCTGCTACCATTCCCTATCATCAATTATGACCTCTAAGAACTAAAATATTTAATGGTGTGTGGTCATTTGATCATATATCCTACGACCATGGACACACCCTTTCACCCTTGAACACATCCTATTAATAGTGGATGGGAATATTTCATCCCAAATCATTATTTTTGGGTGGTGAAATTATAAATCGATGCATCAACGGAGGGTAATAACCAAATCCAAAATGAAGAATAAAAAATTGGTGAGCCCTAGCCAAATGATGAAGGTTGAGACTATGAATAACATTGTTAGAAAAAACCCCCTCAATGTAACGTTGAATTGTATTTGGGATGAGTGTGTTTGTTAAAAATGTTGGCATCCATGGTCAGTTGTGGAGTTTTAAAGAGATTGTTAAAATGGTTTGGTGAAAAATATCCAAGATAAAGGAATAGATACTCTGGAGGAGGTATAAGAAATTGTGTATACAAGGAGGCGTCATTTCAAAGTGTTTTCAATATATTTTTTATCCAAAATTCAGAGGTTGGCTCAATCATTGTGAAAGATGTATTTCAATGAATACCTCATAAAAATATGAAAAAGTCTTGAGTTTCTCAAATATAGGAGTTTTGCGAAGTTAAAAGAGATTTTAAAAGGAATTCAATGTCATGAAGACATAGTTACACAATGGTGTAGATTATTTTAAATGTGCAAAGGTTGGAGGGTAATATCCATGACTATGAGAAGTGGACAAGAAATAATGAATGAAGGGTTGATGATGAATATCTACGAATATAAGAGGCTTAGTGAATGAGTTAATTTTCATTTTGATTTGTGAAAATAGGTTTCTTTGTGAATGAGCATGGAGAGTTTCTAAAAAAGGTGATGACAAGGATAGAAGCTTCTAGAATGGGGGGGATACCTATATTCATGCCACTCCAAGATTAGAAAAATAGAGTATGACTTAATGAATATTAAAAGGATCTGAATTCATGAAGGATATTTGTGAAGGATTTTTTGGTAAAATAGTTTGAAAATAAATGATGGTAGTGGATGACATGATAGATGACAAAATTTTTTATGCATTATGAAAGTATTGATGTTCCTGAAGGAAATGAAAAGGTGACCCAATGTTATGATCTCAATGATGTCTATGTGAGATTTGTGGAAGTTTTTGATATTCACAAAATTAGTATTATTTTTAATGTCTAATTGAGATTCATGAAATAGGTGAGCTTCATGATGTTTGTGACGTTCACAAAGACAGTATTTTCTTGTGAGTATTTGGGAAGTTTCACAAAGGCTATGTGGTTTTTGAAAAAGTAGTGAGAACCAAAAAAGTATTGAAAAGTGATTTCACAATAAGACCATGGTAAAGTGGTATTCATCAAGTAGATTAAAGTGGTACCTAAATAGATCATCCAACTAAAAATGATAATTAATTCATTATTGATAATTATGGGATGCACGTGTCCCTAAACTGTGTGAGAATCCTTTCCAGAGAAGTGAGCAATGGAAGAGGGAGAAGTCGGTCCCTTCAACCGATAGTGATACATATAAGGATAGATTGGGGATGTTTCCCCTAGGAATCAGTGATATATTCCTAAAAATTTTAAATGGAGGGATCATGTAAATGATGTGAAGAAGCCTAAACCTTATTTCAATAGCGAGAATTAGTGTATTTGGTACATCGATACATTTTCATTGTACGAATCTTGGATGTATACCAGTGAAGAGGATCCATGAAAAAATTTGTGTTTCCCAATGATTTTTCTCCTACATTTCTTTTATTTAATTATAATAAGATAAATAAGGAATGAATAATATTAGAATAAACACTTTAGAACAAATAATGTCAGCCTTATAATAAAGAGTTCAAGATCTAGTGGCAAATTAATAATTGTGAAAAGAATATTCATGCCACGATTCACCAACTCTCAGGGTATCTAATCATCTATTGATCCTAAAAAATCTTGAGGAATATAGATCACCTAAAATTAATTGGAATAGAAATAGTGGTTTGTAAGAATTAATTGAGAATCACACTGACAATGATCAAATCTCATTCGGAAGAAGTAAATCATCCTAATATTTGATGATGGTGACAAATGTCTGATCCATCTCACCTATGATGAAATTTAATATAGATTAAATATGAATATGGAATTTGAGATTCAAGATCCATATCAATGAATATTAATGAAAAATTATTGATGAATCTAATTTATTGGAATAAAAATAATGGATAATTTTTTGTTTGTAGGTTCTCGATGAATATGCTAGAAGGACCTTTTCCCCTTAATACTAGGAATACAATTTTGAATTCATGTGCATTATGCATGCTTGATGAAACACCCCAAAGAATTTTTGGTCAGTTCCAAATATATAATCCCATTGGGGTTTCATGAATCATTATCACACACAAAAAATGACAAAATTTGGCTACAACTGAAGGGGGTGTACTAATTTTCAGTAGAGGGGAATTTAAGGTCTTTCTGCAATTATTATAGGATGAAAAATGAGGACTTATTATTATATATCATAAGGGTCAACATAACCAAATATATATTGTGGTGAATTTTTCTCCGCAATAAAATTTCATAGAACAGATGTTGGGTTACACAATACATGGCCAAGTAAATAGATTAGTGGTTGTGATGAACAGTGTTACATCAAGGTCTAATAAATTTATTTTGGATTATTAATGAACTGGAGTTTGGAAATGGGGAAATTCATTTCCTAAAGATTAGTTTCTTACATCAACATCAATATCAATTATTTTGCACTTTATTTTCAAAAATATAGAAAGTCATATTATATAAAGTGGTGTTTAATGTTGGAATGTAGGGATTATTGATGTTTACCCACTTAGAAATTATGGACCTAGATCCATCTATATAGAGAAAATATAATATTGGGATTAAGGTCATTGTATAGTGATAAAAATTATAGGGGAAATTTGTTTCATTAGGAAAGGCTAAAAACATTCATTGGGATATCCCTGATTTCTAATGACGAGTACCTGAGAGTATACTGGATATATTTCACTACATGTTAGATTATCATGTCCTCGATTTCATATTTTAATTTTTGAATAATAGGATCACTCCTCATAATTTAATGGAATTCCAAAATCATGGGAACTAAATATAAAAATTACCAATTCACAAGACCTAGATCTATTTTTTATTTCTTCACTCATGTTTATTTCAAAAATATTTCAGGTACCCATTTATAAATAAATTTCTATTATTTATTCTCCCTTCCCCATGTGTTGTGACTTCCAACCTTTAGAGATGAAGGGCTAACATGTGATTATAGAGCTAGTGAGTGAAGCTGTAATACTAAATAGAGTTTTGAACATCATGTTGATTTTAATACTCATCCATTATCTTTGTGGATAATGAAAATTTATGTGGTTATTCAATATAAAAACCACCAAATGGAAGTTTTTTATAGTTTTCAAATACATATTTATCCCCTTCTCTTCTTAGATAACTTGAGAGATTATATTGCAAAGGTTTTGTGGTTGATAATCTTATATAGTTCACTTTGTTTAGAAATATATTCTTCGATGGAGGGGTATGAATAGGCGATCATTTTCTTTTTGGAGAGAATTTATTTACTATAATATATTCTATGAAAATATGTTTTTCATTTTCTATGAGTGAGGTGTGAGACTCAATAGATCGAGCACACACTGAGTAATGTTGGAAGTGATGTAATCCATCTGGATATCCATGAAGGGTATTTTAAGAGTGGACTGACATGGATACGTTAATTTTTCATGCTAACTTGATTCTCCATTTATTATTATATTTACTATGTTTTAATTTTTAATCAATTTTTTATCACTCTTTTCAGCACTAAGTTTTCATGCTGTTTCATTTCATGCTTTCAAAATATTAAAAATATAATTTTTTTGAAAGAATCACTTGGAAATTCGACATTAATTATTTAATATATACCCTTGGTTAGCCATTTTACTATATCTAGAGAGATTATAAATATGTCTGTGTACATCTTGATGAAAAGGAAATCACTTTGAATAAGTTTCCTTATCAGGGAAGATTCATTATTATTTTGGGTTCTTCCACTTTATCTGAAATTTTACTACTATAAAAAAAAGAAAAAATAATAGTGATCAATAATAATAATTTTTACTCAGTTTGACTATAATAATAATATCTTATGCAATAGATTTACATGTATGTGACATTGTTTTAATATTGTCTATAAAAACAACAAGGTCAAGATATTACTGATGCTTAAAGCGTAATTACTAATTAATCTACACGGATTTTTAAACATATTTTTTATAAAATGAAATTGGATCTTGAGTGAAAGAATCATACCAAGAAGGATATAGTTCCAACTTTTAAGATTATGACCTCTCTTCGAGATACTAAATCAGCCCATAAAGACAAGGATAACAAGTCAATAATCTAATAACCCTTTAAAAAATTATGTGGAAAGGAATTAAGAATAAAATATAAAATAAATATAAAGAGTTACAAGAAGATAGAGATGAAAAAAATTGGAGACTAAATTTCTCATTTTATAAACAACTATAATTTCAAGATATATTTTTAGAAGAAAAGTATTTGGGATGGAAATAGATGGGACATGTAGAAATTTAGGATTTTAGGGAAATATTTATTTATCATTTTACTCGTGATATTAAATGGAATGATTTTGATTCCATTAACCTTTCTAATTATTTTTTCTATATTCACATATTCTACCAGCACAAAACATCCTACCACTTACCATGTAAGATAATACAAATCATGTGTTCTATTTTGAAGAAAGGTTATAGGAGGTTAACTACCTCACTTTTAATCTTGACATACTACTAATATAATAACTTACTCAGAGATTAGAATAAGATGAATATATTTAGGTGAAATTTAGATCTCAGAGTGGGTCATTGAGATATTAGACACTAAAAAAGATATGTTTCATTCATCATGTTATTTTCACATTCATAACTTCAGAAAAATCAATAATATTCTTAATTTACAAAAATGAGTTTCTCAAGGTGAGGTATATGGTGAAATAAAATGAATGACGGTACAATTGTCTTGTAAGAAAATCATTTGAGTTGTATTAACGAAGTAATAAATAGATATTTGATTTTTGGAACCTATGGGAGAGTGAAAATTGAAGGTATCTTTTATAAACCCAGCTATTACCCATAAATATTACTTTTATGTACTCATATAACTGAAACATGAATTGGAATGAAAGTAGGTTAGTGGGTGAGTTTATATAAGTGACATGAAATTTTCAATTGCGAATGGGTTTAAGTTTCCTTAATTTCTAGTATGAATTTAAATTTTGGAAGAACATATTTTTAATATTCATTACAAATATTGACCCATCTCAAAATCTAATTAATTTGAAAATAAATATTTGAACATTCTTCATTCAAAGTTTAACTATTAAATCTTTCATTCTATTATGAAGATAAATCATTGATTTCGTGAGGATAATAGAATTGTCAATTATGGGTGAATTTTATGGTGTATTTTTTATTATATTAACCACATCTATTTTGAGAGGTTTTGGAGGATTTTAATATTTAAATGTTCTTAAACTATAGAATTGTTGATGTTTTTTTTTAAATTGTGGTTTTAGTCCAAATTTATTAACAATATTGGTAAAAATGTATTTATTTGGTGTTTTAATTGCTGAAATATTATTGAGTCATTTTTTCTATTTTTTTTGAGAACAATATTATCGTATTAATTAATAATTACTGAAAATACTATAATAAATTATTTATTTTTTTAATTGTGTTTTTTAAGAAATGAATTTTATCATAAAATTCATTGTTTTTGTTCTAAAAAATTTCTTTGGAATTATTTATTTTAAAAATTAAATTTTAATTCAATATTTAATTTAGTAAATCATTGATTAATTTCTTATTTTAATAAATTTTTTAGAATGTCACTTAACCCATAATTTTATATTTTTATGTCTTATTACCATGCTTGATGTTGGAATTTGATGTTTCAACCATACCGACCGAAAATTGTGAGACATGATTTTATATCAGATAAAAATTATTTGAGCATTCACAACACTACTACTTGTCTGATAACATGAACCATCTATTCTTCTTTGAGCTATCCTATCCCGACCCATCCTCGGGGCCCGTGCCATGACTACCCCAAGCCTGCCTTCCATAGGCCAGGGGATGGAAACTAGCACCAAAGGGGTAATTCTCGATAAAAGGGAAGACTTTGCCTTTATATAAGAAAACAAACACCACATAGTACGTAAGCCGAAGTAAACACTAAGTCAAATGAGTAAAAAGTAAGTGCTGGATAGTAAATGGGCAAGAATACAAACCCAACTGAAAGTTCAATACAACTGAAAAGAAAGTACAACAATAGTAAAGTAAATCAGCAACCAGTGAGTCGTCCTCCTGCTATCCCACCTGAAGGGTGGGTACAGATGGTCTCCTCAGCTCCTCAGGTCCGGCCGTCCGCTCCGTGTATGTTTCTAATGATAGTCCACCTCTGGATACCGTTCCGCTCCACATGCCTCAACCACGCTCAGCGCTGTCCCTCGTCTGCAACCAACACAAAGTAGTGCGGGCATAGCCTATGTAGGGGTGAGTATACGATACTCATAAGGGACCCCGAGACCCCCGAAGGTCTCCCAGAATCCACAAAGGATAAACCACAAAGGAAGGATAAAAACACAAAGTACCAACCAACTCTACTTAGTTATATGCCCATACATATACCTAAGTCATCATTTCCAGTTCGGCTCCAACTCACGAGGCCTAGTACAACCCAGTCCACACAGGAAAACACAACCCAATCCACAAAGGAAAGCAAGTCAATCATATCGATGACAACGATTGAATGTCAAGACTCAGCTCACACGGGTATACTACTTTCAAAGAGGGGTGGAGATGATTAGATGTATCCTCTGAATCATCTCTTCTGTCGAATCCATGTAGGATCCAAGTACAGTAACTATCGCAGCCGAACCCACGTAGGATCCAAGTATAGTCATCATCACTGCCGAACCCACGGAGGATCCAAGTACAGTCGTCATCGTTGCCGAACCCACATTGGATCCAAGTACAATCGTCCTCACTGCCGAACCCACATAGGATCAAAGCACAATCGTCCTCGCTGACAAACCCACGTAGGATCCAAGTACAATCGCCATCGTTGTCGCAGTCGCAGCCCGCTCAAGGATTCCCGCACATAGCACGCTTGATTCCGGGAGGGTCTTCTCCACGAGACAAGAGGGTCGACACATCAACTGTCATGAATTCTAGAGATGATGTATCACAAAGTTTTGTCTCGTCAATAGGAACTCAACGTGACATATGGCACGTGAATCGGACGCCCAGTTTGAGAGTTTTTGGATTTTCCGTCCCAGGGGCCCAGTTGGATTTTAAGATAAAACCAACCCGACCATACTATAGCTGCTTCCAAACCTCAAGTGGAGAAATTAAAAAGAACCATCTACTTAAGAGGAAAAAAACTTAATTGGCGGTACGTCAATCGCACGTCCGATCCTTAAGATATAAGTGTTTCCGCTCCAAAAGCCCGGTTGGTTTCGGGTTCAAACCAACCTGGCCGTACCGAAAATTTTCCAAAACCTCATGTGTAATATACCGAAATGACCGTCTTTTTCCAAGGATCCCAACGCAACTGATGGTGCATCTATCAGAGGTTAGTAACCCATGATATGGGCGTTTGAACGAACCTGGTCCGAAAAAGGGGGTTTGGGCCCCGTCCAACCAAGCCCAATACCCCTGGTGTCGGCCCGAACCGGGTTGACCCGACCGGGTCCCGGTCCGGCCCGATTGGGCGTGGCCCAGCCCGACGAGCGCGGCCCGGCCCGGCGCCAGCGTGGCCCGGCCTGACGACGGTGAGGCCCAGCCCGGCCCGGCGCTGGTGGCGCGGCCCGTCGCAGGCGTCCCGGTCCAGCGTGAGAGGATCAGCCCGACGCGGCCTACAGCCCGGCTCGGAAGCCGGCCTTGGCTCAGCTTTTGGTTGACCGGGGTGCGAAGGGGGTGTCTCCCCCTTGTCTCCGAAATGGCGACCCCCGGTGGGGTCCACCCTAAATGAGGGTCGGGGGGTTACGACCCCACAGTTTTTTTGGAAAAAGGGCTGACCATAGGCTGACCAGTTGAACCACTGCGGGACCCGCAGGGGTCCCACCTCCTGGAGGCCCGGTGGCCGGCCGCCCCCTACTGGACGACCGCGACTCTTCTTCGACCGGCTCGGCGCGACGGCACCGCACCCCTCCTTCGCGGCCCGCTCCAGCTGTGGCCCCCCTCAGCTTCTCTGGCACGGCGCGACGGTGAGGCGCCCCACCGCCGCGGCCTACTCCGGCTACGGCCTCCTTCGGCCTCACCGGTGTGGCGCGACGGTGCCGGACACCACTGTAGTGTCCCTCTCCGGCCGCGGTTCTTTTCGTTCCCGCACGGTGCAACGACATCGTGTCGCCTTTGCCACAATCATCAACGAAGGTCAACAAGAAAAAGGGGAGGAGAAATTGGCCATGTTTGTGCAGTCCGATCTCCTCCCATTGCATCGATAACATTTGGCCAAATTAAACGAGATACTTTAATGACATAACAAAGCACAATTTTAATTCATTAAAATTTAACTTAACCCCTACCTCAACAAATGATGATGAATGTTGGCGTCGCAGTTGACAATGTCACGTGGTGAGGTTTCGTAGACATCGACGGAGAGCATCTGAGGAGGAAGCGATGTCTCCTCTTTTAATCATGGAGAGAACAAGCGTGACTTCATTGGAAAATTCACGTGTCGTTGTTTCCTTCCTTTCCGCGGAGGAGGAAAAGGAAGAAGAAACCGGGGTCGTTGAGTCGACGTTCTTCGTCAGAGAGTTGGTGTTCTTTGTTGAAGATGAAGTTCTTCAAAAGAGAAAAGAGCTCTCTCCCAAATTCCATCACACAAAAAAACTAAACCCAAAATAAATTAAGGCTCCTCTTATTTTATTAAAACATTCCATGCATTCAAATTACAAAATTTAAACACTCAATTCAATTAATTTATTAAGTGTGTTGGCATGAATTAATGTGGGAGAGTTACAATAATAAAAAGGGGGTTAAAAAGTTTAAAGGGGGGAGTTAAGGGGTTAGGGAATGTGAATGGTTGGGGCTCATACGAGCCCCACCTCACAAATATCCTAACATGAGTAGTTAGAAAATTCTGGGTCCCACCCCAACTTCCCCATGTAGATTAAAACCACATTATAAAAAGAAATAAAATTTTAACACAATTTTATTTTACTTTTCTTTTAATCCACATTTTTTTAACAACTCCTCCCAAGCATACGCATCTTCGGTAAAGGTCCTCTTAAGAAATTTCTGGTACAACGATTCTATCGGTACCCTTGGATTTGAATTCCGAGCACCGGTTCAAAAGATTAAAAAACCCGCTCGTTCGTTCACTGAATGTACCTGAGCTAAACTTAAGAAATTGATTTTGGGCACACCGGGCCTCAGAATCAGGTGCCTTCAGAAACTGGGTACTCGTAAAATCCCAATGAATTTAAGAAAAAATTTTCCTTGAAATTTACTGGTCTTTACATTACTCCCACCTCCGGTATTTACGTCCCCATAAAGATACATCATAAACTAGGGAAATAAATGAGGGTTTTATGCATGAATCTGAGCCTCTTTCTCCCATGTTCTCTCCTCGAGGTTCCCGTGCTGCCACCTGATGCGCACAAGAGGAATCGAACGTCCACGTAGGACCCGCTCCTGTCGATCATTTATCTCCACTGGAACCTCTTCAAATGTCGCCCCATCATCGATGTCCAGCTTCCCATGATCAATGATATGCATCGGGTCATACACATATCTCCTCAGCTGAGATACGTGGAAAATGTCGTGCACCCGGTGCAACTGAGGTGGAGGAGCTAGGAAATAATCCACCTCGCCTATCCTGCTGAGAACCTGGAATGGTCCAATGAAGCACAAAGATAACTTACTGCCTCAACCAAATCTCCGTAGTCCACGTCGAGGCGAGACCCGTAAGAAAATGTGGTCGCCATCCTCGAACTCTAGTGGTCTCTGCCTCTTATCAGAATAGGACTTCTATCGGCTCTGAGCAGTCCTCATCCACTCGTGGATGCTCTGTACCTTCTCCGTCGTGGCCTGGACCATATCTGGTCCTACAAGTGTTGACTCCCCAGGGTCTGTCCAGCACAGAGGTGATCTGCAAGGTCGGTCATATAATGCCTCGTGTGGTGACATCCCGATGGTGGAGTGGTAGCTGTTGTTGTACGCAAACTCCACCAAAGGTAGGTGATCCTCCCTGCTACAACCAATGTCAAGTACAGATGCACAAAGTATGTCCTCGAGTGTCTGAATGGTCCTCTCTATCTGGCCATCCGTCTGAGGGAGAAAGGCGGTGCTCAGGAATAGCTACATCCCAAATGCCTCCTACAACCCCTTCCGATGTCGGGAAGTAAAATGAGAATCTCGATCGGAGACGATAGACGATGGTACACCATGAAGCCGTACAATCTCCTGAACATAGAGGCGTCCCATGCTATCCACTGAGCTCTGCTCTCTGGTAGGTAAGAAGTGGGCCGACTTGGTGAGTCGGTCGATAATCACCTAGATGGAGTCGTTTCCTCTGGAAGTACATGGAGTCGTGTCCTCTGGAAGTACATGGATGTCCCATCATGAAATCCATAGATATCCCGTCCCACTTCCACTCCGGGACCTCTAAGGGTTGTACGAAGCCTACTGGTACCTGGTGCTCCACCTTCACCATCTGGTAGGTGATGCATCATGAAACGAACTCTGCCACAACCTTCTTCATACCCGACCACCAGTGTTGTCGTCTGAGGTCCCGATACATCTTCGCTACTCCAAGATGTACCACTAGAGGGGAACTGTGAAACTCCCTCAACACCTCCTCCCATAATGCAGATGGTACCATGGTACGTCCCCTGAAAAGGATGACGTGATCTACTCCTACATAAAATCCATCAGGTGCCTGTCCTAAGGATATCTGTGCTCATCGCGTCTCACAATCAACATTCCCACGCTGTGCCTCTCTGACCCGCTGAAGTAGTGGAGGAGTGACTGTAGAAAGGCTGCTCCATCTCTATCCCCAAAGGATATCTACAAAGCGGCTAACTGCTATGTCGCCTCTCTAAGTAGCTGAATGCCCAACCTCTTACAGAGCGAATCGGCTACTATGTTACCCTTCCCAGGAGTATAGACTATATCAAAGTCATAGTCCTAGAGAAACTCGAGCCATCACCGCTGTCTCAGGTTTTAGGTCCTTCTGCGAGAAGATGTACCTGAGACTCTGGTGGTCAGAGTTGACTGTAAAGTGCTCGCCAATCAGATAGTGCCTCCACATCTTCCAGGAGAAGAACACTGCTGCTAACTCCAGGTCATGGGTAGCATAGTTTTACACATGCTGCCTCAACTATCGTGAACTGTAGGCGATCACTCCCCAATCCTGCATTAGGAAACACCTGAGTCTGGTCCCTGATGCATTGCAGTAAACTACGTACCCTACTCCCTACTCCTGTAGCCTCACGATGGGTGCACTGGTCAATCTCCGTCTCAGCTCCTAGAAGCTCTGTTGAAATATATCCGACCACACAAAGGGTTTTCCTTTCTTCGTCAAAAATAAAAGTGGTGTTGTAACTGTGGAGAATTCTGGCACAAATCGCCGATAGTGCCCTGCTAGACCTAGGAAACTCCATACCTCTCTCACACTCCTGGGTGACTCCCAAGCTAGTAATTCCTCGATCTTCGTAGGATCCACCGCAACTCCCACCACAGAGATGACGTGCCAGAAGAAGTGGACCTCTTGAATCCATAAGTGACACTTCGAGAGCTTACCATAAAGCTGGTGCTCTCGGAGTGTATCTAGTACAACCTGCAAGTGGTAGGCATGCTCATCCTCAGTAGTCGAGTAAATCAGTATGTCGTCGATGAAGACTATGAAAAATCGATTGAGGTAAGGATGGAAGATCATGTTCATGAGACTCATGAACACTGATAGAGCATTGGTTACACCAAGTGGCATAACCAAGAAATCATAGTGTCCATACCGACACCTGAAGGCCATCTTCTTCACATCCTCGTCTCGAACTCTGAGCTGATGATAGCCTTACCTGAGGTTTATCTTTGAGAACCAGCGTGCTCCCTTGAGCTGATCGAAGAGATCATCTATCCTCATAAGTGGATACTTGTTCTTCAAAGTCACCCGGTTTAGGAGATAGTAGTCGACACATAGTCCAATATCCCGTCCGCCTTCTTCGCGAACAAAATAGGGGAAGCCCCAGGTGAAACACTGGGTTGGATGAATCCCTTGACCTGCAAGTCCTCCAGCTGTACCCCTAGCTCTTGAAGCATAGTGGGAGCCATCCTATATGAGGGATTATATATCGGGACTGTCCCGGGGTATAGGTCAATATAGAAGTCTACCTCTCTGTGAGGAGGTAGTCCTGGAACGTCATCCGGAAAAACGTCCGCATACCGGTCCACCACAATAGGAAAACTCGGACTCCTCTCATCAACTTCTCCCATGATGAGACTAGCCAAATGATGAGTGATCGACTGTCCCCTCCTCTGTGTGAGTTTATCCTACACTCAAAGGCTCCCTTCTCACTGGTGAAGGTGAACCTACTCCCATCAGTGCGGACAAACCGAACCTTGCGCCTAATACAGTCAATCTAAGCATGGACCGTAGATAACCAATCCATGACCAAGATGACGTCGTAAGGCCATGAATCCACTACAAGAAGATATCAGCCGAAGATCTCGCCTCCTAGAGTAAGCTCACACTGCTAGCACTAGTGGGTAATCGCTGAGTCTGCCCCTGTAGGAGTCTCTATCCGTAAAGATCGATCCAACGGCTCTGTCATAATCTCCGAGATCTGAATAAGGGAAGAATCAATGAAAGAATGACTCGATCCTGTGTCTATAAGAACTGCAGTAGGGGTGGAGTAGACACAGATAGTACCTCGAATCATCTCAGGTGCACCGTGGTCGTAGGCCTCCACTGCCTGAAACTGAGCCTGCTGCTGTCTGCCACCTCCATGTGGTCGGGGTGGACCTCCTGGTGGTGGTGGCGGTAGAGCCCCAAAGCATCGTCCACCACCCGCTGCTCAGCCAGCTCCTCTTCCTCGTCCGCCTGCTCGCTGCTGACTACCATGGTCGAACCTCTTCCTATTCCTGGGTGGTCCCTCAACCGTTTGCTACTCCTCGGCATGGGGGTCGGGCAATCACGAGCCATGTGGCCCTGCCTGCCGCATGCATAGCACTATCTAAATCTCCTATGAATGGCTCTGCTATGTGTGACCCGAACCTCTGAACTAGTATTCTGAGGTTTCCCACCTGATGGTCTGGTCCTCTTGGACCTCTGTGACATCTGTCTTTTGCTGGCCACAACAGACTCCGCTACGTGTCGCCCTACGGTAGGCGTCGCTACTGGTGTAGGCTCAGCAAGAAATCTCTCCACAATAAGGGATCTATCCAGTACTCCTTCCTGCGTCGGAATACTAAGGGAGATCATCGATAACCTGATTTCATGCCTCAGTCCCTACTCGAAGTTCCATGCCCAGAAGAATGGGTCATGTACCATGTCCAAGGAGTAGCACGAGAGATCAGTAAATCTCGCCGAGTACTGGGCTACTGTCATGATACCCTACCACAGCTGTAGTAGCTCCTGGATGCGTACCACATGGAGGGTGGATGGAAAGAACTCTGAGTGGAAGAGGCTCTCAAAGTCCTTCCGAAGAAGAGATGCCTCGTCGTGCACCTGGAGCATCAGGATCCACCATCTACATGTTGCTGCGTACAGGAGACTCGCCGCAATGATCACCATGAGGTCTACTGGTGACCCTACCAATCTGAAGACTCGGACAACAGCCTCCAGCCAGTCCTCAGCTGCCTAAGGGTCCATCTCTCCATGGATCCTGGGCGGCCTCTGATGCTGAAACTCATGCAGTGCACTTAGGTGAGGTGCACTCTCAGATGCTGGGGCTGGCAGTATCAGTGGCTCGGTGGGTAGAGGTACCGCCAATGCCTCCAATATAATGGGGACCTACACAGAGGCCTCGTCGCTCGGTGGGCTGCCATCTCGCACAAATCTCGGAACCCTAGCTGGCTGCCATCGTGGGGCCATCCTAAAAGGAAACAGGTTCTCCACGGTTAATACAGTATACCTGGTGAGCTGACACAATGTAATCCCAAAGAAAACTTTTGAAACACACATGAAATCTTTTTTTTCGTGCATTGAGTCGGAAATCAGAAGTCAGGGTCTTAGTGTGTGGATACATTGGCTGCCGCACCAACACTGGACTCCCTAGACTGATAACAACACTCAATACCCTTAACACTATTTCTTCACATAGAAGAAATTATCAGAGTCCTGCGTTATGCGGTAGAATCGACTCCTCTGATACCAATTTGTCACAACCCATCCTCGGGGCCCATGCCGTGACTACCCCAAGCCCGCCTTCCATAGGCCAGGGGCTGGCGATTAGCACCAAAGGCGTAATTCCCAATAGAAGGGAAGGAATTTCCTTTATATAAGAAAACAAACACCATAGAGTACGCAAGCCGAAGTAAACACTAAGTAAACTGAGTACAAAAGTTAGTGATGGAAAGTAAATGGGCCAGAATACAAACCCAATTGGAAGTACAGTACAACTGAAAAGAACGTACAATAGCAGTAAAGTAAATCAGTAGCCACTGAGTCGTCCTCTGTCTATCCCACCTGAAGGGTGGGTACAGATGGTCTCCTCAGCTCCTCGGGTCTGGTCGTCCGCTCCATGTACGTCCCGCCTGATAGTCCACCTCCGGATACCGTTTCTCTCTACAAGGCTCAACCACACTCAGCACTGTCTTCCATCTACAACCAACACAACGTAGTGCGGGCATTGCCCATGCAGGGGTGAGTATACGATACTCAGTAGGGACCCTGAGACCCCCGAAGGTCTCCTAGAATCAAAAAAGGATAAAACACAAAGGAAGGATACAAACACGAAGTATCAACCAACTCTACATAGGTATATACCCATACATATACCTAATTCATTATTTCCAGTTCGGCTCCAACTCACGAGCCCAAGTACAACCCAGTCCACACAGGAAAACACAACCCAATCCACATAGGGAAACAAGTCAATCATATCGATGATAATGATTGAAAGTCAAGACTCAGCTCACATAGGTATACTACTTTCGAAGAGGGGTAGATATGATTAGATGTAGCCTCTGAATCTTCTCCTCTGCCGAACCCATGTAGGATCCAAGTACAGTAACCATCACTGCTGAATCCACGTAGGATCCAAGTACAGTCGTCATCGCTGTCGAACCCATAGATGATCCACGTACAGTCGTCATCGCTGCCGAACCCATAGAGGATCAAGTACAATAGTCCTCGCTGCCGAACCCACTTAGGATTCAAGTATAGTATTCCTCACTGTCGAACCCACATAGAATCCATGTACAGTCACCATCATCGTCGTAGTGGCAACCCGCTCTAGTGTTCCCGCACACAGCACGCTTGATTCCGGGAGGGTCCGCTCCACGAGCCAAGAGGATCGATACATCAACTGTCACGAATTCCAGAGTTAATGTGTCACAAAGTTTCGTCTCATCAATAGCAACTCAACGCGACATACAACGCGTCAATCGGACTCCCGGTTTGAGAGTTATTGGCTTTTCCGTCCGAGGGGCCCAGTTGGTTTTTAAGTAAAAACCAACACGACCGTACTCCAGATGCTTCCAAAACTCAAGTGGAGTAAGAAAAAAGAACCGTCTCACTAAGAGGAAAACAACGTAATTGGCGGTACATCAATCGGACGTCCGGTCCTTAAGATATAAGCGTTTTCGATACAAGATCCCGGTTGGTTATGGGTTCGAACCAACCCGGCCGTACCCAAACGTTGCTGAAACCTCGAGTGTAATATAACGAAATGACCGTCTCGATCCAAGGATCCCAAAGCAAATGAATATGCGTCGATCGAAGGTCTCTAGCCGATGATATGGGCGTTTGAAAGAACCTGGTCTGAAAATAGGGGGTTTGAGCCCGGTCCGACCCGACCCCATACCCCCTGGGTTGACTCGAACCGGGTCGACCCGACCAGGGTCCGGGTCTTGCCCGATTGGGCACGTCCCGACTCGGCGCGGCCTGTGGCCTAGCTCGGAAGCCGGCCGCGGCTTGTCTTTCGGCTGACGCTCAGCTTTCGTTCGAGCGGGGTGCGAAGGGGGGTGCCGCCCCCTTGTCTCCAAAATGGCGGCCCCTGGTGGGGTTCCCCCTAAATGAGGGTCGAGGGGTTACGACCCCCCGATTTTTCTGGAAAAAAGGGCTAGCCATAGGCTGGCCGTTTGAATAGCCGCGTGACACGTGAGGGTCCCACCTCCTAGAGCGCCGGCGGCCGGCTTGGCCAGCCGCCCACTCCTGGACCGCCGCGGCCTAAGGCCGTGGCTCTTCATCGACCGGTGTGACGCGACAGAACCGCGCCCCTCCTCCACGGCCCGCTCTATTCGCGCCCCCCTCGGCTTCTCCGGAGCGGCGCGACGACACCACGCATCGCCCCCGCGGCCTGCTCCGGCCTCACCGGTGCGGCGCGATGGCGCTGCGCACAACCCCGTGGCCCGCTCCGGCCGCGGTTCTTTTTGTTCTCGCGTGGTGCAATGACACCACACCACCTTCACCACAAACATCAACGAAGGTCAACAGGAAAAAGGGGAGGAGAAATCGGCCGTGTTTTTGTGGTCCGATCTCCTCCCATTGCGTCGATAACATTTGGACAAATTAAACAAGATAATTTAAAAACATAATAAAGAATAGTTTTAATTCATTAAAATTAAACTTAACCCCTACCTCAACAAACGATGATGAATGTGAGCATCACGGTTGACAGTGTCACGTGGTGAGGTTTGTAGACGTCGATGGAGAGCATCCGAGGAGGATGAAACGTCTCCTATTTTAATCACGGAGAGAACAAGCTTGAAATCGTTGGTGAATTCCCGTGTCGTTGTTTCCTTCCTTGTCACGGAGGAGGAAAAGGAAGTAGAAACCAGGGCCGCCGAGTCGATGTTCATTGTGGGAGAGTTGGAGTTCTTCGTTGAAGAAGAAGTTATTCAAAAGAGAAAAGAGCTATCTCCCAAATTCCCTCACACAACAAAACTAAACCCCAAATAAAATAAGGCTCCTCTTATTTTATTAAAAAATTCCATGCATTCAAATTAAAAAATTTAAACACTCAACTCAATTAATTGATTAAGTGTGTTGGCATGAATTAATGTGGGAGAGTTACATAAATAAAAAGGGGGTTAACAAGTTTAAATGGGGAGAGTTAATGGTTTAGGGAATGTGAATGGTTGGGGCTCGTGTGGGCCCCACCTCACAAATATCCTAACATGAGTAGTTAGAAACTTGTGGGTCCCACCCCAACTTCCCCATTTAGATTAAAACCACTTTATAAAAAGAAATAATATTGTAACACAATTTTATTTTACTTTTCATTTAATCCTCATTTTTTAATAACTGCTCCCGAGCAAATGCATCTTCGGAAAAGGTCCTCTTAAGAAATTAACGGCACTGCAGTTCCATCGGTGCCCTCAGATTTCAATTCCGAGCACCGGTTCAAAATATAGGAAAACCTGCTCGTCCGTTCACTGAACGTACCCGAGATAAACTTCAGAAATTTATTCCAGGCACACTGGGCCTCAGAATCAAGTGCCGTCAGAAAATGCGTACTCGAAAAATCCCAAAAAAATTAAGAAAAAATTTTCCTTGAAATTTATGGGTCTTTACATATCCCAATTACAATGAAAATTTCAATAACCATTATAGTCTACTACCATGATACCTATATGGTATGATTCCCTATCATCATCTATGAAAACCACCACTCAAAAAATATAACTAGATTTTTTCCAAAAATCCTCTACTATAAGACCATGAACAATCCTATGATAATGGGAACACCCCCATCAACATTGGCTGGGAAAATTAAATCCCTGATCAATGTTTTTCGGTGTTGACACTAGAAATCGAATCATGATAGGGCTCATGCACGAACTCCACAATGAAAAAGACAATATAACTAATTTCGAGCCAAATGTTCTATTTTTGTATGAGGTAAAGGTTTGTGGAATATTAATCACTTGATCTAAATCATAATAGAAATGATGTTTGATAAGTATGATTAGAGAATCACACCTGATCCGACTAAATCTAATCTAGTTAAAATACTTGAGCCTAATTTTTAATTTTTGAGACCAAGCTTTGATCGATCTGAACTCACTTGAAATTTAATATGGAGTAACGAAGAAGATATAAGTCTAACTCAATGATCCCAATTGACATATGTTAAATCCAACAGATAGAAAAATATGAGTTTGGAAAAGTATGGACATAGTAGAACCATACCTGTTTGGGACTAAATAAATAAGATGGTTTTAACCAAATATAGGTTGGAGATATTTTTTATAGGAAGTAGACTACTGGATAAATTATTCTATTTACTGTTAGTCAAATAATATGATGACAAAAAAAATTCATTCCAATGTTATGTCCATAATGATTAAATATATTTCATAATTCTTGATTGATGAAATTTCACAAAGAATCCCTGACCAATTATAAATTAAAAATCAAATTGGAGTTACATGTATTTGGATTTCACACTTATAGTACTAAAATCAATCCTCAACTAGGTGGTACTGAGATAGAGAAAAAGTAAATTTCCTTGATAAAGAATCACATGGTGAAGAAGAAGGGATGAATTATATATAACCAAAGGATTGATATACCTGAATATACCTGGAGTCAATATTTTATCCATAATATAGTTTATTAGAATGGAAGCTGGTCCGAACTATACAAGTCCCAATAAATGGATCTGATAACATGAGTCTTAAAGCAAAATTAGAAACCTGCAAATTTATTTTGGCTCTCTAGTGTCCAAAAAATTATAAATTAGGTGATTTATTTCCCAAAGTAAATAATATCACCTCAATTTCAACGTCACATATTCTTCTAATTGTCCATATAAATCAATAAAACATTATGTATTAAAATTTAAATGCTATCATTGGAATAAATAGTATATTAAAGTGTTTTAAATTAAAAATCATTTACATTAAACCCTCTATGATGAGATAATTAGATATTTGGATGGTGGACACTTCATGTAAGAATATGTTTAGGGGAAGCATGTTTCATTAAGGGATGTTGGAATATTACATAGGGGCTTCAATAAAATACGGTGATGTGCACCTGAGAGCATTCCATAAGGATTTTAGCACATGATAGATTAATATTTCTCAAATTTTCTACTTTTGTTTTAGAATAAGGGGATCAATCATCACTCTATAAAGGTATTCCTAATTCATGAGATCTAATGTCAAAAATTCATAATCCATAAGACCTAATTGTATTTTTTATTCTCTCCAAATTATTTCACTGTTTATTTAGGTTTTCGTTTGTAAATAAATTTTTATTGTTAATTCTTCCCTCCACTTGTTTTGTTATCTCCAACCATAAAATATGATTTAATAACCCGCGAGTCCAGATCAATTCTATGAATCTTTTGTAATTCTTGGAGATCCAAAATTCATGTTGATAATAAAATTATTTTTCTCTCTTTGAAGTCAATGATAGTGTAAGTGGTGATACGAGAGAAAAGAAACGCAGTGGAAGTGTTTGTTAATCTTTTCCCCTATATATTTATCAACTCATCATCTAAGATCACTATAGAGGGTATATGTGAGGGATAGTGTGATTGATTATATCTTTATAATAACTTCATCCAGGTGGATATTCTTGGTTAGAGTGGGCCTACTAGGAGATCCTTTAGTATTGGGGGTGTATTTATGTACCAAAAGATATTATTTGCATAGGTGTTCAATATTTTGTGTGAGAGAGGTGTGTGTATTGAGTGATTGAGAATTCAATGAGTAAGGTCAGAAATGATCTTATCCACATAGATATCTACAATGTGAAATTTAATATTGGATCTACCTATATCTGGGCCTTGTTATTGATAAATAATTTACCAATTTATTATTTTCATTCCAATTTTTTTTTCATTCACTATTTCATAAAAACATCCATCACTATGTTTTCAGGTTGTTTTAATTTCATGTTTTAAAAATATTTTTAAAAAATATTTTTCGAATAATCACTAGGATATTCAACACTAATTCCTTGATATTGATCCCTAGTTATCCACTATGAAATATCTAGGAAAATTATAAATATATTTTTAACCCTCGTTATGATAATGATAAAGTCACCATGTCCTTTTGGACAGGAGGTTAACACCATTTGAGGGTTAATGGCCATGAAATTTTTTAGAATAATATAATATTTTTTGTGTGGATTAATGTATTTTATATTATAATGTTTTTGGAAAATGTATATAATATAAAATATATTATTAGGGTATATACAAACTTTAGTATATGATTTCATGAAATATGAATATTGTTTGAGGAATGATAAGTAACTTAATATATCGTAAGTGAGTTAGGTAAATTTTATATTAGAAGTTATATTCCAGAATAAAAACTTTTTAATAATACCATCACATAATTTCATAATCTATTAATAATTAAAATTGCAAGAAATAAATTTATTTAAGGGGTTTCAGTGCAACAACCTAAGATTTTGGATCTTCTAAATTAATACTATATTCGATATCTTGTGTCACACACAACACAAGAATAACTCAACACATGAATAAAATGAAACACAACATGGGGGAATTTCCTAAAATATATAATAATTAGTAAATAAAAAGATAATAATAAATTAAAGTAATTTCATTATATTATTTTACTTCGATTTTTTTAAATGAAACCTTTCTGAGAACAATTTAAAAATGGGACTATTGTATTTTACCTAAATAAATTAAATTGATTAGGGAGAATATTCTATTATAATAAGTAATATTTATATTTATAAACTATTATGTTAACATTAAATTATTTAGAAATTTATATGAAATGTGATTAATGAAACTTAAGGATTAAAAGTTTATTTATCATCTCAAATAGTTTTCCTTCATGTTTTTTATTTTTAGATAAATAACTAACTATAAATATTGTATAACTTATATTAGATAAAAATAACTTCATTTTTGAATTTTAAATGTTAGATTTTTCTCAGTGTTAATTTTTGGGATTCATTTAAGTTAATTGTTTTTATGTAAATAGCTAAAAATATTGTTTTTACTAAATTTTAATTATTTATGAATATATAAATAAGTATGTGTAATGTAAAAAACCTTCATGATAAAATATGTATTTATGGAGTAAATTATTCATATCAAAATACTACTAATTTATAAAACCTATGTTTAACATCTTAATAAATATTTTCAAATAAAAACTATTTTCAGAATTTTTATATAATTAAATATTTTTTGAGTAAAATTTTGTTTTTGATTAATTTTAAAAGAATGTAACTTATATTTTATCTATGATAGACTAATTTATATCATTAAAATGAAATATATTAATTATTTTATGCCATACATAAATTTGAATCTAAAAAATACACTTATTCTAATAAATGGTTTTTACGCACTACATGCGCCTATTTTAAAATTAATTTATATTATCCATAAAAATTTTATCTCATAAAATTTATTTTATATTTTTAATCAATAGGAATGAATTATGTTATAATTTAAATTTTAGTTTCAGTCATTTAAATTAAATTATATTTGTAAAAATTAGATTGCACTCTAAAATAAAAACTGATAAAAGTGACATTTATAAGAGTAAATGAATAAAAAACATATTTAACATATGTTTGTAAATTATGGTTGATATGTGACCTTATTTAATCACCTGAGACATTATTTTTGCTTCTAGAGTCTTCTTGATATGTGAAAAATGTTCTCTCGTTATATTAAGATGAAATATTTACAAAAATGAAAATCCCACCCCATATAAAAGGGACCTCTATCCACCCATTATATAACAGTCTAAAAATAAGTATTAATCTTTAAAATATTCTCTCATTCCTTTACATAAGATTTTATTTCACTCCCTTAATATGTTTATCACATGATATTGTCCTAATTAAATCATTTTGAAGAATCACTTCAGGAGAATGGTTAGAATCTAAAAGTAAGTACTTCTCACTCTCTAATATGATTCCATGTATATCTTGTTAATTAACCATTATAATATTAAAAATCATTATTAAATATATATTTAAATGTTTTTATGTTTATGGGATATAAATTCTCCAAACATTCCACTATAACACAAGCAATGAGAAAACGTGAGTCCTGTGTTTGTGTAGACTACCACCTCCATGACACAACATGCTATGTTTTACATCACCTACATGGTAGTATAGTATTAATATATAGTTTAATATATAATTATTTTATTTATAACATTTTTTACTTTTTAAAATAATAATCCATACAATACATTTCTACTTCTCTATATAAAATAAAATCATCATCCACGTGCATGTGCAGACTACCACCTCTATATAACCGTGTGTTCCATATTTTATTACCACCTTTAATGGATGGTTATAAGACTGTTTTTATTTATATGTATTATTTTTATGAAATTATTATGGTTTTGGTATGTCTACTCGAAAAAAAGTTTAACAATATGGGAAATGAAAATCCATTGTAAATTCAATTGTACAAAAAGGCATACTAAGAGAAATAAATGTTTTCTTTGTGCTATTTAATAACTTCATTTAAGTTATAATATTATTAGATTTTTTGAAAATTTTATATATAAAAATTTTAAACACTAAATAATATCGTTATTATTCTTTTCTTCTGATATTACAACTAAATATCTTCAAAATCATCATTAATTATGGTAATCTCCTGTATGGGTTGGTTTACCACCTACTTGAACAATGATAAGAATTTATATCAAGGATGGATATTAGAACATACTTTATAGTAATATATGATATAAATATTCAAATAAAGATATTTTTTAATGGAAACATAAAAATTTAACTCCTCACTTATGAAATCACCTTCAGTCTATAGAATATATCGAAACATACTAATTGTCAAATTCATCATTATAGATCATAAAAAATTCCAATAAAATGAAAATATACATTATGAAAAATTTTAAATAATAAATTTCATTAGGATTTATGATCTTAGAATGATGAAATTTTAAAGACGAATAATGAGAAATAAATCTATTTCCAAACTAGTTTGAAAGGATCAAGGTTACTCACACCCGATATTGAAAACAAATAATAACCAACTAATATACCGGTAGATAATAATTTTAAATGAATATTATGATGGTTTTTATATATGTATATGTTTTTAAATAGTTTATTATGTTATTTATTTTTATTATAGAGGATATTTAAGCACTTTAGTAGAATTTGGAATTTTGTTAAGGGTTTCTTTTGTCAAATTTTCACCTTAAGAGACATATCTATAATTATAGACTATGTTTTATTGGAATTTTGTAACTACTTCACCTTAAATATTTTGTATCATGATTCTCTTATATTTCCTGATATTCTATTTTTTATTCCATGTTATTTCTATAATGGGCTTTGAATGAAAATTTTCATTTATTTTTGGGGTTTCCTTACCTAAAAATTAATTTCATTAGACATGTTTGATTTTACAATCCATTATTTATTTTATATAGTGCATTCACTACCCTTTATTTAGGAATTAAATATCATTCATTTTAGGATATTTTAAATCCCATTTCATGATATTTTTCCCAAGATCCATTAATTCTATCATTACCCAAACTTTTAAGTTTTTATCCTCAATATAATTCGAAAATAAGGATTTATTTTGAAAGAAAATATATTTGGATTATTTGTATAATTTTCTCTCTGAAAAACCAATCATTTTTAATCTCCCCTATTAATTATTGGGGTTTAATTATATTCTCCCTATTTTTTTCACCCTTATCTCATTATTTACCATTTGTAAGGAAAATAACACCACCTTTTATTTTTTACCACCATTTTTTACATCCATAATAAATGAATTATTTTAAGAATTTCATTATTTACACCTCAATAATTAATTAAGGTAATTTCTACTACATTACTTTCTAAATACATTTGAAATAAAAGTTTAACATTTTCTTAATTCTTCATTTCTGTTAAACTATGAAAATATATATTTTTTAATTTTTATGTGTAAACACATCATTCTATGACCTTTTTCATGTTATATTAAACTTTGAATCTAATTTATCTTGGTTTATAAAATATATTATTTTATTCACTGAATTTTGTAAAATATTTCATTTAAAATTACTCCAAAATATCAAGGATATTTCCTATTTCGAAATTTGTTTTTCAATATATCCTAAAAATTGTTTTTACATAAGTTATTATATCTTTATATATATTATTATTTATGAAGGATGTAACACCTAGAACCAAATAATTGGGTTTGGACTGGAATGGAATAATTCCCCATGTGTGCCTCCCCATACTCAAGAGGTTATCAAATAGTAATGAGGACCAAGAGGAGAATCATGGGGAGATTATTCCCATGATATCAGGTTATCATCCGAGTATAAAATGGAAGCGATAAAAAATCAATCATTAAATAAAGAATAATTAATTCATTAGAGAAGAAGAATATATTTAATGTAATAACCCATGAAATAGTAGTATGACATACCAGTTTCACAAAACGAAACTATGTAAAGGATTCCCATAGGTGGTGTGTCAATGTACGAGATGAAAGTAACTAAGAAAATTAGATACATACAACCATCGCGATTTCAATTCTTTAAGGCCTGAACCCTAATACTAAAACTGATCAACAACACACCACATGGCCCTTTCCATTTTCCAGATTCTTTGTCCCAAAATCAATATGTTCACTAAGATTCCCAAGTAGAGTCTTAGTATGAGAACCATTATAGTACCACCCAAATTTCATAACTGCATAATATTTATTGGTGGATACAATGAAAGTAAACTTAGAATAGATATGTGACAAGAATAAAAAAAGAACCAAACCTACGTCTTAAAGTGACAGTATAAAAATATGTATGACATTACCCTTGAAGGGATAACCCATTTACATGTCGAACAAACGTCTGACACATCCCCCTCATGGGATAGTCTATATATCTCAACATATACATACTACATAAATATATAGGAAAACACATATAATACATGGATATATGATGATATATCAATATCATGTCGTGATAAGAAAAATTTATAGTGGGGATACCCATTCCTGAAAAAAAATAATTTTAATAAACCATATAAACATCCACTAATGATATAGAAAACCAACTTTTGGTGTAGTGATGTTATGATGAAAAGGGTCTCTAAAAGTCCAATTACTCCATAAAAGATCCTATAAATATACCTACCCACCATGATTATAATTATATTATCAATATTGAGGATAACCCAAATCCAAACAATATGTTAAGATCACACATACCTGAGAAGATCCACTACTAAAAATGATCTAGGTCTAAATATTGGATAAATTATAATTCCAAGAATCCATGTTCTGATTCTATCAACAATGAACAATATTTTTATCATTCCATTCCCAAACCATTATATTTTTTCCAGGAATCAAGAAAATTACTATTTTTGTACAAGTAGAAGAGGATAGAATTGATCTAGATTAATTTGATTCTCACTAGACATGGAACATATGATCAAAACAATGTACAGATATTAAATGGTGGAAACATAAGGAGATGAGAGATCCCAAAGGCACCAAAATACATAACCTATTGTGCTACGGGTAAATATATTAATGAGAGGGTAAATAGTTTGAGGGGGATTTAAATTTAAATAAAATTATACATAGCTTTACTAGGTTTATTGGGCCCCAAATGGAACCAATGGCCACCAGATGGCCTCCACTGGCCGACCAGTGGCTGTTGGAAAAAACCACATCTTGTAAAGATACCCTCTGATGGACTGATGACCTTCATTAGTTAGGAAATGGTTTCTAGGAATAATTTCCTCTTCTCTAAAACTCCAAATACAATCTGGTGTGATCTGTAGTAAAATTATAGATTTGGTAAACTCCATCAGCTGGATGTTAGAGCTTCTGTAACTCTTTAAGATACAATATTTCCACTAACCTGATCCCTGACCATTTTAAACATCCCTAGCATATATAACCCACATAAATCTATTTTATATGTATAAAAAATCAATATAAAATTTTAAATGAGGCATACCATAAATTGAGGGAGTTAAAAATGATCATAATCAAATGATACCATCTACCTTATTTCTCTGTATGGATAATTTAATGCTATTTTCTTTTAGATATATAATCTATCACTTTATTTTTTGTGCCTAATGGACCACTATGAAAAGGTAAAATGTTTCATAAAAAGAATTTTATTTTTTTACCCTATATATTTCATTTCATTGGTTGAAGGGTGTTGACCTAGATTTTATGCATCAACAGATTATGGAGATTATTGACTTTACAGTATAGAATTTATGCATATGGTGTAAATATAATATTCACCATTATCTAGAATAAAGGGCATTTACCTAGATTTTTTTGAATATCATTATATATTCATTTAGTTTTCATAGATATATTGCCTTGTTATTATTGATTGAATTTTGAATGTTCTCCATATATGGTTTTTTTAAATGATATGAAACCAATTTTCTTTCCATGGGGGGGGGGTTATGATGTGATATTGGAACCTATTTTATTTATATTGGTATTTTTTTGATATGTTGAATTATTAAATTCTTGTGAACATGTAAATATGGATTAATGATAAGTGGAGTTCAATATTACCCTCTAATTCATTGTTTAATGTTTATAAAACTTGACATAAAGTATTCATGGGTACATTTTAGTTTCCCATAATCATGGGAAATGATGGTATGGCTCATTAATGTAATGTTAATGCATGTGACATTTTTTAAATATGTTAAGCATTATTATCTTATGCTATCATGATCCACATCACTTTATTAATGTTTTTTTGTGCCAATGTTTGTGCCACAATATTATGGTTATGTTATTCACTCATGGATAATATTTATTGTCTTATGTTTCTATTCCCTTTTGATTAATGTCTCATGTTATTCCATAATTTACTCAATCTTTCATGATATATGTTTTTTTGGGTAATTTTTTATATATCATGATTATACCCATTTATTAATCTTATTTTCACTTTTGATCATTGATTTCAATCTCTTATGCTGATCCTTACTATGCATTTATGATCACCCTTTCATATATTTCTATTTCTATAGGTAATAATGAAAATAAATGCACAATATGTGTCTAGAGGAGTATCTTATAGAGAGTATTTTTGAGAGATTTAGAAGGCTTGTTATAGATTTAGTGGTTTCTTATTTAGTGGGGAAAATGTCAATTTAATATAGTGATCTTAGGGACTACATGTTAACATAAATTTATTAATTCTCTAAAATTATAAACCTAAAAAGGTTATCAGAATATAAATATTACATTATATGTGCATGATCTTGTAGTTTTGGATGTGTATCAAAGCTATTAAGTATATGTTTTGTTTTTTCGGCACCATAACCATGTTTGTAGATTCAGGGGATCCACATTGCAAAAAATTGAAAAATTGATTATTCATGATTTATCTTTTACTCTTTTTTTCCAGATTAATTGAATTTAGTTTTTTATGGAGGAGGTAAACAGTCATGAATCTATTTATGTAGATTCTATAGATCAGTTAATAATTTAATTATACCTTCATTATGAAAAATGTATGAATGTACGTATATATATACATGTATGCATGCATAGATTCATGCAGGAATGAATTTATATATTCATGTAACATTTTTTAATATTTAAATATATATATATATATTAAATGTATATATACATATATTATATATTAATTGTTATATTTTAAATGTTTTATATAATATATATTAATATATGAAACTTTATTAAATAAAAAATTTAAATAGAAAATTATTTAAATAAATATCATATATATTTTTAGGTTTATATATATTAGTTTGTGTGTATATATATATGTATTTATGTGTGGGTGTGTGTGTGTGTGTGTTTCAAATTAATGTATTTATATGGAATTATTATAAACTCAAAAAATATATAACATTAATATTAAAATTATTTAATTTTAATTTGAAATTGTAATATATATTTTAGAAATTTAATATCATTATTTATTATATATATAATTAATATAATCAATAATATGTGTTCATTTAAATATAATAATTATATTTTTAAATATGAGCCTACTGAGTAGAGTAATTACAAATTATACACTTTATACCTTGTGTACATTATGTAATGTAACACCCAAAAATTTCATAGTACATTATTTTTTTAAATTATTTTAATAGCTTATATTTCACGCAACACTGACCTGGCTTGGGTTATACACAAGATTGAGTTTCTGAGAAACAACACATTACTTATCAACTAAATATTGTAATATGAATAGTAATAAATAATATTTAAATTTTATTTATAATGTTTTCACATAAATAAAACATATTTATTATTAAATGTATATGTTTTGTTAAAATAGTTATATATTTAGAAAATCTATTTTCATAAAAGACTACTTTTTTTTTTGTCTTTTTCTGAACAATAATAGAATTAATTTTAAACACTCCTAAAAATTGAGTTTGATAAAATAGAATTCAGTTTTAAATTCAGAATATCAAAGTTATCTTAGGGAGATTTTTTTATATTTTTTTGAAAACATTCAATTTTTGATGAATAGTGAAAAATTCTGAATAGTACATAAAAACCGACATTTTTATTTAAATATTTATTTTAATTAATATTTCTCTTAAAGTAAAAATAGATATATAATAGATATATTATTCCAATGTAAGTCATTTGAGTCATTTTATAATAAGATTATATTTACATAATTTTATTGAACTTTTTAACGACTTTTACCCACCTTTTAGGCATATTTGCAGATTTTCATTAAACATAATTTTAACCCTTATGTGAATTGAATTTCAAAAATCCAATAGAAACGGTTTTCATCAGTAATTAAAATGTTGTTCAATAGGATGAAAATTATTTTTAAAAAATAGTAACTTTTGAATTTTATTTACCATTATAAAAATATAGGGTAATTAATGGTAAAAATAATTTTATAATAACATAAAATTACCCCAAAACATGTTTTTATTCTATTGGATAAGTTTTTTTCAACCAAAATCAACCTTAGGGAAAAAATAATATCCTTTTTGATCAATTTGGTTTAGATTAGGACATTTATCATATTTTATTTAAAGAAGAGTTAAAAGTGTTAAATTTACATTTTAATAACAAATCCATTTTTAATATAGTATTATACATATAAAAAATTTGACTATAAATCTTCATTACTAAGAGAAAACTATTTCCTATGTCATGGTATTTTAATTATATTTTTGAGAGATTAAATAATTAAATTTTATATGAGACAATGATGATGCAATAATTTCCTTATTAATGAATGATTAAAATAACTGATATTATAAATATTAATATAAATTTAAATTTAAACCTTGGATTCCATCCAAGAATTTTCTAGGTTAATATTACATGATAGGGTTGATTCAACATTTTTTTGTTGGAATCAACTTTTTATGACTTTCACAAAAACCAAATGCTAAATACTATCAAAATTGACATAAATGAGTTCATAAAATAAATACTTTTTATTAAATGATATAATAATCCTAAAAATCTAATATTCAGGAAAATTACTTATATGATGTTATATATGTAATTAATTAACCACTTTTGGTTCTCTTGGAATTTTATAGTAACTATATTAACCATGTTGTATACAAATATGAGAAGACATGGTAAAAGTTAAACTATTTAACTAAGGGTGAACTCTACAAGATAAGGTTAATATTGTGACCCAAACATGTCTAAAACCTATTGTGTGAGAGGATTCAGACCCATAACCTCCTTATACTTTAAATAAATCCATTTTGTGATATTATAAACCTAAAATAATTTTATAATAACCTAATATTTCAGGATTTTCCAAAAGTGGCCCTCACCTCTCTTATAAAAGAACACCTCCCTTTCATTTAATTAAAACTCTAGAACCATTTTTATCAGCCAAACCCTCCTAAAATATCCTCCCAAATACCATGAATTCATCCTAGAGGCCATAAATTTATCATAAAGCCAACATAATGAGCCATTTTATTTAAATCGAAAGGAATCACCCAAAGGGGAGGTAATTATTTCATCACCTCTTTCAAAGTTCATTTCTTCTTCTACTTCCTCTTTATTTGTTTTTGTAATACTAAAATAATAAATCTAGTAACTTATACATAATGAGATATTATTATAAAAATGGTATAACCAAATTCATTATTCTATCCATGCTATGAATGATAAAGTCACTATATGTGCATACGTATGACTTATCGTCTCCACGTCGTGGTGTAGTTTGTTATTCAACACTTCGTTATTTGGATGGGTATAATAATGAGTATAATTGATGTAAATAATAAATATAACATGTTAATTATTCTGTATATATAATATACCATCCAATTACATATTATTTCATCATCAAAAGAATGATTTTGTCGCTCGTGCATACATACGACTTACCGTCTCCATGACGCGATGAGATTCATCTTCAACGATCACCATTAAAGAATATATATATATATATATATATTAAGAATTATATATATGAAATAATAATTTTATATGACTAATATATATTTATTTAGTTAATTATATATCATTTACTGACTTCCGTACTATACGATATGAAAATGGAAACAATGTTCATGCGTACTTACGAACTACCTACTTCAGAAAAGGTGCTCCCATTTCATATATCTATCTATTATACATATTTATATTCTGAATATATATGATATATAAATAATTTTTTATATTCTGTATGTTTTTAAATCGTGATCTATGTGATGCAATCAAGAATAAAAAGTTAAAGTGCATACGATAAAGAAATTATTTATTACCTGAAAAGTTACTTTAACATTAAAATTTTTATTAAATGGGTATTATGAAGTCATAAATTAATCATGTATTATATCATAAAAATGAATATGGTTCGGGTATAATTTCAAAACATTCTATGGTCATTATAAACGAGGTTAAACATACCCTCGACTAAAGGAAAGTACAGGGTAAGGGTTAATTCCTCAATCTCATTATTATCCAAGATTATTTAACGTGTAAGTATTTATTTGGACATATTTATCATCCATATCCATGTTTCATTTTTTTCAAGAGGAATATTTTAAGGTATTATAGAAGCCTATCTTTAACTAGAACATCAATTTAAATGTCTTAAAGATATATTGTTTTCTAAATATATTTAATTAATGTTCGTGTTCTCAAAATGAATTTAAGGATTTATTTATATGGAAATTATTATTTAAAAAAGTTAATTAATTTAAAAGTTTTAAAATTGGTATAACAGACTTTGATTTAAAAATATATTTTTAATGACTTCCATTATAAATTTTGTGTCTTTTTAATGATTTCAAGAAAAAGGGATATTTCTCTCAAAGAGTTTTACGGATAATTTTTAATTATGTCAACATCCTTTACTGAATATTATTCTTTATTAAAATTTCTTTTTTAAAATGAAATATTCCATATTTTATTAAATGGGTTGTGATATTTTTGACTTTGGATGTGCTATTTTTATACAATTCATGGTTTATGTTCATGGTATTGACATTTTTTATGCTAGTTTTAATATAAATGATTATTTTATGTTTCACCCTTTTCATATGAGGAATGCATTGGAATTATTATGTGATGTGTAGAGCCCACTACAGCCCCTCGATGCATCGGTAGGTCTCATGAGACCAACTAGTGTCTTGGAACAAGTCCTTGACAAAATTTATATTTAGGGTCTTGGCATTAGGCCTTTACTTTTTGGTTAAGATGTGCCATATTCGGAATTCCTTCATTATGAGATTAGTTATTGATGTTACATGTGATTATTTGATAAGAATTATATCCATGGGAATAAGTAAATGAAATTATTTGATTTATCTTTTCCATATAATGATAAATTTTATGTCTAAAGGGCTTGTGTTTCAATTTTATACCATTCCATAAAAGTTTATGATTATTTATGATAGCTTCCTCAATATTTTTTATCCTTACAAAGTATCTGAGCTCACCCCTTTCAAATGTTTTATTTTACCAAGATGATAAGAATTGAATTCTGATTGATATAAAGGGTTAATATAGGGTAATAATGGAGTTATCAAAGTATTATCTATGACGTATTTTATGTTAGAAATTATAATTTAATGTGCATGTATATAATCTATTATCCAAGACTGCTAAACTGATCGGTCCTTTGGGACTTGATTCTTTTTAATCATGCCAATTTATTAAGATAATGCACCGGCTCTAGAATTCTAGGGTTTGGGTGTTATAGTTGGTATTAGATAAAGTTTAGTAATAAACTTGGAAACTAGATTTTGGTAATGTTGAGATTATGTGTGACTTCCAATAAATACATCCCTATCTGGATACTAAATGTTTATGTGGTTCTGGAAAATATGTAACAACCGGTAAAAACTATGATAAGGTGTTTCAGGCCAGACTCGAGGTAACATTGTACACAAAAATAGGCCTTACTGGGCTCCTGGTTTGACCCTCCTTGGGGATATTCCTCGGATAAATCATGATTTCATTACAAACCATTATAAAGTATGTATAATTAAATATGTCTACAAATAATGCATTCTAATGATTATGAGATTTTCTATGAATAAATTTTTTCAATTTATGTTATGTATTTCACTAGTTTGGAATCATTCATTTTGATTCATAACTTATTATAGTGTGTGACATTGTTTTGAAGGTGTCCAGTATAAAGAATGACTACCCCAACAATGCACATGTTCCAAAGAGTAATAAGGATCATATCATTCATGGTGTTAAGCCAACATTTCAAATGGAAATAGTATACCATGTATTCTCGTCATTTTAAGAAATAGTATCATGTGTTGATATGATATGTAAATAATTATATCAGTCCTCTGGCTTTGAATGGATTCTAGAGAATAATAGGATGGAAGAGAGAAATATGGATAAAGGGAAGAAGAGAAAGAAGGATTTTACCATATGTGATAACTGTGGAAGGAATATCTGTGGGATGTTCTTGAATGGATTGGGTGTCTTTTATATGTGTGGAGAAAAGGGTCTTTAGGAAAAATAATGAAATGGGAAGAAAGAGAAGACTAATATTCAGTGTTTCAACTATAGTGAAATGGGGTATTACACAAATAATTGTCCAAAGAACCAAGGAATCATAGCTCTGAAGAACCAATGGGATCAAGGTCAAGAATAAGTTGTTACTACAATCTATTTGGAATAATTAGTGTATTTGTGTTTCTATATTGAAGAATTATTCCATTTCGCATTGTATCAATGACGTACTGGCTATATGAATTATGGAAATAAAAAAAGACGATACTGTAGTACTATTTCATTAAGGATTTGAGATTGTATGGTACTAAGAATTTTGACTCAATAGCAAGTGAAACTTCTTTCGAAAATACATGGTTGGGGGAAATATAACCCATAATATGTTTATGAAACTGAGATAAATAAGATATAATTTATTTGGATAAAGTATATTGGATATTACTTACATCCTTGGAACTGATTAATTGTTTTTTAAGAAGTGGGTTATACAATCATTATTGGGAGTTTTCCACAATTATGGATTTAAGGAATATATCCAGCATTCTATGTTTTACAAATGGGATAAGGATGTACATACATATTCAAATAAGGTTTTATGGTAATTCAGTTTGTTACCAGGATTTAATTGAATACATGATGAAGGTATTCACATGCTATTATCTGACAAAAGAGATATTCAATATGATATGTTGAAATTCCTTATAATTCTTCCTTTTGTGAGTTTGGACACAAGTATTTTGGATAATACTAATGGTTGTAATTGTGTATGTTTAACACTTGATATTTTGGTTGAGGTTAAAGTATGAATAATTAGATAACTTGAACTAACCTTTTGGTTGTTAGTAAACATTTAGAGGATTAAGGGAATACTTTTTAACCTTATGAATCAAAAAATGAGCATCAGGAATAAAAAATTTTATTTTTAATCATTCATTTCCAAGTGGAAGGGATGAAGTTAAAATAGATTGAAGTATAACCAAATGATGAGATTATTATTATGACAAGTAATGAAATAAATTATGTTTTCTTGAGTTATTATATTGATAGTAAATTACTCCCGCATATTTAAAAAAATTATTTAAAAAAATGTGTTATACTAATACCTAATGTTTTGTTGAAATGATGATACTTTAAATCATCATGTATTTATGGCTTTAAGGCAGGCCATCTATTTTCCATTTATTGTTCACTTGTTTGTGATTGATGCACCCATTCACTCCCTTTAAATATTTATGTTTCCCCCCCAATTTTGTGTCTCTAATTTGCACCAATGTTCTTATATTTGAAATCCTAATTTGGCGCGGAATTCATTATTTCCCTTTCCAAATTAGTAAGACAAAATCATATTAACCCTATTTCCGATGTGGGTATTCCACAAAGGTATTTTATATTTTTCAAACTTTTATTTTTGAAGGAAAATTTCAAATTACGAGGATGAAATTTATTAAAGTAGGGGAGAATGTTACACCCTAATATGTCATAGTACGTCATCTATTTAAAAAATTTTAATATCTTATATTTCACTCAACACCGACTTGGCTTGCGTTATATGCAAGATTGAGTTTCTATAACACAACACATTAGTATTATAATTATTTATACGATATAATTATTTATCAATTAAATATTGAAATATGAATTGTAAAAAAGTAATTTTAAATGTTATTTATAATTTTTTCATATAAATAAAACATATTTATAAGAAATTTTTTTATGTTTTATTAATATAGTTATATATTTAGAAAAACCATTTTCTTCAAGAAACAGTTTTTATGTCTTTTTGTGAACAAAAAAAAAATTAATTTTAGACACTCATAAAAAATTGAATTTAGTAAAATAGACATCATTTTTGAATTTGCAATATCAAAATTAGCTTAGGGTGAATTTTTTGTATCTTTCTGAAAACATTTAATCTTTGATGAATAGTGAAAAACACTACATAGTATATAAAAACTGACTTTTACATTTAAATAATTATTTTTAATTAATATCTATATTTATGTCAAAATAGATAAAAAAATACATATTTTAGTCCAATTTAAGTCATTTGAGTCATTTTATAATAAGATTAGATACATAAATTTTTATTGGACTTTTTAACATTATATACCCACCTTCTAGGAATATTTTTAAATTTTCATAAAACGTAGTTTTACCACATCTATGAATTTAATTTCAAAAATTATATACAAAATATTTTCAATAGTAAGTAACATGTGGTTCAATAGGTAGAAAATAATTTTTGGTGAATCGTAACTTTTGAATTTTATTTACCACGGTTAAATTTAAATAGGGTAATTAACGGTAAAAATAATATTATCATAACATAAAATTACCCCAACATAGGTCCTAATTCTATTGGATAATTTTTTTTTCGAATGAAATCAACCTGAGGGAAACATTAATATCTTTTTTGATCCATTTGGGTTAGATTAGGACTTTTATTATTTTTTATTTAGAGAAGAGTTAATAGTGTTAAATTAAAATTTTAATAACTAAACCAATTTTAATATAGGGTTATACATTATATAAATTAAACTATAAGTATTAATTAGAAATATAAAAAGATTTCCTACATCATGGTATTTTATTTATAATGTTTAGATATTAAATTATTAATTTTTTTATGAAAAAATGATGATGCAGTAATTACCTTATTAACGAAAGATTATAATAATTGTTATTATAAATACTAAAATAAACGTAAATTGAAACTTTTGATGCCATCAAATAATTTTATAAGTTAATATGATATGATAGCTTTGATTCAATGTATTTTGTTTCAAAGGAATCTACTTTTTATGAAATTCAGAAAAACCTTAATTCTTAATGATTTTCCCAAAGGGCCCCTCACCTCCCTTATGAAATGGAATCTCCCTTTCTTCTAAATCACACCTCCAAAGCCATTGGGATCATCAAAAACCGGTTCAAATATCCCCCCAACAAACCAAACTTAATACTAGAAGCATTAAATTGATCATAAATCCAACTAAAGGTGTCCTTTTGTTCAAATAAAAAGGAATCACCCAAAGAAGAGGTAATTATTTCATCACATCTTTCAAAGTTCATTTCTTCATCTACTTCCTCTTTCATTATTGTTTCAATAATAAAATAATAAATACAGAAACTTCAACATACTGAGATGTTATTATTAATATGGTAAAAACATATTCATTATTCTATCCATCCTATGAATTACAAAGTCACCATACGTGCGTTCGTACAACTTACTCTCTCCACGTTGTGGGGTAGTTTGGTTTTCAACACTTCATTATTTGGATTTTTACAATAAGGAGTATAATTTATGTAAATAATAAATATAACATGTTAATGGTTATTTATATATAAAATAAAATCCAATTACATACTATTTCACCATCAATATAATGATATTATCACTCGTGTATACGTACGACTCACTGTCTCCACGACGCGATGAGATTCATCTTCAACGATCACCATTCAAGAATATATATCTATATATACTAATTAAGTGTGAGATATATGAAATTATAATTTTACTAGAATAATATATATTTATGTATTTAAATATATTTCATTTACTTACTTCCATACTATATGATAAGAAGACGAAAACAACGTTTATGGATACGTACGGACTACCGTGTCCCTGATCGTTGTTTACATTTCATATATCTGTCTATTATACATATTAATATTCTGAATATATATTTTATATAAATCATGTTTTATATTATGGAAGTATATAAATCATTTTCTATGTGATACAATCACAAATAAAAAGTTAAAACGCATACGATTATGAAAGCAATTATTACCTGAAATGTTACTTTAACATGGAAAGTTTTATTAAATGGGTAATATAAAATCATAAAATAATCATGTACGATATCATAAAAATGAAAATGGTTATTTTATAATTTAACAACATAATATTTGCATTATAATGTAGGATAAACTTACCCTAGACTAAAGGAAAGTACTAGGTAAGGGTTTATTACTCAATCTCATTATTATACGAGATTGATTATGTGTAAGTATTTATTGGGACATATTTATCATCCATGTCCATGTTTCATAAAAATGATTTCAAAATGAATATTTTAATATTTAATCTATGGTTATATTTAACTATAAAATCATTTTAAATGTTTTAATGATTTATTTTTTTATAAATCTATTTAATTAATGTCCATGTTTTCAAAATGATTTTAAGGATTTATTTATATGCACCTGATTGTTTTAAATTGTTACTTATTTTTAAAACTTTCAAAGTGGTATGGGAAAAATTGATTCAGAAATATATTTTAAATTAATTCCTTTATAAATTTGGTGACTTTTAAATGATTTCACGAAAAAAGGATATTTCTCTCAAAGAGTTTTACTGATCATTTTCAACTATGTGAACATCTTTTACTGAATATTATTCTTGATTTAGACTCATTTGTTATAATAAAATATTATATATTTTATTTAATGAGTTATGATATTTTTGATTGTGGATGTGCTATTTTTATACCATTCATGGTTTATGGTTAAGGTATTAACATTTTTTATGCTAGTTTTAATACGAATGATTATGTTATGTTTCACTCTTTTCATATGATGAATGCATTGGACATAGTAAGTGATGGGTGGGGCCCTATATATTTCCTCGATGCATCAGTAGGTCAAATGAGACAAAATAGTGTCTTGGTATAAGGCCTTGGAAAAATTTATATTTAGGGTCTTGGCCCGAAGCCTTGAATTTTTTGTTATGATGTTCAACATAATGCATTCCATCATTATGAGATAAGTTATTGATCGTACATGTGATTATTCAACTATTCAAATATCCATGTGAATAATTAAATGGTATTATATGATTTTTATTTTACATATTATGCTGAATTTTGTGTTTAAAGGTCCTGTGATTCAATTTTATACCATTCCATAAAAGTTTATGATTATATTTTATAGATTCAGCTATATTTTTTATCCTTACTGAGCATCTGAGCTCACCCCTTTCAAATGTTTTATTTTTCTAGGATGCCTAGAAGTAAATTATCATTGATATGAATGGTTTATCTAGGGGAATAATGTAGTTATAAAAGGATTATATATGCCATAATTTATGTTAGAAATTGTAATGTAAATTCCATGTATATAATCTATTTTCCAATACTCCTAAACTGATCGGTCCTTCGGGATTCGATTTCTTGTAATAATTCCAAAGTATTAAAATAATGCACCGACTCTAGGCTTATGGGCTCGGGGTCTCACATATAAAATGTTTACATTATTAATATCTTAGTTAATGTTGATTTGAAGAAATTTGTAGAACTCTAATTTTTTAGAGTAATCTCCATCTAGATATGATATATGTAAAATGAAATATTGTCCTCTGACATATAAGTTTTGTTTTTAAAAGAATGATAAATGGAGCTATAAATAATGGAGGAGAATAATAAAACATGAGATTCTTCCATATATGTTTCACTTGTAAATAATTTTGTAGTTGTTGAAAACTTTTCACAACACTGGTGTAGAGAAGTTATTGTGAATGTAATCATTCTACAAGTTCTAACAGTTCAGTGATAAGGGCATCTTCTCTAGATAGTAGTAGATCATTTTGTTACAAATGATATAATCTCTCCAAAATTATGAAAGAATTCATGAAATCAAATATTTTAAAAAATATGGATGAAAAGGAACAATTATTATTTAAGTGAAATTTTTTAGGAATATCTCATATGAAATAAGATCTAAGGATGAAGTCTCATGAGAATGTATAGTTACATGATGTTAGTGAACTGAATGTGTAGTTAAATTTTGTGGTTTTATGTAGTATAGTTTCATTAATGATGAAAAGTGGAGATATTTTCATGATGATGGAGTTGTAAATGAAGAATCGTTAACATTGTAAAAAGGTTTGACATCTACATAAAAATACTCATGACCCTAATAAGAAAGAGAAAGATAGTAGAGGAATAGTTTTGAGAGAGATAAACACTCTGATTTCATCAAAGTAATGTGATTCAATGGATTTTAGTAAACCACCTCCATGAAACAAATTTTAAAAATTAAAATTTCATCTTTTTGTAAAAATTACCTCTCTAATTAATTTAAATCTTGAGTATGTCATAATTTTTTTTTATAATTTTAGAAATAAAAAATTAATTTGATAAATATATTATTACATGATATTTAGTGATTTATCCAAATTATCACATCTAATTAGATGTCATAAGTTGATATTTGAAAATATTAAATTTTATAATTTGAAGACTATAGATTTTGAACACTAATTATTTAAATAAAATTTGGAATTTAATGTTTCAATGGATGACATCAAGGGATTATTTGTTTTGGATATTATTTTAATTCATTTTTTATTGGACGTAAATTATTAACATCCCAAATTACCTCAACTTCAAGATAACACACACCGATGGGAAAAACCACTAAATCTTCCCTACTTCAGAATCATAATTGACCGAGCTATTGTGAGAAGAACCAAATTAATGTGCACATTTTAACAAAACAAAATCTTAAAGAACCCCCTCGTGGTCAATAAATAGACTACACCTGTAACACTCCTTCCCTTACCATTGGATTGAGGGGGAAGTGAGATGCTACTCAGACTTAGGCGATGTTCCCAAGGCACCAATGTTTGGAAATAAATTCTGTGGGATTTCAGAATAATTGGGTATCGATTTTCCCTTAGAAAAAAAAACCCAAAAAATGATTTATAACCAACCAAAACTACATGATGCATGTCAACAACAAAACATAATAATACATTACCAAGATACAACCTAATAACCAACCCCATTCATAACATTATCCGAGGAAGAATACAAAAAACTACAACAATTCAAAATCAAAGTATCAAATAGAATAAATAACAAAAGAACCTAGATAAGATATGAAACAACTCTAGAACTCCATGATAAGTTACATGATCCAAAAACCACAATACCACCCATTTATCTTGATGAACCACTAAGGAAATGAGATGATTTACCTTTTCTTATGTCCGGGTATACAACATAAACAAATGCACCAAAGCACCAAAGCAGAGGGTGGGTAATAATACATAGTAGGTTTTCCCCAAATTAAAACACAACACATTCCACAAGGATAGAAAGCATTTGAAATATTCATATAAAACTATTTATATAAAGAAAATAAAGAAGTTCCACAATTTCCAATAAGGAAAAGACATCATTACTCTAAGAAATTTACCCCAATCACAAAATTCAAATGAAAAAAACTAACATGTAATTACACATTGAACATGGCTATATACCATTCCAACATGAATGGACACATGAATATACCAACCACATGACCAAGTCCCCCACACAAACACACAAAGACACCTGAGCTCACTATTACCATTGACAGTGGTGATTCATGTCCAAACCCATCCTATTTTTGTAGTGGTGCTTCACACCAACATTACTTTTATGGAGGTTATTCATTCCCAAAAATCCTCACTCCCAAAAAATTTTAAACATTTAAACCAACAAGAAATCCAATAAAATTTATCAAACCACAGAATCCATTATTCACAACATTAATTCCAACGACATGCTAAATCACTTCAATAAATCACTCATTTGATGAAAACTCCCTAAAACCAACTTCCATGCCAAAAAACATTTCAAAAAAAGTACATTCATATTTAAATCATTTTTTCATAACCCATTTTCCATAAATCAACCAATCCATTGATTTTATAATCATCATTTTAAAATCCATTGACAAGAACATTTCACAAGAATAACCCATTTTACCCAAATTCCACAAATCATTAAGAAATGGGTTTCAATCAAGATTTGAACATAAAATCCCAAATAAATATAAAGAAAAAACTGTAATTTTAAAATAATCCATCTTGTTCTATCAAAATGGAGTCGGAGATAGGACGCATACCTTAGGGTTTCAGTGAAATCGACCAACGGGCAAACGTACGACAAATTTGGGTGAAAAATCCACAAAACCGCCTTAGATATATTTTACTAACATCAAGAATCCCAAATATCATCATTTAAGGAATAAAAACCCTATATATATATGAGATGTATGGAAATATAGAAACCCAAGAGAGAGGGAGAACTATATCCAAGGAATACCAAGAAGAAACCAAGAGAGGAGACTTATTAGAGAAGAATCACCTTCAGCACACCATGAAAACCCTTTAAATAGATCCCAAAATGAGTGGGAGAGTCCTCCTTACCATTTAGAATAATAAATCCTAAGTGAGGTTCAATTGGGAGGATGATTGGGATGTTCTAGGATAAATCTTGAGTGGCCTTTTTTTTAAATCTAATTTTTAATGTCACACATGGTTTTCTCACACATTTAGAAAAATCGTGCACTAACTATGATAATACAACTCTCCAAAGGGTGTTCTACATGGTATCCTCACATGGTTAGAAAAAATGTGCACCAACTGTACAAATCACATTGCCTCATGTTTTATGGTTACTTGGGTTTATTACACAGTTTACACTAACAATTCTCAAACCATTAACCACAATAAAAGCTTCCAAATCTTCCCAAAACCCTTCAAAATACTCCCAAATATTACCCAACCACTTTAATCACATAAAAAGCATAAAATGGGTTACATAACTCAATTTGGGGTTCTATATTTTCCGCACCAATGGACTTCTCATCCTCATAATGTAGAGAACACTGTCTTTTGCGAAAGAGCTATGGCCATTACTTGCTCATCTCATTCTCATGCTCCCAAGTCTCCTTCTGAATCTAACCATGTTTCCAAAAAATCGAAAACAAACTATTACTTTAACAACATAAAACATTCTCTTTCTTATCCACAATCTGCACTGTCACGTGCACGGAGGAAGAATTTGGATTTAGCTCAACATTATCCCAACGAATCAAATGGTCATGATATGACTGAAAATTTTTCAATTGGGAAATATGAAACACATTGCGAACTACAATAAACCACAATGGATAATCAAAATTATATGCCACATTTGTAATACACTCAATTAAATCAAAATTTTCAATATAACTTGGAGATAACATTCCTTATTTCCAAATCCAATGATGTCCCAATCATAGAAGGATTCTCAAGAACATGTATCACCCTCCACAAATGACAAAGACCATCGACAATGGTCCATATATGATTTATGATGACTCTAAGTCATCTTAATTTTCTTTCTAACAAACCTAATCTTCTATGTCATCAATTGGACAAGGCTTGCCCCAACCATCATAGTCTCACCTGTTTCCACCCAATATAGTGGAGAACAACACGTGCACCGATACAATTCCTCAAATAGGTCCATATTTATTGAGTACTGATAACTATTATTGATGGATAACTCCACCAATGGAAATTGATCCTTCCATGAACCATTAAAATACATAACACAAGACCAAAACCTATCCTCTAACGTTTTTATTTTACTCTGTGATTACCCTTCCATTTGAGGATGATATTATGTGCTCATCGTTAACATAGTCCCAAGGTATTGTTGCAAGGATTTCAAAATATGAGATGTGAACCTTGGGTCTCTGTCTGTTAAAATCGAACCCGAGACATCATTCATCTTTTCCACCTCATGGATATAGATTTTGGACATATCCTCCACCATATGGTATTCACGAATCGAGATGAAATGAGACGACTTTATGAGTCGATCCACAATCACCCATATGGAATCGTGTTTCATTACCATTATTGGGAGACTAGTAACAAAATAAATTTCAATATACTCCCATTTACACACCATGATAGGTAAATATTGCAACATACCTACTAGCCACTGATTCTCTACATTGACTATATGAAAAGTCAAGCATCTCCATACTAACTAGGCCACATTCATTTTCATACCCACCCACCAAAACTGCACATATAATGCCTTTTAAATTTTATGAATACTAAGATGGACATCATATCTACAATGATGATAAGAAATATAAATTTTATAATGACAATAAACTGGTACAACCATCAGATCCCGAAAGAACACAAATTAATTCCCATCAAATTTTATTCCCTCAATGGTCTCCCCACAATTGAGTTTCGAACTAATCACCACACACTCTAAATCAGGCATATACTCCTCGTTAACAAAAAACAAACAATTCAAAAACCTATGAGACTGGAAAGAAAATGGATATATAAACCTGGTCTCCGCTTCCCATTCTTATGTTGGATATAACAGGAGTTACCTTCCATGTCTCTGATGTCTGTTTCACCACATGAGCATATGAATTCCTACTTAATGCATCCACCACCAAATTCCCTTTACTCGGTGTGTACATAAATTCAAATTCAAAAATAAAGAAATAATACAGACATATTCTTTTTCTCAAATTCAAATTTATATGTGAGAAGATATTTTTCAAAATCTTATGGTCGATACTAACCATGAATATCTCATTGAAGTGATAATGATGACACATTTTCAAAGAGTGCGCCACAATTTCCAACTTCAAATCATGTGTCAGGTAGTTCCTCTCAGGAAACCATAATTTTTTATGGACCGTACACAATAACATGATCCAATTTCATGAGAACACACCCCAAACCTAATGCTGATGCATCGCAAGAGACCACATACCGTTTCCCTAGTTCTGGTAAAACCATGATCGATGAGGATGTTAGACGATCCTTAATCTCAGCAAAAAATTTATGGCACTACACATTCCATTGAAATGAATCATTATTTATTGTAGAAGCAGTCATTGGAGGGAAAAATCCTGAGAATTCATGAAAAAATCATAGATAATACCCAGCGAGACTAACAATGCTTTTGATCTTAATGAAATTCATTAGTAGTTTTTAATAAATAACAACCTCTCTATTTTTTAGATCCCCTAAAACACATCTCTTAGAAATAACATGTCCAAGGAAATAAAAATATTGCATCCAAAAACCACACTTTGATAGTTTGGAATACAACTATTGATCTCTGAAGATATCCAACACCGCTGCTGAGTGTTTCTCAAGCTCCTCCCTTGTTCTTGAATACACCAGTATATCATCCCAGAATACCACCATGAATAAATTAAAATATCTCTAAAATATCAATTTCATCAATTTCATGGACACCATTGGTTTATTATTAAGACCAAAGGGAATAACCACATATTCATCATTCCCATATCTACTTCTGAAAGATGTTTTGGGAATATCCACCTTCTACACCAGCAACTGAAGATACCTTGATCGAAACTCTATTTTGGAGAACCACTAAGCTCCCTATAACTGAAAAACATGTCATAAATGTGAGTAATTAGATATTTATTCATTATCATAACTTGGTAATGAATAAAATAATCCTAACATCACCAAAGAGTTCCACCTGCATTCTTAACAAGAAAAACTAGCACTGCCCATAGAGACGTGTAATGCCTAATAAATCCTTGGTTTTCCAATTCTTACAACTGCACCTTTAACTCCATCCATTCAGCTACATATATTCAGTATGATGATAGTGATATAGGTCTGGTCCCTAGGATGAGATCAATCATAAACTCCACTTCTCTCACAGGTGGACACGTTGAGAATTTTTCAGGAAAGATATCTAGAAACAAATCAATCACTATCAAAAAACTACTTCTCCCATCCTCTAACATTGATACAAAGGAAAAAGGCCTGAAATGATATGATATAATCCCCACAGATAGTTCCAAAAAGACTGTTCCACCCACCATCACATCTTTCCATCTTCTAAATATATTTTTTACGTCGTCACCCATCATGAATCAAACAATTCAAGCATAGCAGTTGATATGGGCCTTAAATTCCATCAAGAAATCCATAACCAAGATTAACTCATACCCATACATCTCGAGCACTGAGAAGTACCACATTTACTATACTTAATCAAAAAATGTGCAACATTAGCTACATAGGAAGGATCAACACTCTCTTTGACCTTGATGAGTTTTATGTTTTAAAATAGAAGGAATCATTTACACAATTAAACCTCAAAAATAAAAAACATGATAAGAAATGAAATAATGATAAGAAACCATATCAACAAAAACATTAATAATGGTATAATTCAAAAGAATCATACCTCACACTGTAGATGGTCTCGACTGATCAACCACCATAGCCTTCTTGGCTCCAAACATCTTCTTGCTTACCACACTCTTCCCTTTATTACCCCACTAAAACCTCCCCTTTTAAGGAGTCGTGGTTTTTCTTGAATCACAATGACTAACTTGTCTCTAAAAATAAGGATTATGCTACTGTCCCAGTCCCGTTAAGTCATAGGATTCCTATGACCCCTGAGGTGTGTCACAGACACTAGAAATCAGAGAATTACAGAAATAATGCTAACGGTTCCCCATATTATTTATATTATGACATGCTCAAGGTTGTGCCATAAAATAACACTTCATGTGGCCTATATAACTACACTGAAAACAGTCTAGTTTATTCTAAGTATTTAGATAAATATACACTGATCATTCCGTCGAATTCTGAGCCACACTTACACCCTGTAAATAAGTGTCCCTTTCCTCTTTATTATTGCGTTAGAGTTCCCACTATTTACCATGTGTACTAACATATTTCCCCCACTTTTAGCCCCCAAAATATCCCCTTCATACAATTATTGCATACTTACCATTTCAATATAACCACATACACATAGGACCATAATTCTGGAAAAAAATCTTTACCTTAAGCCCAATTCAAAGATCTGCACCATCAAGGACGCACTAGCCGTAACCTTAGGTGAAAACCGCACTAAGTTCCTAAAAATAGTGGAATATAACATCACTGAAATGTTCTCCTACTTTAGGATGAAGAAATCCATTATGTTCTGAATTTTAAACCTATGAGGGTAGATTTATTTGTTAAACAATTCCTCAATATCCTCCCATGTCATAACTTGGTCTATCATGGAATGGACCACCAACACCCAAAACTGATGTGCAATATCATCCAACATATACATCACTAACTTCAACTTTAACTATATAGGTGTTCCTAGAGAATCAAATATCCGATTCATCCTGCTCAACCATGGTTATGCCATTTTCGGATCTGAATCACCCCTAAAAATTGGTGGATTATACTTCTGAAACTAAACTGAGTGATTCACATGCCTTGTCTCAACACTCCTATTCTCACATTAAATAGCCTAGAAAGCTTTAACTATAATCTACACTAGATACTAGTACATCTGGGGATCATGTTCAACCACATTTTCTGCAGCATCCTCCGGTTTGTGTCTACGCTGTCTACCCGATGCCATTTCTATCAAGACACCACAAGTACAAAAAGCCTCACTCCCTATGAACTGGAGGCTTACAATTTCAAATTCAATATGATTACACTATCAAAAATATAATTTTCTTATTCCTATTTTACCATGTTTACATAAAATTTGAAAAATCCACCATATTTTGAAAATCAACCCATTTTCAAAATACCACAACTATTCTCTTTTCAAAACCGTACATCTGAAAAAATCATCTCAATTTTTCCAAAAATAAACACATTCATAACACAACATAAATCATTATTCCCAATTAAATATGAATCCTAATGTTAAGTCCTTTCTACCATGCATTCTTTGCTCATCTTATTGGATACAATCATGAAAATGAGTTCATACTCTTATTAGTGTCTCCTAAACACTCTTGTACCCAACTCCCAGGTAACATGAAGTTGAACATAAATGGATTAGCTACCTCCTTTTATGATATAAATTTCTAGTTCTGAAAATCCAACACCTTTCTACCTTCCCAAATAAAAGAATAAACCAATATTTAATTCCATCACAAAGACTGACAACTGATGTAATGACCAAACAAGACTAACATTACTTGTACGTTAATGACCAAGAAAGATGATACCACTAGTAACACCCCGCCCCTAACCATTGGCTTGTGGGAGTAGTGAGATTAAACTCAGCCTTAGGTGACATTCCCATGGTTCCAAAGGATGGTAATAAATGTCGAGGTCTTCATGAAAAATTGGGGAATGATTTTTTCTTAGGAAAAAACAGCCAAACAAATGGGAAATAACCAAACCACAACTACATGAGGCATGTCAAAAACGTAACCCCATAATAAATTAACAAGAAACAACCAAACTATCAATATCATTCATAACAATAGCCAAGGACCAATAAAAAAACCAAAATAATCCAAAATTAGAGTACCAAATAGAAGTCATCAAAACAAAACCCAAAGTATATATGGCACAACTCTACAGCTCTACACCAATCTCGTTACTCCATGAACCATGAAAACTCTGAAGAATCATGAGGAAAAACTTTCAAAATGAGATTGTTTATCTCTGCCTACATCCCAAAAATAATCATATGAAAAACCACAAAATATCCAAATTAGGGGTGAGAAATAATACTCCAAGGGTTTTCCAAAAATGGCTTCCTTATACATGCCACTAGAATAGAACACATTAGCATAATTTATATAAGACCTGTTATTTGATGCCAAAAAAACATTTCAACAACTACTAATAATCCAAACACATCATTACTCAAAGAAAATCACCCCAATCACAAAATTCCAATTATTGAAACTAACTTTTCATTACCCATTTCACATGGCCCTAAATGATTCCAACATGTGCGGCCACACACATATACCAACAACATGCCCAGGTCACACACCCCCACCCACCCACCCAATCTCGATGTCACCATTAACTATGGAGCTTTACATCTAAACATGTCCTCTTTTTGTAATGGTACTTCATGCCCAATTCCCTCTAATGGTGGTTCTTCACACCCACTAACCATCACTCCCAACCATGCTTAATCATTTTAGACAATAAACAAACCAATAACATTTATCAAACCAAAAAATCCCGTTAGCACATAAAAAATTATTACCACATGATATATGACTCCAATAAATCCCTCATTTATTGAAAAAAACCTTAAAAAATTTTACATGACAAAAAAATTCAATAAAATAATATTATTATTGAATACCATTTTTCACAACCCAGTTTCCATAAATCAACGAATCCACTAATTTTAAAATTATCATTTTAAATTCTAACAACAAAAACATTTCACAAAAATAACCCATTTTACAAAAAAACAACATATCCTCACAAAATGGGTTCTAATCAGGCTTCCCACATCAAATAAACAATAAATTTCTAGAAAAACCCTTTAATTTTAAGACAATACTTATAGTTCTATCAAAATTGAGTCACGAGAGAAACCACATGCCATAGGGATTTAGTAAAATCAAACAATGAGCAACCAAACTAAAAATTTTGGTAAAAATCCATAAAACAACAATATATCTCCCTTACTATCACCAACGAACCCAAATATAATCATTTTTAAAATCAAAAACCTTATATCTACATGAGACTGATGTAGATCTATAAAACTAAGAGAGAGGGAGAAATATATTTAATGAAAACCAAGAAGAAACCAAGAGATGAGACTTATCAGAGAAGAACTACCTTCAGAACACCTTGAAAACCCTTAGAACAACTCCCAAAATGATACGAAGAGGCCTCATTAACCTTGAGAATAAGAAATATTATTTTAGGGTCATGTGGGGGGAATTTTTTGGTTTTTTAGTTTAAATCCCAAGTGATCCATTATTAAAACTCACATTTTTAATTCCATGAATGGTTAGCTCGCACAGCTAGAAAACCATGTGATAACTGTGCTACTACTAGTATATAAAATGTGTTCCTCATGGTTTACTCACATGGTTATAAAATCCATGTGCCAACCATGATAATCCCACTATCTCATGTTGCATGGTTACCTGGGTTTGTTGAATGATTTACACTAACTGTGCTCAAACCATGCACCCCTTAAAAAGCATCCAAACCATCCCAAATCCAATGAAAACTCTATTAAATATTACCCAACCACTTTAAAAACAAAAATAAGAAAAACAATGGTTACATACCTCAAACTAGGATTACTAAAACTCCTACATATTTCAAAAACTATCCTAACAATTTGAAAATGTCAAAAAAACCACAATCACCATAACTGAAACCCAACAAGATACTATTCTATGCATTTTATCAGGTAATCTCCGTTAAAGATTTCACAAGGAATATGATCAACTATAAGTGTAAGAATTAAATTTAACCTACAATATAGATACCTTAAGAATATAATTACATGTCTGGAGATTGAACCCACAATAATAACTCATTACCACTCAAGATGATGTACTAAGAACACATCAGTCTCAACTTAACTTGACCCTAACCTTCCAAGATGTGAAAATTCTCACCCAATATAATTTTCATCCATGTAGAAGGAACACATTTTACTGAATGAACAATTTTGGTTGAAAATAACTCCACTGATACAATAAAATCAACTGTTTCATTGGATGCTTTCTGAATTTGAGATGCGATGATCTTATAAATCTCCACAGGCTTAGTTTCCTTTTCAAATTGAATATGAACTATGGTTTATAGGATATTTCAAGTTCAATATGAATTTTTTTTCTACTATTAAAATATTCACAATTCTAGTGTTCTCTACAAATGTTGATGCCAAAATGATCATACCTTTTTGGTTTATTGAACAAGAGAATCACTTCCAATCGAGGATCTGCTTGTTTCTTTAACTCAATATGATGCTAAATGAGTTCATAAAATGTTGATCATAGATATATGGCATGTGATACACTATTCCATGTGTATAAGGATGATGCATTCTATCACTTTCACACTTACACATCCACCCCTATATCCCACTTTGAGATCTCTACCCTTAGTAAATTAGCACCCCCAACATTATCCTTAAACCCGTATTTAGGTCCTAATGCACAAAAGTATCCCAAAAGATTGAGAATATCTTTATAAACATATTGTCTTATGCTATCCTCACAAAAATCTATCAAACTCAAGAAAAATTCCATATGGATGATGCGTCCCTCCACTAAAACTCACACTATCCAACACATGACTACCTCTCCCATGAAAAACTCATATTCCACTAATGTTATGAAGCAGTGAATCATATTGCCGGTGATTTTTCTAAAAAATTATGATTATTGATCATTTTAATAATTTATAAGCTAGGAAGATTCATGGATATGATCTCAATTGATGAATTCCTCACACTCATCTCCAACACAAAGTGATAATTTTAGCAAATATAAGCTCAATATGCGACACTAAATTTGATAAGAATAAATGAAAAATATTATGAAATTTTTATAATTTTCCCCTTATCCTATTTGTAAACATTCAACTACTAAATATTGTACCTAATATTTACTATGATTCCAAACATTATAATTTTTGTTATAATCATTAGCTATACATTTGTGCTTTGAATTCATCCTATTTCCCATTTTCCATCAAGTTTATTAATCTCTATGATGTTTTTATGATCTAATACTTCCTGATGGTGAAATACTAACTCATAATGGGTGGGCTAATGGGGAGTCAATGAGATGTACTTTATTTTATGGTTTTGTTTCAATTCAATTTTCATGATCCAGTGAGGTAGTAATGGTTGGGAGTTGGCACAATGACCATTACTCTAATATTCATTACATATTGGTTTATTATTTCACTATTTTAAACTTAAATACTTCCCATCATTTAGTTCACTCAATTTACCAACTGAGGTCAGTAAAGTTATAGTTTGAATGGTATGTAATTATTTTTTGGTGGGTAGACTAGGTACACTCTCTATGTTGAGGAGTGTTCATTCCATTTAACCAAGGAGGTTTGGTGAGTTACTAGTTCACTTGAGGATACTTGATTATACATGAGATTTAAAATTTAATAGATAATGCAAGTTGAGTGGATAAAGGATATTATTACTTATTTTTTATTTATCTAATTGAGAATAATAAAAATGGTGATTGACTGTATTGTAATTTTTTAAGAACCATTAACATGTATTTAAAACTTTTATGTCTTTATTTAATTTTATTTGAATATTTTAAAGCAAAATGTAAAAAAATGTTATATACTTCCTAAATTGAAAACATTTAAAACAAAACAAAAACACATAAGTGATTTAGGTTAGTAAATAACGGACCCATGAATCATTAAGAAAGACCATGGTCTTTCGTACTAGAATGTATTCTATGTTTTATATATTTTTATCCATGGTGTGTGAGAAACTTTCACATCAATGGTGCTATTCTGAACATTTTTTTTAAAAACTCATTATTGTTTCTTGAAATTTGTAAATAATTTTCTATTTTAATAATCAAAATTAAAATAAAAAGGGACCTTACTCATATGATTTGTAAAAACTCCCACAATGAATAGTGTATAATTCTTATAGTTGGGGAGAGATCTAAGAAGATGATATCCACAAAAGGAAAGTTCAAGAGATGATGGATGAATTAGATCTGATCAAAAAATCCACCATTGTTCTAGATGATGTTGAGACATAGTTACTTAAAAGGGAGCTATTTTACGTCCTTCTTGATGAATACAAATCCAAATTTCAACATCCTGTAGAATAATAATAATATGACCATTAGGATGTGATTAAAGTAGATAAACCAAAAACAGTGTTACCACTGATCATAATAAAAATGTGGAGGGAATACTAGAAGAACTTGAGGAAGAGGATAAAGTACCAATATTTAAAAATGAAATTATCCAATTAGTATATTTTCACTTCAAAAATGAATGTAAGTTGGTAAAAATGAGGGTGATATTCTTTCCGTGGAATAATTATCATTTAATTTTATATAATATTATCTATATTTTTTTATACCTATACTATAGGATTAGAATAAATATCTATATTTTAGTCCCTAGAGGATGTAGAATAAATTAAACGAATAAATTTTAATGAAAATCTATAATTATTAGAACTATCCACATCTACATTTTAAGCTTTCAAAATTGAAATTCTCATAGAGGACGAACTACATACTACGATAAAATAGGGTGTTGATATTAAATTGAATACATTTTATTCACAATACTTGAAAATCTAAACTCCCTTATAATTTCCTAGATGATTCATCCCAATAAATTCCTATCTTGGATTTTGATTGCATAAATGTTAATGAACTATATTTTTACTAAGTACTTGAAAAATATTTTCTTGAAGTGATTTTAATGACTTCATAGGATGCTTTCAGAAGGAGGTGGAGAGTAAGGATAATTTAATATAAGGATATGAATATATTTTAAGTTATTAGATTAGTTTTAAAAATATAAATTAAATGATTATTTTAATTTTTTTACAATGTAGAGTAAACACCATTATCGTAGCCCCTATTAAATTTTCATGAGGTTTCTACGGTAATAGAGAAAACAAGAGTCGAGGAGAATGTGGTGTATAAGTTGAGGATAAAGAAATTAAAATTATCGAATTAGATTTATGAAATTATAAATTTAAATAAGAGCTAAATCATGACACCTGTGACAATCTGATCATATTTATTACTAATTCTTATTAGGTACACCTATAGTTTGAAAATGTCAATGACAGTGCTATGAAAATATCATTATAAAATCCACGCAAACTATAGTTGATTCCTCTATGAACAAAGGTATAAAAGGATGAGATAAACAACACCACCTATGCATATTGATCTAAATATAAATAATACAACCCTAATATCTTGATACCACCTCTACAAATTTTAAAAATAATTATTGAATGGATGGTAGAAATCATACACTAATAATAAGGATTTCTAAAAATGGAGAAATGGAAGATTCATGGGGGGAAAGATCCTATGGTGGATCCTAACACATATAACATAGTCAGAAATAAGAATGGGATTATACATGTGTTGTTTTGATATTGAAATGAAAAACTAAAACACCTATTGGGGTCTTTACCCAAACTTCTTTAGACATTTATGAACTTTTCATTTATTTTATCTCTCTATTTAAATTTGGAATAAGATATGAGTTTTATATATATATGAAACAATTAGAAAATACCTTCAAAACTTTTCTTGTAACTGTTACAATTAAAATAAACTGTGAATCACACCCCACAAAGTGTATCCACGTAATGGAATATCAATATCCATGTGGTCTCTTTCCATTAGACCTGGTTTCACTATCCTTTATTTTTATACTTTAACGTTGTATGATAACTATTTATGTTCATTGAGAAGATAGTGAAAATTAATCATGCAGGAGGGATAAACTACATGTTTTTTTGTATTATCATATATTTATTTACCTTCCAATTTTTATTCAGCCTATTTTTTAAAATAGATATAAAAACATAAAATATTTATGCCATGTGAAAATAATTTTTTATAGAGTTTATGAGTTTTTGAAACTTAAATTGAGATGAAATCATTCTATCCTAAAACAATATCATGATACCAGTGGATGGGTTTTATTGTTTACATTGTTTATATAATTAAATGATTTTTGAGTGAATTTACTTTTATGTAATGGATTTTATTTTACACAAAATTGAGAAAACAGTTGTAAATGAAGAAGAACATAATAGAACTCATATAATTGTTTGAGATAACTATACTAATGAAATCGAAACAATTTACAAAATCATAGGGATTGATTAACACCTTAAGGTGCCTCATTTAAAGACAATCTGATAGATTATATGAACTAGAGAAAAATAAGTATATGAGAAATGATCTATAAGTCTTCCTAAGACAACATAAGAACATGTGTGTGTTTTTTCTATAAAATAAGTGTTATAGAGACCTGAGATATTACTTCCAAATATTTTTTTCTATTCATATAATATTAAAATTATTCAGGGGATACCTTTTATCTTGGGATGGTTTAGTTTTGGGTTTATTTGAACTCACTGAATAAGTGCTCTTTCAGAAATAAAGCATAGAAAAAATTCAAAAAAATACTAACTTACAAAGAGGATAAATTGGATTGAGGAATCCTAAATTTGGATGAAGAAGGTGTTGATTATATTTATGAATTAATTTTAGGAATTATCAAGGAAGTGTGAAAATGAATCTTGGGAATAGAGATTAGGAGAAATTGACTTTGGAAGGGTTCACTTGTTAACATCTTGAATTTCTAGGATATATTATATTATTGAAATGTAATTAGAAGTTCTGATTAAATTTAAGTGATAGAATAAAATAAATTAATCGGGGAGGCATGATTAATAAAATAATGAATGGATTATTGATTTTTCTCTTTTATGTAATGAATGTTTTAATCTAGGTAGTAAATTTTATTTTTTATATTTAAATTCATTCACGGAGGAATTTCTTAGGAGTGAAATAGTTTAATTACTGGAGAGTGATGCAAACCAAATTTTTCCAAATTTTTTTTATACAAATTAACAGCCAAATTAATTTAAAAGTTGGTTAAATTATATAGCTTTTTAATGTTTAATTTTTTTGAATTATTTAGAAAAGTTCATTTTAACATGGGTTTTAGTGACTTATTAAAATATTAGAATTAAATTATAATACATGGATTTATATTTTACAAATATGGAATTTCATGTTTTTAAGAAAGTGGAGTTTTCTTTTTAATTATTTAAATCATGTCTGGAATTGGATTTTTCAATGGATCACATCCTATATATTTTTCTAAATTTTAGTAATTAGTTTTTTTATTGTAGGTCAATTGTTAACATAAAAAACTTATGGAAAATTCTACCTACAAAATACTAAAAAGAATGACCACTCAAGCTTCCACACTTCGGAAGTGTGGCTGATCAAGCCACTCTGAGAAGGGCTGAGCTACCCTGAATATCCTACTCCATGACTAATCATCATGAACCCAGTCACACAATCTATTAATCAAAAACAGATAATTTCCACATCACCAATATTAACCTATAGAAAATTTAAAAAACATATCAACCTACCATATGTGAAAACCCCTGAGCTACTTTACCTTTCATGTTACTATAGAATATCCTTCCACGAAACCTTAAGGAATCTCATGACCTATTGTCTGAACCTCCTATTGATTGACTATAATTGTAAGACTCATCCTTAACCAATCATATGAATACCCCCAACTGGAACACAATACCTAGTGATCTAGCACACCACACTAACTAACAATAACTTAAGCTAACACAACACACACACACACACCCTATTTTCAGCTAAACTCTACATTTCCCTTCTAGTCCATGCACACCTATACCCAACCATAGCCTCCTATATGCATAAAGAACAGATGAGCCTAAATTATTAATGTCGACCAAATTCAACCCCAACCAATACAATAATGTCAATATTGTTAGATTCTAAGCTGATGAAAGTTGACATGTGAAGGCCAAGTGAAGCATCTCATCATTAGTTTCCTACTAAAATTAAAGATAAACCAAATTTGATAGGGATTTACACTTAATGACGAATCTATTTCTACTCTTTAAATTATCTAGATGTTGGTGTTCCTGGAGTTGGTCGATGTAAAGATGATGGAAATTATAGTTCATGATTTATTTGGTTCCGAATTCGATCCAGTATGTGCACTAAATGACTATATAATTTCCCGTAGGAAAATTTGATGAAAAATTTATTGTTCCATTTTGAGTAACATAGTTGATTTTGAATCTGTGTGTAGTGTGATGGGTTGAGATAGTTAGTTGTGTTGAGACTACCAATATTTGTTTGTATAAGGAATAATAACAAAATATGTATATTTTTCTAGTTGACCATCACTTCCACACAAGGAATTCTTACAAGGTTATGAAGCCTATCTAATTATAAAATAATTTGTGAAGGGTTGATCAAAGATAAAAAACCATGGTTACACTAGTATGAGTACAGAAACCCAACCCACGATAACCCATACAAAGCCCTATATACCCCTACATTATCCCCCGAAAATATCCCCCACTATTTTAATTTAGAAGGATAACACCAATGTTTATCCACTATTAAAGATGAAATAAACTAAAGCTTCCAATGAGTTCAAGACGATCCTCCCAATGATAGAGGATAATCCTACCCTCACATCATGCCCACAAGATCAGGACCATTTACATCATTATTGAGCTGGAATCCACTAAATATCACAACAAAAAACACATGATTACATCTACTAAGAAACAATATTTTTCAATTGGAGATGTGAATCAGGGAATAATACCATGTAAGATTTTTCTCAAAGGTTATATTTCTCTAACATTTGATGAATTTTATGGTTGGTAATATTCATCAATATTCTCTCCATTAAAGTAATCATCACCCTTAAATGTAAAACTAATATAAAATATAAGGAATTAAAAATTCATTGATCAAAATTTATTTTCAGCATAATTAAGGAAACAGATTCAATAATAGATATAAAAATTTTCCCCTTCTAATATTTGAAAAAATTCAACTCCTGTTAAAAATATATGGGGTTTATTATAAATTTCTATATTCTAATTTAGGTTCCATTCATTAACTATTAATTTGGGATATGTGATTATCCTCTTCCCCATTTTACATAGTGTTTCTTCTTCACTTTGATGTGTTTTTTATCTCATACATTACGATCGTGAATTATTAACCAATTTTGGTTGTAATACTACATATTCAAAGTGATGTTCTCGAGTATATCTTCTTTTTTATAAACTATTTTCTTGATTTAGTGTGATAGTAAGGGTTTTGTTTGTGGATAGTGATATTCTCTATATGTTTCCTTTTATATTTATTCATTATTTCACTATTATGAACTTCAATTTTGCAAATATTCGGTTCATCCACCATACTAGTGAAGGTGAGTGAAAAAATATTTTGAACAACATGACTTTCTACTTGGTGGGTTGGGTATGTATAATATCTTAGGTGATGAGTGTTATTTCTCATTAAATATGGCGGATAAGTGGGTTACATGTGTCCTCAAGGATCATTCATTGTACCTGTAATATCACACTTAATATGTAATGTGATTAGAGTTGATGAATACTATTAATTAAACTTATTAATTTAGGTAATTAAGAACAGTATATAATGAATATGTAATTCATTGAAATTAAATTAAGTACCATTAATCCATTTTATAATTCATCGTGTTCTTCATTAATTTTATTTTAATCATTGAAAAACAAAAAATTAATAAATATAATTTCTTTGTTTCTTTCAGAACATAGAAAAAAATGATTGATATTAGTGAATAATTTACCCAAGAACATTTAATAATATCCTTTTTAGGCCTACTAGAATGTATTCATGGTTCCAATTTTTTTATAAAACTTCTACTAGAACCATTAAAATAAACTGTTATGTTCCATGTATGACTTTTGTGAATTAATGTGTTCAAAAAACATACATTTCTATAGAAATTTATTTTACATAAAAGAGTGACTTTAATTTAAGGAAGTACCTTGAGAAAGTTCATACATATGGACTTACTAGTCCTTGTTTACTTGAACTAAAGTGACCCAAAAGTTATCATTTTGTAATTTTATTTTAGAGAACAAAACATTGAGGGAATAAAATACATTCATAAACCCATTTCCTTTGAAAAGGAAGAAGTAGAACTTTTACCAACACATTGATTATATTGAATAGTCAGATATGGAGAAAAACCCTGACTATTCCAATCTAGGATTATCTATATATATAGAGTTGTTTTTTATGTTGTGAAATTATGGAAGAAAAATATTTATCCCTTGGATTGATGTATTGATCTATGTAGGTATATAAGAAAGAGAGTGTGAAAAAGAATATTACAAATAAATATCAAATCGGAATCTAAGATTGAGGATGAATCTAATAATGAATATAGACATACTATCATGTATTTAAAATATTTAGAAGAACCTAATGTCTTGAAATAGACTACAACCATCACATAAGCAGTGAGTTGGGGGATGAGAAGGGACTGTACTTGTTTACAAAATTCACCTTTCCTAAATAATTTTAAAAATTATATTGAGTAGTATTACCATATTTTATATATGAAAACAATCAACATATTCTCCTTTATTATGAAATTGTCTAAAATAGTTAAATCCTCCATGTGTAATATGTATTCCTTATATTTCTACATTCACATTTGTTATTCTGTGAGAACGAAAACTCAAGAAGAGAAGAGATTAAACATGTTCTTTATAACATGGGAATAAAACCTATTTTACCTAGAGGAATTGAAGAAGATAAAGGTTTAAATTAGTGCTCAGCCTAATTCTACCCCCTTTTAGGGTTTTCCAATGATTTTACCAGGGTGTGTCGTCACCACATGTTAACTCGTGTTGGCGTCAAAATTGTGATTTCCAAAATTACTTATTTCTATAGGTGTATATATTTTAACACTTTCAACGAGGATGTGTGATCCTTGATCGAAATGGGATGATACTATATTGGTTCATCCTTCCATATATTTTCTTTGGAACTCATATCCTAGTCCAGGTCTCCCTCATAGAGTTAATTCATGTTCATGGAACTCATTTTTGGTGAAATATATTTGTGGATGTCAGTTAATTTCATTGATTCTATTTAGGAATCCTAATGTGTCTTGATAGGGTAGAAACCATAAGTCAAATGAGTAGTCAACTTGGGATTCATTAACATGTTTGGATTCTTGGAACATTGGTCACCTTTATTCTTCCTCATTAGAGGAAATCTCATGGTGGAATATCAAGAGTAGAACCCAAGGCATACTGTATTTATCATGAGGTATCTAAAACTAGAGGTAGCGTACTCCAAGTATTTCACCTTTTGAATCCCATAATTTTTATGAGGTAGCAGATGTCGTAGAAATATATCTTTCAAATCTTTCACCTTGGGGAGATCCCACAATCATCATGAGGTAACTCATTGGGTTCAGAAAATTTAACATCATGTGGATACAAATCATAATGTACTACAAATATGGATAAGGTCATGGTTTTAATGCCTTTTGGAGATGATGTAGAATGATCAAGAAATACGATATATGTGGATTGAAAGGTTTTATCACTGGGTTGGAATATTCCATAGCCTGAGGTGTACTGGTAGTTGGATCAGAATTCCGAATTGAGACATATATTTGAGGTCTATCCCTTAAAAGGGAAGATTTTAGAAAATAATGGTTGATATGAATGCCCTATGGGAGAGGATAAAGGAGGTACATCCCTAGAATGTGGCATCTTGGTTTATAAATGGTTGGTATTGAAGCTTAGAGAGGCATCCTACATACCCGGTTTAGTGTACTGGGATAAAAAATCATGTAGTTCGATATGTTGGGGTTTACACCTATGTGGAGGCCCATTTTAGTGGACATGATTGGGGCTAACACCCAGGGGATTCCCAAGTGGTTGGGGCTTACTCATGGAAGCTACCATTCAGAAGAGGATTTCACTTGGTTGGATGGAGAAAGGAATAGGAATTTAGATACCTAGTAGAACTGGAGGATATTTTTTATCCTAGGTGAGTGTCATTATCTTAATGGGGACATCATCCAGAGAAGACCAAGATGGTTGTAGATGATGGGTTTGTACCTCATTGAGGCTTTCTATGCATCATAGTTGGTTAGGAATCAAATCCCACATAATTTGGAAAGGTATAGGCCTTATACCTAAGGAGGATTCCCATTGGGTGATTAGAAAGATTTCGTGGTCCCTAGAAACTACTAACATGATGTAAGTAATTATCTATGTGAGAGAAAAGATGAATTAAAATACATGACACTCTTATCACGGAAGAAGTTCCAACAAGCGATAGTGTGAGGCTTATGCATGAAAGGTGGTCATGTATGATGTCATTCCATCTAAAGAGGATCAAATTCTATATTAGGAGGATCTCATTCAATGTGAGTATAGGTGGTGTTAAGTCCATCCCCTTCCAGTCACACACGGATCATCCTAAACCTTTCAAATAGAGTAATGTCAGAGTTTAACATCATGTGTTGAGGGTGTTGGGACGAGGAAGTTTTAAATCATGTATCTTTGACATTGGGGACTCACTCCTCACCCCTTGGGATTACATAATTTCTGCTCCATCACCCTTTGGTGGCACATGGATTCATCAATTATAGGATACACAAATGTCGAGGTGTTTTCAATCCCAAGGTCCACATTTGAGTTTCTATGATGAGAAAAAAAATTCATTAGCATACTTATGATATGTAGTAAAAGGTATGTGGGAATATCAATCCACACTTGAAGTGGAGTGGACCACAGGTATAGTTAGAACATGTCACATAAAGAATCAAGGTGTAACTGAACCAATCCTAGATGGGTGTGGTAACATTGGTCACTCAACCTTTGTGAACATGTTTCAATGGAAGGGTAGAATCATAGAGAGCCTCAGGAGAGGGTCTTCACAAAGAATAATTCCTATAAGTGAGGATATTCATGAATATAAAGTGCTTCATGGAGGTTCGGGATTCATGAAGGAGTGGGATTCATGAAACATGGTAACCCTACCTTGGGATGAAATCCTGGCTCAAGAAAAGAGCTATTCACAAAGGATTAATGATTTGTGAAGCCTCAGGTGACACATAAGGCCTTCTTCCTCCATGAATGGTGTAGACATTCATGGATGGAATCCCCACATTAGGATGAGGTATTCAAGAATATATGGGAGTAGGTTTCACAAAGATAGCATTCCTCGAATGATCCATTTCCATTTGGTTTATGATTCTTAGATGCTTCAGTAATTGAAATCAATCTGAAAGTAAACATTTTGCGTTAAAATCATATAATGGTTGAAATGATATGGGTACTTGTTATCGTGGGGCCTTTAAATGGTGGGAACTATCTCATGAAATAGATTTTGGATTTACGAATGGGAATGGTATCATCCGATTTGCGAAGGATATCATAGATCCATTTCACTATGGAGAAGAATTGTCAGATTCACGGAGGGCCCTATCATGGTTCACATAGTTTTTAAATAATAACTCTCAGCCACGGGATTCATGATTAACTTTCATTAATGAATCACTGGTGTTTCCCAAAAAAGACCCCCTTAATTAGTTTTTTGTCTGTTTTGGGTAATATTTTCTCAAAAAAGCTTCACCTTCATGAACTATTCTTGTGGAATGTATGTGAGCACCAATAAATCCCCCATTAGTATACGAGACAATATAAAAATTTTAGGTCATATTACATGGTAGAGTAACTGATGATAGATAATATTCTACCCATCATATATCTCTATCATGATTTTGATTCACAATGGTTATGGGTATGAGGGCCATCACAAAAAATAGGCTACCCACATATATACAAATAGCTCATTGTGGGGGACCTTAAAGACACTTGATTTCGTGCGAAAAAAATATTTTATCTCTATTTTCATGAATATAATAATCATTAACAATGTGATATGTGAATGTTTCATTAAAGAACCATAATTATATATCTTTTCATTGTGAACACTACATAGAGAACTAAATACCACAATCCATATTTTCATGAAGTGAGCATTGTAATCTGGAGCTCGGTGAACCGTGCCCCTTGATCATGCTCTACAAAAGACCTTCACAAACTAGACTAAAAAAATATAAAGTCTCAAATCCAATGTCGACATATAAATTGACTTGGGAAATCATTACATATAGTACTTATAGAGAATAAATGGTAGAAAAAATAATGATCTGGAAGTTTATTTGAAGAACCTTAGAACACAAATCATTACTTGGTATGCTGTTAGATGCTCAAAGGGAATGAAACTTGTGAAAGAGAATTACGCTTTATGGATTCATGAAGAGAGATGATATATTTATTCTAGATGCCTATAGGGAAGAGCCTGCTTATTGGTTCAGGGGTATCCTAGAGTAGTACTAGTGGAATAGGGATACTACATTCCATAACAAAATGTATCATGTTCCCATTATAGAATAATGCATATATAACCCTATCAAAAATGTTGGTGGGGAGAAATTGTAGTATGATTCATCCCCACCGTAGTATCAGACAATTCATATGGTATGTTTGGGGGACCCAGATATGGGATGGAACAATGGATGGGAGTTGTGCTAGTACAAGAACTTCATAGATGAGTGGGCCTGGGCATACTAGAAATGAATTTCTTGATGTTAGCATTAGGCATAGATGAAGTGTGTAGGACTCTATGAATAAAAGTGGTCTTCAAATATCCACGTTTACCAACCACCGTAGACCATTCTAAAAAATCTGTGAAGATGGTCATTAGGGGACAAAAAATTACCCTTTCACCATAGAGAGGTCGGAATAATCTTTTCGGACCTTCACCGAATCTTTAGGATCCAGATATAGGGAGTGAAATACAAAGAATTTATCCCGACAGAGAATTTATAGGTCCAAAAAGAGTATCTAAGATATTTCGAGAAGGTTTATTGGATCTGGTGAAAGGCACCGGTGAGGCGAAGTCATTTAAAAAGGAATATCCATTTAAGTATTGGTTTGGGTACTTCTTTACTAGACCAGTAAAAGAGCCCACTGAGGGGGGGGGGGGATCCAGTAAGGAAGTTTCTGATGAGGCCATGAACCTGACTTAGGGGATATTAATGACGCAATGAGTGATCCTAAAAGTGTATTTTTTAATAGATTTAGTGGAATCCATGAGGATATAGTGTTGGGACTAAGCCTCAACAGCTTTTCTGGTTGGCTGGATTCATCATGATGATCATATTTGGGTGGATGATCCATCTGAAGGATGAAAAAATAGGGGTACAACCAAGAATATTCATAATGGAGGTTACGCTTTTGAGAAGGAAACATGTCAACTTTATAGTATTGGTGTTATTAAAGTTGTATAATGTTCTTCGACACATTAGTGAAATAAAGAATCTGCGACACATGTGTGGTAATTTTGTCATTATGTACATCTGGGTGGACACACACATGTGGGGGAGGGGGGATGAGTATCCAAACCCTATCGACACTCCCAAAATGATCATCTGTATGACCATCATGAATATCTTGGGGAGTTAGCCAATCATATTGGTCTTATAAAATTTTTTTTACAAGGTTCGACCGGAAGATCAATTTATCTTTCACTGGTTCGCCTTGATGATGATGGTATTGACCAATGATGATGTAGGGGATGGGGAGAAAAGATCTTACTTTTTGGAATTCTGAGGTGGGTTTTTGGGGGATAGATTTGATTGTGATTTTTCTTATGAGACATATAATCGACACTGTTTTTTTTGGAAATTAATGTTCTTATATAGGTTAAATCTAAAAATTTACTCAATGATACGAGATGATTTCCACCCTTTGGTGATGAGACAACTTTGGACCATGTTCACACATGAAGATGGAATGATGTGTAATGAGATGTCTCTACCCACTACTATGTACCATCTTACTAATTATTACACATAGATTTGGGAGATTGTGCATCTTCGGGTCTTGATTCGGTAGCTGACCATTTGGGATAATGAAGGGGTGAGTCCTCCAATGTAGGGTTGGGATAAAGTTTTGACTAGAGAGTTTTGTGGAATCATAGTAGGTCGAGTGGAAATGACATAATCAGTTGGCCCATCAGTTCAGGGGTCAGAATGTTTGAGATGTCAAGGGAGAGGAAAAACAATACCAGGACCAAAATCCATGGGTAGGTGAACTCAGGGGGTGGATAGACATCCATGACAGTCAACTTGATATATTTTATAAGATCATAAAAATTAGTTATTTCAGGTGGAAATTCCCATTGATTCCATTATTCCAAAGGCATGGGTCAATGGGGATGTTTACATATAGTTCCTTGATTCTCAAGGGATGTGGCTGCACCATAATAGGTATGGGATGCATCTCACTGGGACTGGACATGAAAAGGAAGGATTCCTCAATTTTTGGGATGATGAGGAACGATATGTAGAAGATTTGGTGGACCTAGTGCATTCAAAAGTCACAGCGCATATGCTGATTGACTTGGTTAAGGTGTTTCTAGAGATGACTTCTCCCCCAAAACTTTTGGTAGTTGAATTGGTTGTGCACTCTCTTTCTACTGAGGAATCAGATGAATCATGGGGAGATGAAACCTATCAAGGATAACTATTTGGGGGAAGCCTCACTACTAACCATGTAAATATATAGATCTTACGTAGCTCATATATAACCTTCTCCTTAGAACTTTTATCTTACTATCTTTTTCACTTGCATAAAAATTATGAACCTTGAGGGGGAGGTTTGAGATGGACCCAAAAATGAATGTGATGTTATCTGAACCCATGAAGCGAATAAAATGTTTCCCATCCAGATTTAATGGCTACGAGAATCAACTACCAACCCCTTTAGCTGATGCAACAATTGTAGAAGGAACCCTAATTGTGGGGATACCAATGAATCTCTAGTAACTCCACACTGGATTATACCATTCACATAATTTAATCCCTTATTTCTTCCTCTAGATCTTTTATTTTCCTTTCTATTCTTTATGGACACATTTTACAATGGAAGTTCAAATGGATCTCAGAACTCAAACAACATCTCCAACACTCACATAAGCTATGTTTGGGCTGAGAGAGGATATTCCTTGAGAGAAAAGATATAGGAACAACAAAATTTCTTATCCAACATGATACATTTCCTGAATGAGGTAACACTGGGGAATTGAATTCTGTTTGAGCAATGGGGAATGGGAAATGTGAATCACAATGCCCAAAATCTCGAACAAAATGAGAGTGGTGTTGAGATACCAAATACCTTTTGACCATGTTATGAACATAGTATTTTTTGAATTAGATTGAACTAGGGACATAAAAATGAGGGATGAACACTGGCCATGTTCAAAACATGTAACCTATCTCAGAATGTCATCTGAAGTCCTCCAAGATGTTGGTCCTGGTCGGTAGGTGAGCTATAATGTTATGATTCAAAAGTATTAGGGGTTACTTTAGTAAAGAATAATATGGTTATACAAATAAGGGAACAAAATAATGAGAATAGAGTGGTGGAATGTTCAAATAGATTCTAAAACTCTTTGAATTGCACCACTATGGCTTAGATTACCTTGGTGCATGTGTACTGGTTTGAAAAAAGATCAAACCCATCTTCAAAGGGAGAACTATCTCAGATGCCTAGTGAGTTTCGAAGAAACATGGTTGGAATAGTAGATGTCCATAACTAAAAAAAGGGGTCATACGTAAGGGACCAGGATTCCATGAACTTTTACATCATGCTAAAAGGATGATAGATAAACATGTAGTCCAATGCCATGTTGTAAGGATGAAGCATTTCCCAATTTTACATCACGTGATTATGATGAATTTAACAACTTAACATCATGTGACCGAGATGTGTATTGTGTCATCATGAGAAACCTTACATGAATGAGGGCCTAGGAGGCCAAAACTCCACATAACATATCTCCATGAAGGCAATACACAAACATTTTAAGGTGAAAAATCATAGACCTGGACCCCCAGTTTAAGGTTGTGGAGTTTAGACTAATGGATCCTTCGTGAAGAGTGACCAAATCAGTACACACTCTAAAAGAACTCTTATTCCCACGTAATTCATGATTTTTGTAGGAAACAAGGAATGATAAGGGAGTCTTCTAGGAATGGAGTATCACACATTAGAACTGAAAAAATGAGTTTGAAATTCCAAAAAGTAACATAGAAGTTGAAAGGGGTAATATGAGACTTCCCTGGTCTGGTTTAGGGGTGAATGATGAGTATGGATCAATTTTTGACCACATTCAAAACACATGAATATTAACCACACAAGTCAGGGGTGAGTCAATCAACTGTAGTATTGACTATTGACCTTGTTTAAAACACACAATCGTCTATTTTCTGCTAGATATTTTTTTGGACATTTTCCCTGGATGGGAGGTGAGCCTAAAATGGAATGAGACTATCACTATTAGGGGTCCTTCCTGGATATTAAAGATGATGGAAATCCATACCGGGAAATACTTGAAGTGTGGAATGGGGAATATCATAAATTGGTATTCAAACCTAGGCTTTTAAAATAGTTTAAGGCCATATAGCATGGACAATCTAGAAGGCAACACACAATGTTTAGGGTCATATGGTCTAGACCATAGTGGATGTTTTAGAGTCATGTAAATTTTACTAAGAGAAGAATTCTCTTTGAGGGTATACATATGGAACACAAGAGGTAAAACCCAACATGAATGAGGGATTAGGAGGACCACTTGAAACATACACCTTAAATTGAACATCAAATAGTTTAATGTCGTAATTACTTGGACATAAGTAAGGGAAAAGTGCCGAAATGTTAATTAACTTGTAACTGGGCCCATAAAAAAGTGTTTCAGCGTATCTATATATCCCAGAAGTATGGGAATGAATCCACATGTTGTTTTAGAACATGGAATGGTAAAAGACCAATGATGGTTAGGATAACCTTATCTGGTGAGGGAATCTGATGCATCCCAATTTAAAACGGGGAGGGAGAGTAGTGTAATTTCATTGGTTGAGGATGTTGGGCTATGTAGTGTAAGTTTTTTTTCAAATTGGAGTACAAGACCCCAGTTTAAGGTCATGATGTTCATACCAAATAGGAGTGTCAAAAATAGATATGTATATTGGTGTGTCATCATAAACATGACATGAATGAGGGAAAAGGTGACCCAACACTAAACAACACATTCTTAAGGAGTCTCACAAAGATTTTAATGTTGTGATGCTTGTAATTTTTACGAAGACCCTATTTTTGTATGGTTTGGACCATTAGTTCATTGATTAAGTTCATAGAGTTTGTACAATAAGGTTGAATTGTTCCAATGTGATGGGCGTATAATGGAGGTTTAATAAACCCCATGTGAATGACATAATAAGATGCCTACTCCCATATACCTACCCTGTGATGGATTTTATATTGTTTATGGTTGTATAGATGGTCCATAGAAAAAAAGGGTAAATCAAGGATGTAAGTATGGAATATGTCTTAAAAAATTACATGAAATAGACTTGGAGGCTTCATTACACATTAAGAAAATATGACAACAATTTGATATAATATATGTTCATACAGTCTGGACCATGTCTGAGTCCAAGGGGTGGAATGTTTGATAAACATATGGTTCAGACCAAGGGAAAAGTGTCTAGGCTTCACTATGTATCCCATAAATATGGGAATAAATACAAACATGGTTATAAAAAACTTATTCTGGGGAGAAATTAACAATAGTGGGGGAAATCTTCTTCGATGAGGGAACTGTAGCATCTCACATTTATCATGACGCTTCCAAAAATTGTTATGGGAAGGATGATAGTTTAATTTTGTACACTGAGGACAATTATTCCTAGTTTACGGTTATAGGGTTTGTACCATTGTGAGTGGTTTAATGTCATGTTACATAAACCATTGTATTGACACCGGTTTAAGGTCATGAAGCTAGGACCGTGGGGTAAACACTGGTAAAGGGATCTATGTAATGTAGTGGCACAAAAAATCATCTTAAATGAGGAAAAAGTTGGCCTAATTTCCACAAATTAATTCCTGAGGAGGGTTTCATACAATTTAATGTCATGATTCATGGAATTAGGCTCTTATTTTATGGTCTTAGAGTTCAAAACATGGTTTTGTTGAATGAATATATGTAGCATTCAAGATTTAGAAAACTGACATGAATAAGGGACAAAGGGACCCAACACCTCACCACTAATTTCTAAGGGGAAATGAACATAGTTTAATGTCATGATTCTTGGACTGAGGATGGACCTCTAGGCACCTAAATGGAACAGATAGGAGAAATACATGATCTAAATGAGGACCAGGTAGACCTAACATTGCTTAAATGAGGCATTAAGATGAAGAGGTTTAATGTATTGCTGGGTGGGCTTGGATATGAGAAATCTGTGTACCACTTCATATCTGGTGAAGGAAAAAATAATGACATGCATAGTTCTTGATGTAATTATCCCTACATAGGTATAACTCATACACATGGAAGGGGATTTTTTTTACTTTTGGGGTGGTTATACGAAGATGTACAATTCAGGATTCGCTATGTATCCAATTTGGAAAGAAATAAAGCTATATGTTTTTTATGAACATGGCATGGTAGGGGATCAATGCCAAGGGTTAATTCCTCTCTAGTGAGAAAGTTATGGTGTTTTACAATTTATCATCATGTATCTTGGATGAAAATTTTTCCACTTTTTAACATCACACAACTAGGACGTAGGTTGTTATGAATTTTAACATAATGAAACTAGGGAATAAATGTAATAGTTTAAGGTCATGTGATAGGTGTGGTGTATTTAGTTTAATAGAATTAGTTATGGAAGATTTTTTCTATGTAGTTTATCATTTTTCATCTAGGAAGACAGTTGTAACACGGTTTATCCTCATGCTCTAGGACATTGGTGGGGGGGGGGGGGGGGGGTTGTGGGAGGTGTTCTAAAAATAATGTTCATTGTATGAATGCTATATACTAGCATGAATGAGGACCAAGGAGTCCCACTTAACGAAATATGCTCCCAAGGAAGACCTACAAATAGTTTAATGTTTTGATTCATGGACTTGTAATTTTAATTTAAGGTCATAGAGCTCAGACAACAAACCTAGTTTAAAATTTTGTTCCTAGGATACTGAATTATGATGCAAAGTGATTCTTGAGAAACTTGGAACCAGTTGAAGAGTTAATACACTCTCTATTTATAGTGATAAATGTGTATTCAATATTAGAGTAGAACTTATGAATAATGTAAGGTCTTTCCCACTTGGGATCCAATATAGGAGTCTTTCTAATGGGTATCATAGGAAGTCTATGTGATAGAATTGTGTTACCCCTGTGGACAGAGAAGTTATAGACTTTCATATTGAATGATCTTTCTATATTATTATTGCATCTCTTTATATAGGGACTGAAATGGAACCTATTCTCTTCGAGGTCTTCCAGCTTAGCTATATAGACTTATTCTATTCTTTCTAGAATCTAATAATCACTGAAAACTATTCAGAGCATTGGAAACTGTATATCGATGGGTATGAACTCCTTTATTTCATAAAATAGGGAATAATGATTAACCTGGGTGGAATTTGTAGTCAACCTTTTATAAGACCAGAGAGCATTGGGGAGCTTTCCTATCCCACACTTCTTGTTCTAGCCCAACATATTCTGTAGAATGTTATAGAGTGTTAGGTTTAAAACTGGGATCTTTCTATTTTTGGTGCATGATAGTCGAAAGTTTGGTTAGATCGAATACTATAAATGAAATATAGTTTCTTTAGTTTAGTAGCCCAGATTTTGGTTCCATTTTCAATAATAATGTCATGAAGAAATATGAAATAAACTATATCTGTGAGATGGTTCTTGCAGATATGGTCCTATGAAATCGAGTCCCTAGATTTCAGAGTGCCAAGAATAGTTTGTAGCATGAAGGGGATCCAATGGTCGATGCAAATGTTTTTACCAAAATCAGACAAGCATGACACCTCTTCGAGAACTTGATGCAATTTTGGACTATGGTGGGACAATATTAGCCAGAAAATAAAATATTATGGGAGATATTCGACACTACATGATGAGATCTGCATTACATTGCATGAAACTCATGCATGACCTAGGAAATCTCACCTCCCTTGTTACAACATTGGATAATTCCATCAAAACCACATTTGTGTAGAGTCAATATGAGGTTAGGCCCACTCTGGAGGGATAAATTCACTAAACAATAAAATATTATATAAAATTTAGCTCTGTCTAATGTGATGGTACCATGCTAGAGGTAATCAATGAATGAAGTTTTCCAATTAGAGGTTTATTCGACTACAGTGGAATCAGAATGTCCTGATGTGGAAGAACTGATGATACGATGGTTCACTAGTTTCCTATCATCACAACATGAGATGATAAGAATGATGTATCTTTGATGTGACACATTAATAAAAATATTTTCTTGGTCAGACTCTACAATATATTTGGCTAAACTATCATAGGAATTATCTTGACCATTATGTAAATGAGGAACATGAGTCACCTCTAGGGGAGAAGGGAACTAGGCCAACAACTGGTGACTAAGCTACTGTAAGGGAACAATATATGGCTTCCTAATGGTTTAGTCACCATTTATTTTCAAGATTAATAACTTAGAGTCCAACTTAACATGCACACATGGAGAATCAATCTTAAGAGAATTCATGATATCATTTAGGAGAGCCAGATACTCTACATAACTATTGGTGAATCCTTTTGATATTGGGAAAGAGTAAGGTAGAACAACATGTTCTAGGGTGATGATAACGATCCCCATGCCTTCTATTTTTATATAAGGATCATAAAATATTCTACTGTTTGTTCTCTGGGAGGTTCCATCAAAATGCATCTTCCATCAAGGAATAGTATGATCCCCTGGGAGGATAGACTTATCTAGGAAGTATACATTAGATGGAAGCTCATCAGGAGATTGATGGGCGACGAAAAAGTCTACCAATATGACCTTTGACAACCTTCAATATAATGAACCTAATATTGAAATATTGTGGGATAAAATTACAACATTCAAATCATCATTACAAAATCATGTGATTAGTGAAATACTTTAGAGGATCCACATGTGACACTAGATTTAGTTTGTGATGTTGTAGATAGTGCCACAACTTCTTGACTGTGAAAACCAGAACGATGTAGCTTTTCTAAATTCAAAAATATCTTCTATGTATGTTGCAGAGCATGAGACTGAGATAATATAAACTATTCTCTCTCCCTTCATTGTTATTTTGGGAAATAAGTGTGCTGATTGATCATTCCAGTGTATTCATATAGAGGACAATAGGTTTCCTTGAGATGGGTGGAATCAGAACCAGATGTTCTATAATATATTTCTTGATCTCCTTGAAGGTGACCTAGTATTCTTCATCCCACTCATTAAAGTATCATTTCTTAAAGAGCCAAGAAAAGGACTAATATTTGAAGGCAAGATTTGTGATGAATTGATGATTGTAGGATAAGTTAACTCGAGTACATTGGATCTCTTGGAAGTTTCTCGGAGGAGGAATCTAACTAATGGTGTTGGTCATTTCTCTGTCAATCTTAATGCCTCTTTATCTGATGGAAAATCCCATAAACATACCAGAGGTATCACCAAAGGAACACTTCAATGGTTTCCTCTTAAAATTGTTGGACAGGAGGATGTTTAACATTTTTTTCAAGATATATCATTTGTTGCTTATTCTAGTGGGATTTGATGACAAAATCATTCTCATATAATTCAATTGTCATTTCGATGATCGGTTTGAGGATGTGGTGCATGAATCCCTAATAGGTTTCTCTTATATTACTTTGGTTGAAAGGAAGTACCTAATAGAAGTAGGTTCCCTGTGGAACTCTAAAGGTGTTATACTCATCATCATCATGGTCCATCCAAATATTATTATATTTAGAGTATCTATCTAGGAAGAAGAGAGCCTGAATGCAAGTTGTGGAATTGATCAATTGCTCCATCTCTGGCAGGAAACCATTATTATTCTAATAGTGAATGTTGAGGTCCTAGAATTTAATAAAGACTATCATATACCCATTCCTCTTCCTAAATGTGTCAATTTTGGTTATCCCCTTAGGGTACTAAAATTCCTTGACATAGTTTTCTTTGATAATATTATCAACTTTGTCCCCAACCACAAAACCATGAGAAGAGTTAATTTTCTTGGGAGGATGCTTGAACTCCCAAAAAATCACCATGAGAACAAGATGGTGGATGGATACCTAAGGATATATTACTATAATATTTTCATAACTAGAAGAAAATAAAACATTTTGTTTATTTTGGAAAGAGACATAAAATTTTTGTTCCTTTGGAGGAATTGTTTAACTAATCAACATTGGCCTCAGGTATGTCTTGTTAAAAAGGATCTCCTTAATTAACTCATCAATAGTGGTGGAGGACCCTCATCAAATTGGTAGGAGCGTCTTTCAAATTCCTTTTATCATCCCTATAAGGGGAATATGTTACAAGAGATAGATCATTCATGACAAATGATCATAGGGGGATACAAGTTCCTCCTAGAGTGAATGTGAAATATTCACTAGAGACTCCTTCTCATCTATGACCATAGAGATAGAGGTTGTTGTGCCAATCCCATAATGGATTTTACCATAGGGTATATTCTTAATGTAAAATCAATGGTGATGGGTTGGCTTCTTTCAGTTTAACGTGGATCAAAAGATCAAGTTATTATGACTCACAATGGTATCCACTGGAAAAAATCTCAGTACCTTACATGGGTAAGGGTTTCTGGTATAACCTTGTTCTGGAATATGTTCGAGTATGAGGTACTCTTAAAAAATTCATTATACTTAGGGATATGGTACCACTTCCTCCTGGAAATAAAAACAAATATCCAAAGTCTAACATCATTGCCTCCAACCAGTGAATTGGGAGGTTAAAACTGTAATCCATGTATTTCCATGGGATGACTACAACGGTAGCATTCTCATCCTCATTTTCTAAACCTTCCTATCCTTGATTTTGTAATATGCATCATCCTGATAGTAGTCTTCACTAGAGTCGATGTTGGACACATCACATTGAAGCATGCCAACTCGACCGTTGAAGGAGTACTTGAGGCTTAGGTGATATGAGTATGGGACTACTGTAAGCAGATGGAGATAGGGCCTACCCATGAATGCATTGTAGGAGGTATCTTGTGAGACAACCATGAACACATCACTTGTAAATAATCTATCAAACTAGGTATTCAACCGGAATTTTTGATATGGGCGTTTCTCGGTCATGTCGTAACCCTGAATCTACAGGTTAGAGGGGTTCAAATATTTTTCATTCAATAACAGATTGTGGAGTTTCTGAGTTAGGATGAGATTGATATATGAACCTATGTCCACAAGAAATAGGTGGAATTCCATGAAATTTAATTGTCTTGTGATGTACAATGACAAGATACACCCCTTTACATGGGAGACCTCAACTAATTCGGAGAAAGAAATGATGTCTTGGAATTCCTCTTTTGCAACCACCTATTCATATTAGGCATTTTCCTCTACTCCCTCTTCATCAAATTGGAGGTGATTCTTCAGAGCTATATAAATGCCTCAAAAATTTATTATTAAAAAAGGGGGTCCTCGAGGATCAAGAGTATTAAAGTAATGATGGTGAGTTACTTCAAAACAACATATTTCTATTCCAAATGAACATTTCTACCTATGAGGGTCATTCATTAGAAGAAGTCATGATATACACTACTAGATAAACCTTCTGATTTAAGAGAGACTGTAAAATTTCCTACTACACATTATCTTACTCACATAGAACCACTAATGGATGATTTTCAACTCACTAAGACATGGTTGAAGATGGACGTTGTTGACCTTGGTATGGTAAGGGTTAATCCAACTAGTCAACAACCATGGTAATTTGTGGTGGCATGTATGATGGAGTAGGGTTGGAGTATTGTGCCTGTTAATGTCTGCATAAAACCTATTGTCTAGTTTTAGTAGAATGCATTGCTGTTCTTGAGGAACATACATGAGAATTCCAATAGTTTTCAAGTCATAGTCTATTTCATCAATGATGTATTCCAAAGGAACATGAATGGATTTATTGACATTAATCATCATTAGGCGCCATTAAGGGATCTACCAACTCAATGGTATTCATAGAGTCAGAATATTGATCATCATTAAGGGAAGGGTCTTCCCATACTTGGTGGACCTTGGGCATAATTCATGACTCATGGGGCATGAATATTCCAAGAGTGTGAGATGGATTTGTAATCAATGGGGGAATTTTATTTCTCTTATACTATCATACCTTCTCTTATGAGATATATGAGGTTGTTATGTGGATGTAGAAGCATCATTCAAATATGAAAAAATGGCTTCATAAGGTTTGGTTTGGCCTAAATGGGCTTGAATAACTCCGTGGGTGTGGAAAATTGCTCTACGAGCCAACCACTTATCATACATTTGAGTCTCATAGTTGGAAACCTAAAAACATTCACCCTTAATATCATTTTAATCCTCGAAAAAGATGTGTTCTACATGTTTTGGAGCATTTCCCTACATGACTAGACTATTATCCACTTGGTGTTGAGGTCAATCCATGAACACAAATCATTGATTTAGAGAATGTACAAGGATATTAAGTTAATGGTAGTGGTTAGTGTGATCGGTTACCTTAGCTTAATGTGGCTTCCTTCACCCAAGAAACATCATAATCCCATTCTCCAATGAGTTGAAGAAATAACTAGGGACTAGTGAATTCTTGAAAGAGATGGTATGATTCCATTTTTCTGTGAAGGGAACTCTTGGATCATGGACTAATGAGGAGATAGAGCTTATAAAGGGATTGGAGCCATAGTATCTCATCAATATGGCTTCCCTTGGAGATGTGGTTCTTACAGATTATGCATTGGGTCAGGCTGAGCATGATGAGGCTTCTTCACTTGGTGAGGTTGTGTTGGGTGAGCCTCTATCAAAAACAGCTCTAGTGTCTTAGGGGGATATACCTATACATTAAAGGTTGTCTTTGACTTGGTATATCTTCTTGACGGAGCTAAAATATGAAATATATGTTTCTATATAGCTTTCAATAAGGCTTTCTATAGGTGTTTATACTTGTTCAAAAAAAAATCTGAAAATCTTTATGGGAAATTATGAGTTATTAGCGTGGGGACCATATCCATCATTAAATTCCCCAAAAATGTAATTAAGAGATTATATTTTCTAAATAGAATATTGTGTAAATACATTAGGCCCTTCCATCAGGAGATGAAGACTACAACACATTCACTAGGCTCTTTTAGGCACTTGAAAAGTATAATAATAAATTTATTACACGTGGTGGAGTTGAATTGGTAGAGAAATTCCCTATAAAGGTCTTACTAACCAGTGATAAACACAATGGGTAACTGGACATTCTAGATTAATGTGGGATCTTCCAATATCTGATTAAAATATTGGAGTTTGGTGGACTTATTCTACTCTAGGGTTCCTAAAATGAGACCACATCTTGAGATGAAGTGGGTAAGGTGCTGTAATGGGTCACCCATCTTGTTGAATGTGGGAAAAACTGGGGTTCCCAAATTCTGGGTGTGTTCACATATCATCTACTCATGATATATAAGTATTTTCATCAGATGGGATCACTACAGGTCATGTCTCAGGGGATTCTAGGTGAGAAGTGAGATATGGTATAAAATCATCTTGGTAGGGGTTACTATCTTAATGAGGATCCATGATAAAAGCATAATTAAAGGCTCATCATCATGGAAGGAATTCATGGTGAATCCTGGGGTGAATCAATTTGGGTCCAAAGGAAGGTTATCATGCTGCTTGGGCAGATTCCATGAAAAATAATCTGGCTGCTTCCATTTCACTTCCTCCTCTACTAATTTGGGATGGTTGAGATTACCAGGATTTATAGGGAGAAACTATATGAGGAGGACTTATGGCTGCCCCTACATCCCTATTGGAGAAAAAATAGGGTAATGTCAAGGAGTGTGATAATCTGTACATCAATAGACAAGGTTCTCATCAATGATCCTCTTCTGATCTATGATATGAAAAAGTAAGGTGATGATATTGGGAGAGACCACTTTCTTCTTTGAAATATCATATCAATTGAACGTTTTGAGATGTCAGGGTATCCATAAGTCCTCCTCATGTAGGTACAAACACATGTATGAGGGTATATCAAATAATTCCCTACCCCAGGGGGTGAGTTTTCCTTATTTGACCCCAAATCAGCACCCTCATCCTTGGAAATCACATAGAAAACTATATTCACAATAACTGTAACTGGAGGCATATCCTCAATATGAATGGGTAGGCATGGTTGTCGCATGATATAGTTGAAGTGGAAAACAAGGAACTATCCCCAAGCCCAAATCTGTATGTGTGTAGATGCCTCTTCCATGATTATACAAAGCACTATGAAGAACTTAACACATATCTATTAGAGGGTCTACTGGTAGCCGAGTGACATTAGTTTCTATGCTAATGGTAATTCTACTGACTCAACCATGCAACACTGCTAATCAATGTCACCACCGAGCTCCCAGATTCCAAGATAGAGAAATTTGTTGGTATGGATGTGAAAGTTCATTTTTCTAGAGAGTCTGATGGAGGAATGTATCCTAGTATTTAGTGAGGGAATATGGAATATTAATGTTAGTAGTTTAATTTTTCCATAATAACATTGACAACTAATTAGTGGCCACGGTATCCCAATGAATTTCTTATTCAGAAGCGGGCCCCCGCTCTTAGTTGTCCCAATCTTCAATCGGTGCTTTTAAAAAGATTAGCTGTAGAAATTATGTGGATTGGTTTGGTAGTTGGTCAGCTAATGTAATAGTCACTACATTAGTCAAGTATTCACTGCATGTTAGGTCATCTCTCGATGGCATTACCAACCTCATCATTACATCTTTATAGGAATGGATGTTTACCAATTCCTCATGTGTGAGGGAAGTAAAGTTCTTTGGAATCTCAAATTGGTTATAATCATCTATCCCATTCTTGAATAAATTTTTGTGATCTTAGGTAGATATAGATAGTGAAACTAGCGATGATAAAGGAAGATTCATCGTGATCTCCTAGAAGGGAGCCAAATATTTCTCCACTTTCATGTACCTACAGAGGGATTTGGGAATTGTTTTCGATCTGAACATCTGAGATGGTGAAATTATCCTAACAGGCTCCTTCCTCAGACTCTTTTATAGATGAATGGGGTGATGGTTCCATAACCAAATTACATTCTTCCTCATAATCAATGAATTGAACAAGATTGAAAATTACTTGGTGCTTTGTGGTATTTTTTCTACGGAAGTAGTGGTTCTCCCTTCTATATTGTGATGGTTTTTAAGAGTAGGGATTTGATTTTTCATGGACATAACCTCCATGATAGTGGACAATAATGTGGGGAGGATCTCCTCTTTGATTATTTTGGAAATATGGAGGACCTTCATAGTAGTTATCTTTGGAGCGTTGAGTACCTCCACTAGGACTTATATAGATGCAAGGAGGTCCTACACTCTAGTAATTGAAAAAGTAGGGATGACATCGTATTTTGTCAATGGAAACATGTGGAGGAACTCCATGATAGCTAGTTTCAATATCACAATATGGACCTATTTACTGAAAGGATTTGTTGTAAGGAGGACCTTCACACTGATCAACATTGGTGCTCAGAAAACCTCCGCTTGAGCTGGTTTAAAAATGGGGGGGGGGGTCCATGAAGTAAGTCATTGAATAAGTGGGATGGACCACAACTATGGTTGGATATGTCCTAGGGAGGACCTATGTATAATTGGGTTTTAGTAAGAGGAGGAACTTAACAACAATCAACGACGAAGAAGGGAGGACCTCTACTTGATTTGGGAAAGGTGTGAGGGGAACCTTCATTCTGATGGTATGTGGTATATGGGGACCTCTATAATAATAACCATATGTTTTGGGAGGACCACCACACTTGGTTTCAATGAATTTGAGAGGGCCTCTACTTTAATAGATGTAGGAATATGGGGAGGACCTCCATGTCGAGTATGAGAGTAGGGAGGACCTCTTATTTGGTAGGTGATAGTATGGGGAAGTCCCAATACTAAATATCATCCTCACATACATGATCGTAACAACTTTTAGTAGTGTTGGAAATTGACAAAATCAAACTAGACAACATATGGGGTATCTAAGGTCTAGATCCCAATCGGGCGGAGATAACCCCTTGCTCATCGATTGCAGGTATCTAGCAGAATGCACTGATGGTAGCAAGAGCCATGAGATCTACGGGAGATGATGTCCCTTTTCTAGAATTCTTATATGACTATTATTGATGTTTATGTAACGTAGTTCAGACTGGGGAAGGCAGAGAAGGTGTGTCTTCAACCTGTTCTTCAGCCTAAAGGAACAGTCATTGTTGGCACTAACCAGTCTAAGTGGGAGTCCTTCTTGAAGGGTCCCAAGAGGTTTCCTAGGAAATAGCGACTGAGGCAACCCTGCCACTTTGGCGCAGGGGAGAAAGTTAGAGGATCTCTATATAGAGAGTCTCCGAAAGTGGTCTGTTGTAAGAGTGGGGAGTAGTGACTCCCCACACAACCCTTTGTGGAGGCATTGTTGATGAGGCGTTGAAGCCTCTCAGTCACGATGAACCATAGCTCTTGAGATAATGGAAAACTACTACTCATATTGGCATAAAAAGGAATCCATTACTATCATGTAGATTATTATATAGGGTTTAATGGTGTGTGGGATCCGGGTAGCTGATGTTGTAAAGGAATTCACAAAAGAGGTGGTATAATGTGTGATTATCATGTAAACATTACTTCTTCCCCTATGTTTGCAGGAACTGGGTGGATAGTTTCATGTTTCTTGGGTTCTACAAAGAAAGATAATTCATCTATGAATACATATACAAAGAAAGAAATTCCCAATGACCCAACATCATCAAATATTCTATGGTTGGAGAGAGGGATCCACATTAACAATGTTTCAGACCAGAATTACCAACATTCAAGTACCCCAATATTGGGTGTGTTCTATTCCATAACCACCGTTTACTTTCTGGGACCTGGTACCAGATCATTGGATGTGGTGACATGCTAATATGCTGATGTCTTGAACGCTATTCTTCCCCATTTTTAGGAGAAGAGCATCATGTGAGGTTCACCATTTCTTTTGGTGGCCTTCCATCAGTTGCGTCTAAGTACAATACTTGTTCTAATGTTCAATGTGTCCAATACATATGGTTTAAGGAGAAAATATTCATGTCTTGTTCACCATTTTTTTGGTGGACCAATTTCAGCAGTGTTGGAGTACAATCCTTAATCTGATTTCCAACATGGTTAATCCCAACTATTGATGGAGAAAATCTACACATCAGGGTCACCATTTCTGTTGGTGGTCTAGCATTAATGGGTTCTCAGTATAATACTTGATATAATGTTCAGCATTTATAATACCCCTGGATGAAGGAGAACATATTCACTATAGTTTTACCATTTCTATTTCTGAATCATTCACTAGGGCGCACCACCATCGTGTGTTGAATCACACTGGCATCGCAATTGGGTTTCATGTATTATTTATTTCCAAAGGAATGTATCTTTCATCACTTTAAATAATTATGTATACTCCTTGATTCAAATGATATGATGGGATGTCAGTTCCTCCATGATGTTTTTTTGGAACTCATCACCGAGGCTGGGTCCCCCTTATAGATCCATGTCGTGTTCATGGAACTCATTCATGGTGCCATCTCTTTTTAAATTCTAGTTAATTACACTTCTTTTGTCTAGACATCCCAATGGGTATTGATAGGTAAGATTCCATCGGCTAGGATATTATTCACGTTGGGAGCCATTGATATGTCCAGATGATAGGAACATTAGTCACATGTATTCTTTCTCATAGGAGGGGAACTCATGGTGGCATCTTATGTGGGGAACAAAAGGAATCCCATGATGATCATGAGGTATCTAATTACAAAGGCACATATCTTCCATATCCTTCTCCTTAAGAATACCATGTTTATAATAAGGTATATAACACCATATGTGTATGTCATTCAAGAATTTCACCTCATGCACCCCTTGTTTAGCATGAGGTAGCTGTTTGGGATCAAAAGTGTATCATCTTGTGGAGATAGACCAAATTGTCTTATAGAGAAAGATCATGGAACGAGTTTAATATATTTTTGAGACAACGTTTAGTGTTCAAGAAAACCCCTAGATGTGTATTGAGAAGGTTGTTCCCTAGGTTGGAAGATGTCAAACAAGGGGGTTTCTGAGGCTTGGATCAGAACGAATGATTGAGATAGATCCAGGAGGTGTGTCCCATAATGAGAATAGAACACACCATAAAGGATTATCTGAATTACCTATGAGAGAGGATCAAGGGGTGCATCACTAGATGGTGGAACCTTTGTTCACCAATGATCGGTATTCAACCATAGAGAGGCATCATGCATATCTTGTTTAGCAGATAGGGATAGAAGCCCATATTTTTCTTTAGGTTGGGTCTTACCCTGGCGAGGAGGCCCATTTCAGGTGACATGATTCGGGCTTACACCTAGGGTATGGCCTTGTGGTTGGGTCTTAAGCATGGAAGCAACCCTTAATAAGAGAATGAATTTTTGTTGGATGGTGTAGGGTTTACACATTGAGTTGCCTGATGGACCTAGAGGAGATTTGGTCTCCAAAGTGTGTGGAAGTTTCACAATGGAGATTCGGTCCTTAGAAGACCATAATAGATGTAGATGATGGGTTTGGACCATGGGAGGCTTTTGACGTATCCCAGTTGGTAGGGAATAAATTCTGATGTGGTGTGGAATAGTTTGGGGCTTATACCCAAGGAGGTGGCCCACAAGGTGATTGTAAATATTTTAGGGTCCCTACTAACCTCTAATCCCATATGAGTCATTCTTGTTTTATGAAACAAGAGAAGGTTGTAGACATCATACTTGCATCATGAAAGAAGTGCTAATAAGAGATGGTGTGGGGATATGCATGAAATATTCCTAATGAATATGTCATTCCATGTTGGTAAGATATAATTCCATGTGAAGAGGATATTATTCCCTATGAGGATAAAAGTTCTGGAGATCATCCCTTACTAGTAACACATTGATAAACCTGTTACTTCCATGTAGGGTAAGGTTACCATTTAACGTTACGAGTTGAGGACATTAAGACTACGTAGTTTACATCATAAGACCCAGAAGTGGGGGACTCACTCCTCACCCCTTAGGCTTAAATAAAACCAATAATGAACCTTTGTATAGGCCATTCCTTAACAAATTATAGGATATGGCATTGTGGAAGAGTTTTTGAGCACAAGTTGGATGTTAACATGCCTATGCTGAGAATAAAAAGGTGTTAGTGTACATATGATAAGAAGAAAAAGGAAGGTGAGAATATCAGTATGTACTTGAAGTGTAGTGGGACACATGGATAGGTGGAACACGTCACATATGTACTTGAGGTGTAGTTTAACTGATTATAGATGGGTGTGGTAACATTTAGAACTCAAAATTTTAGAAGATGTTTTAGCAGAAATGTGGCAGCATGGAGTGCCCCGAAAATGGGGATTTGGGAAGCATAGGGCCTCAGAGAGAGGTTACTCATGAAGGTAAAGTTATTTATTTTGGTTGAGGGATTTTTAGAGGATTAGGATTCATGAATGATGGTGAACCTACCTCAGGATTAAATCCTGGCCCAAGAAATGATTTCTCTATAAAGGATTAATCCTTTACAAAGACTCAAGTTCCCCATAGGGCCTTCTTCTACTGCTAAGGGATTTTGACTATGTGAAAGGGATCCAAAACTTAGGTGGAAGTATTCAAGAACATTTAAAATGGGGTTTCTCAAATATAGGAAACCATGGATGATACATTTCAATTTCATTCACGATGTTCAATGGACTTGTGAATTGGGATCAATCTGGTAGTCGAAAGGTAAGGAAACCAAAGTCTAAAGGTATGTTTGAGTTGGGTACTTATAGGAAAGGGTGTTTTCAAATCATAGATGAAATTATCAAAGAAAATATGGGATTCAAAAATGGGCACAATACTATCAGATTTGTTTATCCTACCTTTAATACTATTTGTATTCAAGAATCATCATAAGAAATACAAAGGACCCATCATGGTTTCACACAGCTCTTTGTGAATAATTATTTGTTGAGGGCTTTGTTATCATCATCCATTCACGATGTTTCAGTTAATAGTTTAAAGACTATATTATAGAGTATTTTGGTCATTTGGATCAGATTTTCTCCAAACCAGATACAACTACCTCGACTATTTCCCGGGAACATATTTTGGCTTCAAAAAGGGTTCTTTAATTCAACCTCTTCTAAAAATCTAGTATCATAAAAAATTTTATTTAACAAGAACATAAATCTCTATATACGTTGGGAATTTTTTATATCCATTGATTTAATGATAAAGACTCCATTTTTTAGTCGAAAAAATATTGATGGCATGAAGGATGAAAATATTATGTTCTTATAGTCTTATGGTAAGGATGTCATGGAATATTTTTTCCAAAATACTAATTTTACTAAGAAAATTTAAATAGTTTGTGATTAAAGGAAAAAATAAGATATTAGAAAAATAATTATATGACGGTGTACTTAGAAACACCTCTCATTGTACCACAACATTGGAGATGTGGAAGAATCTCAAGATAATTTATAAAAAGTAGTGAAGAAAAGAAATAAATATATCATATTCATAATCTATGAAATATAGTATTCTGATAGAAGGGAATAAGAATAAGAGAAATTATAATAATTATTCAAAGAAGAAAATCTCTATAATCAAGATTGATAGAAGTATGGATTTCACTGATGACATATAATCAACTAAGATTCATTTTTCCTAAGAATGTTTAACTGGGTATAAATATATAATTCAATACCTATATGAAAAGGTGGATCAAAAAAATATTATATATGATATAGAATATTCTTTCTTAGAATATTTTTTCAATAAGAATAGATTGATGAAGAGAGTGAAGTTAGACTTGTGGATATAATTAAAATTTATACAAAGTTAGAGGTGAATAGAGTCCTTCCTAAAAATCATATTGACAATGTACAATAACATGTGAACATAATGAAAAAACTAAATGAAATTATTATTTACGTGATGGAACAACTTGAAGAGAGGGTAAAAATTTGACAAAAAGAACGATCATTATTAGAGGAGATAGTTGAAAAAATAAGATGAAATATGAGAACACAGGGGACCATGAAATAATTATAAGGTATTTGGAGTGAAAATAGATGCTCGATATTCCATCTATTGTATAATAAACAATATTTTTATTCAAATATATAAATCTAAAATTAGGAAGTAAGTAGAATACACTTCCTAAATATGGATGAAATGGATCTTAGAAGAATATAGTTACAAAGTGATACTATTGTGGAATATTTTGTCACACTACGAGTTCATTTCTAGAATCACAAGGTTTTGATGGAAAAAACAAAAAACTATTGTATCAAGATATCCATTGATAAAATATTACATAATGTATGTACTTAAATAATGACTTTGTATAAATGAAAACCATAGACACATGGAATGGAATTGAGTTATTATTAGAATAAAATATGTTACAAATAATTTTTCTATTCTTATAACTAACCAAGTTTTTTCAATGAATGAAAATATTTCAAGTGGGAAATATGATTTTCTAATTTTGAGGATGAAAATGGATACCAAAGAATGGTGCACCAAGAACCAAAATCAGTTCACTAACCATTTATTTCTTATAAAGAAATGAAATGAGCTAGAGGAAAAAGTAATATGTGTTTCAACCTATGGGAAAGTTTAATGAATATGTTATGAAAGATTAACTATGGAAAAATATGCTTGAAGTGTTTCTAGGGAACAATGATAAGGATTTAAATAATGAATTTCTTAGTCGATTAAAATCTCATACAACAAGGAAATAGATGAATACATGTGTAAAATACCACATATGGTGAATAAATCATGTTTAGGGTTATAAATAGGATGTGTTGTGGAAGTAAAATCACATCAATGGGGTTTAAAACACAACATAAATGAAACCCAAGATAAATAAGATGAATAATTAAATAGAAAATATCCATAATGAAATTTGTATGAGTGGTATCAACCTAAGAAGAACCACCACCATGGATTGAAGGATAGTTGAAGGTATAGGTTGGGGTCATTATGACCAACCAAATATATCATCTTGGAGATGTTTAGTGTAACCCCTTTCCCCTTGAAAATAAATGTTTTTAATATACATTATAAATCATGTAGAAATAAATTGGAGACACGATCCATGGGGGAGGGATATTTTAAGAGAACATTTGATTATATCTAAAGTAGTATTATTTTTCTGCATTTTCTTGAATAAGAATCACACATCTAGATAATTAATAATTATTATAGTTAATAAATGAGGCCAGACCTTTTCAAAAGGATAAAACAATGTTAAGTACCTATTTTACTCATAAAATGGTGTCAACCAATAACATTGTATTTTAAATTCACATATAAAGTTTTATACAATGTACATGAAGAATAAATGTTTAATATCATGATCTAGATATTAAATAGTGTTAAAGATATGTTTGAATTATCCAATGATATCAATCCATCTATGAATATTTAAAATTGTTTTAAGGATTTAAATTTTTTAGTTTTGGACAATTTAGAAGAAAAGTATATCTCAAAATTAAGTGGCAGCTATGTTCAAGTATTTCATGTTTGTTTGTTTATACTGTAAAATTGTGGTATTAGATGGTTATTTTATATATACCTGGAAGTTTTTGGGTTCATGTTTCATAAAAAACATATTAGGTTCCCATATTGAATATTTTATCATCATATGAAGTCATAAGATATTATCATGTTGGGGAAATTGGTGATGAGAATGGAAAGGCTATATTGATTCATCCCATGAAATGAAATACTATATAAATAAATGATGGATGTTAACCATCATGTGATATTATAATATTATCATGAAAAATTGGTGGTTTTTTGTTCAACTTATGGTATTCGACTCACACGTGACACATTATTTTCTATTTGATGATGTTTCAGTGTTAGTGTGATTAAGATATTTGGAAATAGTGTTGAATGGTGAAAATGAACAAGATGATAAAACCTATTAATGTAATTGAGTGACCTAAAAAGATTGAGTTTGTTTAATTAATTCTTATCCTATAACTTGTTCTATATATGTGGCGTTTCCAGACTTTTTGATGACTCAATTTCCAATGGGAAATACACTCAGTGAAAATATTCGAGTAGAATGTAGTTGAAAATTCGATAAGTTTCAAAGCATGAAAAATTAATATTTAAAATTAAAAAATTCATCTAGTTGAATCTATGATAAATTGTATATTTGTAGGCCCACCATTGATAAAAGTTTCATAAATCAGATCTATAAGTGGTTTAGAGAATATAAATTAATCATAGTAAAAAACTAGTAATAGTCTAACCGTTAAACCCACATTGGGAGTAAAAAATAAATAAAAATGTTTTTCAAAAACATAATTATAATGTTTTATAATTATAATTTTTTTTCATATGTTTATTAGTAGTATAAAATAGGCAGTATAGTGGTTGTGATATTCTAAAATGAAATGGGATAGCAAATGATACCTTGATTTAAATTGAAATCTAGATATCTCTATTTAAATTCCTGAAGTTGCGAATTTTTTTTTCAACAATAAGAAAATTTTAGATAACATATATAGACTTTTATTTTAAATTTCTATTGATTAAGGTGGAGAATTGTTATGATGAAATCCCCATAAATATCAGTGAAAATGGAGAGATAATGAATAATTATATCTTAGGGTGAGATTAACCTTTTAATTTAATTACTAAAGGATGATAGATCTCAATGTGACTGTTAAGAATGCACCTCAAATATGTATAATTATTATAGAGACTCATTTGTAAAAATTAGATGATGAATTAAAGTACTATTATTAATAACGTTCAAAGGGGAGAATTTTCCAACTAATTAATAGTGTGTTATTTTCTGACAAAATATTTACATATATTAAAAATAACTATTGTCTTTATCTAGGATTCATACCAATGAAATAAATAAAATACATTTGTTTTATATGTAATTCATATGATTCAGAAAGTGGAGCTATTTTTTATGCTATGTAAAAATTATGTGATCTTGAGGTTATATAGAAAGTTTACATTATTTGACTTTAGATGTTATTTCTGAAGTGGTGATTTTTATATGTTAAAGTCTATATTAGGATTACAAATTACGGTATGGAAGATAATGAAGTATATTAAAATAACTAGTTGACTTGATTTTTCAATTTTTTAGATGAAAAGGATGGTAATTTATTATAGAAATTTTATGAGGAATAATGTAAAGATATGGATCTATTTTTTGAGTGGAAATGTGAGAATTCATAAAATTTTGGAACATTAAAGTATTCTTGATCCATACATGATATATAACTAAGGGAATATATTTCTATTATGTTCAATTACTTGTTTTATAATTCGGATAAGTGATGTGGTATTATTTGAAGAGTGATAAGATATAGTGAGATTCTTTAATATAATTTTCACTGGTGAAGAAGGTTGTAGTGGTTGAATATTTTTCACAACACTTGTCTTGAGAATAAGATCTAGGTATATTCATTTTTTATATGTTCATATTCTTTTGAAGAGTGAGGGGTCTGTTGAATAATGTTGTGAAATATTTCAATGTGAATTAAGGGTTCTCTTACATGTAATGAATACTTTTGTGGATTTAAATATTGTGCATCATTTTCATGTAAAGGAATAATTCTCATGTATGTGAAAGAATTTTGCATAGGAAATAGAATCAAAGGAGTTTGAAAAATAAAATATTTAAATTATGATAGCGATGAGAAGGTATCATATAAAGGCTAAGTTATACATAAGAGAGTTTCATGAAAGAATAAACTGACACAATTTTCATGAATGGGGAGTTGTTCCAGAAAAAGGTTTCTTGTCACCCAATGGATCATTATTTTCCTACAGATACCTATAAATAAAATTAATTTGTGAGTGATATAGAAGATAATTACTCATGAGAGATAAAAACACTCCGATTTTAGTATGGTAATGTTGTGTGAAGGAGTTATGTGAACCATCATGTTCTACAAGTGACCTGTGTTAATCACCATATTTAGAAAACATACTATTTGGATGTGCCTTTTTTGTGTGAAGGATAATATTTTATAAAAATAACTACCTTGATTAGGTTCATTAATAGGAAATTAGCAGTCTATAGGTATGTAAAATAATGTTATGGGAAATTTATTAACTTCATTATTTTATATATGTGAATTGAAGAGAGAGAGAGAGAGAGAATTATACATTTTCCAAATCTCATGTCTTAGAAAAGGTAGAATGAGGTGTTTCATTTAATCTTCTAGCTACTTGAGTATTTTGATATAGATCATAATGGAAAAAATTTGGTTCTTGGATTATCTATATATGGGGTGTGTTTTTTTATATGATACTATGGAAGGTAAAGAATAATCCCACTCATTGAGGTTTTGATATCAAATGTATATAAGAAGGAGAGAGTGATAGATAAGTGTTAAAATAGAATAAAATATGATTTTATGATTTAATAAAATTCCAATGAGGAATATATATATAGACTATAATATCCTTAAACCATTGAGAAGACCCTCAATTCAATAAAATGAGTGTATCATTCACCGCATCAATGAGTGGAAGGAAAAAGTGGGAGAGTCTGTAAGATTATAAGTGCATATTTCTTAAACAATTTTAATAGCTGTTGTAGGTAATATAATATTTAAGTACATCGATACACTATCAAGGCATTCTCCTTGGATTATCCATCTACGATGAACCAAGTAAATTCCTCATGTCTTGTAGATGATTTTAATTTATGTATTTGTATATATTATTATTTAATATTAGCTACCTAATATGATATGATTTTGAAAATGGTTCGAATAACATGAAAAAATTATTCATACAACTTAGTGTAATTAAGATAAAAAAATTAATATTTTCCAACTCTGACTCAATGTACTGTATCTAAGTATGTCCTACAAATCTTGTCCGACCTTGAGTAAATGGGTGAGAATAATAATCATCATCAAATTAGAACAATTGGATAATACTAATTAATATATGAATGTCATTTAATGGAGATAACAATGTGACACAAGCATAAAAATTAAACATCATAGGCTGAATTTAATTTCCCCAACATTATAAAATTATGAAAAAATATAAAATTATCATATAGTCAAAGATAATTTATGGTCTATGCATAATTATTTCATGAGATATAATAATTTTCATAATACATTTTGAGTTTATATAATTATATACCTTCCACATCTTTATAATATTCACATAATCATGTATGAAACATAGAAAAGAAATACACATCAAGCCTAACCTTGAAATAAACCAATGAAAAAATATTTAGATTCATAATAATGTCATAAAATATATGTTAATGAATAAAAAAATAGGTAAAAAAAAATTATGGAAAATATATTTTTAAAATTTCTGAGAAAAATAAAATAAAATAATATATTACATAAATCGAATAAAAACACACATAAGGATAATCAAAGTTGGTTTTGAAGGTAAAGACTTTATCAATATCATTAGAAGTAACAAAGAATATATCCCAAAGAAATAAAAACATAACTATACCTTGAAGAAGAAAATAGAATATTAAAGTAAGAATCCTTAAAATGGATTTAATGAATATTTTGAATTATCATACGGAAAAATTATTGAGGAGATGATATAAATCGAAAAGAAAACAGGAAGATTTCAGAGTCCCTTAATGAAAATTCCAATGTATGAATTGAGAATAATGACTTGAGATTAATATGAATTGATATATAAAAACTTATAAATTTTCAATATGAAAATGGATTTTGGGTGTGGGTTTTAAAATTTGTATAAATATTTTGAAATAATATAATAAATAGAGAGATAATCCAAAGATAATGAACAAGAGAGATCCCATAACCTTAGGTCTCATTTTGTTTCATCACATGTACATCTCTAATATGACTGAATTATGTTTCTTATAACATCAATATTAATTTATATTAATTTATATTATGTTATTATTCATAATTTTTATTCATTATGTTCTCTTTATTACGTTTTCCTTGATGATAAGATGGTTCAATAACATGTTTGTTTGAATCATTCCATTTTAGTTTCCATTCCATGAGTTTGATTTACTTTTATTTATAAATTTGTTAAATTACATATATAATAACAAAAAAAACAATAATTATATATTAAATATAAGTAATAATAACATACTGTTATTATAGTAATAGTTAAATAATACCAAATTCCCATATAGGTAGTTAAACGTACCATTAATGAGATTTTTTTAAAAAAGTGTGAGAGATGTGTATAGGTTATAAACAATTTATAATAAATATTGAGTATAATAATAACACACACATATATATATACTGATATATATGTCAGACTAACCTGTCATAAAGTCAGTTATATATAATTAATTTATAGTGTTCTCACAAAATGAAAAATCTATTATTAACGGAATCTATTAAAAATTGGGAACTAGAATATATATTTGAAATATTATAATAAATTAATAGTATAATAATAAAATTAATAAAATTATAATTTTATTATTAATTAACTTTAGTAATATAGTTTTAGGGATGAATAGGAAAATAGAAAATTGAAAAATAAAGTGAAAGGAAAAAAGGAATTCATGTTACATAATCCTTGATGTTTAATCCATTTCTAAGGGGATAATGCCTTTAAATAATCAAGTGATGTGAGAAAAAAATTTCCCTAAGGCTCTAATGTTTCTTAAGATAAGGTAATTAAGTATAAATATTTGTATGGAAAGGATTTGGGAGTGGGCTTTTCATGGGTGTGAAAGAGGTTATTTATACTTGAAGGCGAGGGGTACTTTGGGATAAAAGAATGAATAATGTATCGTTACAAGCCTAAAGATATCAATATAGGTTATATTCAGGTGTGTAAATAGTATTGAATTGAAAATTAATGTTATTTTGACATTAAAACCCTTATAATACAAACAATATTATTATTTTATACAAAATAAATGAAAAATGAAATATATTTGTAGAGAAATACGCAACTTTTTAGATTTTGGAAATTTATTATAAGGATTTCAAATTAAATTTATTATTTTTAAAAACATTATTTATATAATTGTATTTATTTATGGTCAATAAAATAATTTTATAATTTATTAGGTCATTATTTTTTCATTATTTCATCATAAATCATGACGTATTTGAAAATAAAAGTTTTAATATTCACTTGAAAATTTAATCTTTTAGATAAATACTAAAAAATGATCTTATAAAATTGTTAATGTATGATATAAAAAATGAAATTCCTTTTTTAACTTTTTTTCATAAATTTGGTAATTTTAATATTTAATTACTAACATAAAAATTATGGTTTTTATAATTTTTTTTAAACATATCTTATTAAGAGTATATATATAATATTTATTGGAGTTATTTGATTTAAAAATTTATTTATGTAAAAAGGATGGTCCTGGTTCACGAGGATCAATTAGTTTTGCTAAAAAGACTCATTAATTACACATTTAGTGGGAGGGTATGCCTATGAATTCAGTTACATTAGTATTTTCAGTTCATTTTTACATTAAAAGGACTAAGGAGAGTATGCGTAAGACTTCATTTACATTAGTATTTTCAGTTCAAAAAAATTTAACTGAACTAGGGAGAATTGTTGAATGAATTGATAAAACCAATTAATGTTTTTCAAAAAAAATTAAAAATAGGATACCATGTGAGACAAAAAAAATTAAAATACTAAATGAAGGATTGGCCTAATGAGGTGAAGAAGTGAAGGTCCAATGAAAAGGAAAGTCCATGTTTATTTGTCGACAATTGGGGAAGAGCGGTCAATGAACATGGTATATAATATCATGACTCACATGGTTTATAATAAAGGCCACATAACAGGTCATTTTGGTCCCCTTTATTTGATTATGGGTTCAAATATTGGGGTTTTTTTATATGTTAAATTTTTTTTAGTATGATATGAGGGAACAAAGAGGGATAAAACTATATACCTTTATCAGAGGAACCAGCGATACAAATGTGGAAAACATGAGTGGGGATTTTATTAAGGGTCATGAAACCGATTAGTGTTAGTAAAAAATTGATGAATGGAGAGGAGTAACTGAATTTTATATACAACACCTTCGGAATATATGATATAATTCTCTTAAAATAAATTTTATTTCATTTATACTAGGTTTATATGAAGAAATATGTTTTAACTTACCATAATATAAATATTATTATTTAGTTTGAGGGTTATCACCAAAATTATATCTTGGTAGATAGGAATAACAATAAAAAAATTATGAAAAATAATTTTTTACATAAATATAAAAATAATTCATTAGTTTTTAATCAGATAAATATTAAAGTAGAATCATTTGATGGTAAAAAAATTAAAAATTTGTTACCATGTTTAAGACTAAAATGGGCTTACTAGTGGGATAAACGAAGAGATAAGGTCTAAAATATAAAAAAAATATTAATTTAATTTAATTATTTTGGTTTCATTTCTAACTTATCATTATTATATTAAAATATTTAGAATTTTGGATCCACTTATCTCAAGTAATACAATGTTATATTTTAACATTTTGAAACATTCCATGTGTGTTCTACCCCATATTAAATGATACCACATATCTTCAATTACTCACACTACATGTGACTTATATAAAAAAAATACCTACCATTAAATATTATTTTAATATATCTTCATGTCTGGGAGGTCTTGGTTTGATCACATTGCCATACTTTAAAGGATTAAGGTGCAAGCCAATATAGGTTTCTCAATGAACAGACATAACTCTTCATGGAGTAATTTCAATTTTATTTATAATTGTCCCACAAAAAAATATTTTTTAAACTTCCTAAAATAATTAAAAAAGAATATTTAATATAATAAAATGTTATTATGATAATTTTCAACTATTTTCTACCTCTTTTCCATCAAATGGGAGATGAAAGCATCACTTATGTAAACCTATGGACTATTGGATCCATGTAACGATATTGTTAATTATCCATCACCATTATTTAGGGTTGGTTATTATGATGAATTTAATGTTTATATATATATATATATATATATATTAATGAAATAATTATTTTTCTATCATTATAATACATTTCCACCTTCTTACAATTCCATTTTTTGAAAAATGATAATGTCGCTTCTACAGACATTTTGACGGCCACATCTAGACGTTGATGCATTTTTTTCATTAACAAATTATATGAATAATTTTAAAAGTGTATATAATGAGTAAATATGATAATTTTTTCAATATTAATATTTTGGATATGATCTAACCATGGATATGGTACAAGTACTTAAACCAATGAACCGAAACATGCATGGAAAAAAAACACCCTAATGTTCATTTTAAAGATGAAATTATTAATAAACGGATAATTGGAATCTAAAATGAAATGATAAATTGTATTTTATGTATTAATATGGTTATGTAATATATATATGTATATGTATATAATAAATCTATATTTATCATATATAATAATTTAAATGGTATGAAGAAAGACCGATGTTGAGGAAAGGGTTTATATTTGAATCTTATTTCATTTCAGGATTGTCAATGTTAAATTTTTATTGAGGGATATATTATATTTATTTTTACCACAAATTACTATATAATTTCTTCTCTAATGGTTTTTTGATGTTTTATTTATTTTTACAATTTTCATCACTTTTGTTCTTAAAAATATCAAGATTTTTTTTAGAAAAGGTGACCTTATTTCCTTTTTGGTTGAATTTTGTTATTATATGTACATAATCTCAAAAAATATTTTTTTTAATGTTATTACCTTGTTAAATGTTTTAAAAAGCCCATTTTCACTACATTTGAATTTATTTTCAATTTTTTGGTATTAAATATTTCAAAAAAAAATTGAATAATCCATCGTGGAATTTTTATAAAAGTTTGAATTAATTTTTTTGGTTTTAACATATAAACCATAAACATATTTTATCACCATAATTACTACTCTTTTATTTAAATATTTAATTACACGTTTTAGGGTTATTTTCATAGAAAAGTATTCTTTAAAATTCTAATTTTTTTTAGTTAAAATGTTATCAAAATAAATGGATATTTTCTTCTATTTTTATGAAAGGTTAAAATGATATTTTAATGGTGTATTTAGTTTTTAAAATATCATTTAATGATTATTATGATTCACTGGTGATATTATCTTATTCAACCATCCACTTTATTTCTTTAAATATATTATGATGGCGGTGATTTGTGGTTTATTATATGAAAATCATTACTTTTCTATGATTTAATTAAGTTACTATGAACTTCTTATATATCCCGATTATTTTCTATGGATTATTCAACGATGAAATGTTTATAAAACCTGTTTTCTTTCTATGGGTTATGATATGCAGATATAATGATATTTTATGATCTTTTTCTACATATATGGTTGATCTTAATTATGTAATGGGTATAAATAGAATTATATATCTAGACAATGAATTAGGTAATGATGGATATGAGATGAGAAAATAAATATTGGAATGGGGATAAATCTACTTCAGTAACATAATATGTCCATATTAATAGTATTGGGAGTGACCCCTTCTTAATAAAATTATACAATGGGTAGTGTTATAAATCCACTATGACATCATTGGTAGTGATACTAAAATTAAGTAATTATTTCATATTCATATGTGTTAGAGAAAAAATAAAGTATTATTATTATTATATGTTCTCATTATCCTGATTGATAATTGATGATTCTATAATCTTATGACATATATCATTGGTTATGAAAAATCAATATTCCCTAATTTTTGTCCATTTATCATTAAAAAATTTGGTATAATTACTGTAAGATATGGTTATATTATCATACCCTTATAATTATCATATACTAACTTATGATCATTGATTCATATATCTTATATTTACCCTTATTATGGATTTGAGCTCCCCCTTTCATTTTTTTTTATTTCCCCAAGTTTTTAAGAAATATTTTATATAGGGTATGTCTGTGTTGTGCACTTCATGAGAATATATTTTTCAGAGATATAGAATATATTTCATGAAATAATTTGATTATGCATCTAGTATCTAAATAATATAATACTATATGGTTCTGGTTCTTTTTTTATGTGGTCTATTGAATACTAATCTAAAATGATGTAATATATATGTATGAAATTATTGGGCCACCACTTGGGAAAGGGATGAAAGGAGATGTATGAAATATTGGAAGGTAAAGTGTGGATGAGAGGTTTAATTCTCAAAATATTATGTCATGTTTTATTATTATTTTTGAATTTTAAATTTTAATTTTAGTTTAAATTTTATTAACCATTTTTAATCCAAAACTATCAGATGAATAAGAATCCCAAGAAAATTATACATAAATGAAAAAATAATGACCATGGAAAAAAATAATTTAAATCATATAGAATAATTATATTTAATTGACTTAATGCTTACCCTATGTAAGAGGTTTCCAACTAATGAAAAGGGTATGAGCCATACAATAAGGAGAATATTTTATCAGTATTAATAGTAATCATGAAAACAAACAACAAAATCAAAATAAAAAAAGAAATAATCGACTAAATACATAGTGGAATCCAACAACATAATAAAAAAAATTCTATAAAAAAATGAGTCATGCTAGTCGTACATCATCTTTCAAAAGGATCAATACTGGTAAATGATATAAAAATAAATATATATAAAATAATAAATGAATAAAGTGAGAGAGTTACAAAAGGGATCCCATTTTTCTATGACAACACCTATATCCCCAACATACTCTACCTATTCAATAGACTGAATTAAGTCTCATGCCTTTAGTTGAATCCCTAAAAACAATTTTATAATAACATTAATATTCTTGGGTAGTGTGGGAGTAATAAACCCAGTATAGAACCTTTCTTCAAATGGAAACATCATCGAACATCTGTCAGGGATATTTTGTGTAATCAAGGACCTTTTCTTAATGGAAGGTCGCCACTGAGACATTACCAGTGACATCATGGAAGGCACATTGGTTGAGAGGATGATGGTGTATGCTCATCACACCATTTTGGGGGGAATTATTCCCTACTCAAGGGATCTCTTATATAATTGAGTTATAATATTTAATATTTTCTAAATTTCAGTTCATGGTAGGTTAACACCTATCCATTAATTCAATTTAGATCATTTTTTGATGTGATCATCTGTATTTTCCAAGGGTTATAGATGTTTCTCTTGTTGATTTTTTATGTTTTTGTTTAAAGAAATTGAATTGGGAACAATAAGGTTTATCACTATCTTATAAGGTGTTATGTTATTATGGTATAGGGATTGAGTCTCCAGAAGGGATTAATATGTTTATCTATGAATGGAATATGTACTCATATAGTTTGGTGCCACTTAAAGAGACACATTAAATATTTAAAGGTTGGGTGATAAGGAATGAAATGGTTCTATTTGAGGTCAAGTAAAAATGACCGCTTCTAAGAAGCTAAATTTCAGGAGATGTGGTATACTAGGGTAATGGTTCCAAGAAATGGTTGGCGTGGGACCTATGTATGTGAAACCATTTTTAGTTCACCTAAAATGTGATATGGCCTAATGAGTTTGAGATTTTTTTCATGGTAAATATGGTTCTATGGGATATAGTTTGTTTAGATCATGGGAAAATAGCCCACTAATACATATATGGTCTCATTGGGAATATAACCTAATTGTATGATGGTATATAGGGAAAATTGAGCTATCAAAAGGAAACCTCATATCTTGGAAAATATAGAATATAGATGAAGGAATTAGGTGGTTTGATTTGGAATATATCCCCATGATGATGGTCTCATAGGGAATATGGCCCTAGTTAAGGTTTACAATATCCCCTGATGGAATTTGGCATAATGAGTAATGACACCAAGGATTATGAGGAATATATAATGATAAGGAAGGTTTTAGATGTTTATTATGTTGGGTTTTAACTATAAGGAGGAATCTTATATACAATGGTAGAACAATAATCAATTCCCATGTAGTTCAAGTGCAACGGTTTAAGGTCATGTAACTGAACAATACATTGTATTTTATCATCACATGGTAAGAAAATTGTCACGTGGTTTTACATAATATAAATAGTATGTTTGTTCAAGAAATTTGTGAAAAAAGAGAATTGAGTGGACTTTATATATGGTATTAAATTGTATAATACTTTTAATTAATATGTACCTTTAATTGATCTATCATATAGAATATGGGCCTTTGACAAAGAGATGGGGATTACACTTATCCAAATTATCCCTAAAATATGTGTCTTATTCTATGTATTTTATGTTTGGAAAGTATAGGATTACTAGGCTCATGGGGGATACAGTAACATGAAGATGTTTTTTGGGTTTACAATTAGAAGGGGGATCATAGCGCAGCTTTGTAATTTTAGAGCATGAGGGGGGATTATGCGTGGATATGTATTTTCCTTATGCAAGTATCTATAGATCACTGTTATATCCTGATGATGATATCATTAATGGGAATGTGGTTTAGGTTTATACATATAAATGAATCTTTTCTCCTCCAATCTTATTGATTTCAATTCGATCAATCAATGTGATACTACATCATAAAAAGATAGATAACCTGAACTAGAAAAGACCAATCCAATTTTCTCACTATGAGGAAACACATAATTAATGGTATAAATGATAGTGGTACCCCTAAGAGTTCTATCAATTTAGGATGAAAATCATGTATATTACCTTTTTATAGAGAATACATGATTAAATGGGTGACCACTGGTATTTATTCCCTAACCATATAGATACAGTTGTTTTGGAGGGGGGGGGGGTTTAATAATCAGATTCCTTTTTTAGGATATGTTGAGGAAATGATGATTTACCATCGAAATTATGGTATTTATGGTACCCTATTAAGGGAGTAGTATATAGTTTTTCACCTAAGTGGAGATTGGTGGAGAGGTTTTCCCATTTTCAGGGCCAAGGAGGGGCTTCAACATAGTGGGTGGTTTGAAGAAGGTGATGTTTTTTCCTAGTGGAGGGATAAGATAATATATTTCATATCCATAATTGATGGATAAAAGAAAGTGTCACTTAACATATTATATGGATAATTGAATGTAATACTTCTCCTTAATGGTGGAAAATAAATGGATCCACCCAAGTATTGAGTAAGTAATTTTTTCCCTAAATTAGGTAGAGTGATATTGTTTTCACTATTTGAAAATGGGTGAAAAGATTTTACAAAGATTTCTTTGTAGGATTAAGGGTGACACCCTAGTATGAAGGTACCCAAGGATAGTTGGGTTCACTTTACCCTAGTGTAAATGCATCCGAGGGTTTCTGCACATGAGGCGCTGGTAATGGTGACTAGGGTTGTTCTTTACCCATGTGTATAGAAATTAGGGGTGGAGTGGTCTCTCATGAATATTTTATCATCTAATAACTCAATTATGTCATAATTTGGTAAATTATCTTATCTTTTATATATAACAATTCTCTCTTGAGGTGGAAAGACAATCCTCATTGATGGGAGATTCGAGTGTCTCTTTAGCTTACAATGTTGTCCAAAACATTTTCATGTTTGTCCACCAGGGGTCTATTTAGAGGAAAAGATTAATATTTTTTCACAAGGGTGAGGGGTGAGAATAGGTATGTAATGTCGGTGTTAATAACTTCAATCATCCAAAATTAGGGTGTTCCGACATTGGAACCCATGTAGGGACCTAAGTGAAAAGGAATAGGAGCATTCCTAGTATCCACAGGGATGTATTTTATTACATCACATAGACACTTTTCCTACTTAGTTATTTCCATTTTCTAAAAAAAGGAATTCCAATAAATTCCTCAATTTAATTGGGATCTTATTGGAATAAATATGATTAAATTTTTATGTAATAGTTTCTCTGGTGAGACAAATATCCAATGCCCAAAAAACAATGTTCACACTAGTAGTCTTGGAGAGGTGAGTGCTTGAGGGGATGAAGTGTATGGCATGGAACAATATAAGAGAAAGGAATAATGAATATATAATTAATCATGAACTCTATATTACTTGGGTGCACCAACTTGGACATAAATAAATCTATATCTATAAAATATCTTTTTTCTTGGGTCCTTAGTGACAATTGTTGGTAAGAATGATAAACATAGTTTTCCACAGTATAACCCCCTCTATAGGCCCTCACTTGAGGGAAGAGACTTGAGTAAAGGGACATGGTCAAAGGGACCTAAGTGAGCATACTTGGGAAAGGACCTATGTTGAACATACATGAATTATGATTTTTCCCTTTTCAAATATATTATGTGATTGACTTCACTATGTAGATGTCTCTATTTATGATTTATCACATTAATAATTTTTTGAATCTCTTTTAATATTCATGATGTATACTAATTAATTTTTTTTCTATACTAAGGATACTCGTCAGATTAAGTTCATGGTCATAGATATTGTGAAAGGGTATACCAGCTAATAGAAGCCCTTTCTACTAGATCATGTAAAAGACCTGTGAATGAAACCTAAGGAATACCACACATCATACTTCTTACCTTTGTATGTACATGGACTAATAAACAATTAATATATTACCTACCTATATAGAAATATTCCAATCTCATTATTTTCCTATTATGTGAACTTATGTATCTCATACATTTCCTCAATGGGTTTATTAATATTTAAAGGGTTTATCTATTAAAAAATCTTACATCATCCCTCTAATATTTATCCAGACAAAAAAAAACTCTAGGAACATTTTCTCTACAAATTCATCATTCATTACACAATCATTTTATTATAGAGTTAGAATTAAGATTAGGTTATACTCCCTAAATAAAATGTTATGATTGAATGGACGTAGGCCTATTGAGTCGTAAAAACTTGTCTAGAATTAGATACCTATATAAATAGTGCAACCAATTCTGAATTTATATATATTCCAAAGACATATATTTATATGAAAATGATTTCATCCAAATTTTTTAAAACATTTGGATTACAGAAACCATGAATTTGAACCCAATATACAGTGAAGTAGGAATCAACATGTGGGTTGTCTATAAATTCTTTAGGGAAAGAATCCTTGTATCTATGTATGATAAGACATTACACCTAAAATATTGATGGGGGGGAATTTATAGGACACCCTAATTTCCCATAAGATCATAATAAAGACCCAGAATTATATAAGGGAGGTATCCTAGCCTTTAATTGATGTCAATTTGAAGGAATGATTAATGATCATCCAGATAACTCAAGTTAATTGGCCCATGAGGAAGAGCCAAAAGAGATGTACCTCTATATAAAAGAGACAAGTCACTAGAATATATTGTCTAGATATATCAAGAGTCTAATATGGGGAGTTGGGATATCAAATAAAAGTAAATTTTTTTGGGATAATGAATATTCTTTATGTTATGGATAGTTTACCCACTATATGTTCAGAATATAAACTTTTTCATTATTCATGTTAGAGCAACAGTAGTAGGAACCTTTATAATGTAGGTAAGATCACGGGAAATTATAGATCCTCCATTGGTTGTCTTGGTTGGTCCATTATTCTTGGGTAATAGTCAACCATTTGTGAGAGTTGATTTGGTGGAAGTCATAGTTTAATGGTGATGTCAATATTTGATGATCACAAATGTCATATTGTGGTGAAACATGTTTGATAAGAAAATGACCACTATAAAAGGGATGTGGTACCTACTACTATGATATATAGAACAATATTGTATTGAAGTATTTTTTATTAACATTTTATCCTTAGATAAAGTGTTTGTAATTACAGTAATTCCCGTAATAAAAATAGTTTTTAATTTACTCTCATGGTCATTGGACAAATATCTAATCTAGGTAAAAATGATGTTTTGAGTTTAACAATCTTATTCTTTTTTTCTTTTATGTTAATATTAGATTATGTTGGTGTTTTCCTATTTGAATTTGTTTTTAAGGCATAACATGACATTCTATTTATGTTATTTATAAGGAACTTTCAAATGAATGGATTTTTTTTATCTATAGAAATATGAACTACATTTGGATATAAATTTTCAGAGAACACATGTTTCAACCATCTAGTGATTTTATCAGGGTTTTAGGACTCAGTTCCCAGTAAGTGGTATCATGGATACTGGTTGGACATACTTGGAAAATCATGTAACTTTCTTGATAAACATAAATTCATACTTTTTTGTGTGTGGATTTTACGGTCTTTAAAAAATTATGAACTGTTTGGTATGGGTAAATTGTGATGAGAATCCATTACAATTAACCCATGGTAGAAAATATAATTGAAATAATTACAATTCATGAAATTGAAATATAATGATTCTTTGAGAAAAATTATTCCTATGTTAAATAATTTTTTTAAAAAGATATCATACTCGTTGAAAATTGGAACGAAATTTTTATTATCTGTGAAAAAGAATATCCGTTGCAAATAATAATTAGAGACAAGAACAAAATTTCTTCACCACAAAAATATGAAACAAATTTTAAAAAACATTTCTCTATTCTCCCATATAAACTGATGAACTTTTTACATATAATATGAACATCAAAAAATTAACTTAATATGGTTATCAGTAAAATCATGTATTACTATGGAGGAGGATGATCAGATGAAGTGTCAGGTGGAGGGAATTGTATCCCTAAACCATGCACAAGCCATAAAATGTACTCTATATTTTTCTCCTGTTTCCACTCCATCCATAAATGTTTTCTCTCTTGATGTTGTTCCCAATTTCGATGATGCTTCTCATCCTCTCTACACATACTCTATACAATCTTATTTTAATATGAAGAAATCATCATACTTTATGGATGAAAAAAACATTATAAGAGTTCTAATAGATCCATAAGGTGACCCCACAATATTACCACAATTAATGGTAGGCATCAATCAAGAACTAAGACCAATTACTCATCTTTTATTGATACCATATTGGGTTACCCACATCCAAGCTTACTCAATAAAACCAGACTCACATATGTCTTAACCCTCAGTCTCAACCAGAATTTCATATACTTTATAAGCTGTGAAGTCATATGCCTCCTATAAATTAAATATTTATTTTTTGAAATATTAATTGAAATTAACTTTAAAAAACAAAAAATATGAAACTAGTAAAAGAAAATGTCACTGTAAATCATCAGTGATCGCTATATTGGAAAGACTATTGTACATCAACTTATAGATAAACAATTCCATAACAATGGAATGATCAAATTACTATATAAATATAAAATAAACCTGTTATATTTAAAGGTGATATAAATTGTTGAAAAAAAATATTTATCATATTTCACCGATGAATACTAAAGATACAAATCTCATTTATACGGGTGTCCTTTTCCCCCTAGTTTTTCAACTTGGTGATAATATCCTCTAAAAACTGGCTCATATTGATTAGGAGAAAAATCAATCCAAAACCTCGAATGAGATTTTATTAGGATGATTAATACATCATAGCTGATCAAAAAATATGTCGACATCCCTTTTAGTGTCTCCCTTTATAATACATTCTGAACACTAATGTTAATGATCATATAACCAAATCTATTATGAATATTATATAAATAATCTCATAAAATCATTGATTGGATACAATTAATACAACAAATATTTAAAAATATGGTGTTAATAATTAAATAAATATTATTTATTTACATAAAATCCAATTATAGAATAAGTGATGATTAAAATCAATGGGAATATAATCCCTAAAAACCCATTGTCTAGATAAAAAATTACATAGATATAAATATAAATATCTAGTAACTATATGTGGAAAACTATGGGAAAAATATAAAATAATCAAATTATTAGTACATAAATAAATTAGTGAAGATTAATTGAAATAAACAACTAAACAGAACTTTTGAAGTATAGATCAAAATCTAGAGGTAGATGTCACTTGATAATACTGTTTGGAATCATCAATATGGATATATAATGACCCATTTGAGTTACTGACGTGGTTATAGAATCCTACAGATAATTTGACAGGTCATCATGCTAGTCACTAGGAAGGATAAAATCTAGGATGGTGAAAAACTAATAATCTGCATCTTCTCCACCCATCAGAAACACAATGTTAATGTTGTCTGTAAATAATTTAAAATAGATAATACAAATTAATTTTGACTATATATAGAATGTTATTTAATTATTATTCATCTTTATCATCATCTTAATTTTCATTAGCTTTAGTACTTTTGTCTTCCTCCTCATCATTATCAATTTTCTTATGAGCTTCAGCTTCATCACCCATTAATATCTCAAATTAATTGGAAACCAAATAAGTATTACAAACACTATCAACTTGTATTTATTCTGTTCCATCATTGATATTTATACCTCTATATTTAGAAGCTGTATTTGGTGATTTCTTTTGAAAAAATTTAATTTCTTTTACATCAATAGAGCCACTTTCATTTTTCATAAATTTATATTCATGAGATTTTATTTTCATTACACTCCACCGATCAATAAAATTTCATAAAGAATCATAATAATTTGTATAATGAATTTTTCTTGCTTGATAAGACAATATAATTGGTTCATTTATAGGAATATGGGTTTTAAATTTAATTTCAACAATTCAATATCATGGAAGAACACACAAACCTATATCTGTATCAATCCAATGTTATTTAATTTTTTATATACAATCAGGTCCGAGAAAACATAACTCAATTATTTCATCCATTTTTCCATAAAAATATATATCTCCTTCATTATTATGATATCATTTTAAGAATATACCATTATTATCTATTTTTTTTGATTCTCCATATGAGTGTGTATGAAATAAAAATCCACTAACAACATGTGAATTAAATGATTTAACCACTTTTGGATGATTGTTTCCTTAATAAACATATTTGATTATCAATTTTAACTACATGTTTTTATTCTAGGAAAAATAAAAAAATGAAAAATAATATAAAAAATAATAAATTGATTTCATATGTTTCACATTAAATAATTTACAATACTAGTATTTGAAGGATGTATGAATAATTAATTTTTGGAATTCTCCACGAGATGTTGATGTAATTTGTGTAAAGGGTTCCTTGATAACATCATTATACAATATACAAATGAATTAAAATTTATTTAATTTTAAAAGAAAATAAAAAATATTTGTAAGTATTAATCACTATATAAATTATGTCATTTATTCACAATTGATAATGACATATGTATGAGCTATGTGTTCTCGATTTTCTGAAAACCATTGTTCATGAACTACACCAAAACCATGCTTAGGATGATTCTATTTTGATAATTTATGGGCTATTTTATCATAATTATTTAAATCAATATTTTGCACAGAAATATATTTTTTTGGATATTCATATTAAAAATAATATGAGTCGGAAATAAAAATTTCATCTTCAAAATATGTTTTTCCAATTAACCCATCAAGTGATGGTATTTATATTCATTTTTTTAAAAATTTCAATGTGCATCACTAGTATGGGTATATCCATCAGAGATATAATAGTCCTATATATTTTTAATTATACAAAAAGGTAATATTAAATTCTCTATTTCATCAAATAAATATATTAATTTTTTCCACTTTATATAAAATTAGAATAATATATTATAAAGGGTTATTCAGTGTATCATAGTCTTTTATCATCACAAAAATTTCTTGAAAAATATATGATATTTTTGTCATAACATCCCAAATCAATGTATTCAAAAAATTTGTAATGTTATCAAATAATAATATTTATATTATAACATGAAAATTTTGATGTTTTTAATTTGTTAATATGACTATTTCTAACAGATTGATCCATATTGGAGACATAACTATTTGGTAACCTCAAATATATAAGCTACTGATAGAATAAGAAATGATATTCTTTAGAATATGCACAATATACTTTTGGAATTCTGAAATTTTATGATCATTCATTTTAAAATAACTCATGTTTTGGATGCCCATAAATTTGGATAAGATCTAATTAGGGCTTTAGATAATATTTAGTCTTACCAAACCAATCCAAAATTATAAATTATTTTTTATCAAAATAGTTTTTATCAATATGTATGAAATATATTATATTACAGAATAAAAAATCAGACCAATATGGATGCCCTAAAAAATTATCCATATTATCCCATATGATCTTGGCCACATCCATCAATTTGTTCTATTAATTTTCAATCCAAATGTAATGGGAGGTAATGATGAGATAATAAATTTTGTAGCAATACTTGTGATTATTATGGGATTTATGTTTATTTCCATTATTCCTTTCTTGGAATTTTATATATTCCTTCTAAAAGGATGTTTGTAGGAAGAAATCTATGATGATATTTAAAAAATATTATTTTCTTTCATTGACATGCATAACCGATTTACTATCACTCATATTGTATAAACATGATTTCAAACATGTGCACTCCATCCAAATAATCTTTCATAATATGTAAATAAAAAATTTTCAATATTAACATGTCTTTAAATATGGAATTTAATTTTGATACTACATCCTATGAAGTTACACCATTAGTCGATAATAAATTTGACTTATAAATCATTATTTTCAAATAAACAACAATCTTATTTTTAGGATGTCCTCAAATTAGATATTTCTAGAAATATATGGTTCTTGTAAAGACCCAAAGTTATAATTCATAAATATTACATATTAATAGATGAATATTAATTACATAACATGATGTTACACATCATAATTAGTTGGGCGAACTACCTTTAGGAACATAGAAACATAAAAAACTAGCTCATAACAGTTATAAATTATCACCCAAATAATTCCACAAAACTCGAACACTTCTTAGACTTATCATACAAGGTAAATTGATTCATAACCCCGGGAAATAGAACATATGAAAGCGTGATATTATATTCATAGTAAAAGTAAAAAAGGGAGATACACATAAAACGATCATTAGGGTATGGTAACATGATTAAGAAATTTAAAAACCATATCCTATATACAAATATTATAATCTTTAGTAATGTTATAAAGATTAATAGTTCAGAAGATATGAATCATTAGAGAATCAAAGAACATGATTCCTGAGAGCTTAACAATTTCATAAGACATAGAATTTTGGAATACACATATGCATAGAAAATAATTTTATTATGATTCAAGAATCATTTTGAAGACTATCATAGTGGGGTGGGTTCACTCAAAAAACTATCATAGTAGTCATGGTTCACTCCCAATACTATCACAGTGGACTGGTTTCACTCCCAAAACCACTGTATGAGTTACTGATCACTCCTATAACTATCATAGCTGGCAAATTCTCTTACTGAAGTTGGTTCACTCCCCATTTCAGTCTTATTTAACTCATGAGATGTCAAAGACTAACCAATGAATTGGATAGAGATATAGGTCCCATCCATTACATAATGATAATATTATATATGTGTGACCCAAGATTATAAAACAATCATCATATCAAAACCCATGATATGAAAGGGGATTTGTAACACATTTATCATATTACAACCCCAGAAAAGAAATGGTCTTCCTAACAAATTTATCGTATTAGAACCAATGAATATAAGTGGGATTCATAACACATTTATCATAATAGAACCCATAAACAAAAATTGGTTTAAAAAAATATTCATAATTTCATATATCGTGTAAAAGAAATATTTTTAATAAATATATTATCTTCATAAAATGAAGTCATACAGAGAAAGGATAAATATGGTATCATTGGACCATATCCCTAATAACTATAACGTAACATAAAATGATATCATATTAGATGTAAAATGATTTTAAAGGAAAAATCACATGGAATATTTCTCTAGAAAAAGTAAATTTTCATTGAATTTAACATTTTCAAAACTATAAACTTTTAAAATATTGTGTAAATCATTTTATTTTAAAATAACAATGAAAACTTATAAAAAAATATTCAAATAAAATATTTTTTAGGATAGGGGGATTTTATATTTATGCATTTTTTGTTTAGATAACGATTCGTTTGAATTTTTTGGTAAAATCCAAATGTTCCCTGTTTGCAAAAAGAATATAAATACTCCTTTTAAAACAGTTTGTAAAAATTCAAAAATGGGTAACAATATTTTTATCGAATCCTTTATGTAATGATAAAAAATGGTTGAAATCATATTTATTAAACATTTATGTGAAAGAAATTTTTTTTTTCATCCAAAGAGAGAAATACAATTAGTTTTAATTAAAAGTATTATTTTCAGAATACTGAGTACAATAAATTGGGAAATGTAGGGAAAAAATTATTATCAAGAAATCACCATAGGAGAATAAAATTCCTGAATTTATTGAGAAGTAGAAAAAAATATTTTATAATTAAAATAATAAACGTAAATAATCCTGAAAGACAATTAGATTATATTATAAAACCCTTAATACTTTGGTAAATTTTTAATTATAATCCCAAAGAAATAATAGCATTATATTAAACATAAAATATCCTAAAAATAAATAAATTCAGAATATTACATGTTAATGGGGGTGTATATAAACCTTATAATAAAGGATTTCCACATAAGATAACATATTCCTCCAAGGGAAAAAATTGAGATAAAAATATATTACATTAAGTATCAACATCCTTTGTACATATTTGATCCTCCTATTCTATAGATAGTCTCCTTAGGTTTGTCACTAAAGTATTCATAGGAGGGATTCATAATCCTAATAAGGGATTTAGAATAGGTTGGGTAAGTAAGGAAGGATTTTGGTATGGTATTTCCAGATCTAAAAGGATATTGGAGAGTTATAGATGATAATAGAAGATATCCTTCTATTTGTGGGGAAAAGAACCCAATTTTAAACTTCATGGAAATTTTCCAAAACAATCCAAAGTGATAAATTCATTCCTAATAAAAAATAATAAAAAAAGGAATAAATTCTATCATGGTAAGGGTAATATTGATATATTTCCATCCAAAAGTATTTAGAAATGTTTGGATGGAAATATTACCCTTATATTTTTATTATTACCCCCCAAGTAAGACAGTGTTCACCTTAATGGCAGTAATTAATTTTTTTTCAATTTTTACTAATAATTTTTACCAAAAGATATGTTTACCTTGTAATATAATATTAATTATGATGATTGAAAATATGTAATCCTTTTTTTAAAAAATTCCATTCAATGAAGTGTCAATATTTAATTTCAAAAATAAGTATTTAATGAAAATTATTTTTTTTTAATAATCACCAATAAATTAATATTTTTAGAAAGATTTCAAAAATTCACCATAAGATAATTTTTATTGATTATTCAAAATATTATGTTCAATTTTTTAAAATAATTTATTATAAAAGTGTCAAAATTTGGTTTTATAATTGTTTTCACAAAAAGAAATAATTTTTTTTGCGAATAATATATTTTCTATGAATATAATGATTTAAGAAATAAATAAGTTGTTATATATAAATATATTTTATTTATCTAAAAAATTTAAAATTTATTTTCATAATTTGTTTTTTCCTATTCGCACCTCTTTTTTTAACTTCTAGTTTATTACATTCAATTTTAATAATAACGTTAATAGTAAATTTTGGTTCATCAAAGCTTGGTATTGTGTGTAACACAGTCTGTCAAAGAAATTAAATATATTCAAAAAACAAATTCAGAAAATTTCAAGGTGTAAGTTTCTACCCCTATTAGAATTAATTTTTTATTAAATATTCTACACTCTGGTAAAAAATGCGGATAATTCCACCTCATCACATCCTTTGATTCCCATGTAGCTTCATCCAAATGGTGGTTTCATCATAGGACATTGTCCAGGTGACTAGATTTGTTTCATAGAACTATACCTGTATAATAAAATATCTCCACAGATTGTTCCTCATAAGACATAGCATGATCTATTGTTATGAACCAACAATTTCAGTAATAATATCCAAATCACATGTTGGGTAATTTTTCTCATGAACCAACAATTTTCATGACGAATAAGATAGAAAATTCCATTCTTCATGAGAACGTATCCCGATCACTTATTTGATGTATCACTATAGAGTATAAATCCTTATCCACTAGTGGGTAATGTAACAAAAAGTGTTCAAACTAACTAAATCTCAGGTTACTTGAAATTTTACTCACATTCATCCATCTAGTGGATCTTTGAACCCTTCTAAATTAAATTGGTGAGTGGATTATATTGTCCTGTAAAATTCTCCACAAACTGTTGATAATATCCAACCAAACCATGAAAATATCACATTTCAATTACCATGGTTCATCTTGGACTATGTTCAATAGCCTCTATATTTTATTGGTCCACTAATATTACCTCTATTTATATTTTATGATAAAAACGAAATATTTTTTCATCCAAAATTCAGTTTGTCAATATTTTATATAGTTTTTTTTTCATTAGGGTCTTTTGTAAAATTCTAATGTGATTTTCAGTACTTCCTTTCTCTTTGAATATACAAGAACATCATTTATAAATACTACAAAAAACTAATTATGGTAATCTATAAAATATTATTTCACTAAATCTATGATGATTAAATTTTAATATAAAGTCCAATTGGAATAAATATATACTCATAGGTTCCAAAAATTGTGTAGAATGCTTTATGGGATATATCCCCAACTAGTCCTTCAATTGATGAAGTCCAAAATTGAGGTCAATATTGGAATACTTATTGAATTTAAAAATTTTGGTCAAATAAGACAATAAAATGGGGGTAGAGGATACTTTTTCTTGAATGTGTCCCTCTTCAATTCAATAAAATCAATGTAGATTTCAACAAATACATCTTTCGACATAAAAAATAAAAAACATGAAAGCCAAGGTGACACGGTTGAATGAATTAATACATTTTCAAGTTTCAATGAGAGTTCCTTATTTAAATGTTATAACTCATTTAGAGTCACTCTATAGGGATTCTTGGAAATGGATGTGGCATTGTGTATGAAATCTAATTAGTACTTAACATCATGATTTGGAGGAAGACTAGGAAAATATTCTATAAATAAATAAAAAAACTCATAGGGGATAGGCATATAATCAAAGTTGTGTTCCTCCCTAACAATTTGAGATAAAATACCATTCTGAAAATAAATAAAGGCCCATACAACAGTTGTTATTTCCCTAAATATTTCACATTTATCATAAAACTTATAGATGAACATTTTTTGTTTAGAAAAAAAAACATGACTTCAAAACCATAAAAATTGATATGGTATTTATTTAGAGAATGGAAATCCATGCCTAATATAACATCAAATTCAACTAGAGGGACATTGACAATATTTGAAGGAATTAAATTCCCAAAAACCTCAACTAGAGACAAATCATAGACTTGTGATTCTTTCATCATACCATAATGGGTTTTCACTTCAAATTTGATATTTATTCATTGATATTGAAATTTAACTTCCCTATATACTTTTCATGATACTCATATATCTATGATAAAATAGGTTACTGCAATATTTGAGAATATGCATTGCCACCTAAAATTGATTATTCTATCTTCAATCCTAGAGTTAAACCAAAATGGTTAGTACGAACATCATAAATATTTTATCAGAGCGATAAATAATTTATAGGATGTATAGATCATGATTGTATTAATTATATCTATGAAACCGTAGGTTTAACCTAAGTCATTCACAGTCATTATTCAAATCTTTCTTCATGTTTCATAAAGAGTTTTTAATATAAAATGAATATCCCATGGGAGTATCAAACTAGGAGGGTTGAAAGGCCCATTTTCATGTAAAAGGTAATGCTTGAGTCAATGTATATATATATTAATTTTTAGAGTTAATACCTCTAGGTACATCTCTATAAGAATCTTGTCCCCTTGTAGTATCCAGAGAGGGATGTAATTTCATACAAATCGCTGTCTCAACCCTTAACACAAATTCTACGACATTTTTCTATACATAGTATTATCCAATGGATTATTTTATAATTTTTTCTAATCCAAGCATTCCAATGTTAACTAATCATTTCTCTAATGCCAACTATAAAATCACAATCTTCTGGCAAAAAATTATTTCATCTTAATAGATGAATATTCATTACATTACATAATTATCCATAGTAGAATCATTTTGGTAGAGTTCCTTTAGAAAAATTGGAGACATAATAAACTGGATCATAAGTGTTAATTATTATCTCCCACTTAGATCCTCATTAATGGAAAACTTCTTAGACATATCAAATATTTTACCTTTCTTCATAACCTTGGGAAAGGAAACATAATAAATGGTGATCTCAATTTATTAGTTTGAGTTAACAAGGGAGATACAAAAAAATAAAATTACTATAAGGGTTTGAGAACATGATAGTGACATTTTAAAGGAATACCCATCATATCAAAGATAAAAATCTTGAGTCTCGGAATAAATTTTGGTGGTTCATAGGACATAAAAAAATTGAATCATAGAAAATGAGACATGATAGAAAAACATTGACATAAAACATAGAATTGGGGAATACACGTAGGAATAGAAAATCAGTTCATTAGTTGTCAAGAAACATTTTAATGATTATATTAACTGAATGGGTTCACTCCAAAAATCTTCAAAGAATTCATGGTTAACTTCATCAAGTAAGAACCCCTGAAAATAAATGGGTTTCATAGGCATTTTATCATATCAGAACCCATGAAAAAAAACTAGTTTCATAAACATATTGTCATCATAAATATAAACCATACTAAAAAAAATTAATACGGTATCCTAGGATAATATCCCCATTAAATATGAAATAATCTCATAGTATTCCATATTTTATGTAAAATTATTTTTATGGAAAAATCGCTTGGAATAGTTCTTGATGAAAGTAACGATTCTTTGAAAATCAACTTCAAAAAATATGAATTTTTAAAAATATTATTGAAATCATTTTGATTGAAAATAAACATCAAAAGTTATAAAGTAATATACAAAGATATAATTTCCATGATGGTGTGAAATTCCATTCATTCCATATAAATAGAAAAATAAATATTCCCTTCACATTTTTTTGTAAAAACCAAACGAGGCTAATTGGGAAAATAAAATTAAATATCATTTTAAAAAACTGTGTAAAAAGTCAAACAGGTGTAAAAAATCCATAAAAAATCATTTATATAATGTTAAAACATTTTTGAAAACATTTTTTAGATTTGGATTCGATGAAAAGGGTTTTTTAACCAAATAGATAAATAAATTCATTTTTCATTAAAAAAAATTATTTTGGATTATTGAGTGCATAAAGAGAGGAAAAAGAATGGAAACACATATTCACGCGAAATAACCATAAAGGAATAAAATTAATTTAGTTATTCATCGTTAGATCTTAGTATTTTAGCATAAAAAACATAGACCTAAACAATCCTGATATGCTATGAGATTATGTCATAAAACCATTACAACTTTGGTAGCTTTTGAATCAAAATCCCCAAGACGGAATAACATTAAATAAAATATTAGATAATATTTGAATAAATAAATTCAACATATTACATGTTGATGGGATATATATAATCTTAAAAAAATATAGGTATATAACATAAAAATGAACCAAAGAACAAAAATTGAGATATAAATACCTTACCTAAGTCCTCAGTTCCATATTACATGTTCAAACCTTATCTTCTTTAGAGAGCCTCATTAGGTTTATACATATAGCCTAGGTAGTAGGGTTTTAAAATAAAAACATGGAATGTAGGACATGTGGATGGAATTATTAAGGAGTTTTGGGGAGGTCTTGGATGAACCAAAAAGATCATCGAGTCTGGAGAAGATAGGAGAGGATATTCCCATTTAAAACTAGGGAAAGGAATCCACGTGGAAACTACATGGGAATTTCGCAAAAGAATCCAATGTAATAGAGTGATTCCAATGATTTTTTTCCAAATGAACATAGATTAGATCTTGTGAAGGATTATGTTGAAATATTCCCAACCAATAAAATGTAGAAATGTTTGTATGTAAATATTACCATTATTTTTTAGTTTATGGTATTATTATTTAAAATTTTACCCTAACCATGAAAAATAATGTTTAGGGTTTTTACTGTTAATTTTTTAAAAACAATTATATAAAAAAATTATATAATAAATATTCCATTGATTAAAATTATGGAAATCAATTTTCCAAATTCAATTCATAGTATTTAAAAATTTTATTTCAAAAATAATCCTGAATAAGTGATGAAAAAATGATTTTCCAAATAAAAAAAGTTTCAAAAGTTAAATGTATGTATATAAAAAATAAATATGAAATTAACTCCAAAGAAATAAATTTAATTATAAAATATAAAATTGAACTAATGTTACATATAAAACCATATTAAATTAAAATTTATCTATTAAAGGCTTTAAACAAAAAGGTTGGTTTTAATAAAAATTATATTAGTTAATATTAATAAAAAATTAAGCTTTTCTGGAAAAAAACGAAATATAATTTTAATAACTCTATTCCAATATTTTTTACTTTATCAAATATAATCTCTAATCGGGGAAAAAATAAATTTTATTATTTGTTCACAAAAAATAAATAAATAACATTTATTGAGAAAAATGTATTTTCATTGCATATAAATTCATACCAAAAATCAGTACTTATTGATAAATATATTATATATATATCCTCTATACTTAATTTTAAAAATATGATTATTACTATTTATAGTTCTTGGTATATCAGTTTGATTATATTGGCCAGGTCTATATAAGAATTTTAATAGTATATCACGGTTTTTGAAATATAGTGTTTCATGTAATGAAAGTTATCATAGAAATTAAGTTTATTCAACAAAGAAACAGTTTATAAAATCTCAAGGTGTTACATTTTTTCCCTAACATCTACTGAGGTTAGTTTTACAAAATTTAAAAAAAAAAGAAAAATTAATATTGACTATATAAGAACCAAATGGACAAAACTATGAGTAAAAACCCAAATCACATATTACAAGATTTTTAAGAAATAATATTGTCATACTGATCAAATTATTTACCTTGTTCCCTATCACAAGAATATTTAATATTTTATTGTGAGAAATATTTTTTTTTTCAATTCATAAATTAGGATGTATTGTTGGATAAAAATAAATGTTACAACCTTAATGTAGGATAGAAATTCATCAAAAATTTTATAGGAAAAAACATGGTGATTCCATTCTGTCTCCCGGTATACTTATATTTTCCATAAGTAGGGTGTTTAACTAATGAATCATATTCATCATAATGTAACATTCAATCATTTGAACATGCATGTGTCTCCTAAAACCTAAAATGAAAATTATGGACCAGCATATTACTTTGAAATATTTTTATAGGAAACACACCTTTCTTGGGTAATAATGATTTTAACAAAAAAAATAATTTATTAAGATAACTATTAAAATTTATTTGTAATTACTGGTAATTATTATTAATTATGGGTAATTATTTTTAATTAATAAAAATTAGTGGAAATTATTAGAAATTTTTGGAAATTAATAGAAATTATTTCTAATTAATTCTAATTACTTGTAGTTATTTTTAATTACAAGTATTTATTGATAATTAATGGTAGTTATTGGTAATTGTTGGTAGTTTCTCCAAATTACTAAAGTTTATTTCCAATTACTAGTATCTATTTCTAAATATTTATAGTTACTAGTAATTACTGATTATTAAATCTAATTTCTTGACATTATTTCCAATTATTGGTAATTGGTGATAATTATAATTAATTATTGGTAATTATTGATAATTACAAGTAATTATTCCTTACGAATTATTGGTATTTATTTGTACTAATTCATAATTATAAGTAATTATTCATAATAATAGGTAATTGTTTCTAAAATATTTGTAATTATTCTGAGTTACTTGTAATTATGACTAATTATTGGCAGTTAATAATAATTTATTGTCATTATTGTGAATAATTCCAAATTATATGTAATTGTTGGTAGTTATTACTAATTAATACTAATTACCTATATTTATTCCTTATTACCGAGAATTATTACGAATTACTTGTAGTTATTTCTCATTAGTAGTAGTTATTGATGATTACTAGTTTTTACTGATAATTAGTTATAATTACTGGTAATTATTATTTACGAGTTATTTTTAACTATTGGTAATGAGATCTTCTTATTTTTAAATTATACCAAATTATTGGAAATTATTTATAATTAGTGGTCAATACTAATAATAATTACTAATTTCCTGTAATTATTAAAAATTATTTGAAATTATTAGTAATTACTGTGAATAATTTGTAATTATTACTTATTATCTAAAAATATTTTTAATTATTTGTAATTATTAGAGATTATTACTAATTTTAGGTAATTAAGAGTAATTATTACTAATTATTGATAATTATTAAAACTTATTACTAATTACAAGACATTAATATAGATTATTAAGAGTAATTGTTAATTACTTTTAATTATTACTAATAAAATGTAATTATTACTAATTAAAGGTCATTACTACTAATTAAAGGTCATTATTACAGATTAGTGATCAATATTACTAATTACAAGAAATTATTTCTAATTACCAGTGATTATTACTAATTACAAGTAATAATTAGTAATTATTAGTAATAATTTTGAATCCCTGGAAATTATTACTAATTATTAAAAATTATTAAAAATTATTAAAAATTAATTAAATTTTTTAGTTGTTATTTCTAATTATTATTAATTATTAGTAATTATCAACAATTATTTAAAATTGTTGATAATAATAAATACTTATTGACAATTATTTATAATTATCAATAAATAGAACTACTAATTACTAATTATGACTAATGATGACTAATGATGACTAGTTATTACTCATTAGGACTACCTTTCAATACTAATTTCTAATTGTTGTGGATCTGTGCTAATATCCACTAATCATTCATAATTATTACTATTTTTTTGTTATTATTAAATATTGTTTGTAATTATTACTAATTTATTTAATTCATTCAATTTATGGGTAATTTTTTATAATTATGGTTAATTATTTATATTTATTCAAATTATTAATATTTTTTCTTAATATAAAATAAAGTAAATAAATTTACAATTTAAAAATTATAAAATAAGTACTATAAAATGGATACTTGTACATGAATAGTGATGATTATTTCCTTCCGAAAACATTTCTGTAAAAATTTAAATGTCTGAAACAATGAAATTTTAGAAAGGTAGAGTGGATTTGAAAATTTAAGGGCGATGAAGGTGATGCTGCTAGAGGCCTTATATAGGTTGTATTATTTATGATATAATCCACCATAAATACGACAAAAAATGTAATGACGAAAAATGAAATAGAATTTGTGATGGATCGAGAGATCCTCCAAAAATGGTAACCATTATATTTGATTTTTATTTACTCTTCTTGAATATTTTTTTGCAATAGTGGGTGTTGTTCGTCATAAATAGAGTCATTTATAATGGTTGGGTTAGTCATTCATAATATATATATTCTAGAAAAAAATATATTTTTTAGGATGGATTTAGGTTACCATTGAAAATAGTGTTATCCCACCATATGGAATGTGTTACCGCTAAGATGATTTTTGAAAAAATTATGATTCTGTCCTAAATAACATGAGATATGAATTTATTTGGGACAATATACTTTATCCATCACAAATAAAATTATATTTTTGATTATTTGTGACAACTACCCATTATGTCAAAAATATCCCATTTCCAAAAAACTATTTATCCTATAGCGTTTCATCTAGAAATATAGAAAAAGAAAAAGGAAAACTTTGGATTAGTCATCTCAATGGAATTGACTATGAATTCTGGTTTATGTACATGGAATACCCTCTCATTCTAAGGGATATTGAAGTTGCACTAGTTGAAAACCATAATATGATTGAGAAATGTGAATGAAAAATGTTGGAAAGAAAATATTCAGAACCATTGTGGATGAAATTTGAAGGAAAAATAGCCTTTTTCATCTTGGGGAAGAAAACAACATGTACAATTATGGTATCCCCTGTGAACTTGTATGAAAAAAATAGAGTCTTAAATAAAGTTTTTCTAATGAGGCGTTTTATTGGGTAAAAGATATCAAAATGATGGTCAATAGCTGATCATGTGAATGACTTCATCTTTATTAGAATTCATCTTGAATAATTTAATGTAACATTAAAAAACTATGTTTTGTCTATTCAATAACTTTTATCTTTTACAGGATCTTGGGATGTTAGGGTCAAAAGGGTTAATTATTTTAGCAAAAAGACAGATCAAATGTTTTTTGATCTTAGGAATTTTATCCTCAATTAGAAGTTCCATAGAAGAGAGGCCCATATACCTTATGGAAGTGTAATGATTGAAAAATCAAGGTGATTCTATCATTATCATAAGAATCATCAACAACCAGAAGCAAATTTTTGGGAGATGATTCATGGAACGTTGACTAGTCCGAGACTTACCTATTGGTATTTGGGTAAATAAAGAATCTCCAAACTAACTATATAAGTATCATGGAAGGATTTATAAAAATGGATACCAGAATTTCAATATTTTTATGAAATTAATGGAGATGGAAATATAATTCTCACAATTCATAATATAGTTAAGTCATAAGAGTTTGAATCTAGTGCTTTCTCCCACTTGAGTAATGACCACAGTTACCTAGAAAGATATGTATGTTGAAACTTATGAAAAAGTAATTTTTTTAGATGATAAAGAATTATAAATTATCAAAAAGGGATATGTAAATATATAGATGTAGAATTTTTGAATTTTTCAATTAATGGGAGTGAGACACATAACAAGTCTCCAGAAGATACTCTTTTTCATGGGAAAACTAAATAATGAAGGATTTAGTTCCACTTTAAATATTAGTGTCTTTAAATTGACTATAATATACATGGGTATGGAATGAGGAATAAAGGATAAGTCTCTTAATTTGAATAATAGTTTATATTTATGTGAAATGAATCAAATTTCAGCCTCTGAGTATTCAAGGGTCTTGAATTTTATACATGGTCACCTCAATGTGAAGAACATGAAGGTTCTTGAATTGATGGTTATTCAAAATCTCAATCACAAACGTATAAAACATTTTGACATCAATGTGCTTATAAATAAAAAGAGGGTTTTATTCAACTAGAATGGTTGTAAGATCAGAACTCCAGAGTTGGAGCTTGTTCATAATAAAGTCTAGGGACCTTCCTCACCTCAATCACACTAAATATGATGATACATTATCACAATAATTGATGATATTTTAATAAATGTATACGTTTATTTACTTAACAATAAATCAAATGTTTTTGATAACTTTATTCAATAAAAATTTAGGATGGAGTTGTAAATTATATGGAATGTGAAATGTATTTGATTTGATAATGGGGGTGGATACAATGATAGAAAACTCCAAAGCATCTGTCTGATGAAGTTAATCAATCATGGGAGAATAATACATAGAAAAATAGAATAAGATGAATGGGTAGAAAGGAAGATCCAACCTTTGATAGAGAAGGATAAGTGTGTGTGTGTGTGACGTGGGATGGCTAAGGTTATCAGATTGGAATCAATTAGAAATGAATCACACATAGTCCATAATATTATATGATTAATAGAAATAAAAAATCAACAAAATGATTTTTGGAAGATAAAACTACTAGAAATTTTAAAGGAAAAAATCATAGGATGATATTCTAATTCTCCAGCAGATGTGAAGAATATATATAAGATTGTTGAAAAGTCTTATTCTTATTTCTTGGTTGTCTTTGGAAATTAATAGATTGGATATAGACAGTGGATTAATGATATAAAATATCATTATAAGTTTAGTTGTAGTATTTAATAAAAAGATTATTAGAAAAGATATTAACCTAGCTAAATCATATGTTGAGGAAAAGTGGTTTACTACTAAATTAAAAATCAATTTGGATAATTGTATTCATGACTCAAAAATAATGATTATATCATCTATCATTAATAATGTAAAATAAATTTTACTAATAGATGATGTTATAGAATGATCAAGAATAACAAAATTCTAATGGAAATTTCTAGTAGTAGAGGGATTAGAAGAAAGAGGACCAAAAGGTTAAGCACTAACAACTGATGTTATAGGGTGTAAAAACATCCATGAGAAGATATTATAGAATCAGTTATTAGGTACAATGATATTAGGTTTAAAAAAAATATTACATCTAACATATACTAGTGAACACAAATTATCAAAAGAGGTAGGGACACTCAGTTATTCGAAGTGTTCTTGGTAATCTATGGAGGAAGAAATTTATTACTTAATGTCCAGAAAAACTTAGGAGATGACTGAAATACCTAATGGGAAATGATCACTAATGAATAAATGGGTAAACATTTAATAAAAGTATGTGGAAAAGGTATAAGATATAAAATAAATTTGGTGATGAATGTATTCCAATAAGAGTGAGGAATCAATTTCTCTGAAGTATTTACATTGTTAATAAGGAAAAGTACTATCAGAATATTGATGATAATTATGACATTCTATGGGTAATGATTGAATTACATATGGGGGAAAAATTAATTTCTTCATGAATATTTCAATTAGAAAGTCCTCAAAAATTATTATAAGGGTTTTAAGACCATTGGATGGTGGGATTTGTTTGAATTTTGAAGTTAATCAGAATTTTGACCCTTTTATACCTCGAGAATGTTTCACAAAAGGGAAACATTCATCATTTTTATTTTCATAAGTTTAGGAATTACAGGACATAAATTTTACTCTTACTCTATATGGATAATCATTTTACGGTGGGTATCTATATTCAACATATTTAGGACCTAAAGAGTAAGTTTTCGAGAATATTTCAAATGAAGGACCTTGTTCCAGATAAAAAAATCCTGCAGATGAGGATAGTGAGGGTCCAAAAATATATTACTCTAGTGTTATCGGATAAATAATACATTTGAAATATCATCATGAAATTGGGGATGGTCATATACGAATCTACTAGAACTCTTATTTTCTAAAAAACAATTTCATCCAATACTTCAATACCTTTAATTTAAGATGAGGGTTAATATATTGTTAGTGTTTTATATGATTAATCTATCATAAGATTAATGTATGTGATGATTTTTACAATATCTGACATTTTCATTACAATGTAACTTTCATGTGAATTTTTATCTAAACCTATAAATGAGCATTGGGAAGTTGAAAAAGTTATCATCTAATACTTTAACGTATTTTTAGATACATCATTGTGCTTTACAGAATATAATCCCCCACATGGATTTTTTGATGCATATTTTTGTAGTGGTTCTGACACTCTAAAAATTACAATAAGTTTCTAATTTACTTTTAGAGGAATTATGATATATTGGGTGTCACTCTATAGTTGATGGTGAGTTTCTATACAACTTATTAAGTGTATACAGAGGTCACAAAGTCCGAAAAGTAGATTTTATAGTTAATTTTCTTACTAATGGTTCTATAGAAAACATCAAAAGTAGGAATTTTATTTTGTGACTTCTAGAGTGCTATCCAATTTTCCAAAAATCTATAGTTTTATGAGATTATGATACAAATTGACCAAAAATCCAATTTCACTTGAAATATTCTGGAGTAAAAGCTTCTAGGGATACATAAGATGTAAGGGATATAAAATCAAGATGATATATTATAAAAGGAGTTAGTTATTGAGATATAGAGAATACATTATTCATAAGTGATACTCAGTTGAATGGATGGAGGATGGAGAACATTTCAATTAATGTTGAAATATGAGTTTATTTTCAAAAAGTGTTGGATTATTGAAATGGGTTAGTTGAATAAATATTCATGTGGGAGAAAGTTAGGATTATAATGCTTCTTCAAGTCACTAAATGTCTAGGATCCTATAGTTTTCCTTAGTCTTTTCCTAGTAATGGTAGAAAGAATATTCATCATAAAATTATTAAATTATTGAAAATTTATTCGTTATGAAAATATTAGATTTATGATCAACAAAAAGTAAACCTTCAATGATAGTTGTATTAGTTGAAGCTGCAATTGAATGGTGACGTAAATGGATGGATGACTAAAAAGGTTTGGTGGTGGTGGAACATGATTGACCATAAAATTTCCACTTTAAAAGAAATATGGGAACAACTATTGAGATATTTATAACATTACTATATTGAAGTATGAATTTATAAACAATGGATCCATAACTATAGTGTTTATAATTCTAGTAATTTTGAAAATAAAAATAGTTTGTAGTGTTCTTTTATTAACAATTTAAAATATTTTGGACCATATAAAACAAGTGGGTTAAGTTTAATTTTCCTATTCTATTTCCTTTATATTGAGATTATAGTTAGGGATTTTTTCCATTGAATTGGTGATTGGAGTTAAAAATGAATTCCTAATGTTGTTACTTATGAGGAACATAGCATGGACTGGTAGTTTTTTTCCACAACACTATGAACAACTGGTGTAGAAAATTTTGGTCAACTCAAGGTTCAAACATTCAATAATTATATCAGTTTTTCAATTCTATATTCCTAAAAAGAATCCCCCATTATACTTTTCTAGATTTTTTCATGATATTTGGTATAGAGGTTACATAATGGTTACATGTGACTCCATCAATGGTGTGTGATGAAATACATTTTTAATGGCCTCTAAGTTGGCAAGGGGCCCATGGGCTTGGTTATACACGTACTTGAGAATATTAACAAGTGTCTTATTTAAATCTAAAAAGTGATGTCCCACTTCTATATCATGGGGCCAATATAGCTTTTATAGAAATGGGTGTAAGATCATTTAAATTCCAACAAACTCTTAGTGGAGTTCGAATACCTAGATACAAATTCTAGCCTCACATACATTCTTTTTCTAGTATTAGGCTGTTATCAATGAAAAGTGCCTCCAACCTCATACTTTTGAGTCTTTAAATGTCGTTTAAATTTTTACCATATGAAATTCCTCCTAATTGAATGGTCCCCAATTATATAATTGGAAAATATGAATTAGGGTCATATATGGAAGTTGTGATAGAGAATGTACTGGTGTAATAGGTCAATTATGCCATTATTTATTAGCATTACAAACCCAATATATTTTTATATTAACTTTGATGGAACAGATACTAGATTAATTTTCCTATGGTGGATGTGAGGTAAGAGTGGAACCATATGGTTACATGGTAGCTCTAGGTTATGATGTATTAGGTGAATAAAAATCTCATGATCAAGTTACCTTAAGAAGATTAAGATATCAGGTTGTTTATTGATTATACCTGCTCTTTGATATCATTCTACCCCGTGTAATATTATCCAAAAGTTTCATAAGGACCAATACCAAGTTTTCTCTATATAGAGGGTCGTGAAAAATATGTAATCCCTAAAAAAGGAACATTATGGGCAAGGAATCTATATCAACATATCAAATGGAACCCCAAGATACTCAAATCTTAGAATAAAATATGACAAATCATTAAATCATAATCATCTAAAAACACTACCACTTTTCCCCCTCAAACAATAGTGAGGTGTAGTTATCCACAAAAATAGAGATCAATTAAGTATGGTGGGGAAAAAACAAAATAAAAATGGTAAAAGAAATAAATAAGAAGAGAGATAATATAATACATATAAAAAATAAAAAACTATTAAAAAAGGAAAAATCTTCCTTATCCCCATGAAAATGGATACCCATTCAAATTAGAGAGGACATACAAATTTATAAGTAGAGGGGTGTGAATTTTTAGACTTCAAGTTAGTTTACCATATGTTATCATGTGGTATCCCCGTTAAATTCTATACCATTGAAAAGATACATTTTTAAATGTTGTTGTTATTTTTATTTCACTTTCACCCTAGAAATATCAGATTTATTTTCTATATCAAGAATGAGTTTTGACTTATTTACTAAAAAATATTATTCTCTCTTAGTGACTATTTGAATTCTAATGATGTTGTATCCGAATCATTTGGTTTCATAAATTAAGGATTATAATGCTTTATAAAGTCAATTTACATGTTTATAGGCCTATAATATATGACTATGTGGAATTTCACTTCCATTAGGTTGGCCTTTTTTGGGATATATGACCATATTTTAAATTATCCATAGTTGGGCATAGATGTAGAGGCCCAAATTGTGAAATGGTTTGGGGCCTCAATATGTTAGACTTAGCTTTGTATCTAGTTGAATGAAATGAATCAAAAGATTTTTTAAAGCCTAAAATTTTATTTTATACTTTCAATTAGTATATTAAAATTTATGATTGAAATAAATAATTCAATTAAAACATTTTAAAATCCTAAATTTGTCCATTTTATAAATTAAGCACAAATTAATACTAAAAAATTAAGATATGAAAACTTCCATTAAAATAACAATATGATTCTATAAAAAACATTTATTTACATTATAAAATAATATATAATATTCTCTTTATCACTCCCCCACATTAAACCTTTTGAATCTCTAAAATCACCAAACATTCAAATCAAAATCCACATAATAATGTAAAATAACAAAACATCCATGATATTTTACAAAACATAATTCCTTCATTTCTCCAATATGAAATAAATTTTCTATTATTTTTTATCTTTAATATTTAAATTATATATACCACATGAATAAATCCATCCCCAAATCACATATAACATTATTACCCTTTTAAGGTGGCCAACTATGACACCTATAACATTATTACATTTAAATGTAATTGGGAGTCCGATCAAAAAATCCATTGTTATGTATTACCAATCTTATTCTGGTATCGATAATGGATAAAATACAACCTTGTATATTTTTTCTCTTAGCCATCACTTTCTTATATACCTAACATTGAGATAAATGTTTTTTCAATATAATATTTCATTCCATATGACCAGAAATACTTCATTAAATATCTATACATCTTCACACTTCCAGGATGAATAGATAATGAAAAACTATAATCCTCTTCTAATAACTTCTTCTTCAAATCAGTTATATATAGGGAACATACATTGTTCTTAAACATTATATATCCATAAATTTCAAGGTCACACTTGGAACATTTGTCCACTTATTTTTTAACTCTATATATTCCTTCAATGACTCTTTAATATTCACTTGTAGAGATGGTTTAATACTCATTTGAGAAAGATAATACATGTCCCCTTCATTTATGATTTCCTTATCTATCCTATGAAAACAAAAAATTGTGGGATAATCTAAGGTCATCATCAGGGATAAGCTAGTATGATCATTTGGACTCAAATAAATGACCACCTTGTTCTTTTCCTTAGGGATGTAATGTTTTGAGAATTTATAATCATTAATATGCTCCAACCATCTTCTCTGGTGCATATTCAATTCCATCAATGTGAATATATACTTTAATCTTATGTGATTAATATATATATAACACTTTTATCTAAAAATAGTATTCCTCTATATCATTAATTAAAAAATTTCAGTAATAATATCCAGATCAAAAGTTGTGTAATTTTTCTCATGAACCAACAATTGTCATGAAGAATAATATATAAAATTCTATTCTTCTTGAGAACGCATCCCAATGATTTATTTGATGCATCACTATAGAGTATAAATCCTCATCCACCAGTGGGTAAGGTAATAACAAATGATCTAAAAAATTAAATATCTAGTTACGTGAAAGTTTCCTCACATTCATCAATCTAGTGGATCTTGGCACCCTTTTAAATTAACATGGTGAGTGGATTATATTGTCATGGGAAATTCTCCACAAGCTGTTGATTATATCCAACCAAACCAGGATAACATTGCATCTCAATTACCATAGTTGGTCTTGGACTATAATTAATAGCATCTATATTTTATGGTCCCACTAATATAACCTCTATTTAGATTTATGATAAAAATGAAATATTTTTTCATCCAAAATTCAATTTTTAAATATTTCATATAGTTTTTTTTTTCATTGGGATCTTTTGTAAATTTCTAATGTGATTTTCAGGATCTTCCTTTCTCTTTGAATATACAAGAATATCATCTATAAATACTAAATAAAACAAATTGAGGTAATCTATAAAATATTATTTCACTAAATCTATGATGATTAAATTTTAATAGTAAGGCTAATTGGAATCAATATATACTCATAGCTTCCATAAATTGTGTATAATGTTTTATTGGGTATATCCCCATCTCAACCTTTAATTGATGATGTCCACAAGTGAGGTCAATATTGGAATACTTATTGAATTCTGAAATGTTGATCAAACAAGCCATTAAAATGGTGGTAGAGGATACTTGTTCTTGATTGTGTCCCTCTTCAGTTCAAGAAAATCAATACAGAGTCCAATAAATCCATCATTCTTCATAACAAATAAAAAAGATGAAACCCATGGTGACACGCTTGACTGAATTAATCACTTTTCATGTTTCACTAAGAGTTATTTATTTTAATATTATAACTCATTCAGAGTCACTCTATAGGGATTCTTGGAAATTGATGTAGCATTGGGTATGAAATCTATTTAGAACTTAACTTTATGTTTTGTAGAAATAATATGAAAATATTCTATATATAAATAAAAAAACTCCTAGGGGGATAAACATAAAATCAATGTTGAGTTCCTTACTAACCATTTGAGATAAATGTCCCTTTTGAAAATAAATAAAGACCCATACAACGGTTTTTATTTCCCTAAATATTTCACATTTATCGTCTCACTTATAGATGAACATATGTTTGTTTAGAAAATCAAACATGACTTCAAAACCATGAAAATAGATGTGGAATTTATGTAGAGAAAGTAACTCCTTTCCTAATATAACATCAAATTCAATTAGAGGGATATTGAAATTATTTCATGGAATTAAGTTCCCACAAACCTCAACTAGTGTAGAACCATAGACTTGTGATTCTTTCATTATACCATAAAGGGGTTTCACTTCAAATTTGTAATTTAGTCATTGAAAATAACATTGAACATTCCTATTTGATTTTCATGACAATCATATATTTATGATAAAATAGGTTACTTCAATATTTGAGAATACATGTTTCCAATTAAAATTGATTATTCTATCTTTAATCCTAGAGTTAAACCAAAATGGGTAGAATGAACATCATAAATATTTTTTCAGAGCAATCAAAAATTTATAGGATGTATAGATCATGACAATTTCAATTCTATCTATGAAACCTTAGGTTTAGACTACGTCATTCATGGTCATTATTCAAATATATCTTTTTGTTTCATAAAGCGTTTTTGAATATTAAAAAAATATCCCATGGGATTGTCAAACTAGGTGGGTGGAAACACCCATTATCATGTAAAAGGTAATGCTTGAGTGAAGCTCTACATGACTTTTTTAGAGTTAATAATTTTAGGTACATATGTATAAGTATCATGTCCCCTTTTATTATCTAGATAGGGATGTAATTTCATAAAAATCAATTTCTTTACCCTTAACACAAATTCTAGGACATTTTCCTATACTTAGGCTTATCCTATGGATTATTTACTAACTTTTTCTAATACAAGAATTCCAATGTTAACTAATCATTTCTCTAAAGCCAAATATAAAATCCCAAACATCTGCTAAAAAATTATTACATCTTAATAGACAAATATTCATTACACTACATAACGATCCATAATAGAATCGTTTTGGTAAAGTGCCGTTAGAAAAAATGGAGACATAATAAACTAGATCATAAGTGTTAATGATTATCTCCCACTTAGTTCCTTATAGATAGAACTATTATTAAACATATCAAATATTGTACCCTTCTTCATAACTTGGTGAAATGAAACATACTAAAGGGTGATCTCAATTGATTAGTTTGAGTCATCAAGGGAGATACAAAAACATAAAATTATTTTAAGGGTATGAGAACATGATAGTGACATTTTAAAAGAATACCCATCATATTAAAGATCACCATCTTGAGTCTTTGAATAAATATTGGTGGTTCATAGGACATAAATCAATATGGAATCAAAGAAAATGAGACATGATAGAAAAACATCGACATAAGGCATAGAATTGGGGAATACACATAGGAATAAAAGATCAGTTCATCATTAGTCAAGAAAAATTTCCATGATTATCTTAATTGATTGGGTTCACTCCCAAAATCTCCATAGAAGTCTAGGTTAACATCATCATGTAAGAACCACTGCAAATAAATGGGTTTCATAGACATTTTATCATATCAAAACCCAAGAAAAAAACTAGTTTCATAAACAACTTATCATCATAAATATAAGCCATCCAGAAAAAAAAAGAAATACGGTATCACCGGATAAGATCCCCATTAAATATTAATTAATATCATTGGATTCCATATTTTATGTAAAATTATTTTGAAAGAAAAATCACTAAGAACAGTTCTTTATGAAAGTAACGATTCTTTAAAAATCAACATCTTAAAATATGAATTTTTAAAAATATTATTGAAATAATTTTCTTTGAAAATAACCATCAAAATTTATAGAGTAATATTCAAAGATAAAATTTCCATGACGGTGTAAAATTCCATTCATTCCATATAAATAGAAAAATAACTATTCCTTTCACATTTTTTTGTAAAAACCAAATGAGCCTTATCGGGAAAATTAAATGAAGTATCATTTTAAAAAACAATGTAAAAATTAAAACATGGGTAAAAATTTCAGAAAAAAACATTTAGATAATGTTTAAACATTTTGGAAAACATTTTATAGTGAAGGATTTAATGAATAGGGGTTTTCAACCAAATAGGGAAATAAATTCATTTTTCATTAAAAACATTCTATTGGATTATTGAGTGCATAAAGAGAGGAAAATGAAGGGAAACACATATTCACACGAAATAACTATAAGATTATATAAATAAATAAATTCTTAGTAGTTAGAACTTAGTATTTTAGCATAAAAAACATAGACATAAACAATCCTGATATGCTATGAGATTATGTCATAAAACCATCACAACTTTGGTGGCTTTTGAAGCAAAATATTTTAGACTCAATAACCTTAAATAAAATATTAAATAACATTTGAATAAATAAATTCACAATATTTCATCTTGATGGGTTATATAGAATCCTCAAAAACAAAATATAGGTACATAACCTGAAAAATGTACCAAAGAACAAAAATTGAGATATAAATACCTTACATAAGTCCTGAGTTCCATCTTTCATGTTCAAACCTCATCTTCTTTAGAGAGACTCATTAGGTTTATATATATACCCTATGTTTGAGGGTTTGGAAATCAAACAAGGGAATGTAGGAATTGTGGAGGGAATTATTAATGAGTTTTGGTTAGGGCTTGGAAGAACTAAAAATATAATCAATTCTAGAGAAGATAGGAGATGATGGGACCTTTTAAAACTGGGGAAAGGAATCCGCATGGAAACTACATGGGAATTTCGCAAAAGAATCCAATGTAATAGAGTTATTTGGTTTATTTTCTTCCAAATGACCATAGATTAGATCTTGGGAAGGATTATGTTGAAATATTCCCAACAAATACAATGTATAAATGTTTGTATGGAAATCTTACCATTATTTTTTAGTTTAAGCTATCATTATTTAAAATTTTACCCTAACCATGAAAAATAATGTTTAGGGTTTTTACTATTAATTTTGACAAAATATTATGTAAAATAATTATATAATAATTAATAGATTGATTAAAATTATGGAAATCAATTTTCCAAATTCAATTCATAGAATTTGAAAATTTCATTTCAAGAATAAACCTGAAGAAGTGATGAAAAAATAATTTTCCAAAGAAAACAATTTCAAAACATAAAGGTATTTTTATCCAAAATAAATATGAAATTATTTCCAAAGAAATAAATTTGATTATAAAATATAAAATTGAACTAATGTTACGTAAAAAACCATATTAAATTAAAATTTATCTTTTAAAGTCTTTAAACGAAAAGGTGGGTTTTAATAAAAATTAATATAATTGAATATTAATTGAAAAATTAATCTTTTCTAGAAAAAAAAAATAAACCAAATATAATTTTAATACCTCTATTATATTTTTTTCACTTTATCAAATATAATCCCTAATAGGGGCAAAAGAAATTTTATTATTTGTTCAAAAATTAAATAAAAAACGTTTATTGAGAAAATTTTATTTTCGATGCATATAATGACATACCAAAAAATAAGTACTTCTTGATAAATATATTATATACATATATATATAACCTCTATACATAATTTTAAAAATATTATTATTCTTATTTATAGTTCTGGGTATATCAGTTAGATTATATCGTCTAGGTTCATATAATAATTTTAATAGCATATCACGGTTTTTAGTAATATAGTGTTTCATGTAATGAAAGTTATCATAGAAATTAAGTATATTCAACAAAGAAACAAATTCGTAATATCTCAAGGTGTTACATTTTTTCCCTAACATATACTTAGGTTAGTTTTAAAAAATTATAAATATAGGACAAAATTAATATTAACAATATAAGAACCAAATAGACAAAAACCATGAGTAAAAACCCCAATCACATATTACAAGATTTTTAAGAAATAAGATTATCATACTGATCAAATTGTTTCCATGATTCCCTATCACATGAATATTTAATATTATATTGTGAGAAATATTTTTTTTTTTCATTTCATAAATGAGGATTTATTATGGGAAAAAAATAAATGTTTCAATCTTACTGTAAGATCGAAATTCATCAATTTTTTAGTAGGAAAAAACCTGATCATTCTATTCTGTCTCTCTGTATACTTAAATTTTCCATATTTAGGATGATTAACAAATGAATCATATTCATAATAATGTAATATTTAATCATTTGAACATGTATGGGTCTTCTAAAACCTAAAATGAAACTTATGGACCAGCATATTACTTTGAATGATTTTTATAGGAAACACACCTTTCTTGGGTAATAATGATTTTAATAGAAAAATATTTTATTAAGATAACTATTAAAAAGTTTTAGTAATTACTGTTGATTTTTAATAATTACGGGTACTTATTTTTAATCATTAAAAATTAGTTGTAATTATTAAAAATTATTGGAAATTAATAGAAATTATTTATAGGAGATTTCGATCTTTCAGCTCGCCTTCCGTCTTTCGCCTCTTAGGGTTTCGACCCCCTCGCGATGGAGACTCCTCCACCCATCTTTTCAGGTTCCCTCTGGATACCATTCTTCGGGGCTCTCCTATGGGGCCTCATTCACCTGGCGATTTCGATCTTTCAGCTCGCCTTCCATATTCAGCCTCTTAGGGTTTCGACCCCCTCATGGCAGCGACTCCTCTGCCCATCTTTTCAGGTTCCATCTTCCCTCCCTCACCTATTATGATTTCTATGGGTTTCTTCTTCTCCCTCGCTCATCCTATTAGGGTTTCCTCTTCCCTCTCTACCTCCCTACTCTATGAAGTCATTTTGGTTTCCCCTCGGCCACTTCTACCGTGCCCTGACATTGAGTTCCCATGCTCATATCCAGGTTGGATTTGGAGCGAGGGATACTAAGAGGCTTTGGGAAAGCAGTTTGGAGGATGTCGAATTTACAGATGACTTAGGAGTCGGTACTTGCTTGGGTTTCTTTCCCTGTTTCTTTCTTTTCAATTTGGGTTTTCTTCCCTGGGTTTCTTTCTCAGGTTTTCTTCCTCAGACGCCCCACCTTGCTCTGACCTAGCATTCCACCGTTCCTCTCTTGGTCGGTTTTGGAGTGATAGATACACAGATTTTTGGGTCTGCGGTTTGGTGGTCGTGGAGCTTCCCTTATAAGGATTCATCCCCGGCTTCCATTAGGGGTTCAACACCGACTATGCTTCCTTTTGAGTATCAACTCCGAGTACTCTTGATTCAGTTTCTCTTGGGTTCTACCCAGGTATCGATTAATTTTATGGGTTTCTTCCCCACCATCGGTTCACGATCTTCAATGGTGGTTTTGGGTTCTAGTGTTGGACATTGGTGTGAGATATTGAGATGGTGATGATGGGATTCGGTGTTCTGGTGGGATTTCTGAACAGTGATGACAATGTGGTTACGAATCAGAGACAAAGATGATGTTCCATACTAGTGGCGATCAGTGGTGAAGTGGTCGACGGTGATGATGTTGTCAATTGTGATGCATCGATGTGATGGCGTTTTGGTGGCATTAGGATAAGGTCAGTGGGGCACGTGAAGAGGGCTTCACATGGGCGGATTTTGGCGATGTTTTAATTTTGAAAGTTGAAATTTGAAATCAGAAAATTTTGGTCGTGGTTCTTTGGGAGTTTGAAGTGGGGGGTTATGATTTTTTATCTGGTTGGTTTTGTGGTGGGTTCACACATAGCCTTACAGTTTCATTTGAAAATAATAAAAAATATGGATTATGGAAATGTAAATTATTTATAATTAATTATAATAACTTCTAGTTATTTCTAGTTACAAGTATTTATTGATAATTAATTGTAGTTATTGGCAATTTTTGGTAGTTTTTCCAAATTACTTGTGGTTATATCCAATTACTAGTAGTTATTAATAAATATCTCTAGTTATTGCTAATTAATGATTATTAATTTTAATTTCTTGAAGTTATTTCCAGTTAGGTGATAATTATCATTAATTTTTGGCAATTATTGATAATTACAAGTAATTATTCCTTAAATATTATTGGTATGTATTTTCCCTAATTCATAATTATAAGTAATTATTCATAATTATAGGTAATATTTTCAAAAATATTTCTAATTATTTCGAGTTACTTGTAATTATGACTAATTATTGGCAATTAATAATAATTTGTTGTAATTGTTGTGAATAATTCCAAATTATAAGTAATTATTGGTAGTTATTACTAATTAATACTAATTACCAGTAGTTATTTATTATTACCGATAATTATTACTAATTACTTGTAGTTATTTCTAAGTAGTAGTAGTTATTGATGCTTACTGGTTTTTATTGATAATTAGTTATAATTACTAGTAATTATTATTTACCAGTTATTTTTAATTGTTGGTAATTAGATGTCATTATTTTTAAATTATTCCATATTATTGGAAATTATTTATAATTATTGGTCAATACTAATAATAATTACTAGATTCCTGTAATTATTACAAATTATTAGAAATTATTAATAATTATTATGAATAATTAGTAACTAATACCTATTATATAAAAATAATTGTAATTATTTGTAATTATTGGAAACTATTACTAATTTTTAGTGATTAGGAGTAATTAGTACTAATTATTGAAAATTATAAAAAATTATTACTAATTACAAGACATTAATATAGAATATTAAGAGTAATTATTAATTAATTCCAATTATTACTAATTAAATGCCATTATTACTAATTAAAGGTCATTGTTACTAATTAATGGTCATTATTACTGATTAGTGATCAATATTACTAATTACATGCAATTATTTCTAATTATAAGTAATTATTACTAATTACAAGTAATAACTAATAATTATTAGTAATAATTACGTATCACATGATATTATTACTAATTATAAATAATTATTACAAATTATTAATAATTATTTAAATTTTTTAGTAGTTATTACTAATTATTATTAATTATTAGTAATTATTGACAATTATTTCAAATTATTGATAATAATTAATAATTGTTAATAATTATTAATAATTACCTATAAATAGAACCAATAATTTCAAATTATGACTAATGATGACTGATTAAGACTATTTATTACTAATTAGGACTACTTTTCATTAGTAATTTCTAATTTTTATAGATCTTTACTAATATTCACTAATCATTCAAAATTATTACTATTTTTTAGTATTAGAAATTCTTTGTTATTATTACTAATTGCTTTAATTCATTCAATTTATGAGTAGTTATTTATAATTATGGTAAACTATTTATATTTATTCAAAATTATTAATATTTCATCTTAAGAAAAAATATAGTTAATAAATTTACAATTTAAAAATTATAAAATAAATACTATAAACGGATACTTGTACATGAATAGTGATGTTTATTTCCTTATGAAAACATTGCTGTAAAAATTTAAAAGTTTGAAACAAAGAAATTTTAGTGAGGTGTAAAGGATTTGAAAATTTAAGTGCGATGGATGTGATGCTGCTAGGGGCCTTATATAGGATGGATTATTTATGATAGAATTCGCCGTAAATACTGCCAAAAAAATGTAATGAAGAAAAATGAAAAAGAATTTATGATGGATCGAGAGATCCTCCGAAAATGGTAACCATTATATTTGATTTTTATTTACTATTCTTGAATATTTTTTTTTGCAATAGTGGGTGTTTTTTTTCATAAATAGTGTCATTTATAATGGCTGTGTTAGTCATTCATAACATATATATTCTGGAAAATATATATTTTTAGGATGTATTTAGGTTACCATTGAAAATATTATTTTCCAACCATGTGGAATGTGTTACTGCTAAGATGATTTGTGAAAGCAATTCTTATTCTGTCATCAATAAGATGAGATATGAATTTATTTGGGACAATATACTTTATCAATCAAAAATAATTTGATATTTTTGATTATTTATGACAAGCAACCATTATTTTACAAATATCCCATTTCAAAAAACTATTTATCCTATAGCATGTCATCTGGAAATATCGAAAAATAAAAAAAGAAAACTTTGAATTAGTCATCTCAATATAATATATATCTTATAAACATGTTAATTGACATTACAAGGCATTATTATCCTTAATTTAAGAAACCAAATTATTCAGATACAACATCATTATAATTCAAATAGTCACTTGGAGAGAATAGTTTTCTGTTGTAAATAAGCCAAAACTCATTCATGATATGGAAAATAAATCTGATATTTCTAGGGTGAATGTGAAATAAAAATAACAACAGCATTTAAAAATCTATCTTTTCCACGGTACAACATTTAAGGGGGGTACCACATGATAACATATGCTGAACTAATTTGATGTCAAAAAATTCCCACCCCTCTACTTATAAACATGTATGTCCTCTCTAATTTGAATGGGTACCCATTTTCATGGGGATAAGGAAGATTTTAATTTTTTTAATAGTTTTTAATTTTTTTAATATATTATATTATCTCTCTTCTTCTTCATTTATTTTACCATTTTTGTTTTGTTTTTCCCCCACCATTCTTAATTGATCTCCATGTTTGTGGTTAACTACACCTCACTATTGTTTGAGGGGGGGAAAGTGGTATTGTTTTGAGATTATTATGATTTAATGATTAGTCGTATTTTATTCGATTATTAAAGTGGTAGTGTTTTGATATTTTTGATTAGTCATTCATTACATATATATTCTAGAAAAATATATATTTTTAGGATGTATTTAGGTTACCATTGAAAATAGTCTTTTCCCACCATATGGAATGTGTTACCGCTAAGATGATTTGTGAAAAAATTATGATTCTGTCATAAATAACATGAGATATGAATTTATTTGGGACAATATACTATATCCATCACAAATAAATTGATATTTTTGATTATTTATGACAAGTACCCATTATGTCACAAATATCCAATTTCAAAAAAACTATTTATCCTATAGAGTTTCATCTGGAAATATAGAAATAGGAAAGGGAAAACATTGGATTAGTCATCTCAATGGAACTGACTATGTATTCTGGTTTATGTACATGGAATACTCTCTTATTCTAAAGGATATTGAAGTTGCGCTAGTTAAAACCATAATATGATAGAGAAATGTGAATGAAAAATGTTGGATAAAAAATATTCAGTACTATTGAGGATTAAATTGGAAGGAAAAATATCCTTTGTCATCTTGGGGAAGAAAACAACATGTACAATTATGGTATACCTTGTGAACATGTATGAAAATATTACAGTCTTAAATAAAGTTTTCCTAATGCGGCGTTTGATTGGGTAAAGGCTATCAAAATGATGGTCAACAAGTGATCATGTGAATGACATCATCTTTATTATAATTCATCTTGAATAATTTAATGTAACTTTAAAAAATGATGTTTTGGTTATTCAATTACTATCATCTTTTACAGAATCATGGGATGTTAGGGTCAAAAGGGTTAATTATTTTAGCAGAAAGATGGATCAAATGCTTTTCGATGTCAGGAATTTTATCCTCAAAAAGAAGTTTCGTAGAAGAGATGCCTATATATCTTATGGAAGTGTAATGATTTCAAAATCAATGTGATTATCTCCTTATCATAAGAATCATAAAAAACTAGAAGAAAATTCATGGGAGAAGATTCATGGAAAGTGGACTTGTCTGGGACTTACCTATTGGTATTTCTGTAAATAAAGGAATCTCCAAACAAACAATATAAGTCTCATGGAAGGATTTATAAAAATATATTCCATAATTTCAATATTTTTATGAAATTAATGGAGGTGGAAGTATAATTCACACAATTCATAATACAGTTAAGCCATGAGAGGTTGAATCTAGTGCTTCCTTCTACTTAATGAATGACCATAGTTACCTGGCAACATATGTATGTTGAAACATTTGAAAAAGTAATTTTGTTAGATGGTGAACCATTATAAATTATCAAAAAGGGATATGTAAATCTATATATGTATTATTTTTGAATTGTTCAATTAAAAGGAGTGAGACACATGACAAGTCTCGAGAAGATACTCTTTTTCGTGGGAAAACTAAATGATGAAGGATTTTGTACCACTTTAAATATTAGTGTCTGCAAATTGACTTGAATATACAAGGGTATGAAATGAGGTATAAAGGATATGTATATCAATTTGAATAAAAGTTTATATTGATGTGAAATGGATCGAATTTCAGCCTCTGAGAATTCAAGGGTCTTAAATTTTAGACATGGTCACCTCAATGTGAATAACATGAAGGTTCTCAGGGGGATGGTTTTTCTAAGTCTCAATCACAAACGTATAAAACGTTTTGACATCATTGTGCTTATAAATAAAATGAGGGTTTCATTCAACTAGAATGGTTGTAAGATAAGAACTCCAAAGTTTGAGCTTCTTCATACAGAATTCTAGGGACCTTCCTCACCTCAATCACACTAATGATGATGATACATCATCATAGTAATTGATGATATTAGAATAAATGTATAATTTTATTTCCTTAACAATAAATCAAATGTGTTTGATAACTTTATTCAATAGAAATTTATGGGGGAGTTGTAAATTAGATGGAATGTGAAATGTATTTGATTTGATAATGGGTGTGGACACAATGATAAAAAATTCCAAAACAACTGTATGATGATGTTAATCAATCATGGGATAATAATACATAGAAAAATAGAATAAGATGAATGGGTAGAGAGGAAGATCCAACCTTTGATAGAGAAGGATAGGTTTGTGTGTGTGCCACATGGGATGCCAAAGGCCATAAGATTGGAATCAATTAGTAATTAATCACACATATTCCATAAAAGTATATGATCGATATCAAGAAAAAATCAACCAAAAGATCTATGGATCATAAAACTACTAGAATTTTTAAAAGAAAAAATCATAGGATGATTTTCTAATTCTCCAGTTGATGTGAAGAATAGATATTAGATAGTTGAAAAGTCTTATTCTTGTTTCTTGGTAGTCTATGGAAATTAATATATTGGATATAGGTAGTGGAGTAATGATATAAAATATAATTATAAGTTGATTTGTAATATTTAATGAAATGATTATTAGGAAAGATATTTACTTAGCTAAATCATATGCTGAGGAAAAGTGGTTAACTGCTATAGTAAAAATCAGATTGGATAAATGTATTCGTGACACAAAAAAATTATTATATAATCAATAATTAATAATTTAAAATACATTTTTCTAATAGATTTTGTTATAGAATGATCAAGAACAAAAAAAATAATATGGAAATCTCCAGTTGTAGAGGGATTAGAAGAAAGAGGACCAAAAGGTTAAGCACTAACAACTGATGTTCTTGGGTGTAAAAACATCCATGAGAAGATATTCTAAAATCAGATAATAGGTACAATGTTATTAGGTTTAAAAAAATATTACATCTAATAGATACTAGTGAACACAAATTCCCCAAAAGAGGTAGCGACACTCAGTTATTCGAAGTTGTCTTGGTCATCTTTGGAGGAAGAAATTTATTACTTAATGTCCAACAAAACGTAGGAGACGACTGAAATACCTAATGGTAAATGATCACTAATGACTAAATGGGTAATTTTTTTATAAAATTATGTGAAATAAATATAAGATATAAGATAAAGTTGGTGATGAATGGATTCCAATAAGAGTAAGGAATCAATTTCTCTAAAGTATTTTCTTTGGTAAAAAAGAAAAGTACTATCAGAATAGTGATGATAATTATGACTTATATGGGTAATAATTAAAGTATATAGGTGGTAAAAATTAATTTCTTCATAAATATTTGAATTAGGATGTCCTAATAAATTATTATAATAGTTTTGAGACCATTGGAAGGTGGGATATGTTTCAAATTTCAAGTTAATCAGAATTTTTGACCCTTTTATACCTGCAGAATGTTTCACAAGGAGAAAAATTGATCATTTGTATTTTTATAAGATTGGAAATTATATAATATAAATTTTCCACTAAGAGTTTGTTGTAATTTATGTTGGTACTTATGAGTAACTTAGTATTGAGTGGTAGTTTTTTTCCACAACACTCTATACTACTGGTGTAAAAAAATTTGGTCAACTCATGGTTCAACCATTCGATCATTGTATCTATTTTTCAATTATATATTCCTAATAAGAATCCCCCTTATACATTTATAGATTTTTTTCATGATATTTGGTATATAGGTTAAATTGTTTCACGTGTGACTCCTTCAATGGTGTCTGATTAAATACATTTTTGATGACCTCTAAGTTGGAAGGGGCCCCTGGGCTTGGTTATACCCGTACATGAGAATATTAACTAGTGTCTCATTTAAATCTAAAAAGTGAATTCCCACTTCTATATCATGGGGCTAGTACAGGTTTTATAGAAATATATATTAGATCATTTAAATTCCAACAAACACTTAGTGGAGTTCAAATCCCAAGATACAAATCCATGCCTCGCTTCTATTCTTTTTCTAGTATTACGCCGTTATCACTGAAAAGAGATTCCATCCTCAAACTTTTGAGTCCTTAAATGTAGTTTAAATTTTTACCATATCAAATTCCTCTTAATTGAATGATCCCCGATTATATAATTGGAAAATATGAATTAGGGTCATATGTTGTAGTTGTTATAGACAATGTACTGGTGTTCTAGGTCGACTACGACATTATTTATTAGGATTAAAAACCCTTTATATTTTCATGTTAACATTGATGGTACAAATACTAGAAGATTGTTCCTATGGTGGATGCGCTGTATGAGTGGAACCATATGGTTACATGGTAGCTCTAGGTTATGATGTATTAGGTGACTAAAAATATCATGATCAGGTTACCTTAAGTATATTAAGATGTTATATTGTTTCTTGATAATACTTACTCTTTGATATCATTCTACCCCATGTAATATTATCCAATAGTTTCATAAGGACCAATACCAAGTTTTATCCATATAGAGGGTGGTGGAAAATATTTAATCCCGTAAAAGGAAAATGATATACAATTAATCTATATCAACATATCAAACGGGACCCCAAATACTCAATAACGAGGAGTCGATCTGACACATTATGATGATACACCTTAATGGTATTTCTGGCATTGATAAATTGAGGCACCATTTTAAGGTGAGATACATGGGAAGTAACTAATGTGAATGGAACCATAATTTTATTTTAGGTAAATGAGTTTTTCTACTGAAAAATCATTGAAGGATATATATCCTAAGGATATTTTGTTCTGCAAAATAGACCCTCTACTATGGGAATTGATGACATATTATAAATCCTATAAGGTGAAATTCATATTCCTTTAATTGGAAATGTTGAGGCATCCTTAGAACTTGAATTTGAAACTAGACCTATGGAGTTGGGGATGCACATTTAGGAGTTGTATATACTAATCTTTCCTAGTGACTAAGGGATTACCATCACTGGGAGGGTTAAAGACATGATAGACTCTAGAACACATGATTGGGTTATGAACTACACTATATATGAGGAATCAGATGCATGCATCTACCCAAAACTAATACATCTTTTATTTTATTCCATATAATAATTCAATATATAACATTCCCTAATATAATATTCTATACTCTATTTAATGATAATTGGAGTCATCTTAGTGGTGTATTAGTCTCATAAGTATGTTATTATTGTATTTTAGAGGATTTAACTATGTGGTGGGGGGGGGTCCCAATAAGGTGTAAGGGGATATATCCCCTGAATTGAAGATGATTCAGAATGAAAAATTGGACGGCTATCCATCCATTATTCCTTCTATGATGTTGTTCCTTATACAGTCAAATATTGATCCTTCAACATCTCAGACCAAATGCTGATTTAGGGAAATAAAGATGTCCATGTGCTTCATTCCTAGTCAAAGTGTTTTGTTTTTAGGTCTATCCTTGGTTTCTTCCATCTTAATATGTATAATAAAACTAATATTCACTTAATGTACATTTTACCTCACTATAAGGGTTTATGGTGAGTTGTGAGGACCTTAAAAAGGGTATCGTAGGTACATAACAATCCTTTAATTAAATGATTATTGAATCTACAACAGATGGAGTACTTATTACTACTATTTCCACCAATACCTACTATCAGAGTGGGAATCAGTGCATGGTTGTTAAAAAAAAGGATGATAAAAATAGTTTATTGTGAACACAGTTCAATTATTCTCTCATTCTACTAAGAATGTTCTTTCAAGACACAATCTATGGTCAATCTCAAGGTGTACACTCACATACAGTGACTTCCTATTATAACTCTTTATAATCTAACCAATATAAAATTACAAAAAATGATATATTGAGTGTTTGATTATAAAATTAATGTAATATAATATAATTTTAAATGAAAATTTAAAAATATAGAGGAAAAATACAAGACACAATGAATTTAGCAGAAGAAAATGGTTTCTCTTGGGGGTTAATAGTGATTTTAACATTTTTATGGAAAATATATTCCTAATTTTTTATTCAAATACAAATATCAAGACCTATAACTCTAATACAATCATTTTAATTTTACTAACCCATATGGAGTCCAATTTATTTAGTAACAGTATCTTCAACATCAATACCAAATATATATTGCATAGTTTGAATGACCTAGATACCAACAAAATGGAAAATTGTAGAATATGGATGAGAAAAGATTATAGTAGGTAATGTTGGGATACTTCACAAAATAAAAAGTTTAATCATTACCCTAATCTTATAATAAAATATGAAAAATCATTAAATTATAATAATCTCAAGACACTTTCACTTTCCCCCCTCAAACAATAGTGAGGTGTAGTTATCCACAAACATAGAGATCAATTATGTATGGTGGGGGAGAACAAAATAAAAATGGGAAAAAAATATAGAAGAAGAGAGATAATAAAATACATATAAAAAATAAAAAACTATTAAAAAAATGAAAAATCTACCTTATCCCTATGAAAATGGGTACCCTTTAAAATTAGAGAGGACGTACAAGTTTATAAGTAAAGGGGTGTGAATTTTTTGACTTCAAATTAGTTCACCATATGTTATCATGTGGTATCCACCTTAAATGATGTATCTTGGAAAATATACATTTTTTAATGTTGTTGTTATTTTTATTTTACATTCACCCTAGAAATATCAGATTTATTTTACATATAATGAATGATTTATGACTTATTTACTACAAAAATTATTATCTCCTAGTGAATATTTGAATTCTAATGATGTTTCATCCAAATTATTTGGTTTCTTAAATTAATGATAATAATGAATTATAAAGTCAATTAACTTGTTTACATGCCTATAATATTTGACTATGTGAAATTTCACTTCCATTAGGTTGGCCCTTTTAGTGATATATGACCATATTTTAAATTATCTGTAGTTGGGCATAGAAATAGAGGCCCAAATTGTGAAATGGTTTGGGGCCTAAATATGATAGATTTAACTTTGTATCTAGTTGAATGAAATGAATCACAAGATTTTTTAAAGCCTAAAAATTTTATTTTATAATTTAAATTAGTTTTTTAAAATTTATGGTTGAAATAAAAAATTCAACAAAAACATTTTAAAATCTGAAATTTGTCCATTTTAGAAATTAAGAACAAATTAATACTAAAACAATTATGATGTGACATGTTCTCTTAAAATAAAACTATGATTATATAAAAACATTTAATTAAATTATAAAATAATATAAAATATTATCTTTATCACTACCCCAAATTAAACCTTTTAAATATCTAAAATCACCATACATTCAAATCAAAATCTACATAACAATGTAAAATGTGAAAAATCCATGATATTTTCCATAACATAATTCCTTTATTTCTCCAATATGAAATAAATTTTGCACTAATTTTTATCTTCCATATATAAAGTATTTATACCAAAAAAATACATTCAACCCCAAATCACACCTACCTCAAATGATTTTTATACCACTATTCACTCAATAGAAACTAAAACTGACATTAAAATCATATTTGTAAAATGAATTCACCACCGTAGGCTAGTGAAAATTCTCATATCTCTTTGGAAAGATACATGAAAATATTTTCACTTGATTTATAGTTGTTTTTTGTCTTAGGTTTGTTTGGAAAATCATTTAAAAATTTTAGGCAAAAGCTAGGATGTTGAACTCTTATGTACAATGTATGAATATTCATGTGAAAACCCAAGAAGAACGTCATTTATTTCCATAAAAGCATGAAACACATCAAAAAAACCATTTTATGACATGGGAAATGAGTCATGCAGTGATTAAAATGAATGATTTCATCCATATTTACATATTTCATTTTTTAGTTTTTTTATTTTTAATTTTATTTTATTTTTTTCTATTTCTTCACTAAGGATTAGCTGATAATTAAATATAATTAATAAATGAAAAACCATGCACATGATTTTTGAGAGAGGCATGAATATAAAAATTATGCACAATGAATTATTCTTGATCACATCCTTTTTATATTTATTCAATTTTTTAATCAATATTCAATATTTTAGAGGAGAACCGAATGATACAAATAAAGCACAGTGAAATGATTACTCATTCCAAATTCTCATTCTATTCAATGCGCAATGTAATGATAATAACCAAAAAACATCAAAAAATAATTAAAATCGTAAATTACATGAACATAATTCTTTTCTCTCACACCCAAACATAAAATATTCATGAAAAAATACAAAGAGTTCGGGTTGGTAAGAAAAAACATCTTGTAATGTGGAATAAAACAAATACGAAAAAACCACTTTTATTGGGGAATAAAACATATATTTGTTAAAAAGTGTAAATTTAATGGGAAGGTCTGAAGGTAATGTTTTTCTTGAAAATTAAATCCCTAAATCATGTAAAAATATCCATGGACTCTATAGCATTGGAAGTGAAAAATAACATGTAATAGTTCTTACAAAAAATACATTTTTCTCTAAAGAATATATAGGTATTATAATGAAAATTTTCAAATAGTTCAAAATATCTCTTAGGATTTGGAAAATATTTTTAGTTATTGGTTCAAGGGAATGGATTTAAAGAATTAGTCAAACTCATAACAATTATTGAGAATTGAAGTAAAAAAAAGATTTCACATCAAAAAAATTTAAAATGGATTTTTTCAAAAATCATGTCAACTCTCTAAAAATAAATTAAAGTGTATATAATTATATGAATATTAATTTAAGTTCAATTTTAATAAAATAAAAAATAATAAAATACACATAAAAACAATTAATGTGGTTTACACTTCCCTCATACGTAGATTTATCCTGACCTCATTTTAGCTCAACAAAATAAAAATATGGGCCAAAAAACATAGGAAAGGAAAGATTCAACTTAAATTTATTTTTCAGAGAAATATTTTAGTGAATCTCCATGTTACTTATAATTATACCTTTAAGGAATGAAATAAATAAAAACATAAAAAATTAGTAAAAATAAATATAAAGGGAAAAGTGGGTAGAACATAGTTTGGTCCCCCCATGTAGGTTTGTAACAACCCATGTAATTATAGAATAATACATTTTCATATGTATTAATATTTTTTTATTTCATATTAATTTTATTTTAAAGGGGTCACTTTGTGGGATAGAGTACCCGACATGCAACCATAGGTTTTTATGAAGTCTTACGTTACATAAAATAATGAGTTTTACCGAAAAATAATTGAACAATAATATTATTATTTTAAAAAAAAGTTAAGTACTTGACATTGTATTGGTAGGAATGAAAAAAATTAACTATATTATTATTTTAAATATTTATTAAATTATTATAAATTTATCCAATAAATTTTAGAGGCAAAAAATGAGAATGAATCCAATTTTAAGTATAAAATACTCCAATTTTCTTAAAAGGAATTTTTACCACATTTTGAGGGAGAACCCTTTTTAAAAATAGTTCTTTCTCCTTTAAAATGATCTATATGATAAAGTAAACTTATTATTTAAAACTTTACATCAATTTTTTTTGTTATTTTTCTTATAGAATTCAATTTTTAATGAATTGTGAAAAAATGAATTTTAATTCAAAATTGCCTTTTCGTCTAATTTATTTACATATTTATATGGTACATTTAATTAGTTTTAAGTTTAATTGGATTATATTTTTATCATTTAATACAATTATGTTCATTATATGTAATTTAACATTTTAATAGGAAAAAAAACATGTCAATCTTTTGATAGTTTTTACTTCGTAAAAACTTTTTTTTTGGTTTTAACAATGAGAATTAATTTTAAATTAATTTCTTCCAATTATGTGTTTTGAATTTGGAATGTTGGATTCCATATTTTTAATCATAAGGACCAAATTATGTAAATAAGTACCTTTTATTTTTGGTCATTATGAATAGTAACATAAATAATTATTTTTATTTACCGTGCATAAAGGGTAAACGAAGTAAATAAGGGCAAAAAAATAATATTATAATAGTATAGAAATACCCTAAAATGTGTAATAATCCTATTGGATGAGTTATGTCGGACCATGAGCATCTTTAGGAAATACCATTGGTATTTGGGAGCCACTTGGGTGTGGAAATGATATTTTAAAATAATTAATTTAAATTAAAGTGAAATATGACATAAACATGTATCTTTTTATTAAAAAAATTTAAAATAAGATTATATAACTGATAAATTTTAATATAAATAGTAATTTTAAATCTAAAAATAATTCTTCATAGTGTTTTTTATTTATAATTTTTAGACATTAAATAAATAAGTTTATTGGTGACATAATGATGATGTTGTGATTACCTTATTAATGATAGATTCTAATAAATGATATTAAAAATACGAAATTAAATTAAATTTGAACATTTTAATTCCATACACGAATTTTTTAGAAGATATTGAATTTTGAGGGATTTTTTAATTCATTTTTTCAAATGAATCAATGTGTTATGACTTTATGAAAATTCAATTACTAAATAGTGTCAAAATTGACATAAATGAGTTGTAAAAAAAACTATTTTATTAAATGATATAATAGTCCTAAAAATCTATGATTTGTAAAAATGAAATATATAATGTTAAAAATGTCATTAAAGATCCAAATTTTTTCTATTTTCAATTTTTACTAACTATTGTAACCATATATTAATAATATACAAGAAGACATGATATCTTTTAATGTTTTTAGCTAGTGGTAAAATATAAAAATAAGGTTAATTTTGTGACGTAAACTTCTCTAAAACCCATTGGTTGAGAGGATTTAGACCCATCCTAATATTATAATCTAAATATATCACTTTGTAACTATTATAATTCTATAATAATTTTATAATGGAATAATATTTCAAGACTTTCCTAAAGTTCCCCTCCTACCTCTTATAAAAGGACACCAACTCTACCCATTTACTCAGACCACTCAAGCCCATTAGATCATCCAAATTATGATAAAATAATCTCTCAACATCCCAAACTTCCTCTTAGAGGCCAAATTGTTTGAGGAAATACATCCTAAGGAGACCTTTGGTGAAAATCAAAAGGAGATAATCGAAAAATAGGTATTTTTTAATCACCTCTTTCAGAATTATTTTCTTCTCCTACTTCCACTTCTTATGTAATTTTTATACTAATTTAATAAATCTATTGTATTATACATGGTAATATGTTATGAAAATTATGGGAAAACCTTATATCTGCTTTTACCCATCCTCCAAATAACAATATCACCATGCATTCGTATATACGGATTACCCTCTCCACGATATGGTTTAATCTGTAATTCAACAAGACTTAATTTGGATGGGTATAATAATGCATATGATGGATTAAAATAATGAATATAACATTTTAATTACTATTTATTATTAATATAACATCCAATTATATACCGTTTAACCATTAATTGACTGATATCGACAGTCATGCGTACATACGACCTACTGTCTCCACGATGTAATGAAATTTATTCTACATGATATTAATTAAACCATGATTATATACATGAATGTAATTAAAAAATATGATATATATTATATTTATAATTACTCAAATATTATGTAATTATAATTTAAAACATACCATTATGTTTTCTATAGTGTGAAAATACAATAATTTCATTTAATAAATCATGTACTACCAAACCATCAAGGTGATATGACTCATTCATTCAATACATAGAAATTTTAATCCATGTAATTGATGAAAATATCAAAAATATATAACATATTTATTATACTATAATTATAATATACTTATGAATAATTTAGTTTTAATTCCTTTAACATGATAAAGAAATGAATGTTGTGTTCATGCATTCATACGACCTACCTTCTCCATGAAAAGTGCATTTAATTTATTATCTCCAAATGTTATGGAATATTAAAAATACATATAATAAGGATATATATTATATTTAAATCATTAATAATATTATGGAGATGATTTACTTTTCACAACATAGACAATTTACATTCTATAAATTTATTTTTTACCCTAGTACCAAATTTCAAAAAAATGATCAATATGAACCTAAATAATTATTTTTTATGACATGGTAATAGTTGATATAAAAGGAAGAATAAACATGAAAAAGATTATAAATAAATTAGAAATTAATCTATGTTTATTATTCCTGAATACAAATAATGAATGAGAAAATTCAGATTCGAGGTAAGGGAACTTCTTAAACCAATTTCTATTCCTTGAGTTGATCTTCTACTACATAAATATTTCATTCTATGATTATGTGAGAATTTAATATTGATATCATATATTTTATTTATTCTATACTTATGGTGATTTATAGTTAATACATATAATTGATCTATTTTATTAAGAAAATGATATTTTTAAGGTAATTTCTAAACTCAATTTCCACCTATTGGGTTTTACGCATAATTCATTAATTATATTATGACAAGACTATGTGTGGAATCACTATTTAGTTTTTTATGTAGTAATTTCCACTTCCATTTGTGTGGATAAACTGAATCTACACATAATCACCCCATCGATAAAATCTAACTTCATTTATATGAACTTTGTAAGGGAAGAGTTAACTTAATCTCATTTCATAGAGTTGAATATCCATGTCATTAGGTTTTTTTTCTTGAATATTTTTGAAAGTAATATGATTATTTTATAATCAATATACACTTATATTGGGTGTATTTATATTTATCACACCTATTTATGTCATTGATTTATCCTTAATATATGGATATTATCTTTGTAAGGGACTTCGTCTCAATCTCCTTTCATTGAGGCATATTTGGATTTATATACGACCTTATTTTAAATGGTTTATAATCAACTTATTTCAGTTTTAATTTAATTCAATGGTTTTCAGAAGGAATATTTTTTTACAAAGCATTTTAGAAAATGGAAAATGGAATTTTTATTTTTAATGTACGTGGTGACAATGAACTTTCTTCCGCCACATGCATTATTTTATTTTTGGATTCCTCTAAAATTCATAACATTTTAACAAATAAAATTAAATACCATATTAATTTTTAGGTATTTTTGTATTTAAAATGGTTTATAGAATAGATTTATTATATCAATATATTTATTGAAATGTGGAAATATTATTTTTTCTTTATGTGTGTTCATATGTTATGATTATGTTACAGTTCATTGGAATTTCTTATTTATAAGGGTGTTACCATGATAAAATGACAACGGGTGAGCCAATGTTAACTCTCCAATTCATTGGGTAACATGATGGAGGTAAACGTTAATGATTCACCAACGTTATTTAGAGAATATACTATGATGGGTATTCCAAACGTAATCATGAAGGTTACTCCCTATGTGGATTTGAAATCTACAATATATTTATGTACTAGATGACACAAGTTTCCCTTATGATTTATAATTTATGTTATTTATTCATAAATCATATGATTTACTGAGGTATGTTAAAGAGATACGGTTTATGAGTAAAAATTATGATTTTATTGATTTTAATGGTTTCATGGACTAATGTTTTGTTTCCTCATTTTATATCCCTTATTGAGATTTTTATTCTCAACCCATGTTTTTGAAATGTTTTACACATGGTATATGTAAGGGTAAGATAATGGGACAATTCATGATGATTTTTATCAAGAAAATAATTCTTGTTTTTTATAGACTTTTGTTATTGTGAAAAATGTGATACAATAGAAGTGTATACATTGTAATATTTGAAATGTAATTTTATAGTTATGAACTAATTCTCTAAAAATATTGGCATAAAAATATCCTCAATGTGAAATAAAGTAAATTCATGATAAAAAATCAAGATTTTGTAATGGTTAAGGAAGGGTCCTTACAAGGTGCCTATTTTTTATTCCCCCTAGTCTGGCAATGATAGTTGAATCAGCCATATATGATGGTGGATGGAGTTTCTTTCTTAGATGTAACAAAATATAATTTATCTAAATATCCATGAGTAGATTAAAAGAGGGAGAACCACCAATGAATGGAAAAATATCCACAAATCCTAGAATATGTAAAAGAATTAATTTGAGGTGCAGAGGGGGAGGGAATGGAATTTAGAGGTTCTTCCTGTTTGGTTCAGTTAAGGGAGCAGTTTATAATGGTATAGAAGTTTGTAAAATAGCACGTGAATTCCATTTTTCTTTAGGTTCATCACATAATTTTAAAATTTATTTCATTCATTTTAAAAGTTCCCTCAAATACACTAATTTACATATTGAATGGTTAATGAATTCTCTCCACTATATAAGAGACTTCTTGGTCTTGTTCAACTAAGGACTACAATAGTATTACTAAATCAACAAAATAATCAAAAGGGAGATCATATTTCAATTCATAATTAATAATTTTGTTATGAAAGTATTGTTATTAAATTTAATCTCCCTCAAAACATTCAACTTTAAACTCTTTTTCATTATTCATGGTTTCTATGAATTCATTTTTCGAATAGGGATGTGATGTTCATGTAATGATTCAACATCACCAATATATTGTTGAAATAAAGTAGGATTTGTATTTTAAATCTTTTAAAAAAAATTTGTAGTCATTCCATCCATTTAAATTATCTTTTTCAATTTTAATGACTAGTGACACTACTTGCTTCCTTGATTCTTCTATGTTCTCCAAATTTTGTTGAAGCATAAGGAATTTTTTTTCATTTGGAGAGATAATTTGTTCCATTCAGTGAGAGTTTTGATGAATTTAAATCATTAATGTATCATACATAGTGGAATCACCATAAAATTCATAGACATGGAAATAATTTGAAATATTATCATAAAAATCCATCATTATCTGTGAAATGAATGATATGTAAAAAATATATTTTTTTTGATTTTTTGAAATTTATGAATTATTTTGTTTTTTATGAAAAATTGTGTGTGAAAGATCTATGAATTCTCCAAAACGAAAAAAAACCCTGGGAATGGGTTTTTCACGAACTACTATTCAATTAATTTATTATTCTTTTAATAATTATAATAGCAGAACAAGATAGGTTCGATCTCAAGGAGGCTTCTCACACACAAAATCTTCTATTTATCACTATTAATATTATAACTAATATTAAATTACTAAATTAATATAGATGGGGGGGGTTTGATTATGAAATTATTATAATATAATAATAAACTATATAAATGGAAATTCATTAAATAAATAAAAATAGATGAAATGAAAAAATAAATTAGGAGAATAAAATTGTTACTCTTGGGGGTTCATAGTGATGTTATTATTGTTTTCCTAAATAAATTCCTCAATATTTTATTCAATGTAGAGATCAAGAACTATCATTCTAAACCCTGTCAATCAATTAGTATTACTCTATATTGAGAGCATTTCAATTAGGAGTAATCTATTCCACATCAGTGCATAAAACAAGATCTATTGTTGGCATAAATTAGATACTAATGAGAAGGAAAATGAGTAAATTGGGAGGAAGAAGATAATAGTAGTTAAAGTAATGTAACCTTACTTCACAATAAGTTTAATAATTATGAAAATATTAGAATGCAATTTGAGAAATCATTAATTAGAAATAAACTCAAACAATCACCACTATCCCAGACTAACAACATCATGGGATTGTTCTCCACAAAATGAGGATAAAAGATGTATGGTGGGGGAAACAAAAATAGAATAAAAGATAAAAGAATGGATGAATATGAGAGATAATATAATATATATTTAAAATAAAAACAAGTATTATAAAAATTAAACTCGACCATATCCCCCAAAAATTGGATATCCTTTGAAATGGGTGAGGATGTACAAACTTATAAGGAGAGGGGTGTAAAATATTTGGCTTCAAATTTTTCACAATATGTTCGTCTGTTGTTTCCCAATTAAATGACTAAATTTTAAAAAGGTAAAGTATTTAAATTTATTCACCAATTTTTTATAGTGACATGAAAAATATATGATTTAATGGTAATATTATGACAGTGTTATTGTATATTTAGTCTAAATAATTATTGAATCCTCCTGACTATTTAAATTTCAATGGTCTACCTTAACATGAATTCATGGCATTGAATGAGGTATAATCAATTATGACCATTGTTAATGAACATGATACACAACCTATTTTTAATTTCCATGTTGAATTATAGCTCTATTATAGTGTCTATGTTATTATATATTGTCTTGTATTTATAATTATCTAGATCTATGCATAAAGTTTTTAGTCCCAAAGTGTGAGCTTGTTTTGGGAATCAATATGTGGGATCACATTTGGATTGAGTTGAATAATGTAAATTCTAAGTTGTACATAATCCTAAAAAATGAAATTTCATTATTTAAATTAGTGTTTAAATTGTTATGGCTGAAATAATAATAGAAATTAATATTTTTTAAAATAAAAAAATATTCCCAATTAGTAATTAAGAATAAATTACAGCTAAAAGCTAAAATTTTGATAGTTTCCCCGATATTGACACTATGATATGATATGAAAATTGAATTAAAGTATAAAATATGAGAAAATATTTGCTTCATCACTACTCCCACACTACACCATTTCAATCCCAAGAAATCATCATATATACAAATTCAAAATCTATATAATAATAAAAATTGAGAAAACATCCATGGTATTCTCCAAAATATATTTCCATCATGTATCCTGTTTGAAAAAAGTTCTCTGATTTTCATCCCTAAATTTTAAATTCATTTAACCAAAAAATATCTCTATATCCTAATTACACCTACCTCACATTGATTATTATGTCACTTTTCAAAAAAGTTAAATTAAATCTGTATTTTTTATCATATTCAAAAAATTCATATATCACCGTAGGCTTATGTAACTTCTCATATCTCTATAACATGATACATGATAATATTTTCAATCATGAGGGCTTTTTTATGGTGATTTATTTTTCTTAGGTTTGGTGGGTAGAATTAATTAAAAGTGTTATGATAGAAATAGGTAGTTGATCACTTAAGATCAATTCATAAATACTTAAGTGGAAAGATATGATGACCCTCACTCAATTCCCCCTAAATGTGAAACACAAAATCACGCCATTTTTATAACAAGGTATAAAAGTCATGAAGCGATTATAGTGAACGATATCATAGAAATTTTCCATTTTGATCTATTTATTTTCAATTATTTTCAAGGAGGATGAGATTAAAATTCAATAAAATCAATAAGTTAAAAACATTCACTTAATTTTTGATAGGTACACGAGTCATAAAATTAAGCACAATAAAAAATTCAATATCATTATCAATTTTTTCTATTCCTATTTTTTTCTTTTATTTCATTTTTTAGAAGGAAGACCAGATGATGAAAATAAAAAATATAGAAATTATGAATCATTCACAATTCTATCAATATCTACTATAAAAAATTATGAAACAAACCATACCTAACTCAATAATAAAACACATACAAAGAAAAAAAAATACAGAACCTTCTATCACACTCAAATATGAAATATCTATTTAAAAATAAATAAAGATAAGGTAGACAAGAAAAACTCATATATTAATTTGGCTTAAACCTATTTGAAAATTTATGGATTCTATTGGATAAACTTGTGAATGTTGAAGGGAAAATCTCTAGTTAAAATGTGCCTATCCGGTAAAATTCGCCAATTATATCACAAAAATTATATGAATTCCAAATATTTAGAATGAAATTATAACAAGTTCTCAAATATAATACATGATTCTCTAATTAAATTGTTGGTATTAGGAGTAATATGTCAAAATGTTATAGAATACCTTTGAATACTGGAAAATTATTTTGTGTCAATTTTAAACCTACATTGATTTAAAAAATTAATCAGACTCATAAATATTCCAGTGAATCAAGTTCAAGGAAAAATTTTCCACACCAATAATCATTTAAAATTCCTTATTTCAAAAATCATCTCAACTCTTTCAAAAAAAAATTATGTGTGAAAAACATACGAAAAATATAGAGAATTTACACATAGACATATAAAATAAATAAATAAATAAAAACATACGAAAAATATAGAGAATTTATTTGAAAGGTAAAATAGGATATAATATTGTTTGTAACCACATGTGGGTTCTGTATTTTTACTACCCCAAGTTAGGCAGTTGTAGCTTGTTAACCTGAATATGAATTAGTATAAGCATTTTTCTTAGAAACCAATAAATATTATTTATCCCTATCGAGATGGTATGTGGAGTATGATAAAATCTATAATACTAAATGTTGTATTGAAATAATATAGATACTGAGCGAAGTATCTAATAATGCTCAAAATACAGGAGGGGGGGGGGGGTGAATTGTATACTTTTAGAAATACCTTTGGAACTTTTAAAGATGAGTATGTTTAACAAGGTTAAACAAGGTAATTCACAATACCTCAAGTTCTACACACTTGCTAGATTCTGGAAATATGATTATGATAAAGTGATTCCGAAAAAGATGGTTCCAGAAAATAAAACATAATGAATGTTTAAAAAGATAATGATTCTTCCTTAAAGAGTATAGAATCTTACTAATTCAAAGTATACCAGTATAAGGATGTATAAGATAGTTATACTTTCCTCAACAATGAAAAAGTAGCGGAAAATTTGAAACAAACCAAGTAACAAGTAATAAATCTTTTCACCCAAAGAGAAGGGTATCCAACAACCTTGGATAAAGGTCCCTTGATTTATACATTCAAGAATGTCTGTCATACCCACACCAGGGTAAGCCCTCGATATGATGATTAGAGATTGTCTTATTATCCCCAAAAGCCCTCAAATTAAATTTAGTTGGCACCTCTATCTTCCTCAAAAAGGAAGTCCTCTAATTTTAAGGAAGTCGGCACCTCTATCTTATTATCCCTAGAAGTCCTCAAACATTAAGGTAGTAAGAACCTCTATCTTCCTATCCCCAGAATTCCTCGAATGTAATCATAATCATTCAGAGTCACACGAAGAAAATCTGATCAATCCGTTCAGTACACACTAAGAATGAGAGTCTCTCTCTAGAAAAAACTTCAACAGCATGTGACCTCTAGATACATAGAAAAGTTCATCAATGTTGTGAGCTCTTTCAAATGTGCTCCTATTTATAGGCAAATCTCTAACGGTCAGCTCCCTCCTCCAACGGTCATATTTTTACAAGAATTTTGGAGGGACTTGTACATGTGTCACTCAAAAAACGATTATTTAGTAACTGAATTCATGACATCATTTTATCAAAAAAAGTGTAAGAAAAAATATGGTGACATAACCAAAATCAAATGTTCGTAATGTAATTGAATAAAAGATGAAAGTCTAACCAAAAACATATTCGGTGTCTATAATACAAGGATATTCAGATTCTGTTTTCTAAGGAATTCAAAATTTGAACTCTATTGAATTCCGAAGTGTAAATTTCAAGGAATTTCAGAATCTGGATTCACAAGAATTCTAACATGAACTTACAAAGTTCTAAGTCAGAGTTCATGAGAATTCAGAGTCACAACTTATAATGTTCAGAGTTATAATTCATTAGAATTCGAAGTCAAAACACATAATAGTTAGAATTCTGTATTCATAGAACTCATAGTCATAACTCAAAAGTGTTTGGAGTCTGAATTCAGAGAACTCGGAGTCAGAACTCATAAGATTTTGGAGTCTGAATTCAGAGAACATGGATTCTGAATTCAGATCCTGAAAAAATAATGCTCTTTATCTATGTATTATATGATTTCAAGGTTTTAGATATGAAACTGAATTTTACACATAGAAAATATAATGAATAATGAAAAAAATTGTATGAATAAACATCTTTGCGGGAGGAAAATTTTCCTAATGAAAGTAAAACACAAGGTAAAATGAAACTTTCCTTGAGATAAGGTGTTTGTGATTTTAAAAACATGAGGATTGGTAAAGTCACAAGGAACCCTAATTGACTCAGATATCTCCCCAAACATGAATGAATGTAAAATTCATAAAGAAACCTTATTGACTCAATAATATCTCCATTTTTGGAATGAAAAAACATCCTTATGAAAAAGAATATATGGAATTAGAAAATATTTTTCTAGACTCTGAAAATAAAACTTATATCCCTTATTATATGGGAATAGTTGAATAAGAATAACCCCCCTAGTATTTGGAACACTGAGGATCATATTCTAGATTTCCAGAATGAGATTTTTCATTATCTTGATACAGAAATCTCTATAATGAAATCTCCCACTTAGATAAGCTCCCCCTTACTTAGGGATATTTCTTCTTTACTTAGAATTATTTTTCCTTTCACCCCCATTGTGATTTTAAAAAAGAATTTGAGGGAATGGAAAGGAAATTATGGTACTTGAAAGACTAGTACAACATATCCAAAAGAAAAGAAACCAAAAATTTCATTATGATTAGAAATAATTATTACAAGGAAGAAAAATACAACAAAATACCGTATTGCACAACTTTTTCTAATTCAAATAATTTTTCTTGGGCTTTTTATGGAGTCACATACTTCTTTCCAGGGGTTTTAGGTAAGGGTTATACCAAGAAAGATTTTGGTACTATGATACTCTCAGATTCTTTCTCAGTAGCCTTCAAAAGATATTGAACAATATTTGCTTCATTAAACTTCTTCTTTTGCTTCTTTTCTTTCTCTTCCCTTTCAAGATACTCATCTCTCTTCTCTTTCATGGATATTGCTTCAGTAGGGTTGAGTCTGAACTTATGCTCCCCTTATTTTCTATTCTTCATATCTTCCCTCCATTTTTCGACAACATCATCTAGATAGGCATTTTGTATCTTAGGTTTTGGAGGTGCGGAATGGGATTTCTTAGCTTTTTGGGTTTTCTCTTCCTCTTATACTTCCTTCAACTTACTCTTCTTTCCTCTCTTTATTGATGATTCAGGCACTTCTTATTTCATTGGAATACCTTCATCTTCTTCCCTTGGTAGTTCATAAAATTCTCCTAAGTCCTTAGATAAACCACTGTTCATCCTTTTCAGAGTATCATCAATAACTAGCATAACTTTATAGTTCTTGGGCTTCGAGCTGGATGGGATTTCAAAAGATTCTAAACACCAAACAATAAACTTAGAAAGAATGTACAAATACATAATTATCTGATCCTTCAAGTTTCCATTCTTAATATTCTCAATCATAATGAGAATATTACTAACCAAGTTGACCTTCCTCAGGTTCACCATAAAATATAGGATGTACATGTCACTCTTATTCAATGTGTCCTTATCACCTTTTCCTGGAATGATAAATCCTTGAACACATAATTCAAGGATCTGATTATTTGTAGAAAAGTGGGCGATCTTCAGAGTCATTACATATGTAAGACAGAGGAATTACATAGCTTTCACCTTAACAAAACTTCTTTTAACATCTGACAACTTTTGAGAACAAAATTTAGCTTCTCCTTCATACAGAACTATAATAAAATTTGCAGCCTTGGTGTATGAAAGAGCAGTAATCTATCCATATATCTTTAATGAAAACTTCACTCTTCCTTCTTCTTTAAAGAAACTGACCGATTCATAAAATTCAACTAACAAATCTAGATACACCAAATCTTGTGCCCCTGGAATTGAAATAAAAACACTCACCCATCAATTCAAATTGATGTTCTTTGAAATGATTGAATCATACTTACCAAAGAAGTTCGGGAGCACCAACCATTCTCTATACACCATCCACTCCGAAATTGGATTAACATTAGACATATCATTCTGAGAGGATTCGTCTATAGACATTCAGAATTGAGAAAAATTTGAGAAGTTAAGAACATTCTTAAGTAAAGGGTCATAAATTCAGCATGCGAGAGCTTGAGATCGATTTGGGACAACCCTTAGAGAGTCCTTTATGTAGGTGTTGGAAGTGAAAATTCATCTTCTAAACTCAATCCAATGGCTGAAAAAAGTTTTGATTAAATCTGATGGTTGACAAGATAGCTGCACGAAAAACATGATAGAATCTGATCTTTTGAGGTTTTTAAGAAAAATATTTGGATCTAAGGAAAAGAGAATTCAAAAAATTTTAAAAACAAATGAAAATACCATAAAGTAAATGATGATTAAGAAAACTTAAGAAAGGAAACATAACTTTCAGATTCCCAGGATGATTATTCATATTGAGGAAAATTAATTTCTTGAAGAACATTAGATTCTAAGAAATTTAGATTTTGAAAAAATTTGAAAATGAAAAACTTCATTACAAAAAAATTGAGTACGGAAATCTTCATTACGAAAACTTTGAGTACGAAAATCTTCATCTCAAAAATTTTATATATGAAAATCTTCATATCAAAAAGTTTTGAAAAACCGACCAAAAATTTTCATTATAAAAAATATTGAAAAAATGACAATGAAAATTTTCAATACAAAATTTTTTGAAAAACTATCCACGAAAATAGGGAAAAAATTTAGATTACGATAAAAATTTAGAAAATAATAAACTAACAAACAAATGTACTCCCCTTATGGAAATGAGCTTATTACTATAAGGAGATTTATTTCAGTATAAAGTTAATAAACATTATTACCTTATGGTTATCATTCCTAACTTTTGTTTAATGTATTAAAATCTATCAGTGGGTAATGATTTTGTAGAAATATCAGCAAGATGATCTTGTGTTTTAATAAATTGAAGAATGATACCTCCTTATTGTGTGTGATATCTAAGAATGTGACACATAATATCTATGTGTTTTGAATGAGAGTGATGTTTTGGGTTTTTTCTTAATGTAATGGAACTAGTATTATCACACAAAATGTGTGTTTTGGTAAAACTCATACCATAGTCTGTGACTGTTTGTTTCATCCACAACACTTGAGCACCAAAACTTACAGTTGCTAGATATTCAGCTTCAGTAGGGGAAAGTGATACTAAGTGTTGTTTTCTTCATGACCAAAAAACTAATGAATCTACTAAGAAATTCCAAGTTCCTAATGTAATTTTTCAATCCATTCTACATCCACCAAATTCATTATCTGAAAAACATTTAAGAACAAAATCATTTCCAGATGTATAAAAGAGTCGTAAATCCATGGTTCTCTTTAAGTAGCAAAAAAAGATTTTCCCTACCTTTAAATGAGATTCCTTAGGATTTGATTGATATCATTCATATAAGTATACTGAAAACATTAAATCTGGTTGACTAGTTATCATGTAAAGTAAACTTCCTATCATACCTCTAAAGTTTGATTGATCTACTGGTTTCCCAGCTTCATCATGATCAAGTGAATTTGAGGTACCAATGGGGGTATTTATACTCTTAGTGTTTTCAAATCCATACTTCTTAATAATATATTTAATATAAATATGTTTCAATATATAGATTCCTTCTGGTTTTTGAGAAATTTTAAAACCAAGGGAAAAACTTAAATCACCCATCATACCCATTTCGAACTCATATTTCATTAGATTCACAAAGAAATCAGTTAAATATTTCCGAGTTGAACCTAATATAATGTCATCAATATAAATTTGAACAATCAAAACATTTTTCTTATGTTTCTTTATAAAAATATTTGGATATATATTTCTCTTAACGCAATTATTTTGAAGCAAAAAACATGTAATTCTATCATACCAAGCTCAAGGGACTTTCTTAAGTCTATACAAAGCTTTGGTAGGTTTAAAAACATGCTCAGGGTTTTTTGTATCTTCAAAACTAGGATGTTGTTCAATAGAAACATCCTCTTGAACATAACCATTATGGAAAGAACCTTTCACATCCATATGAAAAAGTTTGAAATTAAATCATGCAGTAAAGTCAAGTACAATATGAATAGATTCAAGTCTAGCTACTACAACATAGGTTTCTTCATAGTCTATTTCTTCTTATTGATTATAGTATTTGGTAACAAATCTAGCTTTATTTCTTACTATGATTTTATTTTCATCACACTTATTTCTGAGGTCCCATCTTACACCAATAACAGAAGTTTCCTTAGTTATTTCAACCATGGTCTAGACATTATTCCTTTAGAATTCATTTAGCTCATCAATAAACAGATTTTATCCAATCATCATCACCTCATGCTTCATTAGTGCTTTTTGGTTCTTATTGGGAATGAAATTCTAGATGTTCTACTTCATTTCTTAAGGAACTTCTAGTCCTTACGGGTTGATTCACTTCACCAATGATACTATCACAAGGATGATTCCTTAGAAACCACTGATTTAGTTTTTGTAAAACAGGTTCATCAACATAGGGTAGGAAATCTTCTGGGGTAAATGCTTGAGAAACACTTTCTCGGGCGTCTTCCTTATCAGAAGGATCTTCTAACAAAGGTTAATAATCATTTTTTGAAAACATATCCATATATGTTGGTTGGGGTTGTTTAAAAATGAAGGGATCAGTTTCATAAAATTTATCATGTACTATTTCTTCAACAGTACAAGTGTTTTTATTGAAAACTCTATAAGCCCTACAAGTAGTGGAGTAACCTAAGAAACTTCCTTCATCAGATTTTGGTTCTAATTTTTGTATATTATCTTTAGTATTCAAAATGAATACCTTGAAACCAAAAACTTAATGTAGGAATGTCTAGGTTTTCTACCATTCCATAACTCAGAAGGAGTTTTATTATGAAAATGTCTAATAAAAACTCCACTTATAGTATAACAAGCAGTACTTACAGCTTAAACCCAAAAATATTGGAGTACAAAATACTCACTCAACATAGTTCTTGTTATCTTCTGAATAATTCCATTTCTTCTTTCAACAACAACATTTTGTTGAGGTGTTGTTGGTGCTAATAATTTAAGAGTAATGAATTTTCTACTACAAAAATATTCAAAATAATTTTTTTGAAATTCTCCTCCATGATCACTAAGGATAGTTATAAAAGGATGGTGTTTCTCATTTTTGACTTGGGCTCTAAAAATTTTGAAAATAGAAAAAGCTTTAGATTTCGTTGCTAGAAAATAGACCCACATAAATCTAGTGTAATCATCGACTAAAACAAATACATAATACTTGCCTCCAATGCTTCCAGTTTTTGTTGGACCAAAAAGATCCATATGTACTAACTGTAATGAATCAGTAGTTGAGACATCATTGACTGATTGAAAACATGATTTATGTTACTTTACATATTGGCAAGGTTAAAAAACTTTTCAAGAATCAAATATAATATCTAGTAGATCCTTAAATATTATTTTCTTTGAGAGTTTTCATAGGTTTCTATGATTAAAGTGTCCAACCCTTCTATGCCACAACCAATAATGATATTTAATTTCACTAAGGCAAGGTAAGTCTTGGATCCTAAGGACTTCTATGATTAGTGTATAAAAATTCTCTAACCTATGGGGAGAAAGAATAAACTCTTCATTGGAATTGTGTACTAAGCACTTTTCATTCATAAAATTTAAAAGTTAACCTTCATCACATAATTTAATTATGCTAATGAGGTTGTGGTTAAGACCCTTAACAAAGAAAAAATTCGAAATCAATGTTTTTAAAAGAATAACGATGTTACCTATACCAATAATTTCTCCCTTAGAATTATCTCCGAATGTTACTTTCCCTCCTTTCATCTTAATAATATTTTCAAAGAAGTTGTTGTTACCATTCATATGGCGGGAAAATCCACTATCCATGTACCAAGTATTGGGTTTGGTACTTCTTTATTTTCCTGAAAATAAAAATGTTAGACTTTCAAAACACAAAATTTCTAGGATCTAGAAATTTCAGAAAGAAAAATTTTAGGCACCCACATCTTCTTAAAAAAATAGGCTTTATGAAATCTTAAAGACTGGGTTTTGTTTAAGGAACAACTTTTTTCCCACTGTCCACCACACTGACACTTAGTGTAGAATGTATCACTTAGAGGAACAAAATAATTGTTACTAACAATTGGTTTAGAACTAGTATAACCAAATCCATAATTATTTCCTGGAGGTTGTATTTGAGAATACATCTTATAAAAAATTTTCATACCTAAGGTAAAGATTGACAAACACTTCCTCAAAGAAAAAATTTCATACCTTAGTCTAATAACTAAGTTCTTATCTTCCAAAACATTAGCCTTAGAACAAGATTTATATTTGATAACATTTTTCATAGAAATTAAATTTTCTAGATCCATAGAAAGTTTATCCTTTTCAGAATTTTCTTTCTCAATTTTTTTAAATATTTTAAAAATAAATTATTTTCTTATCAAGATCATTATAAAGATTCTATATAACATTAGTAAGTATAAAAATACTATAATTTTCCTTATCCAGCTTTTTGTTGACTTTAGAATTTCCATTCTCATGAAGCTTAGCAAACCTAGATACTTCTTCATAGGTAGGTAAAGTATCATTTTCATCAGAAAGAAATTTCTTCATCTAAAAATTCATAAAATTTACTATAATTTGCATTCAAAGAAACATTGTCCATTGATTTAGCATTGTGTACCTTAGACATTAAGCAATGATTGTCAATAAGTAGTCTGGCTATTTAACTAAGATTCTTCTATCCAGAGGATTCATAATCTGATGTTTCAACATAAGAATCACCACCACTAGCACTCGAGGTATCATTAGCTTTCAATACTTTCTTAGCTATTTCTTTGTAGTACTTCTTTCTATTTCTCTCAGAATCCTTTTCCTTTCTTTATTTTCTCTTAAGCATAGGACAATCAGGTCTTATATGTCCAGCTCTCTTGAATTCATAACATGTAACATCCAAATCATTCTTATCATTCCTTTCATTATTCTTATATCTGGATTGAATGTTCTTCTGTCTAGATATCTTGTTCATCCTTTGAGAAAGATTGGATAGTTCATTTTTTGAAGATTCACTTCCACTAGATTCAGATTTTATAAAAAAAATCTTAGATTTAGATCTACTAATTCTCTAAAGAGTCTTGTCTTTCATATGATTTGAAGTTGTAGAAAAAGAAACACTGCCATTCCCATTCCTCTTATTTACATTATCTGCATCTCTATTCATTCTAGTGTCATGTTGAAGAAGAGTTCCAGAAAATTCATCAAGAGTAATCTAAGTAACCTTTCAATTTTCATCTATTGGAGTTCTCTTGGATTCCCACTAATTAGTCATGATTTCTATGATCTTGTCCACAAGAGCTTCATCATCTAATCATTTCTCACCCATGGATTGTAAACCATTAAAAATAGTCATAAATCTCTTTTTCACCTTAAATATGGGTTCTCTATAAGGAAATAAAAAACCATGATATCTAGATCTAAGCATGGCTCTTCTTATTTCAATGAATTTTAAGTTCCAAAGTGTGTAACTTCATGTTTTTTCCAAATACAATTTTTTTCTTCACAGGATGAAATTTGTCTATATATATTTCTAGTCATGGAACAAAGCAATGTATTGTGTACCTTATAATTCAGTTGATATTATTGATTTTCTTGATTTCTGAATGTACTAACTTTCGTGTCAGGGATTTTATATCCTTGAGTAAGCATAAATTTTTTTTGACTCTAGTATTTATAATAAATGTTTTCATTTGATCTCTCCAATATTCGTAATCATTCCCATAAAAAGTAGGCGGTCTTGTTGGATTTAGATTGTTAATGAGAACCAACATTGATTCCTGCCATCTTAAATATAACTATATCCACACAAACTTGTTAATAATAAAAGTTTGTAAACAAGGAAAATATTCCTTAGCAAGAAAAATATATAACAAGAGAATAAAAAAATCAATCTAAACGTGTGAATCTGAAAATATGATTTCGATAATTAGAAGAAGATGAATTCAATTATGAATCTTATCGTGAGGGTAATTTATATTGAACCAATCATGTGATAACAGTTGTTGAGATGGTAAGTGGAGTATGATATACTGTACAATACCAAATATAGGATCAAAAAAATATATATACTGAATGAAATATCTAATAATGCACAAAATACAAGAGGAGGTTTAATTGCATACTTTACAAAATTACATTGGAAATTTTAAAGATGATTATGTTTAACATGTTTAAAAAAGCTAATTCACAATATCTCAATTTCTAAACTCTTTCTAGATTCTAGAAATATGATTCTGAGAAAGTGATTCTGGAAAAGATGGTTCCGGAAAATAAAACATATTAAAAGTTTATAAAGGTAATGATTCTACCTTAGAGCGTATAGAATCTTACTAAATCAAAGTATACTAGTATAAGGTAGTATAATATAGTTATACTTTCCTCAACAATGAAATAAAGTGGAAAAATTAAATCAAACCAAGTAACAAGTAATAAATCATTAAACCCAAAGAGAAGGGTATCCAACAACCTTGGATAAATGTCCCTTGATTTATACTTTCAAGAATGTATGTCTTACCCACACCAGGGTAATCCATAAATATGAAGATTAGAGTTTATCTTTATATCCCCACAAGCCCTCAACTTCAAGGTAGTCGGCACCTCTGCCTTTCTCAAAAAGGAAGTCCTCGAACTTTAAGGTATTCAGCACCTTTGTCTTCTATCCCCAGAAATCCTTGAACATTAAGGTAGTCAACCCCTCTGTCTTCTAATCCTCAGAAGTCCTCGAATGTAATCAGTAACATTCAGAGTCGCACGAAAAAAATCTGAACAAGTAATTTAGAACACACTAAGAATGAGAGTATCCTTCTAGAAAACTATTCATCAGCATGTGATCTCTAGATTTATAGAATAGTTCCTCAATGTTGTGAACTCTTTCAAATGAGCTTCTATTTATAAGAACAAATCCAACTATCAGCTCCCTCATCCAATGGTCATATTTTTCCTTGAATTTAGGAGGGACCTATACACTTTTCACTCAAACAACAGTTAGTTAGTAACTAAATGCACGACATCTTTTTATAAAAAAACAAGTGTATGAAAAAATAAGGTTACTTAACCAAATTAAAATGTTCATAATGTAAGAAAAATAAATGTTTGGAGTTTAAACAAAACAAATATTTGCTGTCTATAATACTAGGATATTTGAATTCTGTTTTCTAAGTAATTCAGAACCTGAACTCTATAGAATTAATGAGTCTAAACTTCAAGGAAATTCAGAATCTGGATTCACAAGAATTCGAAACCTAAACTTACAAAGTTCGGATTCAGAACTTATAATGTTCGGAGTCAAGAACCATTAGAATTATGAGTCAAAAATCAGTAGAGTTCAGAGTCTATATTTAGGGAACTCAGAGTCAGAACTTAGAAGAGTTCAAATTCTAAATTCATAGAACATGGAGTCATAACTCATAAGAGTTTGGATTCTGAATTTAGAGTACTCGGATTCTGAATTTAGAGTACTCGGAGTCTGAATTCGGATCTAGAAAATAGAATTCTCTTTATCTATGTATTATATGATTTCGAGGTTTTAGATATGAAACTGAATTTTAAACTTAGACAAGATAATGAATAATGAAAAACATGGTATGGATAAATTTCCTTGGAGAAGGAAAATTTTCCTTATCAGAGTAAAACACAGGTTAAAATGAAAATTTCCTTGAGAAAAGGTGTTTGTGATTTTCAAAACATGAGGATTGGTAAAGTCATAAGGAACCCTTATTAACTCAACATTCTCCCCAAACATGAAGTAAAGGAAAATTCATAAGGAAACCTTATTGACTCAACACTCCCAACACCCATGAGAGTATCTTGGGAGTTATAACCAATAATGAAATGAAAAAAATCACTAACCCCCAGAATATACAAACGATAGAATTTGAGGCTAAAAGGGGGTGAGAAAATAACATAGGGGTGAATGATATTTTTTTCAGTTGGAAGATTTTTGTCCACTGGTGGGTAATATAACAGAAATATGATATGGATTCTCTAGTAGTTATGGTTTAAAAAATAGTTTTAAAATGATTACATTCTTTTTTCTATCCTCCTCATGTACACCAGTGTATAGACTGAATGTCTCCCCTATTACCTCATCAATATAAAAAAACATCTTCACCTTCTTCAAATAGGGCATGTAATAGTGGTATTGAATATTTAAAATTAGTGTAAAGTATATAAATTTTTAACAAAAACATAATAATGTATCATTTAAATTAATTTTTATAAATTTACTCTCCCTAAATAAATTTATCTTCAAACTCATTTTTCTTAAGATGGGATACTAGGAATTCATTTTTAGTATAGGGAATTGGCTAATAAATTTTTTCATCAACATCACCAATGTATTCTTGTAATGTTTTTACAATATTAATTTAATTCTATCCTACCTTTCATAGTTTTTATTCCATACATAGATCATTATCTTTTTTAATCCATTATCCTAAGATACTACTAGATTTTTTACTTATTTTTACTTGTTGAAAATATTTTGAAACATCGTGGAATTTTGAACCATTTAGAGACAAATTTTTCCCATTTCGTGGGAGTTTTATTATATTTGAATCATAAATGTATCTTCCCTACTAGAATCACTATTAATGTTTTCAACAAGGCAATATTTTTGAACTTCATCAAATAATCCATCATGACCATTCAAACGAATGATCTGTAAAAGATCTCTTTATTTAGTTTTATGAAAAATATGATTTATTTTGTTTTTTTTATTAAAAAAAATGTGTAAAAGATCATATAATCCCTTAAAATGGATCCGAATGGATGAAATAAGTTTTTTTATAACAATTAATCAATTAATTTACAATTCTCCTAAGAATATACAATAGTGGGATAACCTATGGTTAATGTAAAGCATGCTTCTCCCACACACTATATTAATATTTTAAAAATTAATATTCTTACTATATAAAATTATCAAACTAAAATAGATGTGGAGTGTGATTATGAGATTAATGTAGCATGATATACATAAAAATTAAAATAAGAAATAAAAAAAATGTAAGAATGGCCCAAAAAAAATTCAGTATAAAAAATTATTTCACATTGGGTTTCATAGTTATATTATTATTGTTATTCATAATACATTACTCAATTTTTTTTAATGTTGATATCAAGAACAGTCACACAAAATCCTACCATTCATGTGTTAATAACCTACAATGATAACAATAAATGTTGGAGTAATCTCTTCCACATTAATACAAAACCCAAAAGACACTATTTAAATGACTTAGATACCAATGTGATGGAAATTGAGTGAATGGGGAAGAAATATATAGTAATTGAGAAATTGGGGGGACCACACACCCAAATCTATTTAACCATTATTTAAATATTGTAAGAAAAAAATTTGAAATCATTAAATCAAAATAAATTCAAAACACCTCAACTTCCTCTATCTAAATACAATGAGGGTTATTTCTCCCCAAACATAGAGATAAAAGAAGCATGAAGAGGCAAAAACAAAATAGAAACAATATAAAGGAAAGGAATATAAATAGAGATAAGAAAAAATATATTGAAAATTAAAATAACTATTACAACAACTATTCTCCCCCTTAATCTTTTGAAAAGGGATATCAATTAGAATGGGAGAGAAGGTAAAAAATTAAATGGATGGGGTGGAAAATTTTAGTTTCAAATATGTTCACCAAAATTTATCATGCCAAATTGATAATAAATGAACTAATTTAAAAAATTTACCTCATATAAAGTCATTTATATATATCTTTTACTTTATTTTGACTTAATTGGATGTATTATTAAAGAGTTACAATAGATGTACTTCAAAACGTTATTCTATCCTGGTGATTGTTCGAATTTGGATACCCAACATACTGTGAATTTATGGAATTTAATGATGAATAATCATAGATTTCAATAGTAAATGAACTTTCTTACCTGGAATCATATATATTACCATGTTTAATTTTACCTCCATTAAGACATCCCTTTTTGTTATATAGGTTCATATATAAAATTATCCAGAACAGTGAATATATTTTGAGGTCCAAATTTGGAGCTAGTTTTGAGCCACCTGATGCTAGACTGATCTTTGGAAGTAGTTGAATCAAATGAATCCCATGATGCATGGAATAAAATAAAATTGATTTTAAAAATTTTAATCTATGTTTAAAAAGTTGTGGCTGAAAAAATTAATTATATTGAAACACATTAAATTATAAAATCATTAAATTTTAAAAATTATGCCCAAACTACTAGTCAACGATAGAAATGTGAAAATTGACCATATAATAACTGTATGGAAGGGATTAAAAAATTCATTATGGTATAAAATATTTTACAATTTTATTTTCATCACGCCACCACATATAACCATTGCACTTCTAAGCAATCATCAAATATTCAAATCAAAATCTACACAACTATTAAAAATTAGAAAATGTCCATAATCATTTAAAAAAGTTAATTCCATCTTGTCTCTTATATAAGGAACAATTTCATTTCATTTTCATCCCTCATATTTAATTTTTTTTCAACATAAAAAATCCATCCATGGTCCAATTACACCTTCCCACAATGGGTTTTTATTTCACTCTTCACTCAAGATTAATTGTATATAGAGTTATGATCATACTTGGAAAATGAATGTATTAACATAGGATTGTGACAAATCTCATATATCCATAGTGTGAGTCATGAAAATATTTCCATCATGGGGCCTTTTTTCAGGTAATTTATTTGGCTTAGGTTTCATGGAAAAAATCTTTTAAAATTTTAATTTGGAATGAGGAGGTCTAAATATTAAGTACAAATCATGAATATTCATGTGTTTTTCAAAAAATAATTTAATTTACACTAATTACCTTATCTTGGTACAATTCAACTTATGTTTTCAAATCCTTAATGAAAATGTTCTAGAGTACAATCTTCATATATTCCATAATTCTTATAACCAATACTTTAATAGAAAAATATTCAAATTAAATTATTCTTGACTTGGTATATTAATCATTCTAATTCTTCTACGATAGCATCATAACATGATCATTATCTAGTAACATCATTTTTTTAATTTTTTTTATGATTGGTATATTGATTTACATAGTGTACCTTACCATTTAAATCATGAAAATTGTGTCCTTTTTCTCTACATTTATAACAAACTCTTATTTCCTTCAAGAATTTACTAATATGGTTCATTCCACAGTTATCACATGTGGGAAACCCTTCATTCCCTTCTACCGTTTATCCTTATTTTCCCATTCCATTCTCTTATTGGATTGGTTCTTTTGGAAGCCATAATACACAGAAAATTCTTTCTAATTGTTATTATAATAAGATACCATCTCTTCAAATGACGATGAAATTTGGGAGTCTATTTCCATTCAAAAGACAGGCCTAAACCCATTGAATAAATGACTATTATTACTCTTCAGATTATGTGAATTTATATGGTTCCAATTCCTTATTCTAGGAAAAATTTCTATACAATTTCATACACAAGATTAGATCATATAATTTTGAAACAAAATATATAATCCCAATACTAGTGAAATAATTAACTCAAATTGGAAAATATATACATAGAAAATCTCATAATCACAAACATGGTTTCTTTGGGATGTTCGTCAATAATTATTCATAATGTCATCCTTAGGTTTATGTCCCATAATCTCGGTTTTTAAAATCAATTATCAAAGGATTCTTCAAAAATTCATTTGATACCAACTGTAATTCCCTGACTTTAGAGGCCTAGAGCCAGTGCCTTATTTTAATAAATTGGCACGATTATAAGGAATCAAATCCCAAAGGACCGATATGATTTGTAGTCTTGGAAGGCCATATTACGTTCATGATTCCCATAATACATTGGGAACTAAGAAACATGGTACAATATAAAATGAAATAAACATCTTACTTTAAAGTTTATTCAATGTTTTCTTCCTCATAACCCAGGGAATATAATCAAAATAAAGGGGTGAGATCAGAGTATCACTTAGGGTTAGTAAAACAATGGATGTTATCATAAACATGAACATTAGGCATGGTGAATAATTGAAAACACATTAATTTAAAAATGAACATGAGCATAATATGGCAAGAATGAAATCTGAGTAAGTAAATCCATATAATAGATCACATGAAACATTAACATGGATATTTTACATGTTGAATAATCACGTGAATCATCAAATACTAATATCATAATGAGGGAAATTCATATTTTAGACATTCTAAAATATACAATCAAGTCCTCAACCAAAACATCTAATAATGATTAAAGCCTCATCAAAACCATATCTAAAAAAGGGAAAGGCCACAACTAAGTCTGCATCTATTTGTATCTTCAGATACACTGATGCATCAAGGGGCTATAACAGGCCCCCCCATCACATACTAAGTCCAATGCATTAATCATATGAATGAGTATAAACTAAAACAATTTATAAATTCATATTGAAACTATCATATGAAATATAAATATCTCTCCCCAATCATTAAACATAAACACTAACCATTCATAGTAATATGGTTAATGGTATCGAGATAGCACATCCACAATAAAACTAATGATAAATACTTAAACAACATATTGTATATGATATGTTATTATATAAACATGAATGAATTTACTAATTATTATTATATTCTCCTCAAATATTTAGTGTGATTTTTAAATATATTTATACCAACTATAACCGTTAATTATTTTATGGGGAGTTACTTATTTTAAAAGGATCCTTCAAAATTTCTTCTCGATAATGAATCTGGATAGAAGGGATCTTCTCAAATTCGTAACTATTTTTAAGTGCACTATATTCTCTTTTAATCCATCAATATTCTTTGAAAATAAAATATTTTATCATTATAACATATCTTGGTTAATTTCTGGTTTTATGAAAACAAACATTCCTTTCCGCATTAAAATAACTTAAATATTATCCTTAAGCTTCACTAAAATGATTTATTTCTAGATCATCTTTAGAAACAGTTTTTACATGATTTCACTTCAGTGGGGAACCATTTATGCCTCAAATATAATTTCAATGTTATTCCATTTTCTTTTCTTCTATATACATGTCCATTTTCTTATTTCAAGACAAATACAATTGATTTTCCAAAATAACTCTTCCTTCCAAAGTAAAAAGGATTTTTTTTCTCATATCACTTTGAATTTTATGTGATAAATGCCTCATTCAACACTGATTCCTTGAAATTGGTACATGTAAAGCCCTTTGATGTATCATATAAAGAGTTTATATATTCTAATTAGAATCTAAGGTATTGTGATTTTAATGTTTCAAATTTGTATGGGACACTTCGGAATGAGTAAGTATTATTTCCTCAAGAATTGTTCAATGGTATCATATCATAGTATCTTCACCTATGTAAAAATTATTTGTGGAGTCTTAACTTCATTGAAGTTTATATCTTAAGATATCATATAAAATATGTTGTTTATGGGTTATTGATTAGTTTTACTGTGGATGTGCTATCTTGATACCATTAAACATATTACTTTGAATGGTTAGTATATATGTTTAATGACTAGGGAAAGTTATTGAAATTTAATATGTTAGTTTCAATATTAATGTATATGTTGTTTAAATTTATCCCCATCTAGATGAGGAATGAATTGGACATAGTAAGTGATGGGTGGGGCCTACTATATCCCATCGATGTGTTGATAGGTCTCACGAGACACATATATATAGACTTAGACAAGGCCCTATCCATTTTAAGATATAGTTTTGGCTAAGGCATTGATAATTTTTATATTCCATTGATGAGGAATTCAGGGTATGTCGATGAATGTTTAACATATGCATTTCCCTCGTGATGATATTGGTAATTGATAAATCTTGTGATTATTCAACAATTAGAATATCCATTGTAATGTTTTATGTGATCTATTATATGGATTTATTTTCTTATCTTTCATTCATGCCATATTATGCTCATGTTCATTTTTAAAGGAACGTTTTTTTAGATATTCCCTATACCTAATGTTTATTTTTATTATAACTTCTATTATATTACTTACCCTTATTGATTATCTGATCTCACCCCTTTCACATGTTTCTATTCCATAGGTTATGAAGAAGAAAACATTAATTAATCTTTCAAGGATGTAGTTTATTTCATTTTAAATTTTATCATATTTTTTTCCATTCCCAATGCATTATTAGGAATCGTGAATGTAATTCGGCCTTCCAAGATAGGCAGACTGATCGGCCTTTTAGGATTTGATTACTTATAACCATTACAATGTATTAAAATAACACATTTGCTCCAAGCTTAAGGAATTTTCACATTACAATAAACCTCATAAGAGATATTATTTTTTAATTCAAAATTTAGGATTAAAAAAAATAATGTCCAAAAATTAAATGTCACTCAAAATATTCATCACCACAATTTTTTTCCTCAAGTAGGGAAGCTTGGAATTCATTTGATATAGGGGGAAGTGGATGTTCTGGTATATCTTCAGCCACATCATTCTATACATGATATAAAGAAAGAATTAGAAGTTAATTATATTAAAATTTATGTTTCCACCATCCCATACATATAACATCAAATTCTTTAATTATGGTTTCCATAGATGATACTATCTCACTTTCTTATATATTTTTGAAATTCTATTTAATCATACAAAATTTTGTTTCATTTTTATAGAAATTAGTTTCGTTTGGTGGTCAATTTGTTGAATTTAAATACTTAATGTCACTTCCCAAATATACTCCCCATAAAAATTATCCACATGACAATAATATGAAACATCCTCATAAAAATCCATAATGGTATATGAAATGAAATATATGTAATAATTATTTTTTTTTTGAAATTTATTATTTTTTGGTATTTTATGAAAAACATTTTGTGAAATATCATTTCCATATAGAAGATGGAACAAAATTTTTTGCAGTGGGTTTTCATGAACAATTATTCAATGAATTTCTTATTCTCTTAAGAATATACCAATGTGGACCAACCTATGTTCGATCTCAAGGTTGGTGATCACATGCATGGGCTTCCTATTGTCACTATTAATATTTAAACTAAATTAAATATTTTAATATTTTACAGATGAGGTGAGGGTTTCTTTATGAAATTCATAATATATTTATATTTATTAAAATAAAAAACCTAAAAAAATATAATACATAATAATGTTAACAAATTAAAACCTTTAATCGTGGGGTTTTATATTGACGTTATCTACATATTCAAAATATATTCCTCATTATTTTATTCCATATATAGATCAAAACCTGTCAGTATAAACCATATATTTTGATCAGCATTACCATACACTAATACATCTATAAAAATGAGTATCAACTAGCATAGAAATAATTAATCCAAACAACACCATTTGAATGACATAGTTAGGAATCAGAATAAATAAGAGTGAATGTGGAGAGAAATGATATTAGTAGAGAATGTGGAAATAACACACAACACAATCTAATTAAAAAGTGCATAAATATTAAAATAAAATATGATAAATCATTAAACTAAAATAAAATTAAAACACCTCCCCTTCAACCCTCAAACAATAGTGCGTGTTAGTACTCAAAAAACATAGAGTTAAAAATTTCATAGTGGTTGAAACACAATATAGAAAACAATTGAAATGAAATTAAGAAGAATAGAGATATATAATATAAATTAAAAATAAAAATAACAATTATAGAAACTAAAATCCACATTGTCCCCCTAAAAATGTCCATCATTTGGAATTGGAGAGGCAGTCCAAATTTATAATTTGAGGGGTGGAAAATTTTTGGTACCAAATATATTCACCAAAACATTGGTCATAGTATCCCTAAAATAACCTAATTTAGAGAATTTACCTTCTTGAATGTTTTTCCTAAATTTATATTTCATTTAACCTTTAGATATTATCCTCTTTGTCTTTTAGATGAGGTAGTTATGGTATATTTACTCAGAAATATTATTCTGTCCTGGTGAATATTTGTATTTTAATGCTCCACCTTCCCTAGAATTTATGGCCTTGAATGCTTAAGAATCATTCATGTCCATAGTTAGTAAACTTGTTCTTTTCCCACTACTCTTTTAATGTGTCTAATTTTAGATCCATTGGGATGCCCATTTCTATGATATATGACCATTTTCAAAATTTATTAAATATTATTGTAGATTTCAAGGCCTGGATTGTGGGGTAGCTTTGGTAATAAATATACTGTATTGAGATTTGTATCTAGTTGAATGAAAATAATCCCAATATTTATGAAAGATAAAGAAAATGAATTCAGAATATCAATTATAGTAGAAGATTGTGTCTGAAATAATAAAATAAATCTAAATATTTTAGGATCCAAAATTTTGCCAATTTATCAATTAAGAAAATATTACAACTAAAATGTAAAACTGTGAAAATTTTCTATATAATAACACAATATCAGGATTAAAATAAAATAAAACTATAATAAGTTCAAATATTATCTTCATTACCCCACACAATTAACCATTTATCTCTTAATAAATCAGGAAATAATCAAATCAAAATCCACACAACAGTCAAAATTGTGAAAACATTTATGATATTATCAAAAATAGAGTTCCATAATCTATCATTTATAAAGAAAAACCTCCTCTAATATTCATACCTCACATTTAAATTGTATAAATATAAAACAACCATCCATGGACCAATCACACATACATCATAATGAATATTTATTTTACTCTTCACATAAAAAAAACTAAATGTGAGGTTGTGGTCATACATTGAAAATTAATGTATCACCATTAGTATGTAAAAATTATCATCTCTCCACAGTGTAAAGCATGAAAATATTTTCAATCATGAGGTATTTTTCATGTGATTTATGGGGCTTAGGTATGGTGGGTGAAAATATAAAATATTAAATACTAGAAAGTATTAGATTAACAATAATGTATAATGCATGAATATTCAAGACAAAACCATGACTAAAATCACTCAAATAACCTTTAAATCTGAAACAAACCCCAAACTAACTTTTTACGAAGTGGTACTTGAGTTTTACAGTGATTATAATTTATAATTTAATTTAAATTTCTCTTTTTTATTTTATTTATAGTATATTCTTGATTTTTTTTCATTTCTATTAAGGAGGTTGAGATAAAAATAAAATAATATGAGTTAATTAAAAATTATTAAAATTATTTATCATAGATAAACTAATCAAAAAAATTATGAAAAATGAATAATTCAAGACCATCTCCATTTTTTCTTTTCTATAGAGTTCTTCTAATTTTTTCATATTTTTAAAGGATAATTGAATTATACAAACATGACAGAATGAAATGATGAATAATAGAAAAATCTTTATCTCACTACTTACCAAATTGATGATGCACACCTTAAACCACCCAAAAACAAATCACATCCCAATGAACACACAAAAATTCCCTTTCCCCACACATAAACTTGAAAATTCTGATGAAAAATAAAATTATTATAGGGAGATAAGGTGAAATTATCTTGTAATATGGCATACACATATAATAAAATTCATTGATTCAATGGTCCAAAAATGGTAAATATAAATGTTAGGTCTTAACGGAAAATGTGGGTAGCCAATAAAATGGCCCAATCTTATCAAAAGCATTCTGTGAACTCCAAATAATTGATAGAGAAATATCACAAGTTTTGGTTCTCACAAAAAATCTATGATTCTCTCAAAAAAGTGTGTGCATTTGGTAGAATATGTGAAAATAATTTTGAATCCCTTATAGTACTGGAATAATATTTTGATTTGGTTTTTAATGGGAATGTATTTCAAAATTCATCCAGAATTATAAAAATTATTAAGAATCAAATTTTTGGAAAATGTTTCCACATCCAAAATTATTTAAAAAATATATTTCAAAAATCATTTCAACTGTCTCAATATCAATTGATATGTGAAAAATAATATTAAAATTTATTTAACATCAATGATCCTAAATATAAAAAAAACACATAAAAACAATTAAGTAGGATTAAACTCCCCCCATACTGATATTGAACTATCCTTATTTTTGCTAAAAATATAAAAACAAGGGCTACAAAATAATGGAAAGTGAAGATAAAACATGATATTATTTTTTATCGTAAGTTATGAGAGAATATCTTATCTACTAAAACATATACCTAGAAATAAATGTGTAAAAAACATAATAAAAATAAAAATAAAGAAAGGGAAATGGAAAAAAGGATAGAACATGGCATGGACCCCCCATGTGTGTCTAAGGGTTTTGTTTCTCCGAGTTCGGCTCTGATAGTTGATTAACCCCAATACAAATGTGGATGGGGTTTCATTCATATAATCCAAATATAATATTTCGACCATCATACATGAGTATATTCCAATAGTGAGAAGCCCCCAAAAAAGAAAAATATCATGAACCCCTAGAAGATATAAAACTGATAATTTGAGGTGCATAGGGGGAGGGAAAATAATATAGGGGTTATCACAATTTTTTTCAGCTAGAGGAGTAGTGTCCAAGGGAAGTGAATAAATTATCATATGATGTGTCTTATATTATTCTTCAGTATTGATAAAATGATTCTAGAGTGATTTCTTAATTTTAAATACCATGCTCCTTTGAACTACTATACATATTTTCGAGCTGCTCAATTATCTCGTTAACACAAACTAATTATTCATCTTATTCAACCAGGGCCTATATGAGAGGTAATTAATCTACAATATAAACATATGGGAGGTAAATTTTTAATTAAATATTAGTATTTTTTAATAAAAATAATTTCTAGAAATAAAAACTTCCTTAAAAAATTGAACCATAATGTATATCCTTAACTAAGAAAATAGGGAATTAAATTTTAAAGAGTAAAGTGGATCTTAATGTACTGATTTTGCCTGAAAATTTCTTCTTGAAATTTAGGTGGAATAATAATTTCATTCTCTTTAGTGTTTTGATATTTTCATTCCATTCACTGAAATTTCACTTCTACAAATGTGGTGGCTAGATATGCTACTAGATTTATTGATTCCTCAAATATCTTGAAATTATATTGAAGAATCATGGCATTTTGTTCCATTTTGAGAGAAAGTTTTTGTAACACCCCAAGCTTCTACGGTACGCTTCTCTTTGAATAATGTGATAGCGTGTGTTGTACGCAACACCGAGTTCTAACACACCATAACTAATCAAACTAGCCGTTATGAATAGTAATACCTACTTTTTGAAATTATATATATTTTATATTTGAAAATGGACTTCATTTTTGGATTTGGAATATCAAATTTAGCCTAAGGTGAAATTTTGGTACATTTCGGATAACTTTCATATTTTGATGAATAGTGAAAATTACCAAGTTTTAATTAAAAACAACTTTTTTAATCAAAATAATTAATAGCGATAAATTATGAATTTGAGTGGTTTTAAAGTATATTTAGAATATATTTTTACCATTTAATATAATGTTGGTCATTGGACATAATTTTACAATTAAACCGAACATAAACGAGTGTCAATCTTTTGATAGTTATTATCTCTTAAAAACACGCTTTTTGTTTTGACAGCGGGAATTAATTTTAAATTAATTTCTGCAACTTCTGTGTTTTGAATTTAGGAAAATGGATTCCATATTTGGAATCAGGATGTTCAAATTGTGTAAATAGGTAACTTTTATTTTTAGACATTTTGAATAATTACTGCGGTAAATATTTTATTTACCATGGTTAAGGGTAAATCCGGTAAATAAGGGTTAAAAAAATAATATTATAATAATACTAAATTACCCTAAAACGTGTCTTAACCCTATTGGTTGATACATGGTCGACCATGGGAATCTTTGGGTATATTTTGGGACCCCATGGATCCACTTGTAAGTGATAATGACACTTTATTTTAATTAAGTTAAAATGAATACAAAAATGACACAAGCATATATCTTTTAGAAACACAATTGTTACATAGGGTTATATATATTGGATTTTAGATTATAAATATTCATTAGAAAGATAAAACGATTTCCTACATAATGATAATTTATTTATAATTTTTAGACATTAAATAATTTATTTTATTTATGACACAATGATGATGCATTAATTACTATAATAGTGAAAAATTAAAATAATTGATATTATAAATACCCAAATAAATATAATATGAACCTTTTAATGAATTAAACCAATTTTCTAGGATAATATGATATATTAGAAGTGATTTAATCGACTTTTTTCGAAGTAATAAATCTGTTTTGAGTTTCACAAAAATCATCTATTGAATAGTGTCAAAATTGACATAAAAGAGTTCTTAAAACAAATATTATATTATTAATTGATATTAAATTCCTAAAAATCTAAGGTTCGGCCAAGAGACTTATATCATGATAGGTTCATCATTAATGTACCATTTGGGGGTCTCTTGGATGTATATAGTAAGTTTATTAACCATATTATATATTAATACAAAGAGACATTGTAAAAGTGAAACTAATTAACTTAGAGTTAATACTTAAATATAAGGTTAATATAAGTACCCAAACCTGTCTAAATTATATTTGTTGAGTGGTTTTCGACCTATCCCCACCTTAACCTTTGAATAATAAGCTTTGGAGCCATTAGAAACCGAATACGAATTTATTATAAATTAATATTTCTAGCCTTTCCAAAGGTGCCCCTCACCCCTCTTATAAAAGGGCACTCCTCCTTCTCATTTCTTCACACCATCAAAGCCTTTTGGTTCGGCCAAACTCTGCCCAAATACTCTCCCAACATCCCTCAATACAACATATAGGCCTTAGTTGGATCAGAAAGCCAACCTAAGGAGCCCTTTTGATCAAATCAAAAGGAAGAACCCGAATAAGAGGTAATGATTTCACCACCCTTCTCCAAGTTCATTTCTTCTTCCACTTCTTCTTCCTTTGTTCTTACCATTCTAAAATAATAACTCCAGTATCTTACATATACTGTGATGTTATTATAAATATGGTACAAACATATTCAGTATTTTATCCACCCTTTGAATAACATGTCACCATACGTGCGTACGTACGGACTACCGTCTCCACGTCGTGGTGTAATTGTTATTCAATATAATATTATTTGGATGGGTATAATAATGATGTGTAACTCATGTAAATAATAAATATAACATGTTAATGATTCTGTATATATGATATACCATCCATTTATATATCATTTTAATATCAAAAGAATGATATTGTCGCTCGTGCGTACGTACGGACTACCGTCTCCACGAACGCGATGAGATTCATTCTACATCGTATCTATTCAAGTATAATTATCATTTGATGATTTAAAAATGATGTTTAAGGACTAGATATCATTCTGGATATGAATAAGATACAACAAACATGGCTTATGTAACAAAACATATAAAGAAAATGAGTAAGTTAACTCCCGAAACGACGATAATTCTAAGATATTATTAACAAATCAATGTTAAAAGATCATATATGATATCATATTATTATATATGATTCTTGTATAATTTAATAACAACTATTTCACCATTATACAGGAGATAAACCTACCCCAACCAAGGAAATGTACAAGGTAAGGGTTTACTTTACAACCTCTTCATTATCTAAGGTTGTTTATACGTAATAATCTACTGGGATCTCTTTATCATCCACATCCATGTTTCTTAAAAATGCATTTCAAAACATTTTTACTATTTACTAGAATATGAGTTAAAGTCATTTATACCCTTTTTGACTTTTACAAGTGGTTTATAAAGGAATCTCTCGGTCGTTTTCAAAACAAGGTCCTTTTTAACCATTTCGACAGAATTAAGGTAAGAATGTTTTCTTTTTTAACTTATACGGCAGGTGCGGCTATTTTCTGCCGTTATAAATTCTTCAAAGCTTCCCTTACAAGCTTATAAGAATATTTTCAAAGAAAATGTTTTATTTTATATGGATCTTAAATTATTTCAAAATAAAAGGAGATATTTCTTTAAAAAGAATTTTGATTTCATCTATGTCAACATCCTTTGATGGATTTCAAGATTATTTGAAGTTGATTTGTTATGATACAAAACTTCTATATTGTATTGAAGATTTTGTGATATATTTGACTGTGGATGTGCTATTTTTATACCATTCATAGTTTATGGTGAAAGTATTGACATTTCATATGCTAGTTTTAATATGAATGTTTATGTTATGTTTAAACCTTTTTCATATGGGAATGCATTGGACTTAATATGTGACGGGTGGAGCCCGCTATAGCTCCTCGATGCATCGGTAGGTCTCATGAGACAAACTAGTGTCTTGGCACAAGGCCTTGACAAAATCTTATTTGTAGTCTTGGCACGAGGCCTTGGCTATGTGGTTATGATAGTCTGGATTATGCATTCCAACATTATGAAAGTGGTTATTGATTTTTGCATGTGATTATTCGATTAGTAGAATATCCATGTGAATAAGTAAATGGCATTATTTCATTTTATTTATGCCATACCATGTTGAAAGTTAGTATTTAAAAGGCTTTTGTTTCAGTTATACATTGCCTTAAATGTTTATTCTTAGTTATAAAAGTTTCCGCTATATTGTTATCCTTACTGGGCATTTGAGCTCACCCCTTTTCTATGTTTTATTTTTCCCAGGATGTGAAGAAGTAAGTTATGAATGACCTGCAGGGATTTTATGAGGGGTTAATAGTGTGTATTGTGGACACATTATGTTGTTGTAGTAGTTTTTCATTTTATAATGTAATGTAAAACTTATGAATATATCTAGTGTTTCCAAGGCTACTAAACCAATCGGTCTTTCGAGATTTGATCTTTCTTGTGATCATGCCAATGTTATGTAATAATGCACCGACTCTGGGTAACTGGGGTCGGGGAGTTACAGTTGGTATCAGAGGAAGTTTAGTACAAACCTTGGAAGCTAGATTTAGATAAACTCTGATTAGAGCACGTAGACCTAAGATGAACTTTGAGGATTAGTATAGAAGAACTTCCTAGAATTTTGGTATTGTAGAGATTTTGTGAGTTTTCCAAGCAATACATCCCTGTCTGGATACGAGCAGGTAGAGGCAGCTCTGGCACAGATGTACCTAGGGGTAAAACCCGAAAACACCACTTTGAGCTAGACTTGAACGGGAACTGGTTCACGACAACGGGCCTTGCTGCACTCTTGGTTACGACACTCCCGGGGGATATACTTATGATAACTCTCATTTTCTTTACAAATCATTTTCAAGGGATTATGAGTATATACTTCCTCAAAGAAAACATTCTTATGATTATGGATTATATCCATAAATAGTTCAATTTATGTTAAGTGTTTTATAAGTATGGGATTATGTATTTTGATACATAAACTGATCTAGTTTATGACATTGTTTAGAAATGGCGCCTAGTGGAAGAAATGGAAACCGTATCAATGCACGCACTCCATGTAGGGATTGCCCTCCTGCTCAAGATAATTATAGTGGGGCTGGTGATGCAACTGGTGCCGATCAGCTAATCACCATACTGGGACAACTTACTCAGGTTATGAATAATAACCTTACCCGTATGGAGCACCCTGATCCGCAGCGTGGAGGATCAATGTTAGATCGATTAATGAGGCAACAAACACCAACGTTCAATGGGAATACAAATCCCTTAGTAGCTGAGCAATGGATATTTTCCCTAGAGAAAATATTTCAGGCTTTGGGGAGCAGTGAAAGGGAAAAAGTTATCATGGCAGTTTACCGCCTAACTGGAGATTCTGATCAATGGTGGTCATTGATTCAAAATACGAAGGAAGATGATGAAGTATCAAATATGGAATGGAGGGAGTTCAAAGATCTGTTTTTAGAAAAATACTTCCCTCGCGACCATCGAGCAGATATGGAAAGGCAATTTCTGAGTCTGAGACAAAAGGAGGATGAGAATGTCACAAAGTATGAGGCTAACTTTACAAGGTTAGCGAGGTACGCTGGTGATTATATTCGTAACCCAAGAAGTAAGATTGATCGTTTCTTTGATGGGTTAAAACCATTTCTCCATCGAGCATTAGTCTCACAATCCTTTTCATCGTACGAAGACATTGTCTCATGTGCTATCAAAACCGAAAAGGAATTCTCTAAGTCTTATGACTTTAAAGAAAAGCAAGAGAAGAAGAGACCTTCTGATCAATCTGGGAATGGAAATAAGGGGAAGAAGGGAAAGGTTGAATATCCATCTTGTGGTAAATGCGGGAAGAAACATCCTGGTACTTGCTTGAAGGGAATGGGAGTCTGTTACAAGTGTGGTGAAAAAGGCCACCAAGCTCATGATGGCAAGGGGAAGAAGGAAGCTACCAACGTTCAGTGCTACAATTGCAGGGGGATGGGGCATTATGAAAATTCATGTCCTAAGCGTCAGGAGAACTTACCTCAGAAAAGGCCAAGGGATCAAGGCCAGGCTTATGCTATCACTACTGCTGAGGTAGAAGCTCCGAAAGACGTGGTGGCAGGTAAATTAATGGTTTCCTCAAGTTTAGAAAATGCATTATTTGATTCTGGATCATCGCATTGTTTCATATCTTCCCAGTTTTCTATGAAAATTAGATATTTAAAATTTGATTTAATAAGGGAGTTGTCAGTTAAAACTCCTAAGGGAAGTATCTTTGAAACAAAGTTTTGTGAATCAGTCCCCATTAGAGCACATAAATGTTCTTTATCTGCTGATTTCATCGTCATACCTATGATTGAGTTTGATATAATCCTCGGTATGGACTGGCTTTCGGACTATGATGCGAAGATTTATTTTAAGAAGAAAGAGGTTACGATTCTTGATGATAATGATAAGGAGCACCTTATTTTTAGAGCAGAATCGTCACCACCTAATTCTTATTTAGATCCACCCCCAGTAGGTCAACTTAATTCAATTATTGGGGAGGAAGAGAATGAAATAACTGTCATTGAGGAAAGGAATGTTCAAATAGAGGATGTGCCTGTTGTAAAAGAATTTGTAGACGTATTTCCGGAAGATTTACCTGGACATCCTCCAGAACGAGAAGTTGATTTTTCTATTGATTTGATTCCTGGATCAAGGCCTATATCGAAGACCCCTTATAGAATGGCCACTGTAGAGTTAGTCGAACTAAAGAAACAACTAGAGGAATTGAGTAATAAGGGATTTATTCGCCCTAGTGTTTCTCCATGGGGAGCCCCTGTTCTTTTTGTTAAAAAGAATGATGGATCTATGAGGTTATGTATCGACTACAGGGAGATCAATGCTATAACGATAAAGAACAAGTATCCCCTACCTCGTATTGATGATTTATTTGACCAACTGCATGGAGCTCAATACTTTTCAAAGATTTACCTTCGATCTGGATACCATCAGTTGTGTGTGAAGAAGGAAGACATTCCGAAAACAGCATTTCGAACCAGGTACGGGCATTACGAGTTTACTGTAATGCCATTTGGATTGACTAATGCACCCTCTGTATTCATGGATCTAATGAATAGAGTTTTCAAGGAGTATCTCGATGAATTTGTGGTGTTATTTATTGATGATATCTTGGTATACTCCAAAACCTACGAAGATCATGAAAATCACTTGCGCATTATCTTGAAGACTCTGAGGAGGCATGAATTATATGGGAAGTTTAGCAAGTGTGAATTCTGGCTTCAGGAGATTTCTTTTCTTGGCCATATTGTCTCTAAAGATGGAATCTCTGTTGATCCTTCTAAGACCAAGGCAATCCAAGAATGGCCAGAACCTACGAGTATAACTGAGGTACGTAGTTTTATTGGTTTGGCAGGTTATTATCGACGTTTCATCCAGAATTTTGCCCGATTGGCTAACCCATTAACGAAGCTCACACGTAAAGGGGTTAAATTTGTTTGGACAAAAGAGTGTGAAGAATGTTTCGAAGAACTGAAGAGAAGATTAGTCAATGCTCCTATATTGACTCTACCATCGGGGAATGATGGGTTCGTTATTTATAGTGATGCATCGAAGAAAGGACTTGGCTGTGTCCTTATGCAGAATGATAGAGTTATTGCCTATGCATCACGACAGTTGAAAATTCATGAACAAAACTATCCTACTCATGATCTCGAGTTAGCAGCAGTGATCTTTGCTTCGAAGATATGGAGGCACTACCTCTATGGTGAAAAATGTGAGATTTATACTGATCACAAGAGTTTGAAGTATATTTTCTCACAAAAAGAACTCAACATGTGGCAAAGGAGATGGCTTGAATTACTCAAGGATTATGATTGTACGATACACTACCACCCAGGGAAGGCAAACAAGGTGGCAGATGCTTTGAGTAGAAAAGACCATGGAGTTTTGAACAATATGAGAATTAAAAGGGATCCAATTTTCATGGATCTAGTGAAGATGGACATGGGAATAACCAGGGAAGGTGAAACATCAATGCTTTTTCAAATGGTTGCCAGACCATCTTTACTAGAAAGGATTAAGAGTTCTCAGACCGATGATGAAGAATTCCAAAAGAAGATTAAAGCTGTGAATGATGGGAGATTGAGAGACTTTGTGTATGAAGATGAAATTTTGAAATTCGGGAGGAGACTTTGTGTTCCCAATATACCTGATCTAAAAAGGGAATTGCTGGATGATGCTCATAGTCCCAATTTCTCTATACACCCTGGGAGCACCAAAATGTATAGAGATTTGAAGGAACATTTTTGGTGGGACAACATGAAGAGGGAGATTGCTGATTTTGTGTCAAGATGTATGGTTTGTCAACAAGTGAAAGCTGGAAGGCAACAGCCTGGAGGAGTCATGGAACCTCTTCCCATACCGGAGTGGAAATGGGACAATGTCACGATGGACTTTGTCATGGGGCTACCAAAGACTCCTAGAAGGAATGATGCAATATGGGTTATTGTTGATCGTCTTACCAAGACATCACATTTTCTTGCTATAAGAGAAGATCTACCCCTGGAACGTCTAGAAAGACTATATATTAATGAAGTTGTGAGACTTCATGGAGTACCCCTATCGATTGTTTCTGATCGTGATCCCCGTTTTACTTCAAGATTCTGGAAAAGTCTTCAGAAATCCCTGGATACTGAACTTCATTTGAGCACTGCTTACCACCCTCAGACAGACGGACAATCAGAACGGACTATTCAAACCTTAGAAGACATGTTGAGATCTTGCTCACTTGACTTTCAGGGTATGTGGGATCAATATTTACCTTTGGTAGAATTTTCCTATAACAATAGCTTCCATTCGAGTATTCAGATGGCACCATATGAAGCGTTATACGGAAAGAGATGTCGTACACCAACCTGTTGGGATGACGTTGGTGAAAGAAAACTTGTAGGCCCAGAACTGGTGGAGGAAACGGTGGAAAAGGTGAAAGTAATCCAAAATCACATCAAAGCAGCTCAAAGTAGGCAGAAGAGCTATGCCGATAATCGAAGGAAGGATTTGGAATTTCAAGTCGGTGATCATGTTTTTCTGAAGGTATCTCCGTGGAAGGGAGTCATACGTTTTGGTAAGAAAGGTAAATTGAGTCCCAGGTACATCGGACCTTTCGAAATACTAGAACGAATTGGGGTTGTAGCTTACTGATTGGCAATGCCGCCAAGTCTCTCCAAAGTTCACGATGTGTTCCACGTATCTCTATTGAGGAAATACATGCCTGATCCGACGCATGTACTCACCTATGAGGAATTAGAACTGGAACCTGATCTGTCTTATTGAGAAGAGCCCGTCAAGATTCTTGATACGAGAGAACAAGTGCTGAGAAACCGGACGACGCGTCTGGTAAAAGTTTTGTGGAGAAACCATAAGATGGAAGAGGCAACGTGGGAACCCGAGGAACTTATGATGAAGAACCACCCGAGTCTTTTTATGCAGTAATACCCTAGAAATTGCGAGGACGCAATTATTTGAAGGAGGGGAGAATGTAACACCCCAAGCTTCTACGGTACGCTTCTCTTTGAATAATGTGATAGCGTGTGTTGTACGCAACACCGAGTTCTAACACACCATAAATAATCAAACTAGCCATTATGAATAGTAATACCTACTTTTTGAAATTATATATATTTTATATTTGAAAATGGAATTCATTTTTGGATTCGGAATATCAAATTTAGCCTAAGGTGAAATTTTGGTACATTTCGGATAACTTTCATATTTTGATGAATAGTGAAAATTACCAAGTTTTAATTAAAAACAACTTTTTTAATCAAAATAATTAATAGTGATAAATTATTAATTTGAGTGGTTTTAAAGTATATTTAGAATATATTTTTACCATTTAATATAATGTTGGTCATTGATCATAATTTTACAATTAAACCGAAAATAAACGAGTGTCAATCTTTTGATAGTTATTATCTCTTAAAAACACGCTTTTTGTTTTGATAGCGGGAATTAATTTTAAATTAATTTCTGCCACTTCTGTGTTTTGAATTTAGGAAAATGGATTCCATATTTGGAATCAGGATGTTCAAATTGTGTAAATAGGTAACTTTTATTTTTAGACATTTTGAATAATTACTGCGGTAAATATTTTATTTACCATGGTTAAGGGTAAATCCGGTAAATAAGGGTTAAAAAAATAATATTATAATAATACTAAATTACCATAAAACGTGTCTTAACCCTATTGGTTGACACATGGTCGACCATGGGAATCTTCGGGTCTATTTTGGGACCCCATGGATCCACTTGTAAGTGATAATGACACTTTATTTTAATTAAGTTAAAATGAATACAAAAATGACACAAGCATATATCTTTTAGAAAAACAATTGTTACATAGGGTTATATATATTGGATTTTAGATTATAAATATTAATTAGAAATCTAAAAAGATTTCCTACATAATGATAATTTATTTATAATTTTTATACATTAAATAATTTATTTTATTTATGACACAATGATGATACAGTAATTACTATAATAGTGAAAAATTAAAATACTTGATATTATAAATACCCAAATAAATATAATATGAACCTTTTAATGAATTAAACTAATTTTATAAGATAATATGATATATTAGGATTGATTTAATTGACTTTGTTCAAAGTAATCAATCTGTTTTGAGTTTCACAAAAATCATCTATTGAATAGTGTCAAAATTGACATAAAAGAGTTCTTAAAACAAATATTATATTATTAATTGATATTAAATTCCTAAAAATCTAAGGTTCGGCCACGAGACTTATATCATGATAGGTTCATCATTAATGTACCACTTGGGGGTCGCTTGGATGTATATAGTAAGTTTATTAACCATATTATATAAAAATACAAAGAGACATTGTAAAAGTGAAACTAATTAACTTAGAGTTAATACTTAAAGATAAGGTTAATATAAGTACCCAAACCTGTCTAAATTCTATTTGTTGAGTGGTTTTCGACCTATCCCCACCTTAACCTTTTAATAATAAGCTTTGGAGCCATTAGAAACCGAATATGAATTTATTATAAATTAATATTTCTAGCCTTTCCAAAGGTGCCCCTCACCCCTCTTATAAAAGGGAACTCCTCCTTCTCATTTCTTCACACCTTCAAAGCCTTTTGGTTCGGACAAACACTGCCCAAATACTCTCCCAACATCCCTCACTACAACATAGAGGCCTTAGTTTGATCAGAAAGCCAACCTAAGGAGCCCTTTTGATCAAATCAAAAGGAAGAACCCGAAGAAGAGGTAATGATTTCACCACCCTTCTCCAAGTTCATTTCTTCTTCCACTTATTCTTCCTTTGTTCTTACCATTCTAAAATAATAACTCCAGTATCTTACATATACTGTGATGTTATTATAAATATGGTACAAACATATTCAGTATTTTATCCACCCTTTGAATAACCTGTCACCATACGTGCGTACGTACGGACTACCGTCTCCACGTCGTGGTGTAATTGTTATTCAATATAATATTATTTGGATGGGTATAATAATGATGTGTAACTCATGTAAATAATAAATATAACATGTTAATGATTCTGTATATATGATATACCATCCATTTATATATTATTTTAAAATCAAAAGAATGATATTGTCGCTCGTGCGTACGTACGGACTACCGTCTCCACGAACGCGATGAGATTCATTCTCCATCGTATCTATTCAAGTATAATTATCATTTGATGATTTAAAAATGATGTTTAAGGACTAGATATCATTCTGGATATGAATAAGATACAACAACCATGGCTTATGTAACAAAACATATAAAGAAAATGAGTAAGTTAACTCCCAAAACGACGATAATTATAAGATATTATTAACAAATCAATGTTAAAAGATCATATATGATATCATATTATTATATATGATTCTTGTATAATTTAATAACAACTATTTCACCATTATACAGGAGGTTAACCTACCCCAACCAAGGAAAAGTACAAGGTAAGGGTTTACTTTACAACCTCTTCATTATCCAAGGTTTTTTATACGTAATAATCTACTGGGATCTCTTTATCATCCACATCCATGTTTCTTAAAAATGCATTTCAAAACATTTTTACTATTTACTAGAATATGAGTTAAAGTCATTTATACCCTTTTTGACTTTTACAAGTGGTTTATAAAGGAATCTCTCGGTCGTTTTCAAAACAAGGTCCTTTTTAACCATTTCGACAGAATTAAGGTAAGAATGTTTTCTTTTTTAACTTATACGGCAGGTGCGGCTATTTTCCGCTGTTATAAAATCTTAAAAGCTTCCCTTACAAGCTTATAAGAATATTTTCAAAGAAAATGTTTTATTTTATATGGATCTTAAATTATTTCAAAATAAAAGGAGATATTTCTTTAAAAATAATTTTGATTTCATCTATGTCAACATCCTTTGATGGATTTTAAGATTATTTGAAGTTGATTTATTATGATACAAAACATCTATATTGTATTGAAGGTTTTGTGATATATTTGACTGTGGATGTGCTATTTTTATACCATTCATAGTTTATGGTGAAAGTATTGACATTTCATATGCTAGTTTTAATATGAATGTTTATGTTATGTTTAAACCTTTTTCATATGGGAATGCATTGGGCTTAATATGTGACGGGTGGAGCCCGCTATAGCTCCTCGATGCATCGGTAGGTCTCATGAGACAAACTAGTGTCTTGGCACAAGGCCTTGACAAAATCTTATTTGTAGTCTTGGCACAAGGCCTTGGCTATGTGGTTATGATAGTCTGGATTATGCATTCCAACATTATGAAAGTGGTTATTGATTTTTGCATGTGATTATTCGATTAGTAGAATATCCATGTGAATAAGTAAATGGCATTATTTCATTTTATTTATGCCATACCATGTTGAAAGTTAATATTTAAAAGGATTTTGTTTTAGTTATACATTTCCTTAAATGTTTATTCTTAGTTATAAAAGTTTCCGCTATATTGTTATCCTTACTGGGCATTTGAGCTCACCCCTTTTCTATGTTTTATTTTTCCCAGGATGTGAAGAAGTAAGTTATGAATGACCTGCAGGGATTTTATGAGGGGTTAATAGTGTGGATTGTGGACACATTATGTTGTTGTAGTAGTTTTTCATTTTATGATGTAATGTAAAACTTATGAATATATCTAGTGTTTCCAAGGCTACTAAACCAATCGGTCTTTCGAGATTTTATCTTTCTTGTGATCATGCCAATGTTATGTAATAATGCACCGACTCTAGGTAACTGGGGTCGGGGCGTTACAGTTTTTCCATTTGGCAATCATTAGGTTTCATTTTAATCATCAATGTCTCTTCCCTTATATAATCACCATCAAGTTTATCGACATGATAATAATGTGATAGATCGTCATAAAAATGTATCACAACCTATGAAATGAATGATATGTAATAAAATTGGTTTTATTGTTTTGGCATTTATTTGTTTATGGAAAACCGTGTGTGAAATCTCTTGGTCTCCTCAGAAATTAATCCAAATTAATGGTAGTGGTTTTTCATAATTTTTTATAATCAACTCATTTTTCTCATAATAATGTACCATAGTGGAATAACCTAGGGTCGATCCCAAGGAGTCCATTTTCACAAATATTATTCATATTGTCACAATTAATATTCTAACTAATATATAATTACTAAAAGGTATAATTGGGGCGTGGTAATTTTTATAAAGGGAATGTAATTATATATATATATATTTATTAAAATAAAAAAAATTTCATAAAAATAAATGAGTAGATAAAAGGAAGTTAGCATAAGAGAACTATTGTGCTTTGGGGTCTATAGTGATGTTTTTGTTTTCATTAGAAATATATTCCTCATTATTTTATTGATTTATAGATCAAAAAAATTAACTATATACCCTCTCATTTAGATGGCATTACCCTTCACTGATACCTCTATATGTAGGATGTAATATCTTCAATATCAATACATAATCAAAAGTCCACCATTTGAATGAGTAATATACCAAAGTGAAGGAAAATGAGTAAATGTTGAGAAGGAAGTAATAGGAAAAGTGGGGTGATTTCACACCATAATTAGTTTAACCATTATATGGTTTGAGGATAAAGATATCCCCAACACCTTTGAGTTGGGAATGATAAATATTTATATGATAAACATATGTATTTGAATTAGGAAATTAAGATGTAAAGAGTACATAGAGGATTTACTATAAGTAATATTTGATGGATGGGTTATACTATAATGATGTAGGTGAGTATAGATATTATAGGTATTTTTCCTTATGAGGAAGTGGGTTTTCATTGGTATGGCTGAATTTAGTGTCACTCTGGTGTATTCCCAAATAGAGGTGCCCCTTAGAGCCTGACAAAATCATTACCAATAATACTGGAAGGTTTATTCTAATTCCAACACTAATGAAATAAATTTTTTTGTGTGGAAGGACAAATTAAAAATATTGATGGAATATATAAAACCAAAGATAACAGTGATTGGGCTATCTTGGGATGATGAGAAAGAAAATTTGGATGGTGAATTAAGGATGTGTTTGAAATATATTATTTAGTTGTCACTATGTGTTTTGAAATAATAGGAATAAATACAAACATTTCTCATAGAATGGAAAACCCCTATATCTATCAGGATCAATGATGGAGAGGGTAATTTTTATAACCTTTTATGGAATTGGAAATAGATCGAAACCCATGGACTTATCTAGGAAAATGAACTGATGAATAATCAAATATGAATATCAAGATCCCAAAAACAATGAATTTTATTGAAAAAGGGAATTTTAACGATGGGTAGTCTCCCATTAATCCTAAAACCTTTAATGGATCTAGATACCATACAAGGAAAGAATGATTTAATAAGTAGTTTAATGTATGTTAAGACTTATAATATATCATGTAGTTTATTATCAAAGAATGAGGATGAATTATTTTTTAGTTTACATTCATATGATAAAGAACAATGTCATATAGATTAAGAAAATACAACAAACAAATTTTAGTATACCTCTATAGTTGATAGGAGTACGAACCAAGGGAATTTTTTATGTTGTATATTAAATTAACTACGATATTAATTGATTCAAATATAGCCAAACCCAAAGTGACATTATAGAAAGAATGATTTTGTAGATGGAATTTTTTTATAGAAATGGTTTAGGATAAATAATTCCATGATGAGTGTTCTTGTATAGATCTGGAAATTGTGTAGGAGATGGGGAATTTTATTTATTAACTGTGGAATTCATAACTGAGGTCCATGTTCAAGTACTGTCCTTACACAAACCTGGGTCTCATGAAAATACTCACGATTAGTTGAGGTGGGTTAAATTAAACTGTTGAAGGTAAATTTGGATGGACCACATGAAATCCATTTTATATGAATGTAACATGGACTACATTTTTCATTGTTTATAGCCACGAAACATGGACTTGGATATCACATAATTAATTTCTATATTACTAAGACCTAAAAATTAAGGGAATTTTGGAATAATCATATGTATATATTTATAGATCTATATGATGGAGTAATTTATTTATCTAGATCATGTACAGAATTAGGTCTATTTTTCTCAAGGATTGACCCATTGAGGGGAAATCTATCACAAATAGAAAGGTCTCAATTATCAAAATGATTTTTTTAATTTAGATTAAAATTTAGGCCCATGATAGGTGATCTAGAAATCACCTCATATCATATTGTAGCAGTAATCAATCCATACATGCTTTTGATATATAAGTGGCCTTTTATCTTAGTAAGAATCAGTTGACACAGTAAGACTTAATACCTAAATCTAGATATTTTTAAATTGATTAAGTCAGAGGAACATACCATCATAAAAGAAATTAGGAGATAAAATGTAGTGTACTTTTATTTCATGATGTTTAGCTTTATATAACAAGTAGGATGATAGATGGGAGTATTATATTGTTGGTGAAAACAAATATAAAAAACTAGAGAATTAATAGAGAACTCTTACATGGATTTAGAAAATGTTTAATTAGAAGGGAATTGAATGTGGAAAGAACTTAAAGCTTGGAATAGGGAAATAGTTATATGAATTAATACATATCCTATAAAAAATTAATCAAGACACATGTAGTTTTTGTTTCATAAGAGAATTTTTTTGTTGGTGTAAACTAAATAATGAATGTCAGTCATGACCAGTGAGTGTCGATATAAATCTGGCTCAAATGCAGGGGAAAATTTTTCATATAGAGTATCCTTCTCTAATCAAATTAAATTATTTTAAGGTAACATATTTTATATAGTTTAGTGTCATTGAATAAGTATTAGGGTATTTTTTCATTATATTAACTGATATCTAACTTTTATAACATTCTATCTAAATTTATGGATGCCAATTATTCTGGTGCAATGAAGAATACCAAAACACTAGGAAAAATATATGGAATATTAAAAATTAACAAGGGTTTATAGATAAAGAAACATATAATAAAATAGTCCCCTTTAAAATATCTATATTTTATGTATGAGAGAAAGGATTCAAAAAATGGGATACTCTATGTAGTTTAAATTCATACATGGCAGACCATGATATTGGATTTTCCCCTACATTTGGTTAATAGGGGAAAACCTAATATGGGTGAAAATATCCAATCACTGAGATGAATCAGAGTATCGAGTTTTAATTTATAGTTATGAATGAGATAAGATATATAGGAATTATAACATATCCTAAGCGAATAGGAACCAACCCAGATGTATTTATTAAAATATAAATAATTAATTATAGATTTTGATCTTGTATAGGGGAGGGGGATAGAAATGGAAACCCCAATTAGAGAGAACGAGATACAACACAACATGAATTAGTAAGGGTCCCAACATCTGGGAAAATCACTATATGCATAATACAAATTTGGGATATTATAGGGTATTAAAATGTCACTATATATCTTGTGGAAACATGAATGATGCTATATATAATTTTGATATATAGTGGGAAATGAGGCTCACCTTATATTAGTGTTGATAAAGGAGAGGGAACCCACCCTGAATAGAGGGTTCTGAAACCCAAATAAACTATGGTGTATAAATTCAATTAGTCTTATGGATGGGTACAGTTGATTGAATGTAATTATATATCTTTAAACAACTAGAATAAAGAACCATTTAGTTTTATAATAAGGTAATTTCACCAATTATCTAGCTAACATATATAGAATGGGAATGTTGACTGAGAACACTTACATTTACTTTTCTCTACTATAAGGAATAAAGGATCACATTCCCCACTAAAAAATCTTGGAGGAAATATATGGATGAAAATTTATCTTGGAAATTTATTCCATTCATCTAGGATTATGATTACAACCTTTAGAAATTGTACATCTGGTGAGTATATTTTAATCATATAGTGATTATTGGTTTTATAAAATAACCCAAACACAACCTGATCAATCTTCAAGAAATAAAAAATTTATTAAATCTATAAAATAGATAATACCTACAACTAATTTTAAAAACTAATATATTATCTTCACAATGATAATTATTGGTAAAATCGCTACAAAAAACTCTTCTTTTCACTAAGGGAGTACATTGGATGATGGATCCATGAGCACTTTTTGAGGATACAGGATATCTCAAAAATTTGTTAGTATATTTTTTTATAGGTAAATGTGGAATTAAGAAGCCTGATATTTTCTCCTATTTTCATGAAAATAATGATCTAAATAACATCAAAAAAATATTATCCAAACACCACACCCAAATGAAGGGTAATATTTTTAATTTATATGAAATTCATAACACTCTCTATTATTAATGAATAATTTGTGTTTCTTCTTATTAGTGTGTAACATTATTTGAACTTTTCTATGAATAAATGAAAATATTAAGTGAAAAACCCATTGGTTTAAAACTGATGAAAACCAACTGAGGAAAATGGACCAGCCATTGCATCAAAAAAAAGTTGAAATATTCATATCATGTATATTTATTATAATATATATATTTTATATTCATGCATCATATTCATGTTAATATACATGAATCATATTCATGTATAAAATTAAAACTATATATATTACATAATATCATATATATATATATATATAAATATATACCCAATGTATCATATTCACATGAACATGCATCATTTTCATGTACATTCTAGTACACATCCCACAATCTCACCCTTTAATTGACTTATTATAAGGACTTTATAGAAAATTTGACAAATCATTTTTAATCCATCCAAATTCTTTTGGATATGGCTTCATAAAACTCACTTATTTTTAGAAACTTTTTTTCCAAAACATTATACTTATCCAAGGTCCTAACTATGTTTTCATGTGGCCCTTATAATAATATAAAAAAAATGTGAAATACTTATCTCATATACATAAGAAAAGAGTGGACTATAGAAAATCATCAATGATACTTCAGGTACAAAGGGTTCTTGTGTGATATCTATCAAATATACTCATATATATATATATATATATATATATAAGAAAATTACTGCCTCAATATGTATCATATACATCGTATATATACCTATATATTCCATTTATCCTGAAATTGAGTGAAATATTGTTATATAACACATGATTCAAGTACTACTAACATGTATTTTCATGATTCTTCCATAAAATTACTAAGTCTATGAATACGTTTTATTTCATTCATCTTACGGATGATAAAAGCCTGATGTTTCTTATATTATTCACTGAATAAATCCTATTTGAATTTACTAAGAACAAATATGAATTTCCTCAGTCTAATTAAATCGAGGGATATATGTATTTTTTTATCATGAAATTGGAGAATCCCATATTGGGTTTTCTCTAACCGAAAACATGGTTAACCACATTCCCAACCAGCCCAGTATTAGAAAAGTTATTTTCAAACTTGTGTAAGTAGGGTATAAATGATAGGTATCATCTCAACCTTAGGTTATAATGATTGATAACAATCAAACACCATAAATAATATAAATGAATATATAAAATTAAATGAGTTATACTTTGGATGGTCAGTACGTGTAATAACCCCATACTTATTACCCAATGATTACATGATTCAAACCTCATATAAAACTATTTTTAATGAGTCAATGATTCTATTCATGGTAACATTAACATATCATTATGACCAATAATACTCCTTAATGATCATCAATTAGGGATAACTAATTTTTATATTTATTGGATATTATCATTAATACATTCATGTAAAATAAATTATATATCACATGAATGATTTATAATGGAAGATTTAATTTATTATAAAAACATGATATATTTTAAAACAATTAAAACCAATCACTCACATTTATTACAGTATGAGATTTTACTTGACCTTCATATTTTTTCCAGTAATGGTTTCATTACCAGATCTAATCTATTTTCCCCTATAGAAAAAAAATCATATTCACCTCACTCCTCTTAATGATCCCACATATGATATGATATTTTCAGAGGATGTGTTTGGTATTTTAGTGAGAGTGGGGTTCATTAACCTAAGAAACAACCCCATTGTTGTCAAAATATTACATAATTGATCTCTCAATGCTATGTTCCGCCACAATTTTAAGTAGTGAACTTATTGATTTGAACAACTTCCATGACAACACCATATGTAGTGATGTACTCTTCTATGATATTTGAGTACACCATGTATGATTTATTAGATCAATTCCAACAAATATCTCCCTCATTTAGGAAAAAGATGAATCCATATTGAGATATTATGTAAAAAAATTGGATTGGAATCTATAAATTGTTTATGAAATTACAAAAAGTTAATACTATACTCAAAATACCAAGAACATATCCTTAATCCATATCGTGACTCTCACCAGGATTGGATTCGTATATAACAGTTTTTCCCAAAGAATAAGAGTCACTGTGTCAATTACATAACAAGTCATACATGATAGATGTTATGGTAGAGTCATAAGGAATCAAATATTTCTTTTCAAACTCTTTTTAAGGATCCTCAATCATCCTAATATTTGTGCCAAAAAATATATGTGCATAACCCTTATTTGACACCTCTATGATAAATTTCATTAGAAAATGTCCAATATATGCTTTATGACACAGTCAAAGTAACCTCTTAGATCAATCTCAATAGATCTTTATACCTATTATGTAGCCTTCTAACACATGTCTTTCACTGAGAAATTTTACCCATCTACACCTTCAGAAAGTTAAGTGCTAGGTAATCATCTTCGATAAGTTGTATGTCCGCTATATATAATACAAAAAGTATTATTATACTACCTCAAACCAACTAATATAAAATAGAATCATCCCTGATTTTGATGGATCAAAACTCTTTGATGGAATTATTAAATCAGATATTACTACTCCAAGAATATTTCTATAATCAAAAAATGGACTGTTTCAATGTGCATGCCATAGAAGACCAATTTTATACATTAAACCCTTCATGATGTATCATATACACATAATTTAGTAAATTATAATTAAGTCATGAGATTTTGAAATATATTTGATAAAACTCACAATAAAATTGCTCCATTACAACTAGTAAAATGTGAATGTACATTTTCACCACAATTGGTTAAATGGTTTCATCATATTCAAAACCATGATTTGTTTCGTAAAATTTTTCCACCATATGTTCATTACCAAAATCCACCCTACTAACCATGTTACTTTTATTTCCAAAAACACACTTGCAACCTATGTGTCATATACCTTTAGGTTCATCTATAAAGTTCCAGATGTTGTTAGTGTACATGGAGTTCATCTCAAATTATATTAATCATAACCATTTAATGTAACCAGTACTCTCAATGGATTCCTAGTGGGAATTATATTCAAAACATAATAACCAAAATTCATTGAAGTCTTCCACTATAAATCAATATCATTCAATTTTGTGAGGAATCCTACCGAACCTTCTATGTTTTTATATCAATTGAGTCGAATCTTCTTTAAAAACACATTGTGGAACAAGATAAACCTATATATGAAGAAAAAATTCTATTGGTTGGTCTTGAACTTAATGAAATTCAACATTTATCCCTATAACTTCATATATTATATATTTCCTCTCAAGGAAAACATAATGTCATGCCACACATTATAACATCCCAAGTAAATAAAGAATAATATTTTTTCATATTTATTAATATTTGTGAAATAAATATTAATTTTACTATAATGGAGATGTTATTTCTGATAGTATACCCAACATGAAATAATATATTTCTCCAAAATCTTACGTTGTACACAACGTTGAGTTATACAAAAATAATAATATAATAATATTATTATTTTAAATGGTAGTTAACACCTTGATGTTGTATTGGAGATAATGAATAGAACTAACCATTATATTATTATACATTTTGATTAAATGTTTTTACATTTATCCAACAAATTTAAGAGGCTTAAAATGTGAATGAATCGAAGTTTAAGGATAAATACTCTAATATTTTTAAAATGTTGTTTTGGAGCCTTTTGACAGCAAAACGTTTTCAAATCTAGTTTTTTCACTTTTATATGTTCCATTTAGAAAAATAAACTGATTTTATAGAAGTGGTACATCAAAATTTTCATAGGTTATTTTTTGGTATTTTTCTGATAATGTTCAATTTTAAATGAATAGTAAAAATACAACATTTTAAGTCAAAACTGTCATTTCATCTAATTTATTTATATGATTCGATTATGCTGTTAATTGGATTTAAAGTGTAATTAGATTAAATTATTATCAGGTAATCCATATATGTTCATTTTTAGAATGTTCAATTTGAAATTGGACATAAAGACATGTCAATCTTTTGGTAGTTTTACTTCATTAAATCACGTTTTTTTACAACGGGAATTAATTTTAAATTAATATATGAAAGTTCTTTGTTTTGAATTTAGATAAATAGATTCAATAGTTTTAATAATTAGGTCCAAATTTTGTAAATAGGTAACTTTTATTTTTAGACAATATGAATAGTAACATCTCTATATATTTTATTTATCATGGTTAAAAAGGTAAATCAAGTAAATAAGGGTAATAAAATAATATTATAATAATATTAAATTACCCTAAAATGATTCCTAATCATATTGGATAAGATATTTACGACCATGGTCATCCTTGGGTAGATTGTGGGACCACTTGGAACCACTTGGATTTGAAAATGAAATTTTATCAAAAATTAATTTAAAGTAATGAATAGTGTAACACAAACATGCATCCTTTAGTAAAAAAAATTTTATATGGGGTCATATAATTGATATCATTGAAAATAAATTTTCATTCAAAATATAAAATGATTTAATACATCACGGTATTATATTTATAATTTTTATACAAGAAATAAATAAATTTATTTATCACATAATGATGATGTAGTGATTACCTTATTAATGAATGATTTAAATAAATGAGATTATAAATATTAAAATAAATTTTTTTTGTAAATATTTATACCATCCAAAAATTTTGGAGTTGACTGTGTCATGAAATGGTTGAATTAATGAAGTTTCTTTATAACCATACTTATCTGATCTTTAAAATATATCACTTTGGTGTTATTATAATTCAACAATCAATTAACAAGAAATTAATACTTTCAAACTTTCCAAAAGTGCCCATCCTACCTCTTATTAACGGACACCACCTCTTACCCTTATTCCCACATCTCAATCCTATTGTCTCATCCAAAATATACACAAATATTCATCCAAAATCCCTCACATTATCTTAGAATCCTTCTTCTAGGAAGAATGCAATTTAAGAACTTCCTTTGGCTCAAATCACAAGAAGTTACCCGATTTGAGGTAACATCTTATATGAAGTTCCATTAAATTGTTTTTCCTTCTCCCTTCCATATGATCTTACTATTATTAATTTTAATAAAAACACCTGTATCCGAAATATACTAGGTCTTTTTATGAGATAGATTTAAACTACACTTACATAAACCTACACCTAATGGGTATAGAACATATTATTTCTATGGACGACGAACTTCTGCCTCACGAAATGATGATTGTTCAATATTCACATACCACAACTTATGGTGGCCATTATGATGGAACTATATTTTTATATGATATATATTGTCTACATATTTTCTCTATGCTTCTATATTTTTTATTTATAACATACCTTTAATCTTTTTTGATGTGTAAACATGATAATTTCATTTGTGGAAGTACGGACTACCGCCCCTTCAAAGTGATATGACCCATTCATTTTATACATGGAACAAATAAAGGATGGAATTAAAGAACTAATGTAACATATATAAAAAAAATGATATTATACTGGATGTATAATATACATATGTATCATTAAGTTTTCATTTATCTAAATATGAAAGAGAAATGAAAGTAGCGTTTATGCGTACGTATGACTTACCATCTTCTTGAACAAGAAATTTCATTTTGTATATCCAAATGATATGGACTATTATAAATACATATATAATGGATATATATGATATATATGATATCTAAATCATGAAAATGATTCTCGAGATAATATAATTTTGACCACATGGGCAATTTTTAATTCTAAGAAGTTCATTTTTTACTCAAGTTCTGAACATCGAAAAAATGTACGATATAAACTCAAATAATTAACTAATTGTTATAACAAGGCAATCAGTGATATAAAAGGAATATTGAACTTTAAAAAGTTTCTTATGTAAGAATAAATTAACATATGTTTATTATTCATGAAATTAAAGAAAGAACGAGTCAAGTTCGACCCACGGTAATGGAATTTCTCAATCTCTTTTATTTGAGGTATATTTTGATTTATACATGACTCACATTTACATGGTATATAAAAAATGTGAATTTTAATTTCATTCAAAGTGAATATTTTTCTATTCATCATTTTTCTAAATTAAAAATGGGATGTTTCTTTTTAATGCATGTGGTGACAATGACCTTTCCACCACCAAAAGCATTATTTGTTATTTTTCTTCCTTAATGATCCTTGATGTTTTTAAATGGAAAATAAATACCATATACCATTTATATAAATTTTGGTATTGAAAATATTTTTGAAAGTGGATTAATATTTCAATATTATGGAATTATTTCGTCTGATTGCAAAGAATTTTTTATGATTGAAATGTTTATTTTGGAAATATTTTATCTGTGATGATTATATAATGGTAATATAATATTTGAAGGGTGGTTATGTTATAAACCAAATGACGGGTGGTTCCAAGATAAACCAAGGATGGGTGGTTACATTATAACCTCCTATGCATTGGGTACTAAAGTCGACTCTATGGTTTTTTCATTTGTAAGAATGATTTATGGAAGTTGACCATATGGTTATTCCATTTATGTATGATTAGGTCCCAATTTTATGTTTTTATGTTGTGGGTGATTTCTATGGGTATTATGGTAATCTTTTGGTTACAAAAGGGTAAGCAATACAATTTTATTTTCTGATTACTATTTGTTACTTCATAAAGGTGAGACGTATTACTAATGATAATGTATTCATGGTTTACATATTGTTTTGAAAAACTAATAGTTTTACTTCATTGTGTATCCCTTACAAAGATTTTTATGTTGATCCCATGTGTTGAAAATGTTTTTCATAGAACTTAAAGTTGAATAGGGTCAAGGATGGACTCATGGAAATTCATGCTATTTAAATCATGGTACTAAACATGTCACTTTTTAAAGATTTTTTTTATGTAAAAAATTGAATGTGACTAGAAGTGCCTACTTGTAATATTCATGTTTTTTTGTATAAGTTATGACCTAATTCTATTATTATATAAACCAAAAAAGATCCTCAATGTATATTATTAGCATAATTCAATATTTTTTAATATTTAAGGATGGGTCCAGATAGTTGGTATCAGAAAAGGGTTTAGACAAATTTAAGAGTTATGATATTTTTAAATTAATATCCATAAATAATTTTTAATTTATGGTAACAGAGAAATGATATTGAATTATAAGATTACCATGTTTCTTTGCCTAATATATTCTTGTGTTCAGAATGGTTTTCTATTGAGGAAACATAGAAGCTATGATTGGACATTAAGAGAAAAAAAATTCCAAACCATTAACCTGAGATGGTCAGAATCGAAATTGAACTATTTTTTGTAGTGATGGAACAATTTACATAAGATATAAATGGTGGTGATATCCATGCATGAGATCATCCAGATCAACCATAGAGGAACATGTTAGTAGTGGAGTATTTCATGAGGAAACATCCCCCCTCATTCAGAGGATCATATGAGTATTTTCTAGTTGATGTGTGTATTAAAGCACTAAAAATGATTTTCAATGTCATGGGGTGTTCAGAACATCAAAAAGTTTGTATTATTGTTTACCTTATTGAAGGTGAATCCGATTAGTGGTGGTATATGGTTAACAATATCAAGGATATAGAAGATATTGATTCTCTTAGTTATCATAAATTCAACGGTATGTTTCTTGAGAAATATTTTCCTAAGGAGTTTGACTTAGGGTGGACTGAAAATTCATAGAATTTAGGCAGGAGGATGACTTAGTGGATCCTTATGAAGAAAATTCACATGATCAGAAACGTATGCTCCAAATTTCATATGAGACCTTGATAGTAAAATAAATCATTTTTACTCGAAATTAAATTAAAATTATTGAAGGGATTTCGCTTCTTGTGAGTTCAAATGTTTCAAAAAACTTGTTCGGTAAGAAGAGAAGGTGAAAATGGAGTTTTTTGATCATCTGTTGTTCTTTCACAAACAACAAAATAAGTGGTCGAGGTGGGAGACGAAAGGGAAAAACTATTTAAAAAAATTTGATGGTAAGAAACATATGTTTACAGTTGGTGAATATTGTGGTAAAAATTATTCCAGGAAATTCCATTTGTAATCTGTTAAGTGTTACTGATGTGATAAAATGGGGCATAAGGCTCGTAAGTTCACTGAAAAAGATCTGGGTAATGGTAAGAAAAAATCTGATTAACAGTCAGTAAAATATATTATGTCTAATGAAATGGGTCATTATGAAAATGAGTGTCTAGTAAAGAAATCAAATAAAGGAATGTAGGAGGACTACAAGTATAATATGGCGGTGGAATCATTTTCAACTAATACAGTAGATGTTGGGAAATCCAATGAAGTAGAATAAGGTACACTATTTTTTATTCAGATTATGCCAATGTGTTTTCTGATTATGTATCTACACATTCATTCATTTCTATGAAGTTCTCTTGTGAATTTGGAATTACATCTCATGAAATGAATCAATAACATAAGATAAAAATACCTGGGGGAAATGTTGAGGAAAAAATAAATTATAATAATCTTTCTAACCATATTTATGGAAAGAATTTACCTGAAAAACTTGTTTTTTTTCCTCTAGTAGGATTTGATGTTATTTTTGGAAATGATTGGATTTATGTTTACCAAAATAAGATTTAATATAGATATTTAGAGGTTTAATTGTAGAAAGACTTTATGTTTGTGTACAATAATGACCCCTTATCTCTGATAACATATCAAGAATCTAAGAAAGTAGTGAATGATTGAAATTAATGTTACGTTTCACATAATGTTGAAAATAAAGGAAACGTTCTGATTAATGATGTTCCAGTAGTAAATGAGTATCTTGATATTTTTATTAATGATTTTCCTAGTTTATATCAGATCATAAAGTTGAATTTACTATTGACATAGTCTCTAATGATAATCCAATTTCAAAACCCCCTTATTGAATGACTGAAATTTAACTTTTAGAGTTGAATAAATAATTGTTGGATTTGTTAGATAAAGGTTTCATTCGACCTAACACATCACCGTGGGGTGCTCCGATCTTTTTTGTTGAAAATAAATATGGTTCAATGAGACTTTAAATTGATTATAGATCCATGAATAATATCACTATAAAGAAAAACCATCCTTTCCCTCGTATCGATGATTTTTTTGATCAGGTCATTGGAGATCAGTATTTTTCGAAAATTGAATTGAGTATGAGGTAAAGTCAATTGAAATTAAAGGAAGAAAACATTCTGAAGAGCGTTTTTCATAGTAGATATCACCATTATTAATTTTTACATATTCTTTTAGTCTAAACCAATGAACTTTATGAATTTATTGATCATGAAAATAGAATTTTCCATGAGTTCTTGGATAATTTTGTGGTTGAGTTTATTGATGAATTTTTTGTATATTCATAAAGTAAATAGGAACAATAAATTTATTTAAGTGTTTTCTTGAAAACCTTAAGTAAAAGAAATTATATGGGAAATTTAACAAGGGTGAATTTTTGTTACAATAAATTTCATTCCTTGGTCACATTGTTTTAAAACAAATCCAAACTTTTGATCCTACTAAGATAAAAGTAGTTGAAGAATTACAAAGACCCATAAATATAACCGAGATTCATAGTTTTTTAATTTGGTAGGCTGTATCTAATTTTTATTGAAATTTTTTCATGGTTATATATCCCATTAACTATTTTAACTTGAAATGGCTTTATTTTCATCTAAACAAAAGAATATGATGATTGTTTTTAGGAATTGAAAAGAAGAATGGTGAATGATCCAGTTTTGGAATTACGTTCAAGAGATGGTGAATTTGTTATCTATAGTGATTATTTGATGAAAGGACATGGATGAGTCATAATGAAGAATGTTTAGGTAATTCATTATGCTTCACGACAGATGTAACCTCCTAATTTAAATTACCCTACACAAGATTTGGAATTAGTTACTGTAGTTTTTTGCTTTAAAATTTTGGAGGCATCATCTTTATAGAGTAAAATATGAAATATATACTGACCACAAAAGTTTGAAGTATGTATTCCCTCAGAAATAATTGAACATGAGACAAAGTAAATGGATGAAATTAATCAAGGATTATTATTGCACGATTCATTACCATTTAGAAAAATCAAATAATGTGGATGATTCTTTGAGTCGAAAAGGTAATTCTACATTAACCATGTTACATTTGGTATATGATCCTTTGATTAATGATTTGATGAAATTTGACATAGAATTTGTTGGTGCAAGAAATTCCTTTATTTTGTTTCATGAGTTCGTGAAATAATCTCTCTCAAGCCGAATTAAGTATGCCCAAAAGAAAGGCAATGAGTTGCATAAAAAGGTAGACTTGGTTTAGAAGGGTAAGTTTCCTGAATTTTAACATTGATAATGGTTGTATTTTGAGATTTGGTAAGAGATTATGTATGGATTGTGATTTATAGTTGAATAAAATGTTGTTATGTGAAGCTCACAGTTCTCCATTTTCAGTTCATTCCGAAGTACTAATATATACATAGGTCATCAAGAGTATTACTGGTGGGATGGAATGAATAGAGATATTACTAAATTTATTGAGAAGTGTTTCACTTGTTAATATGTTAAAGTTGGGTAGAAATTACTGGAAAGGATGATTCATCCTTTACCAGTGCCAGAGTGGACATGGGAAAATATATCCATGGACTTCATTGTGGGATTACCGAAGACATCTCGATGTAATAAAATAATCCGGTCTATTATTGATCATTTTACTAAATCTTCTCATTTCCTTCATATTTGGGATACTCTATCTCTAGATCAAATTTCTCGGTTTTATGTTAAAGATATTTTCTAGTTTCATGGAGTTCCCCTATCCATTGTATCTGATCATGATCCTAGGTTTACTTATATGTTTTTCAAAGGCCTTTAGATGTCTTTGGGTGATGAATTAAATTTTTGTACCGCTTTCCATCCTCAATCAGATATGCAGTCATAATAAACAATTTAGACATTTGATGGTATGCTACGGGCTTGTTCAATGGATTACTAGGGAAGTTGGGACCGAAATATTTTTTGGTTGAGTTTTCTTATAATATTCATTTTCATTCTGGTATACATATAGATAAATTTGAGACATTATATGGGAAGCAGTGTTGAACTCCATCATTTTGGGATGAAGTAGGTGAAAGGAAACTGATGAGCCCAGAATTGGTAGAAGTGATTGAAAAGGAAGTTCATTTAATATAGAAATAAAAGAGGATAGCTCAGAGTAGACAAAAATGTTATGTGGATAACCTACGGAAGGAACATTCTTTCAAGTTAGGTGATCATGCCTTTCTCAAATTTTTTTCTTTGGAAAAGTGTGATGCATTTCAGTAAAAAAGGAAAGTTGAGTCCAAAGATCATTGGACAATAAAGAATCCTAGATAATGTTGGATCATTTTCCCACAGAGTGGATTAACCTCCATGTTTATCCCAGTTACACAATTTTTTAAATGTTTCAATGTTAAAAAATTATATGCCGGATCCATCTCATGTTTTGAGTCTAGAGGTATTTCAGTTGGAAGATAATCTCTCTTATGAGGAACAACCATTCCATATTCTTGACTGAAGAGATCAAGTGTTTCAGAATAAGGTAATTTTTCAGGTAAATGTATTATGGGAAAACTATATACATGAAGAGGCAACATAGGAATCTAAAAATTCTATGAGGGAGAAATACCCCCCACTTATTTGATAAGCAGATAAAATTACGAGCACACAATTTACAAAAGTGGAAGAAGGATGTAACCTCATATGTAATTAAAGAATATAAAATTTTCATATTTATTAATAATTGGGAATTAAATATTAATTTTACTTTAAATGGGATGCTATGTCTGATAGCATACAAAACACACAATAATGGATTTCTTCAAAATCTTACATTACACACAACGTTGAGTTATACCAAAAAAATAATATAATAATATAATAATTTTTAAATGGTAGTTAACACATAGATTTTGTATTGGAGAGAATGAAAAAAACTAACTATATTATGATTACAAATGTTTTTTAGATGTTTTCACATTTATCCAATAAATTTAGAGGCTTAAATTGAGAATGAATCCAATTTTAAGCATAATTACTCGATTTTTTTTAAAAGATAGTTTCGTCACCTTTTAACATAAAAACCAATTTAAATATAGTTTTTTGTCACTTTTATATCTTCCATTTTATAAAATAAACTACTTCCTTCAAATTGGGATATTAAAATTTACTTTGTGTATTTTTTTTGGAAATATTCTGTTAAAGTTCTTTTTTTAGTGAATAGTGAAAAATTATGGATTTCAAATCAAAACTATCTTTTCATCTAATTTGGTTATATGATTTGATTGTAATTGTATTTGGTTTTTATGTATAATTATATTAGATTATTTTCAATTAATTTAATTTTTTTCATTGTTAGTAATCTCACTTTGAAATTAGGCAAAAACACATGTCAATCATTTGGTAGTTTTTACTATTTAAAAACATGCCTTTTGATTTTGACAACAACAATTAATTTTAAATTAATTTTTGAAACATTTGAGTTTTGAATTTGGAAAATGGATCCTATATTTGGGATAAAATGGTTTAAATTATGTAAATAGGTATCTTTTAGTTTTATACATTGTAGATAGTAACTTCAGTAAATATTTTATTTACCATGGTTAAAAGGGAAAATATGGTAAATAAGTGTAAAAAATAATATTATGATAATATTAAATTACAATAACAAGTCTTTTAATCATATTGGATGAGATATTTTCAACCATGGGAATCCTTGGGTAGATTTTGGGAACCCATGGAGCCACTTGCATTTGAAAATGACATTTAAAAAAAATTAATTTAATGTAAAGAAAAATGAAACCTAGGCATCTATGTTTTAGTAAAGAATTTTTTATATGGGTTTATATAAGTGATATCTTAGACATTAAATAGTAATTTTAAATATAAAAATATTTACAACGTCATGGTATATTACTTATAATTTTATACATCAAACAAATAAATTTATTTATGAGACAATGATGATATAATGATTACCTTATTAATGAATGATTTAAATAAAAGAGATCATAAATATTAAAATAAATATGTTTAGAAAATTTTAATTCCATCGAAATATTTTTGCATCAAGTGTGACTTTTAATATTTGAATTAATGATGTTTTATCGAAATAATAATGTTTTAATAGATTTTTAAAAAAATCATAATATGAATAATAGAAATATTGACATAAATGTGTTTTTAAAACAAATATTATTTTATTAAATGATATAATAGTCCTTGAAATATAATATTCGTCAAAATGAATTATATAATGTTTAAAATGTCATTAATGAACTCCTTTTGGATCAAATGATATTTTATGGTAACTATGTTGATCATATATTATGAATATAGAAGAAGACATGGTAAAAATTAAATAGGTTTACTAAGGGTTAAAGGTAAATGATAAGGTTAATTTTTTGAACTAAAGATTTATAAATCCCATTTTATGAATGGATTTCAACCCATTGTGATTTTAACTTATAAATATATCAATTTTGTGTTATTAGAAATTGAAACTAAATTAATAATAAATTAATATTTTCAAACAATCCAATAGTTCCCCTCCTCCCTCTTTTAAAAGGACACCACCTCTAACCATTACTCACACATCTCATGCATCTTGACTCATCCAAAAAATGCTCCAATATTCTCCCAACGTTTCTCCCTTCTTCCTAGACTCCTTTCGATCGGAATATGGCAAATCAAGAAATCCTTTTTTTTCTGAAATCAAAAGAAGTTACCCGATTTGAGGTATCGTCTTCTCTCAAGTTCCTTTCAATTTTTCTTCCTTATCCACTCCCGATGATCTTCTTATTATTTGTCTAAATATCAACACTAGTATACTAAATATACTATGTTTTCGTTATGATATGGATTTTAATGACACTTACACACACCTCTGTCTAATGGGTGTAGAACATACTGTTTATGTGGATGGCGAACTACTGCCTAATGAAACGATAATTGTTCAATATTATCCTACCACTTCTTATAGTGGACATTATGATGGAACTGTTTTTATATATGACATATGTTATGTTTACATTTTCTATATGCTTCTGCAATTTTTATTTACAATATACCTTTATGCTTTTCGTGATGTGTAAACACAATAATTTCATTTGAGGAGGTGCGAACAACCACCCCCTCAAAGTGATATGACTTGTTCATGATATATAGAGAATATATAAAGAGTTTAATTAATAAAATTTAATTATAATGGAATTATAATATACCTATATATCATTATTCATTCATTCCATTAAATATGAAAAATAAATGAATGTAGCATACATGCGTACATATGGCTTACCGTCTCCATGAACGGTACATTTCATTTATTCTATAAAAATGGTATGGACTATTTTTAATACATATACACTAGATATATATGAGATATATGACATCTAAATCATTAATATCATTATTTAGGTAATGGAATTTTGACCACATGGACAATTTATAATTATAACAAGTTTATTTTTCACTCAAGTTCCAAACTTCGACAAAATGTCCGGAATGAAAAAAAAGAATTAAATAATTGTTATAGCAAGGAAATAAGTGATATAAAAGTAATAATAAACTTGAAAAAGGCTTGGAATCAAGTAGAAGTTTACTTATGTTTTTTATGCATGAAATTAAATAACAAATGATTCAAGTCAAACATGAGGTAAGGGACTTTGTCTAAATATTCTTTCTTTGAGGCATATTTTGATTTATACACGACTCTCATTTATATGATGTATAAAAAAAATTAACATTTAATTTCATTAAAAGGGAGTCTTTTTATACGTATCATTTTACTAAATGAAAAAGGTAATGTTTCTTTTTAAAATATGCATTGATAATGCCCTTTCTGCCGACACAAGAAAAATTAGATATTTGACTTTTTAACAAACCGTGGTGTTTTTAAATGAAAAATAAATACCATATACCATTTTTACATATTTTGGTGTTGAAAATGATTTTGAATGTGGATTTACTATTTCAATATCTTGAAATTTTTTCTTGTGATTGAAAATTATGTTTTTATGAATGAATTGTTGATATTTTCTATCTTTTATGTGTGATGATTATATAATGGTAATTGGAAATTTGACAGGTGGTTATGTGATAATCCAAATGAAAAGTTGTACTAAAATAAACCAAGAATGGGTGGTTATGTTATATCCTCCAATGCTTTGGGTATAGAATTTGGGAATATGGCTATTCCATTTGTAATAATGATTTGTGGAAGCTGACCATGTTGTTATTAAATTTAAGTATGATTATGTCCCAAGTTTAGTTTTTATATATTATGTGTGATTCTATGGGTTTTATGGTAATATTTTGTTTACAGAATGGTATGCAATGAGATTTTATTCAGTGAGGAGTATTTGGTTCTTCATTAAGGTGAAAAGTGTTACATACGATGAAGTATTCCTGGTTTACATGTTGTTTTGAAAGAACTAACATTTTTCCTTGTTTGTTTATCTTTTACTGAGTGATTTATGCTCATCCCACGTTTTTGAAAAGTTTCTCACAGGACTTCAAGTGGAATAGGGTCAAGGATAAGATCAATGAAAATTCATTCTGTTTAAATCATGGAACTAAAAATTTCTCTTTTTAAAGAGTTTTTGTTTTATGTAAAGAATGGATAGTGAGTGGAAGTTTCTACTTGTAATATTCAAGTTGTTATTAATAAGTCATGACCTAATTATTTAAAAATATAAACCTAAAATGATCCTCAATATGAAATATTAACTTAATTAAGGACTTTTTAATGTTTAAGGCCAGGGCATTATACGCATAATTCTTTTTCTCAATTATTTTAAAGAAATATTGTCCCTTTTTCCCATGGGATAACAATCCAATAAGTACTTGTTAAAATTGAGGTCAATTTTACCTATATCAAGATATTGTAAAAATTATTCACAACCCCAAATCCTCAAAAAATTCAAATTGGTAAATTTCCCATACCATATCTCATATGGTGTTCATATAACTCCTTTTTATCGAATTCTACATAGAAAAGATTCAACTGTCTCTAGAGCATTACCCCAGAATGAAATAGGAAGGTGGCACTAACTCCACATCAATCAAAAATTGTCAAACATAGTAAAATTCATACTTTTATACACACTATTAAATTATTATGTTCTATGAGGAGTGAGTGGTAGAAAAATTACACAATCTCACAAATGTCTAATGAATTACTAGATTAATTATTCACCTACCTAATTTTATCAAAGAATATAAATACTCTTTCTTGTTGATTATATAAATTTTTTTGAAATACATGGATCATTTAAAATGTTTCATACTTTTTTTCATCAAAAACTTATATCCATACCAACTAAAATAATTGGTAAAATTAATTAAGTAACTAAACAACCACTTTATTAATAGTACAAAAACATCACAGTGTATAAGATCCAATAGTCTACTAGACCTTTCAACTTTTCTACCAAGTGATGATTTGGTCATTTTCACAGTAAATGTTTTCTCTTTTTTAAAAAAAAATTATAAAAAAATTGGTATCAAAATCCATCTCTAGAGGTTCATTAAAAATATTTATCATTTATATGTATAAGTAAATAATTCCAAATGTATCTTGGATTAGGATCAACCCTAGAATTATTATTTTGAATATTATAAAAATTATTATCTATATCATTAATGTAAAGACCATTCATTATATTGTAAATAAAAGAAAATATTTTATTATTATATATAGAAAAAAATATTGATTTAATAAATTGGTAACATACCATATTTTTTCAACAATATATAGGAATCAAATTCTCATTTCTGGAAGGAAAATTATAATAGTTAGTTAATTCTATGAATAGTATACTAGGTTAGATTTGATCATAGGCATAAACATTGAATAAATTCTTTTACTCCATTAACAACAAATAGATCTAATTCTCTAATCATAAATTACCTCATATCCATGAGTATGTGTTTATCTTTAAAAATTTATTATGCACAAAAGGTATATAATAGGTATAATTTTGAGTTTACTGAATTTATCTCTATATCATCCACACATTGATGTTAAAGATGTTTCTCCCTGTGATCACTTACCAACCTTAGACACTAATATTTAATTTTTTTATTGGTAATACCTTTTAGTGATCTCATAGTGATTCCCATTTATAATGAAATAACTAATAAAAAATAATTATAATTGGTTCCGTGTAATGTCTTAAATTTTTTCATTAATTAATTTTAATTAATTTTTTCCCAGTTAAAGAAAGAAACCCTAGATATCATACCCAATTAGTAACATAGGATTCATATTTCACTATCAAAGGATTTATCTTTGGAATTCATGTCACCTCATAAATATTTATCAAGGGAACCTTCCCAGTCACAATAGTTCTGACTCTTGGATGGGTTAGTGGATGACTATAACGGCCCAAGATATTCATACAGAGATATTACAACTTGGTATATGAATATTCGTTCATAACATAATAATCCATACCATATTAAGATATGTCTAGTTCCTTTTGAAACACGAATATATAAACAACCAGTTCATAGGTGAACCATAAAATATCCCACTAAGTTCTTCATAACAAGAACCCTTTATAGGAATTTCATACATAATTGATTTTTTCTTAACCTGGAGAAGGGAAAAATAATAATGGGTTCTTTTAGAACTTTAGTAAGGGTAAACGAGGACTCTACCAACCTAACATGAGAATATAGGTGTGGTATCTTTAGAATAACAATTTAAAACCGTATCATACATATCATCGATCATAAACATGAGTCATGGAATAAATATTGGTAGTTCATAAGACATGAATCATAATGGAATCAAATAATAGGGGTTGTAAGAGGATAACATTAACATAATAAATAGTTTTTTTCATTCAAATAAGTATAGAAAACAATTTCCTTAGTATTAGTTTCGCATTTACAAAACTATCAAAGTCGAATGGGTTCACTACCTAAACCATCATAGTTGTTATAGTTCACTCCAAAGACTATCATAGTTGTCAAAGTACCTTACTAAATTGGGTTCACAATCTATTATAGTACTATTTATCTCATGTGATATCAATCCTTTCCCAATTAAATTTAGGGATACATAGGATCCACTTGTCAAATAATTAAAATCATACAAATGTGTTCCATAATATCATAAAATATTCATCATATCAGAAACCATGAAAATAAGCGGGTTTCATAAACATTCAGAATAACCCATTGAAAAGAAATTATTTTCATTAACATTAAATCCATTCATAACATCAAAACTCATTAAAAGAAATACTTTTCATAAACATTTCATCATTGCATAAGTAATGGAAATGTAATGAGTTCCATAAATATCATTTAATCATAATCTTAAACCATCTAGAGACAGAATAGTGATGGTATCACTAGATCATCTCTAAAGAAAAGGTTATGTAACCTCAACAGATTTTATCCTAGATGGAAAATTATTATAAATTAAAACACTAAACATTTTTGAGGAAAGTCCCCTTTTCACTTTAAAATCACTTATTTAAAATCTAAAAATTCTCCTAATATTATGGGAAAACGTTTTATATGACAATAACCATTTAAAATTATAAGGGAATATTTAAATCATTGATAGTTCATTAAGTAATAGAATACCATTCATTATGTACATTTTATAATTAATATTCCTTTCAAATATTCATTAAAATTTCAAAAGAGCCTTATTTAGAAAACATATGTAATATTCCTTTTAGATAATTTTTTAAAAAGTATAACTTGTGTAAAAAATATATTTAAATAATCATTGGAGAATAATAATAACCTTATATAATTTTTTTAAACTAGAAAATGAATAAGAAATTATTTCTCACCTAAGAGAGAAATAAAATCATTTTTAATTAAAAACATTATTTCGGTCTATTATGTACTACAAGATAGGAAAATAAAATAGAAACATGTATTCTATAAAAATTATAAATGTATAAGAAAATTAATATGTTTATTGTGAGATACATCATAATATTTTATCAACATAATATTAATAACCGATATTCCCAATAATCAAGAATTTTGTAACAAGATACATTTACCACTTTGGTAATGATAGAATTTTAATCCCAATGAAATAATCTAAGCTATATGGATATTTAAATACACAAAATTTTCTTAATAATAATCTAAAAAACCATTCATGTATATAATATATACCCCACTAAAAAAATAATGAATATAACATGCGTCCAATGAAAATAACAGTGACATGAAAATTACTTACAATATTGGAATCTTTATAATCATGACACCAATTAAAAAATAAAATAAAATCATAAATTATATAACATTAAAATAAATATATTAATTTTATAACAAATAAAATATATAGTTTATACACCACATAATATAAATGAGCGTTGCATACGGAATATGTATCCAAAAAAGTAAATGAGAGCCTAGAAATACCTTACCTGAAGTCTCAACATTCTTTGTAAACATTAAAAAATACTTTATAATAAATAAAGGTTTATTATAAATTTATTAAAAAATGATAATAATATATATTATTCCATATATAATTTACATGTGACCTTTTATTACGCTTTATTAACAATTCCTAGTTAAAATCACTTTTTTTTGTAATAACTACTTTATTTTTGTTATTTTTCATAGTTTGTTATTTCCTTCAATTTAATTTGATAAAGAATATATTATTTAAAGAATGTTAATAATTATATACCTATCACATATTTTCCTTATATATGTAAATATATCAATCCTTAAAATTCAGAGATAGAAAATGAATTAACTCATTCATGGAGATGGTATTCCATACATTTTCATGAACATTGTTCCTGTCTTCTCGATGAATGGTAGAAGAGAAAATTAAAGACGAATTCAATTTTATAAAATTATTTTTATATCAAATTTATCATATATTTTTAATTAATATTTCTTTATTAACATCCATTTGTAAATAAAATGAAAAATGTATAACATCACTTCAAGAAGGTGGTAGTCCACACGTTCGCATGAGCACTATTATCATCCTACAATAGATTGAAAGGTAAAAAGGTAGGTGTAATATTATAATGTAATAAGTATAATCATTTAATTAATATCATATTATAATGTTAAATCAATAATTTTATCAATCCACGAGACACTATGGTGGAAAACATATTATATAAATTCATGAGGCGGTTGTCTGTTGTACACATGATCAATGATTTCATTATCTATTTGATGAAAGTGGAGATGGGTGTAGGTTATTAAATTAAAATAATAACACATTATTATATGGAACATAATTATTTTATTATATCATCCTAATTTATGAATTTTTTAAGGAGTTATAAGAATAAAGAAAATTAAAATGCTCAGTTAAGAACAATACCTCTTATCAGTCATGCTGCTTAGGTTTAAAAAAAAATAATTATTAGGAGGGTTTCATAATAAAAATATTGATTATATAATGTGGTTTAATATTTAATAAGGTATTTGGGTTTATTAATTCTGAATGAACATGATTTTTAAGAGTTAAGAGTATAGGATATGTTTTTACTATTTTTAAGTGTGGGAGAGGACACACATGGAATTTAGGAAAATGAAATGTTATATCCACATATTAAAAATGTAAAAAGGGACCAAAATGGATACTTATCAAACCATATATGATATATGGTATCAATAGGACCATAAAATAGAATTTTTACATGTTTCTTAGTCATTTAACTCTTATCATTTTTGTTTATCACCCTGGTAAACACTTTTTAACCTTAACATTGGCAATTAATTTTCATTGTTTTTAATATTTATTTGGAATAAAATTTCCGTTAAACTTATTATATAATTCAAAAAAAATATTATTCAAAATATGGAGTCTATTTTTATATATTCAATTCATAAATTTGAATAATTTAATATAAAATTAAAATAATAGATGTGATGAAAAAATGGTATTCCAAAGAAAATGTTTTCAGATGTATAAAACATTTTAATATAAAATTCGTCATGAAATTTATTTATATGGCCTAAATTGAACTAATAATAATATAATTGAAAAAAATTTACAATAAAAATCTTTTAAAATAAAATATGACATTTAAATAATTTAAACAAAAAGGTTGTTTTGTAATAAAAAGTAGTATTTTAGAATATTCATCGAATTTTTTTTTTTCAAAAAAAATTCATAAATTTTCCCTAAGATAATTTTTTAAAATAGATTTAAAAAATTAATTAATTTTTTAAAATAAAAATTCTAAATGTCGGAAAATATAATTTTATTATTTGTTCAATGAAATTAATGACAATCATTTTTTAGAAGAAATATATTTTTGAAGTATATAAATACTTTAGGAAAAATTATGTAAATATTTTTCAATATATTTTCCACATATAAAACCGTTATAATTATTTTTAAAATTATTTTTGTTCATATTCTACCACATAGTTTAATTATTGGGTTATAACTTTGTTATTTAAATTATAATATTTATATTATGTCACAATTCTTTAAATTTAGATGTTGCATGTAACAAAAGCTACCAAAGAAATAAAATATTTTCTTATAAAAAATTACTGCCTTAAATCATGGGGTGTTACAATACATCTTTATCCAAATAAATTATATGGATTCACTCAACTCTATTCCACTGGCATCATATCACTTAGGGTGTTGAGTCAGAAGTATTACTTCTCACTTTTACATTCCATTCGTTTTGGAAACCACAATAACATTCCTAAAAACATATTTACTAACTTTTTATGTCCTGTGTGTTTTAGTAAGTTTTCATAGAAAAAGATTTTTTTTTACCATACATATAATAATTAATAATTTATAATAAATATAAACGTTCTGTTATTCATTACAACCATCAGACTGAGTATGCGTCTGATATATCAGACCTACCTTGAAACAGACCAGGTGTAAAAATTTTGTCTTGTCTACCATAATGACAAAAGTGATGACTATCTGACTGATTCTAGTATTAAATTAATCATACATATTCTCATAAGGATTATCATATTGAAAATTTATAAAGAAGTCAATCGGACTAACATTATTTAATAATCAAAATATATAGAGTTGTTTTTATCTTAAAGAATACCTTTATCCATGTTATCGTCATAATTCAATACGAAGATGGACATTCAGTTATGCTAGGGAAATGTTGGATAACAAGTACCAAATTTCTGAGACCATTTAAAAAACATATAAATATGACTGTTATAGATTCAACAATAAATAGAAGGTCATTTGAAGAGTTTGGAGCATATTTTATTTTCAACTCAAGTGTTCTGAATATTTCATTGCATCAAAATCCCATTCGTTGTCTTTGTAATAAAATAGAGATTTGTAGACATTCTATTGAATACTTTTCACAGTTGTTTCCTTAATAACATTTTCTTCTTTAATTTCGTCTGATCATTGTTACTATCGTGTGATTCTGATGATAGGAAGATTATCACTGATCATCATCTCATGGGATTTCTGGAATAGGAAGACTAAGATTATTTTGACCATCGTGTCAATGGATTTCCTGGAAAGGAAAGATAAACATTATAGTAAGTATAAAACCATGGATACCATTAGTGAAGGTTATTTATAACCTTACTCTTAAGGTTAGAAGAGATAAATTATTAATGTATGTAGTAAGTAATTCTTACTATTATTAGCTATTGTATTATTTATTTTTACAAGTTTCTATTTTACTGTGCATGTAATAGAATGTTTTTTATTATAAATATATTTAAATATAATTGTTTTTATGATTTTTACTATGAATATGATAAATTTTTTTAATTTATTCATATAAATTGTGATTCTAATTCATTTACTCTAATTTAATAAAATGTTTAATGATTCTGGTTTTCTTACTCTGGCAACCGAGCTGAGTCTGAGTTCAAAGAAATTACTTTAAGAGGTATTGTATGAGTCACATCCTATTTTAATGGCCCTTGACATTGCTTGGATCAGAGTATATCTAAGAAAAGATTATAAATTCTCACACCTCAATAATTAGTTTAGAGGAAGAGAGAAGGATAAAGGCTCATACAGACTTGAGTACTTATTGTTGTGCATCCAACTAGATGATCAGAAGCTGGAATAGATCGCAGATGAAAGAGATATCTGTATTCCAACCTCTGGTATTCAAAAATAAATAACTTTAGATCCATTAATTTTAATCATTCATAATCTCATATTAGGGAAGAAAGAGGGGGATAATTGGATCATTAAAGTAAAAATTGTTAGATTACCCAAAAAATTAGCCTTTGTGCGGTATGTCTCAAATGTTTGACAAGTCCAGTGAAAATTGCGCATAAATACTTGAGTAGGAGGTTAGTTTGAATGGTTAGGTGACATGACCATGCACCAACCATGCAATATGGTTTTATCTAAAAATTTACCACAAAACGGTTAGGAAAACCATGGGCCAACTGTGTGACATGAACTGTTTCCCAAAAAAGATTGGTTCTAGGCTCCGAAATTTCCACAGAAACCCATGTGACCTTTTATAACTCATTATGAATCCATATTATGTCGATTATAAAGATTTTGACTAAAATTTAAAGGATTCATTCCAAATTTAAAAACTAGGTTCTTACAGTCTTCCCATATTAAAATAACTAATCCACGAGTTCAACATACAAGGGTTGAAAAATACTTTATGAAAAAAACTCTGGACATTGGACACATATGTCATCCTCCTACTCCCACATCTCATCCAGAACATAGTCTTTATTCCATAACAACTTTACTAGAGGGACATACCGACCTCCGAGAGCATTCGTGGTCCTCTCAATAGTGCAAACTGGATACTCATTAAAGGTAAAATTGGCATCTATCTCTACTTATTCGGGATCAAAAGTATGAGATGGATCAACATGATACGGGGGAAGCTATGAGGGATAGAAGATTCCATGCATGTCAAGATACAACTTAGGTATTATAAAATGATAGGCTATGGGATTGACTCTCTCTTGAATTACAAACATCCCACCATAACGATGGTAAAACTTTCCCTTCTGTCATAACTATCTATTCCCTATCCTGGGCGATACCAAAAATAGACATGATCACCAAACTCGATCTCAATAAATCCTCAAAAATGATCACCATAATATTTTTTCACGATTGAGCAGTATTCATACACTTTTGGAACAATTGAATCTTCTCTGTAGTCTCCTGAATGAGACAAGTACCAAGTTGGGTGGCCCCACCTACATTTAGCTAGAATTGGGGTGAATGAAATTGCTTACCATACATGGCCTTAAAAAGAGACATTTTAAGTGACTCATAGTAGCTGTTATTATTAGAAAATTGATGAGAGGGTATGATTTTCCCACGAATCACCAAAACCAATGACACACAATCAATTTATATCATTTAGAACCTATATTGTCTGTTATGATTATCCATCGGTCTAAGGGAGATAATATGATCATAAAAGCAAATGTGTTTTCATAGGTTTCTGTATACTCTATTTGAACCATGTCATGACAGTGGATCTTAAGAATCTTGTCATAATGATGAATCTCTCTTAGTATACTCAGATGGATCTCAAGATGTTTGGAATGGTCACTATGATTGATAGAATATGGAGAGACTTCAACCATAAAGTCTATGAAAAAAATCCAAATGGTGGTAGAAACCCTATTCCTCATATCCATGAAAATAATCAGTGCATTCATATGGCTTAACGACATAACAAGGTACTCATAAAAAAATACTACAATGGAATGATATACATGGTATGTCTGATGGCCTAACTCATACCTGATGATAACCAAATCTCAGTTCGATCATAAAGGAGACCCCAACACTTAGAATATAGTCAAATAAATCATCTATTAGAGTTTGTGGATATCATTTATTCACCTTAAGTAAGATCGAACTTATATAATCCACAAATAGATACAAGGTTCCATCCACCTTCTTGGAAAAAAGCATGGGAAAACCCCATAGGGATGTATTGGACCATATTAATACTTTGGTCTATAAATCCTCTTGCAGTGTCTTTAGCTCCAAATGATATATAGGTGATATCCAATAAGGAGGAATGGAAACTGGAGATGCTCTCAGGATAAGCTCGATTTTAAATGAATCCTCTCATTCAGGGGGTAAGATAGAATAATTTCTAGGAAATACATCCTTGAAATGATCCACTACTGGAGGGAAATAAGCTTGTTGTAAACCCTAATCCTCCATGAAGAGATTTTTTATCAGGTGGTCACTCCACCTATCCCATGATGCTCTAGTCCATCTCTACCATACTAGACATCTGACTCACCCTTATGTAGATAACTGCTACCCTCTTGTGATGTAAAAGATAAAATATAATAATAGAATTTTGTAAAATCATGAAGTGAACCAAAAATTCCATCCCAGGAATGAAAATTAATCCTTCAATCTGAAGAAGAAATAGTTTCCATAATAAATTGTAAATTCCACCCTCGTGGAGGCAGTACCTCCACTAGCGTATTCCCACTATTTGCACCCCACTGGCGTATCTTGGGTCATTACACCATATTGATAAAATCAGTATAGTATAATACATTCCATGAAAGATAAATAGATAAAATATTTCGAATCACCCGTATCAAATAAAAAAGATACTATTGTAGATTCCATAAGAATAGTACCTCATACAGTAGATGGTCCCGAAACATGATCCTCGAGTATTGGCCATAGTGCATCGAACTGGAAAGATCCACAAACCTGTGCAACAAATGGACTACCATGATCATAACTGCTCTATCTGTGCTGATGGTGATAACAGATCTAGATTCCACAACCATGACCTCTTGGGTCTATCTTTCCAGTTTTATTCGAACTCCCCACCTGATGCAGCATGAAAGAACCTGCTCTTGATAGTGGACCTGCTGCTGATTCATTTCACTTGAGGATAGTGGAATGGTCCAATTGAAATGATGAAGATTCCCCATAAGACCGTAAGAATGCCTCTCTTGTAGATAACTATCACACTAAGGCATTGAATTCACCCATTTTCCACACTAATGAAATAATTTTGGCCTATCAAAATCAGAGCTCTAGTTTTCACAACCCTAATGAGGAAATATAAGGAAACGATTCCTACCACTAGATGAACAACTATCCTACTATGGAACTGATACTCTGTACCTAGTAATATTTCTTTCCCTTATGATGTTCTTAGTGATAAGATCCTGATTTACTATCTCAGAAAAACTAGGTAGGCAAAATACATTCACCTATATATGGATAGTTTATTGGAGCCCATCCTCAATGCTTCTAGCACGTGTAATATCATCATTGGCTAGAAGTGGTGTAATGTGCTAAAACTATATGAAACACACTAAATATGCCCTAAATAACATAGAACCCTACTTGCGGTGCATGAACTCTCTATCTTTGTCAACTCTCAGTATCTGAGGAAAGAACTGATCATTAAAGGCAAAATGGAAATTAACCCATAACATGCACTAATGACGACCATCCTAGGTAATCACATCCCACCAATGCTTTTCCAAGTACTAAAGTATGTATGCGGCATATTTTACCCTCCTCTCAAAAGGAGTTTCCATATTATCATATATAGATAGGATTGATTATAGCCACAACCCTATAGCCTACTGACCGCCATCCCCTAAAAAGGTAGGAGGATGTTAATATTGGAAATCATGAGTCAGATCATCCATCATAGGTTCAAGCCATAGTGAACCATGCATTGAATGAATCAGATATATAAAACTCTCATGAAATTCGTAGTCAATACCCCAAACTATTATAGTTGGCGGTGCCTCGAGTGGAACTCCTGGAGGTAGGACTGGTGTCTCATGGCCCACCATGTGTGGAGCATGGTCGTCACCACCCTCCTAGTATACAATACAAGGACGTCATGGTGGAATTGGTATACAAATGAGAATAAAAAACCACAGAACATGATTTTGGTAGATAGATAGCATCTCTAGTGGTATCTGAATGTAAGAAAACTCATTACCCAAGGCATACCACACCAACTACACACTTATATGTCCATGTATCGGTAAGTTCTCAAGTATATGTTTTATTTCATTTTACACTTAATTACCTAGTTCATTCCTTTACATTTCATTATCATGACAAGGAGGTATATGTATGTGCTACCAATTCATTTTAGATTTCATGACTCACTTTATAATGGATAGACTTTTCTGGTGAATTAGTTCCCATACACCTATCACTAGAAATGAAAACCATTTATTTATTGCATAATGGATCTACTTGGTAAAATACTCATCCCAAAACATGATGACCCATACACCTCATAAATTTATGTAACGCCCGAACCCCAAAAGCCTAGATTTGGTGCATTATTACATATCATTATCATGATCACAAAATATCAAGTCTCTAAAGACCAATTAGTATAGTGGCCTTGGAAGTACTAGATACATTCATAAGGATTACATTAAATCGTAAAATGGAAAACTACTATAAATTTTTTTCCATAGATAACACTGAGATCTCATAGACTATCCCAACAAGTTACTCATAATATACTTCTTCGCATCCTGGGAAAAATAAAACCTAGAGAGGGGTGAGCTCAGATTCTCAGTAAGGATAACAATATAGCGGGAACATTCATAAATAATCATAAACATTTAAGAAAATGTATAAGACTAAAACAAAAGACTTTTAAAATTTTACACCAGTATAATATGTAAAAGATAAAATGAAATAATTACATTTACTTATTCACATGGATATCATACTAGGTGAATAATCAGATGCAATAACAATAGCCACTTTCATAATGATGGAATGCATAATGCCAGACTATCATAACCACATAGTCAAGGCCTTGTGCCACGAATACAAATAAGATTTTTTCAAAAACTTGTTCCAATACACTAGATTGTCTCAGGAGACCTACCAATGCATCAAGGAGCTATAGAGGGCTCCACCACTCACTTACTATGTCCAATGCATTCCTCATATGAAAAGGATTAAATATCACATAAACATTCATATTAAAACTAGCATACTAAATGTCCATACTTTATCCATAAACCATTAATGGTAAAAAAATAACACAACCACAGTCAAATATATCACAAAACCATCAATAAAATATGGATGTTTTGTATCATAATAAATAAACTTCAAATAAGCTTAAAATCAATCAAAGGATGTTGACATAGATGAAATCAAAATATTTTTTCAGAGAAACATCTCTTAATATTTTGAAATCATTTAAAAGTCATATAATTATAAAATAAAACATTTATTTTTAAAATATTATTATAATCTTGTAAGGGATGGTTCGAAGATGTTATGACGGCCAAAAATAGCCACACCCTCCGTATAAGTTAAAAAACATTCTTACCCTAATTTTCTTGAAAAGGTCATAAAGTACCTTGTTTGGAAAACGACAGAATGATTCCTTTCAAACCATTATATAAAAAGTAAAAAAAGGGTATAAATTACTTTAACCCATAGTTTAGTAAATAGTAAAAATGTTTTGAAATATATTTTTAAGAAACATGGATGTGGAATACAAAGATTTCCTAGTAGATAGTTACGTAAAAACATCCTCAGATAATAAAGAGATTGTGAAATTAACCCTTACCTTGAACTTTTCATTGGTCGAGGGTAGTTTAACCTTGTGTATAATGGTGAAATAATTGTTATTAAATTATAATATAATCATATACAATAATATGATATCATATATGATCTTTAAACATTGCTTTGTTAATAATATTTTAGTATTATCGTCATTTCGGGTGTTAACTAATTCGTTTTTATTTATATGATTTTTTACATAAGTAATGATTTTTATAGATAGGATGTATCTTATTCATATTAATAATGATATTATGTCATTAAACCTTATTTTTAATCATCTAATGAAAATTCTTCTTGAATGGATATGATGGGGAATGAATCTCATCGCGTTCGTGGATACGGTAATCCGTAAGTACACACAAGCGACAATGTCATTCTTTTAATATTAAAATAATATATAATTGGATAGTATATCATATCTAATGAATCATTATAATGTTATATTTATTATTTAAATAAATTAAACATTATTTTTATACCCATCCAAATAATAATGTATTGAATAACATTTACACCACGACATGAAGATGGTAAGCCGTATGTACGCACATATGAAGACATGTCATTCAAAGGATGGATAGAATAATGAATATGGTTGTACCATATTTATAATAACTTCAACGTATATAGAAGATACTATATTTATTATTTTAGAATGGAAAGAACAAATAAATAGGAAGGATAAAAAGAAAGGAACTTGAAAGAGGTGATGAAATATTTACCAATTATTCAGGTTCTTCCTTTTGATTTGATAAAAAGGGATTCATAGGTTGGCTATCTGACTAAAGTAAGGCCTCTAGGATGAAGGGAGGACAGTTTAAAGGGTATTTGGATAGATTTTGGCCGAACCAAAAGGATTTGATGGTGCGAATTTGAGGGGAGGGGGAGTGCCCTTTTATAAGAGGGGTGAGGGGAACCTTAGGAAAAGCTAGAAATATTATTTTATAATAAAATCTTTTTCAGGTTGTAATGGCTCCAAAAGGAATTATTTAAATTATAAGGTGGTTTTGGGTCGAAAACCACTCAACCAATAGGTTTCATACAGGTTTGGGTTGCTATATTAACCTTATCATTTAGATTTAACTCTTAGTTAAATAGTTTGAAATTTTCCATGTCTTTTTGTATTTTTAAATTATATAGTTAATAAGATTACTATATACTTCCAAGAAAATCCCAAGTGCTTCATTAATTATACACCTATCATTATATAAGTATTTTGTATGAACCTTATAATTTTAGAAATATAATATTAATTAATAATATAATATTTATTTTAAAAACTCTTTTATATCAATTTCGACTCTATTTGGTATTTTGTTTTTGCTAAATTCACAACGGCATTATTATTTCAAAATAAAATCATATAACCAACCCTAACATTTATTATTAACGTTGAAAATATGTGTATTTCATAAAAAGTCTCAAAATACCTTTATTTGGTTATTTGTAATATCAAATATTTTAATATTTCATTAATTAGGTACTTAATGCATAATTATGGTTCATAAATACATTAAATTATTTAAGGTCTAAAAAATATAAATAAAATACAAATATGTATGAAATATTTTTATCTTTCTAATGAATATTTATTGTCGAATTTATCATATGTGTAGCCCTATATTAGAAATGGTTTTGTTATTAAACATTGAATTTAACACTTTTAACTCTTCTTTGAATTAAATAATAATAAATTACCTAATCTAATCCAAGTGGACCTAAAGGATCATATTTTATTCATAATTTTGTTTTTGGTCAAATTAAATTTATCCAACATAATTAGTACATGTGTTATGATAATAATAATATCATTTTTACCTTTAATTACCCTATTTACTTTTACCCGTGGTAAATAAAAGTCAAAAGTTACTATTCACCAAAAATTATTTTCATCTCATTGAACCAAATTTTACATATTTATATCAATATAGTCTCTTGGATTTTCTAAATTCAACTCACATAAGTGGTAAAATTATGTTTTATATAAATTTTCAAATGCTCTTAGGAGGTGGGTAAAAGACGGTAAAAAGATTAATAAAATCTTTATTTATCTAAAATTATTATAAACTGAATCCAATGAACTATATTGAACTTATATATGTATCATATATCTATTTTTAACTAAAATAAAATAAAATTAAATAAATAATTATTTAAATAAAAAGTCGGTTTTAAACAATCACTCTGTGTTTTTCACTATTCATCAAAAATTTAATGTTTTTAGAAAAATACCAAAATATCACCGTAAGATAATTTTGATATTCTGAATCCAAAAATGAAGTCCATTTTGAAGGATAAAAATTAATAAATTTGCAAAAGTGGGTATTACAATTCATAACAACTAGTTTGATTGGTCTCGATGTGTTAGAATCTAGAAGTTGCGTACAACAGAAGATATTGAATTATTCAGAGGGAAACATATCGTGGAAGCTTGGGGTGTTACATTCTCTCATCCTTCAAATAATTTCATCCTCAAAATTTCTATAATATTACTAAATAAAAAGATTCAGCTGGTTCTTCATCATAAGTTCCTCGGGTTCCAACGTTTCCTCTTCCATCTTATGGTTTCTCCATAGAACTTTTACCAGACAAGTTGTCTAGTTTCTCAGAACTTGATCTCTTGTACCAAGAATCTTGACAATCTCTTCCCAATAAGATAGATCAGGATCCACTTATAATTACTTATAGTTGAGTACGTGAATTGGGTCACGTATTTATTTTCTCAATAGTGATACGTGTAACACATCATGAACATTGGAGAGACTTGGCAGAATTTCTAAACGGTATGCTACATCCCCAATTCATTCTAGAATTTCGAAAGGTCGGATGTACCTGGGACTCAATTCACCATTATTACCGAAATGTATAACACCCTTCCATGAAGATTCCTTCATGAAAACATGATCTCTTGCCTGAAATTCCAAATCCTTCCTTCACTTTCCGTATAATGCTTCATATGGTGTCATCTGAATACTTGAATGGAAGATATTGTTATAGGAATGTTATACCAGAGGTAAATATTGATCCCACATACCTTGAACGTCAAGTGAGAAAGATCTCAACATATCTTCTAAGGTCTGACTAGACCATTCTGATTGTCCATAAGATTGAGGGTGGTTGGTAGTGCTCAAACGAAGTTTAGTATCTAGAAATTTTTGAAGTCTTTTCCAGAATATTGATGTAAAACGGGGATCACAATCAGAAACAGTCAATAGTATTACTCCATGAAGTCACACAACTTATTAATATATAGTCTTGCTAGACATTCAAGTGGTAAAAATTATCTAATAGCAAGAAAATGTGCTGACTTGTTAAGACGATCAACAATGACCTAGATTGCATCGTTCCTTCTAGGTGTCTTTGGTAGCCCTAGGATAAAGTCCAACATGATATCATCCCATTTACACTCTGGTATGGGAAGAGGATGCATGACTCCTCCAAGCTATTGCCTTCCAGCATTCAATTGTTGACAAACCATACATCTTGACACAAAATTAGAAATCTCCCTCATCATGTTTTCCACCAAAAATATTCCTTCATATCTATATACATTTTGGTGCTACGAGGATTTATAGAGAAATTGGAGCTATGAGAATCATCCAACAATTTTCTTTTTAGATCAGGCATATCGGGAACACAACGTCTCTTCCCAAATTTCAAAATTCTATCTTAATATACGATGATACTCAATCTCCCATCATTCACAGCTTTAATCTTCTTTTGAAACTTCACATCATCAACCTGAGAGCTTTTTATCCTTTCAAGTAAAGATGGATTGGAAACCATTTGAAAAATCATTAATTATTCACCTTCCATGGTTATTCTCATATACATCTTCACTAGATCAATGAAAATAGGATCACTTTCAACTCTCATATTGTTCAATACTCCATTATATTTTCTGAACAAAGAATCTACCACCTTATTTTCCTTCCCCGGGTGGTAGTGTATCATTCAATCATAATCATTGAGTAGTTCAAGGCATCTCATTTGCCTCATGTTGAGTTCATTCTGTGAGAAAATATACTTCAAACTCTTGTGATCAGTATAAATCTCACATTTTTCACCATAGAGATAGTGTCTCCAAATCATCAAATAAAATATTATAGCTTCTAACTCAAGATCATGAGTAGGCTAGTCTTGCTCATTAATTTTCAGCTGTCGTGATACATATGAATTAACTCTATCTGTCTGTATATGGACACAACCAAGTCCTTTCTTCAATGCATCACTATAAAAAACAAACTCATCATTCCCTGATGGTAGAGTCAATATAGTATAACTGACTAATCATCTCTTCAAATATTCAAAACAATCTTCACACTCTATTTTCCAAACAAATTTAACCCCTTTTTGTGTGAGCTTTGTTAATGGGTTATCCAATCGGGAAAAATTCGGGACGAAATGCTCATAATAACCTACTAAACCAATAAAACTATGTCCCTCAGTTATACTCGTCGGTACATGCCATTCTTGGATTTCCATGGTCTTTTAATGATCAACATATATTCCATCATTAGAGATAATATGGACAAGAAAATAAATCTCTTGATACCAGAATTAACACTGGATAAACTTCCCATATAATTCATTTCTTCTAAGAGTCTTCAGAATAATGCGCAAGTGAGTTTTAAGATCTTCATAGATTTTGGAGTATAGAAATATATCATCAATAAATACCACTAAAATTTCATAAAGATATTCCTTGAAAACCCTATTCATTATATCCATGAAGACATAGGGTGAATTAGTCAATCCAAAAGGCATTACTGTAAACTCGTAATGCCTGTACCTAGTTCTAAAAGTTTTCTTCGGACTGTGTTCCTTCTTCATGCACAACTAATGATATCCAGATCGAAGGTCAATCTTTGAAATGTATTGATCTCAATGAATATTGTCAAATAAATCATCAATGCGGGGTAGGGGATTCTTGTCCATTATTATTATAGCATTGATCTCCCTATAGTCAACACACAACCTCATAGATCCATCTTTCTTCTTAATAAAAATGACAGGGGATCCCCATTGAGAAACCCTAGGGCGAATAAATCTATTTCTACTAAATTCCTCTAGTTGTTTCTTTAGTCCCACTAATTCCACGATGCCCATTCTATAAGGGGTCTTCAATATGGGACTGGAACCAGGAATTAAATCAATGTAAAACTCAATTTCTCGTTCTGTAGGATGTACATGTAAATCTTCTAGAAACACATCAACATATTCTTTCACAATAGGTATATCATCTATTTGAACATTATTTTCCTCACCCATAGTAAATTCATTATCTTCCTCCCCAATAATAGAATTTTGATGAGATACTGGGGGTGAATCTAGATAAGAATCCAGTGGTGATGATTATTCTCTAACGATAAGGTGTTCTTTATCATCGTCATCAAAATAGTAACCTCCTTCTTCTTAATATAAATTTTTGCATCATGGTCTAAAACACAATCTATATCAATGATTATATCTAATTCAATCATGGGTTTGACAATGATATCATTAGATAATGAACATTTATATGCCATAATGGGGACTAATTCACAAAACATTGTTGCAATGATACATCCCTTATGAGTTTTGACTGAAAAATACCGTATTAAATAAAATTGGAAATATCTAATTTTCTTAGCAAACTGGGAAGATATGAAACAATGCGATGATCCAAAATAAAATAAAGCATGTTCTAAACTTGAGTAAACCATTAAATTACCCACTACTACATCTTTTGGACCATCAAACTCAGCAGTAGTGATATCATAAGCTTGGCCTTGATCCCTTTTCCTTTTCTGAGGTATGTTCCCTTGGCGCATAAGACATTCATTTGTATAATTCCCCTTTCTCTAAATTTGTAGCATTCAACATCGACAATCTATTTCTTCCCCTTTAAATCACGAGCTTGGTGGCCTTTTTCACCACAATTGTAACTGACTCCCATTCCCTTCAGGCAAGTACCAGGGTGTTTCTTCCCTCATTTACTGCATGATGTATATTCAACTTTTCCCTTCTTCCCCTTATTTCAATTGCCAGAGTGTTCAGGAGATCTCTTCTTCTCTTACTTTGCTTTAATGTCATAAGACTTAGAGAATTATTTTTCTTGTCTAGATAGCACATGAGAACATATATTAGTACGATGATAAGGATTGTGATACTAATGCTCGATGGAGAAATGGTTTTAACCCATCAATGAAACAATCAATCTTACTTCTTGGGTTACATATATAATCTTTATCATGCCTTGTATTGCCTCGAACCTAGATTCCTAGAGTCGGTGCAGTATTTTAATACATTGGCATGATTATAAGGAATCAAGTCCCAAAAGACCAATAAAATTAAAAGTCTTGGAAAATATATTACATACATGAACGTTACATTACAATTTATAACATATGACAAAAAAAAATCTGTTGAGAATTCCATTGTTTCTTTCTCTTAACCATGCATCTCAAACATAAAACACTTCTTGGGATCCTGGGAAAAAACATAAGGGGTGAGCTCAGATGCTTTGTAAGGGTAAATAATTTAGCAGACGAAAACATATATAATATGCATGATGAATAATTGAAAACACATGCCTTTAAAAATAATAAACATGAACACTTTATGGAAGAAATATGAGCTGAGTAAATAATTCCATAATAAGACATAGTCATGGGTATTCTACTAGTCGAATAGCCATATGAACCATAAATATTATTTTCATAATGAGGGAATGTATAATGTCAGACATTCTGAAACATTTTTTCAAGGCCTCGACCAAGACATCTAAAAATGATTAAGGTCTTAGCCAAAACCATATGTCAAATTGGGAAAGGACTCAACCAATTCCACATAAAATTCTCCCATGAGGCCTAAAGACGAATCAAGGAGCTGTAGTGGGTTCCACCCATCACTTTCTAAGTCCAATACATTCCTCATATGATAAGGTTGAAAATAACATAAATATTTTTGTTAATACTGGAATACGAAATGTCAATACTTTATCCACAAACCTTTAATGGTATAAAAATAACACATCCACTGTCAAACATATCACAAAAACTTCAATACAATATGGAAGATTTGTATCTTGATAAATCATTTTAAAACAAGTTTAAATTCCATCAAAGGATGTTCATATTGATGAAAATGATCAGTAAAATGCTTTGAGTGAAATACCCATTTTTCATGAAATCATTTGTAAGTCTCACAATTTATAAGGGAAGTCATTTAAAAGAGATTTTTTAATCAAATTTTCCTATAACACTTTGAAAATATTGAAAATAATTATCATTTCAAAACATTCATGTCCATATAAATAAATCCTTAAAATCGTTTTGAAAATAAGGACATTAATTAAAAGGGTTTAGAAACATAAATATTTAAAACATTTAAAAAGATGATCTAGTTAAATAGAACCTCCCATAAAACCATAAAATATTACTTTTGAAAACTTTTTTATGAAATATGGGTATCTATGATAAGTATGTCCCAGAAAATACTTACACATGAACAATCTCGGATAATAATGAGATTGAGGAAATAACCCTTACCTTGCACTTCCCTCTGCTCGAGGGTACATTTAACCACCTGTATAATGACCATAGTATGTTATTATGTTAAAACAGAACCCTATTAATATTTATTAAATCATAAATGTTTCATTTATGACTTTATACCACACATTTAATAAATATTTCCATGTTAAATTGACATTTTGGGTAATAATCGCTTTCTTTATCGTATGTGTTTTAACTTGTTATTATTGATCGTATCATTTAGATTATGATTTAAATGATTCAATAATATATACCTTGTTTTATATATAATATATTTTTAGAATTTAAATATTTATAATAGATGTATATATGTAATGAAAGGCACTGTTTATGGAGACGGTAGGCCGTATGTATGCATAAACGTTGTTTCAGTTTTCACATCGTATTGAACGGAAGTGAGTGAATAAGATTTATGTAGGTATATACAGACAGACAGATAGACACACACACACACATATATATCAAATAGAATTATTATGTCATATATTACATACTTATTAATATTATATATTTTTATAATCATCGTTGAATGGTGAACATGGAAATGACTCTCATCGTGTCGTGGAGACGGTAATCCGTACGTACACATGAGCAACAATATCATTCTTTTGATTTAAAACAGTATGTAAATAGATGGTATATCAGAAATAAAGAATCATTAACATGTTATATTTATTATTCACATCAATTATACATCATTATTATACCCATCCAAACAATAATGTATTGAATAACAACTACACCACAATGTGGAGACGGTAAGCAGTACGTACGCACGTACGGTGACATGTCATTAATAGGATGGATAAAATAATGAATATGGTTGTACCATATTTATAATAATATCACAGTATATAGAAGATACCTGATTTATTGTTTTATAATTGAAAACACAAAGAAAGAGGAAGTAGAAGAAGAAAAGAACTTGAAAGAGGTGATGAAATATTTACCTCTTCTTCTGGTTCTTCCTTTTGATTTGATCAAAAGGGATCCATAGGTTGGATTAATGATCAAACTAAGGCATCTAGGATCATTTTAGGGATGTTGGGAGGATATTTGGTCAGGTTTTGGCCCATAGAAATGGATTTGGAGGTGTGATTTTGACATAATAGGAAGTTCCCTTTAATAGGAGGGGTGAGGGTCACTTTAGGAAAATATTAAAGTATTAATTTATTATACAATCATATTGGGTTTATAATGGTTAGAAATGAATTTATTTTTAGCATTAGGTGGTTATGGATCGAAATCCTCTCAACCAATTGGTTTTAGATAAGTTTAGGTTACCATTTTAACCTTATCTATTAGATTTAACTCATAGTTAAATAGTTTAACTTTTACCTTGTCTTCTTGTATTCTTACTCTATATGGTTAATAAATTTACTCTAAACTTCCAAGAGAACGTCAAGTGGCTCATTAATGACATATATAATATTATTTAAGCCTTTTTGACGAACCTTAAATTTTTAGGAATATTATATCAACCAATAATATAGTATTTGTTTTAAATATTAATTTTTGTCATTTTTGACACTATTTGGTATTTTGTTTTTCTGAAAGTCATCACAACTTGATAACTTCGAAAAAGATACATTGCATAATCCATAAAATGTCATATACACCTAGAAAATTCGTGGATTTCATAAAAACTTTGAAATTATATTTATTTTCAAATTTATAATACCATTTATTTGGTTCTTTCATTAATAAGGTAATTACTGCATCATCATTGTGTCGTAAATAAATATAATTATATAATTTCTAAAAAATATAAATAAAATACCATGATGTAGGAAATATTTTTATATTTCTAATGAATATTTACAGTCGAATTTATCTTATGTAAAACCCTATATTAAAAATAGTTTAGTTAATAAATAATGAATTTGACACTTTTAACTTTTCTTTAAATTAAATAATAATAAATAACATAATCTAATCCAAGTGGACCTAAAGGATCATATTTTATTCCTAAGGTTGTTTTTTGTCTAATTAAAGTTATACAATATAATTAATACATGTGTTAGGGTAATTATAATATCATTTTTATCTTTAATTACCCTATTTACTTTTAACCGAGGTAAATAAAAGTCAAAAGTTACTATTCAACCAAAATTATTTTCATCATATTGAACAAAATTTTAATTACTGAGGTTAACTGTGTCTCTCAGATTTTTGAAATTCAACTCACAGAATTGGTAAAATTAAGTTTTATGCACATTTTCAAATGCTCCAAAAAGGTGTGGAAAAGACGGTAAAAAGTTCAATAAAATTTTATATATATAATATTTTTATAAAATTACTCTAATGAATTACATTGAAAATATATAGATATTATGTATCTATTTTGACCTAAAAAAATTTAAATAAAATAATTAATTATTTAAATAAAAACTCAGTTTTAAATTATAACACGGTGTTTTTCAGTATTCCTTTAAAATTGAATGTTTTTAGAAAAGTACCAAAAATTCACCCTAAGAAAATTTTGATATTCCAAAACCAAAAATGAAGTCCATTTTACTAATTAACCTAGATATTGAATTAATTAATTTAAAATTAATTCTCGTTGTCAAAACCAAAACATCGTATTTTTAAGAAATAATAACTATCAAAATATTGACACTTGTTTATGTGCAATTTCAATGTGAAATTACATCTAATGACCAGAATTGGATAAAATGGTAAAAATATAATCTAATAATTCTTTAAAACTATTAAAATATATAATTGAACACTATAAATTATTTTGATTAAAAAAATTGTTTTAAGTTAAAATTTAGTATTTTTTACTATTCATAAAAATATGAAAGTTATCAGAAAAACACCAAAAATTTATCGAAAATAAACCTATAGGTTATAATTATAAGGAAGAAGTTTATTTTGTCAAATTGGATATATAAAAGTTTCAAATACTAGATTTAAAATGGGTTGACCATTTAATGGCTGTAAAATGACATTTTAAAAAAAATACTTCTTTTATCTGAAGAAAATGAATATGTTCTTAAATTATGTCTATGAAACTCATAATATGGATTCTAAAATTATAAGTATTATATAATATTCAAAATTCAGTTAATAATATTCATAACTGCTTTTGAACGACTAGTTTGGTGCGTCGTGGTGCGCTTGAACTCAGTGTTGCGGGAAGTGAATGTTATTGAATTACTTTGAAGAAATAACGTACTATGAAATCTTGATGTGTTACATTCTCCCCTCCTTCAATAAATTTCATCCTCGAAATTTGAATTTTTTTTCAAAAATAAAGGTTTAGAAATAGATAAATTACATTGTGGAAAACCCACTTCATAAATTGGGTTAATAAAATTTAGTCTTAATAAGAGGGAGGGGGAAACAAAAAAGTTACCACCAAATTATGATCTCGATTAGGGGAAAATTGGTGGAAATTATAGACACATAATTGGAGGGAAAGCGTAAATATTTATAGAGAGTAGTTCATGTCATCAATCACAATATATCATTTAAATATATTGACATAACAAATCCATTATCAAAACCATTTTCAATACCGAAATATGTAAAAAGAGTATATGGTATTTATTTTATTTTAAAAAACATTTTGGCTTCTTAAGGAAGCCAAAGACAAAATAAATTTTTTTGCAGTGGATAGGTTGTTGTCACTACTTACATTAAAAAACATTCCTACTTTTCATTTAGTAAAATGCTTCAAAGAAAAATATTTCCATGAAATGAAAAGTCAAAGGGTTTTATACACCATATAAAATAATGTCTTTTGAAAATAAAAGGATTCCTAAAAGAAAGGAGATTGTGATTATGTCCCTTAACAAATGTTTAATTATTAATTTAATCATATAATAAGAAGGAAATCTATATATATATATATATATACTTGACAAGTAGAGTTAATACTTTAACTAATCCCTACCACAAACTCATCTTTCACTCCAAAATATTTCAAAAAAATATATTTTATTTATCCGAATCATATAGAGTTCCAAAAATAATGAATTTATAATTCACCGATCAGACCTTTAAAGAAAGAAACTACATTATAAAATATAGGGCATCACTTTGGCCAGTGGTAGGTGATGCACACTTATCACCCTTCGGTTACGGGTTCATGTCTCGCGGCCTTGCCGAACGCGACTAGTTGTCGCCCGACTTCTGGGTTGTCATTTTTTTGACAATCCAAAAATAACCATAACAATTGTATCCAATTTCTAACATAATCAATTAAAACCGTTATGATTATCCAAAATACTTCCATCCAAACTCACAGTCCAAAATTTATAAGGATGTTAAACACAATGAAGATCCTTTTTTCCACAGAATAACACGTGAACACCTTCATGATGTATTTTTTAAAAACATGGTAACACCCTAAATTACCATAGAACCTTATTGGTTACATTCATGATACCTTATTCGTTATAGAATACTGGATATTTTCCATATGTCAAAAAGTTTTTAATATTCCAACAATGATGAAATAAACAGACTATTAACAAATTCCACAGAAGTCAGTTAAATCCAATATAATTTATCTAAATCAGCCATCCCTTCTTTCAAAATCACGACCTCATTATCAGGACAATATTAAGAATTACCTTTCCTTCAACCATGTATTTTTCAAAAAGTGTAGATTATAATTAATTCACTTTTCTTAGAACCATATAATCTCAGATCCTAAATAAAATATTACTGCAGTACAATCCTTATTTATCTCCATAATTCATATAACCAGTATATTGTTGATACAACACTCGAATTGAATAATTATATAACAACATAAGAACACTAGTGATTCTTCTTCATCTGAGGTAGTATAATAACTTGAATATTATCAATAACATCATTTAATGTATACTCTGGTGAGTAGGACATTGATTCACGTAGTGTCCCAACACCTTAGAGATGATGTATTTTACATTTGGAAGCTTTTTCTTACCCATTCAATCAAGTACTTGGTGTCCTTTTTCTCCACACTTATAAAAAACTCTCATTCCCTTCAAGAATTTACCAAGGTGATTCTTTCCTCATTTATCACATATGAGAAAATCCTTCTTTCCCCAATTCTCTTTATCCATCTTCCTCTCTACCATCCTTATCCTTTCTTACTTCCCTTCAAATCCATAGGACTCAGAGAATTATTTACTTATCTTATTAACACATGATAATGTTTCTTCATATTTTGAGAATACATGGGAGACTATTACCATTCTAAATGTTGGCTTAATACCATGAACGATATGATCCTTCTTACTCATTGGATCATATGTATTGCTGGAGTTAGAATTCCTTCTACTGGGCACCATTTCTAAACAATGGCGTACACTCGGTCAGTTTATGAATCACAATGAATAAATCCAAACATGTAAAATACCAAACACAAATTGAACAGTTTATGGATATAATCTATAATAATAAAAATGTTTTCACTGAGGAAGTATTTACTCCTAAATCTTACCAAATAGCTTGTAATGAAAATATGAATTATCAAAACTGTATCCCTCAGGAGTGTCGTAACCAAGAGTGCAAGAGGGACCGTTGTCGTGCACCCGTTCCCATTCGAGTCTAGCTCAACGTGTTGTTTTCAGGTTTTATCCCTAGGTACATCTGTTTCAAATCCGCCTCTACCTGCTCATATCCAGACAGGTTTGTATTGCTTGGAAAACTCACAATATCTCTAAATTACCAAAATCTTAGGAATATTTTAGATACTAATACTCAAAGATTGTCTTAGGGTAATTTTATCTAATTAGAGTTTATCTAAATCTATTTCCATGGTTATTTCTAAACATCCTTTGATAACAACTGTAATTCCACGACCCTAGAATCCCAGATTCGGTGCATTATTTTAATACATTGGAATGATTACAAGGAATGATGTCCTGAATGACTGATCAGTTTAGCATTCTTCAAAAATACATTACATAAATGAACTTTACATTAAACTTTCTAACATAAAACAACAAAATAATACATTGATAACTCCATTATTCCCTTAGCTTAAGCCTACTTCTCAAACATAAAACACTTCTTTGGATCCTGGGAAAATAAAACATAAGAAATGGGTGAGCTCAGATGCTTAGTAAGGGTAAATAATTCAGTAGAAAATAACGTAAACAATATGTATGGTGAATAATTGAAAATACATGCCTTTACAAACAATAAACATGAACACTTAGAAATATGATCTGAGTAAATGGTTCCTTAATAAAACATAGTCATGGTTATTCTACTAGTTGAATGACCACATGAACCAGCAATATTATTTTCATAATGAGGAAATGTATAATGCCGGACATTTCAAATCATTTTTTCAAGGCCTCGGCCAATATATCTAAAAATGATTAAAGCCTCGGCCAAAACCATATAACAAATTGGGAAAGGCCTCAGCCAATTCCATGTATAATTGTCTCATGAGACCTACCAATGCATCGAGGATAAATAGCAGGCTCCACCTGTCACTTACTAAGTCTAATACATTCCTCATATGAAAATATTGAAACATAACATAAACATTCATATTAAAACTAGAATACGAAATGTCAATACTTTATCCATAACCATGAATGGTATAAAAATAACACATCCACTATCAAACATATCACAAAAAACATTAATAAAATATGGAAGATTTGTATCTTAATATATCAATTTCAAACATGTTTAAAATCCATCAATGGATGTTGACATAGATGAAAATTATCCGTAAAATGCATTGAGAGAAATAACCCTTTTTCATGAAATCGTTTGTAAGTCTCACAATTTATAAAGGAAGTGATTTAGAAGTGATTTTTGAATCAAAGTGTCCCATACCATTTGGAAACTTTTGAAAATAATTATCATTTCAGAACATTCATGTCCATATAAATAAATCCTTAAAATCGTTTTGAAAATATGGACATTAATTAAAAGGGTTTAGAAAGATAAGTCTTTAAAACATTTAAAATGATGATATAGTTAAATAGAACCACCAATAAAACCTTAAATGTTTCCTTTTGAAAAAATGTTTATGAAATATGGGTATCTATGATAAGTATGTCCCAGAAATTTCTTACACATGAACAATCTTGGATAATATTGAGATTGAGGAAATAACCCTTACCTTTAACCTTCCTTTGGTCGAGGGTATGTTTAACGTCAAGTATAATGAACATAGTATGTTATTAAATTATAAACAACCATATTCATATTTATTACATCATAAATTATTCATTTATTATTTTATACAACCAATTTAATAATTATTTCCATGTTAAATTAACATTTTGGGTAATAATAACTTTCTTTATCGTATGTGTTTTAACTTGTTATTCTTGATAGTATCATTTAGATTATGATTTAAATGATTATATAATATAAACCTTGATTTATATATCATATATATTTAGAATATAAATATTTATAATAGATTTATATATAAAATTAAAGGAACCATTTATGGAGACGGTAGGCCGTACGTACGCATAAACGTTGTCTCCGTTTTCATATCGTATTGAACAGAAGTAAGTGAATAAGATTTATGTAAGTACATACATAAATACATACATACATACATATATATATATATATATCCAGTAGCATTATTATGTAATATATTACATATTTATTAATAAATTTATATTTTTATAATCATCCTCGAATGGTGAACATGGAAATGACTCTCATCTCGTTGTGGATACGGTAATCCGTACGTACGTACGAGCGAAAATATCATTATTTTGATTTAAAATATTATTTAAATAGATGTTATATCATAAATAAAGAGTCATTAAAAATTTATATTTATTATTTACATCAATTATTCATCATTATTATACCCATCCAAATAATAATGTATTGAATAACAACTACACCACGACGTGGAGACGGTAAGCCGTACGCACATACGTATGGTGAAATTTCATTCATAGGATAAATAAAATAATGAATATGGTTGTACCATATTTATAATAACCTCATTGTATATAGAATATGATGGAGTTATTGTTTTATAATGGAAACAACAAAGAAACAGGAAGTGGAAGTTGAAAAGAACTTGAAAGGGGTGATGAAATATTTACCTTTTCTTTGGGTTCTTCATTTTGATTTGATCAAAAGGGCTTTTTATTTTGGCTTTATGGTAAAAATAAGACCTCTAGGATCCATTTATGGATGTTGGGAGGATATTTGGGAAGCGGGTGGCTGAACCAAATGACATTGGGGGTGTGAGTTTGAGATATGGGGAAGTGCCCTTTTATAAGAGGGGTGAAGGTCACTTTAGGAAAAGATTAAAGTATTAATTTATTATACAATCATATTGGGTTTATAATGGATCCAAATTAATTTATTTAGATCATTAGGTGGTTATGGGTCTCAATCATCTCAACCAATAGGTTTTAGACTTGTTTAGGTTACCATTTTATCATTATCTTTTAGATTTAACTCTTAGTTAAAAAGTTTATCTTTTATCGTGTCTTGTTGTATTCTTACTCTATATGGTTAATAAACATACTATAAACATCCATGAGAACCTCAAGTGGATCATTAATGACCTAAATAATATTATTTAAGCCCTTTTGACGAACCTTACATTTTTAGTAATATTATATCGACCAATAATATAGTATTTGTTTTAAATATTAATTTATGTCAATTTTGACACTATTTTGTATTTTGTTATTGTGAAAGACATCACAACTTTATTACTTCTAAGAAGATCATTTTATCATCCCTAAAATGTTTTATCCACCTATTAAAATCATTGATGTCATAAAAAGTTTGAAATTATATTTATTTAAATATTTATAATAGCATTTATTTTATTTTTTCATTAATAAGGTAATTACTGCATCATCATTGTGTCATAAATAAATCTAATTATTTAATGTATAAAAATTATAAATAAAATACCATGATGTAGTAAAACCTTTTATCTTTATAATAAATATTTATAGTCGAATTTATCTAATTTAAAACCCTATATTAAAAATAGATTAGTTAATAAACATTGTATTTAACACTTTTAACACTTCATTAAATTAAATAATAATAAATGTCCTAATATAATAAAAGTGGACCTAAAGGATAATATATTATTCCTAAGGGGTTTTTTGGTCGAATTAAATTTATACAATAGAATTAGGACATGCGTTATGGTATTTATAATATCATTTTTACCCTTAATGACCGTATTTACTTTTAACTGTGGTAAATAAAAGTCAAAAGTTACTAATCACCTAATATTATTTTCATTTATTGAACAACATTTTACTTAATAAGGTTAAAGTTTTCCCTTGGATTTTTTTAAATTCAATTCACAGAAGTGGTAAAATTATGTTTTATTCAAATATTCAAATGCTCCTAGAAGGGGGGTAAAAGACGATAAAATGATCAATAAACATTTATATATCTAATATTATTATAAAATGAATATATTGAATTAAATTGAAAATATATTGATATTATGTATTTATTTTAACCTAAAATTAATTTAAATGAAAGAATTATTTATTTAAATAAAATGAGAGTTTTAAACAATAATGTAGTGTTTTTCACTATTCATCAAAAATTGAAAGTTTTCAGAAAAGTACAAAAAATTCTCCCTAAGATAATTTTGATATTCCTAAACCAAAAATGAAGTCCATTTTACATATTTGAAAACCTATAAGTTTAATTAATTAATTTAAAACTAATTCTGGTTGTCAAAACCAAAAAATCTTCATTTTTAGAAATAATAACTATAAAAAAACTGACACTTTTTTATGTCCAATTTCAAAGTGAAATTACATCTAATGACCAAAATTAGATTAAATGGTAAAAATATAATATATTTATAATTCCAATCCCTTAAAAATTTATAATTGACCACTATAAATTATTTTGATTAAAAAATTTGTTTTCAGTTAAAATTTATTATTTTTCACTATTCACCAAAATATGAAAGTTATCAGAAAATTACCAAAAAATTATCAAAACTAAATTATTATGTCATGATTCTAAAGAATATGTTTATTTTTTCAAATTGAATATATAAAAGTATCAAATATTGGATTTAATAAGGGTTCTCCATTAAAATGCGGTAAAATTTCATTTTTTTGAGAAATACTTCTTTTATCTGAAAAAATGAATTTGTTCATAAATTATATCTAAGAAACTCATAATATGGATTCTAAAATTATAAGAATTATATAATGTTCAGAATTAAATTAATAATATTCATAACCACTTTTGAATGGCTAGTTTGGTACGTTGCAATGCGCTTGAACTCGATGTTGCGTGTATTGAAAGTTATTGAATTACTTTGATGAAATAACGTACGATAAAATATTGGGGTGTTACATGACTCACTAACCTTGTAAAGTTAGCTTCATAATTTGTGAAATTATCATTCTTGTTTTTCCTCAGACTCATAAATTCCCTTTCCATATCTGTTCGATGGTCATGTGGAAAGTATTTTTCTATGAAAATCTCTTTAAACTACCTCCATTCCATATTTTATACTTCATCATCTTCATTTGTGTTTTGAATAAATGAACACCATTGATCAACATCTCCAGGGAGGTGGTAAAATTCCATGACAATTTCTTACCTTCCACTACTCTCCAAGGTATGGAATATTTTTTCTAATGAATTTATCAATTGCTCAGCTACTAGTGGATTTGTACCCCCATTGAATGAAGGTGGTTGTTGCCACATGAAGCGATCTAACATTGATCCTCCATGTTGCAGATCTGGGTGATCCATACAGGTATGGTTATTATTCATAATCTGAGTGAGTTGTTCCAATATTGTGAAAAGTTGATCAGCACCAGTTATATCACCGGCTCCCCTATAATTATCTTCAGTAGGAGGGAAATCCCTACATGGAGTGCATGAATTGATACAGTTTCCATTCCTTCCACTAGGCACCATTTATAAACAATGAAATAAACTATAATATGTTATGAATCTAAATACATAATTCCAAACTTGTAAAATACATATCATAAATTGAACAGTTTATGGATATAATCCATAATCATAAAAAAAAATTTCTTTGAGGTTTAAATACTCATAAACCCTTTATAATGGTTTTAAAAGAAAATGAGAATTATCTAAAGCATATCACCCTGGAGTGTCGTGACTAAGATTTCATGAAGTCCCATTGTCGTGCCCCAGTTCCCGTTCGAATCTTGCTCAAATCGGTGTTTTTTGGGTTTTAACCCTAGGTACATATGTGCCAGAGCCACATCTACCTGTTTGTATCGAGATAGGGATATATTTCTTGGAAGACTCACAAAATCTCTATAATACCAAAATTCTAGGAAGATCTTCTATACAAATCCCCAAAGACTATCTTAGGGCTATGTGCTCAAATTAGAGTTTATTTAAATCTAGTTTTCAAGGTTCGTACAAAACTACCTCTGATACCAACTGTAACGCCTCATCCCAAGAAGCCCAGATTTGGTGCATTATTATGTATCATTGGGATGATCACAAAAGATAAAGTCTCGAAAGACCGATTAGTATAGTATCCTTGTAAGTACTAGATACACTCATATGGTTTACATTACATCATAAAATGAAAAACTACAATAACATTTTTTCTATAGACAACACTGAGAACCCATATAATATCCCTGAAGGTCAGTCCAAATATAATTTTTCTCATCCGGGGAAAAATAAAACATAGAAAGAGGTGAGCTCAGATGGTCAGTAAGGATAAGAATATAGCAGAAACATTCATAAATAAGCCTAAACATTTATGGAAATTTATAAGACTAAAAAAAATCCTTTTAAACATGAAATTCAAAATAACAAGGAAAAGAAAAAAAATCACATAAATACATTTACTTATTCAAATGGATATTCTACTAGTCAAATAATCACATGTAATATCAATAGCCACTTTCATAATGATGGAATCCATAGTACCAGACATTCATAACCACATAGTCAAGGCCTTGTCCCATGTCTACAAATAATATTTTGTCAAGACCTAGTGCCAAGACACTTGTTTGTCTCATGCGACCTACTGATGCATCGAGTATCTATAGCAGGCTCCACCCGTCACTTACTAAGTCCAATGCATTCCTTATATGAAAAGGTTTAAACATAAGATAAACATTCTTATTAAAACTAGCATATGAAATGTCAATGCTTTATCCATAAACCATGAATGGTATAAAAATAACACATCCATAGTAAAACATCTCAAAATACCTTCAATACAATATGGATGTTTTGTATCATAAGAAATCAACTTCAAAAAAGCATAAAATCCATCAAAGGATGTATACATCGATGAAATAAAAACCTTTTTTAGAGAAATGTCTCTTACTATTCTGAAATCATTTAAAATTCATATAATTATAAAATAAAAAATTTATTTTGAAAATATTCTTATAATATTGTAAGGGACCCTTCGATGATGTTTTAACGGCAGAAAATAGCCACACCCACCGTATACGTTAAAAAACATTCTTTCCTTAATTTTTTAGAAAATGTTATAAAGTAACTTGTTTGGAAAATGAAGAAATGATTCCCTTCAGACCATTTTATAAAAATTCAAACAAGGTTATAAAGGAATTTATCCTATAGTCTAGTAAATATTAAAAATGTTATTCCATACATTTTTAAGAAACATGGGTGTGGTTGACAAAGAGGTCCATGTAGATACTTACGCAAAAACAACCTCGAATAATAAAGAGATTGTGAAATTAACCCTTAGCTTGTACTTTTAATTCGTATAGGGTAGGTTATACTCTTGTATAATAATGTTATAATTGTTATTAAAATATTCTAGATTCATATACATTAATATGATATCATATATGTTCTTCTAACATTTCATTGTTATTAATATTTTAGTATTATCGTCATTTCAGGTGTTAACTGATTCAGTTTCCTTTATATGATTTGTTATGTAAGTAATGTTTGTTATGGATAGGATGTATCTTATTCATATTTAGAATTATATTAATTCTCTAAACATTATTTTTAATCATCTAATGAAAATTATTCTTAAATGGATACGATGAAGAATGAATCTCATCGCGTTCGTGGAGATGGTAATCCGTACGTATGCATGAGCGATAATATCACTCTTTTGATATTAAAATAATCTATAATTGGATGGTATATCATATATACAGAATCATTATCATGTTTTATTTATTATTTACATCAATTACACATCATTATTATACTCATCCAAATAATAATGAATTGAAAAACAATTACACTACGACGTGGAGACAGTAAGCCGTACGTATGCATGTAGGGTGACATGTCTTCAAAGGATGGATAGAATAATGAATATGGTTGTAAAATATTAATAATAAAATCAAAGTATATATAAGACACTGGATTTATTATTTTATAATGGAAACAACAAAGAAATAGGAAGTGGAATAAGAAATGAAGTTGAAAGTGGTGATGAAATATTCACATCTTTTTCAGGTTCTTCCTTTTGATTTGATCAAAAGGGCTCCTTAGGATTGCTTTCTGAGTAAATGAAGGCCTCTAGGATTAAGGGATTATAGTTTAGAGGTTGTTTTGGAAGAGTTTGGCCGAGCCAAAAGGCTTTTAGGGTGTGAATTTTAGGGAAGGGTGAGTGTCCTTTTATACGAGGGGTGAGGGGCACCATAGGAAAACATAGAAATATTATTTTCTAATAAACTAATTTTCGGTTTCTAATGTCTTAAAAATAAATTATTTAAAGGATAAGGTGGGGATGGGTCTAAAACCACTCAACCAATAGGTTTTATACAGGTTTGGGTCACTATATTATACTTATCTTTTAGATTTAACTCTTAGTTAAATAGTTTGACATTTACCATTTCTCTTTGTATTTTAATATTATATGGTTAATAATCATACTATATACTTCTAAGAGAACCCAAAATGGTTTATTAATGACAAACCTACAATTATATAAGTATTTTTGTAGAGACTTATCTTTTTAGGAATAGAATATCAATTAATAATATAATATTTTTTTTAAAAACTCTTTTATGTCAATTTTGACACTATTTGGTATTTTGTTTTTGCTAAATTCATAACAGCAATATTAATTCAAAAAAAATTCATCTAACCAACTCTAACGTGTCATATTAACCTATAAAATTAGTTTAATTCAAAAAAGTCTCAAATTACAATTATTTGGATATTTATAATTTCAAAATATTTTCATATTTCGTTAATTAGGTAATTATTACATCATCATTGTATCATAAATAAAATAAATTATTTAATGTGTAAAAAATACCACTAAAATACCATTATGTAGGAAATCATTTTATCTTACTAATTAATATTTATAGTCTAATTTATCTTATCTTTAACCCTATGTTAAAAATGGTTTAGTTATTAGACTTTGAATTTAACACGTTTAACTATTCTTTAAATTAAACAATAATGAATGTCCTAATCTAATCCGTGTGTACCTAAAGGATCATATTTTATTCCTAAATTTGTTTTTGGTCAAATTATACTTATCCATTAGAATTAGGACATGTTTTAGGGTAATAATAATATCATTTTTACCTTTAATTACCATATTTACTTTTAAACGTGGTAAATAAAAATACAAAGTTACTATTCACCAAGAATTATTTTCATCTCATTGAACAAAATTTTACTTAATAATATCCACCTTGTCTCTCTAATTTTCAAAATTCAACAAAAAAAAGCGGTAAAATGAAGTTTTATGTAAATTTTCTAATGCCCCTAAGAGGTGGGTAAAAGACGGTAAAAAGTTCAGTAAAATTTTTATACATCGAAAATAATTATAAACTGACTCAAATGAATTCACGTGAACTTATATAGGTATTATTCATAAATTTTTACCTAAAATAAATTTAAATAAAATAAATAATTATCTAAAAAAAGTCAGTTTTAGACAATAACTCAGTGTTTTTCACTATTCATCAAAAATTAAAAGTTTTCAAAAAAATACCAAAAATTCGCCCAAACCTAATTTTGATATTCTGAATCCAAAAATGAACTCCATTTTAAATGATAAAATATATGAAATTTGAAAATGTGGGTATTACTATTCATAACGTCTAGTTTGATTGGTCATGATTTATTACAATCTCGAAGTTGCGTACAACGCAAGCTATTGCATTATTCAAAGGGAAACATACCGTGGAAGCTTGGGGTGTTAAAATTGAGACATGGAATCACTTATTTTCATCCATGAGTAAGGAAAGAATTAGATAAATATAACTACCTCACTCAAAAATCATAGGCATATCATATAATGAAAAATAGTAAAATGAACCTATATGGCCAAGCAATTTGCATGAAATAAAAATTCTAGGTTCATATATTGGTGCATTTAATAATGATCCTTTCCATCATATCATAGGCCACTAATGAATGAAAATCCTCATATAGAGTAATAATAAAAATCTTCACACAACATGTTATTCACCCAATGGATTATTAATATCAACTGTAATTGGAAAAAGCAGAATAGTAATTATAATTTAGGAAACATAGTTTTTACCCTAAGCATGGTTTCGCGATGACCAAGCATGACTTATCACCATGTCCCAAGTGTTTCCAATATCCAATCTATTTCCTTCAAATTTTAAATAATTATAAGGAAAAAATCAATTGACACCACCTTTTTACATCTAGGACCCTAATGCCCCTTAACAGGTGCCTCGAGATTGGTGAGCCACATGGCCCAAAGCACATCTCCCTGAATTATAGAGGCTGTCGAATACCAGCAAGGGACTAGGGTGTGTATGTGGGGGAGTCAATTCCCTATTACCAATATTAAGCGCATTGGATTAATGTAAACATAGATATATAGCAGAACCAATATAAGTAAATAGAAGAAAAAACAGAAAATAGAGACAATAGTAACGATAACCGAAGGAACTGAAATAGAATTCAACAACTGATGATATGTCATGTAACTATAAAATTGTAAAACATGGATAGAAGATAACATGCGTAACATGTTCCAAATATGTGTAAAAAAAATAAAATATCCGGATCATTTAGTGATCAGACAACGTTATCTGATATCCATCTCCTTACTAAACAACAAGCAATCAAGTGTCTGAAGCCATATGCCTCCCTTTTTCAACACCTACAAAAATGTAGTATACTATGGGTACCAAATGAAGCCAAAAGACAGTGTGAGATAAATCTCTGTGGGACACCACAAATAGTATCTATAACATCTGACCCGTGTAATGGAAATGTAATTGAGTGAAAGCATGTATATATAATGTAAATCATTACAATGTTTTTAAATACCCAAGGACCCGCTTCAGCCCTCGGATGTCGTCTGAACATGTAAAAAATCATTGTTATATTATTACCAGTTTATAAATAAGTCAGCTATTAGTAATGGAATAGTTTCCATGTTTTAATAAGGCATCCTTTAATGAAATTTGATAGTAAATTCCAAAGGTCATAACCATGGAAATGTATACCTCAAGGGTTTCCAACTCAGTAATAATTGTAGCCTCACATGGGGTAAGATTGTAATCAAATTATTATAGTATAAGGAATTCTACATTGAGATGACTACCGAGTCTAATGATTTATTCCATGGTAAAATGGGGCTAATAAATTACTGGGCCAAATGGGATTTAACCCTAGAACCTGCATGTCAATGTTGGATCTCAGGAGTGTATCCAAGTGATCCTGTAATAATATTGAAGGGATCATATGGTGACATACTAGGAATATAATGAATATAAATGGATCAAGATCTAGGTGGGTCTTAACCCAATCAAGCTATATCCTTGAATCATAATGGGGTTCTCAAGTGCACATGGCATTCTCCAATAAGAATCCAATTCGAGCTTGAGTATGGTCATTCCTCTTTAATTATGAAGTCATGTAATATATAATTGGTTTAATCCTTTCCTTTCACTAGTTTTATATGTCCAAGAAGCATAAATCATTTTAATAAAGTCATTTGGTTCATTCATTTCCTTTCATTAGTGTGACAAGTCCACATAGCATGAAACCTTTTAATTATGTCATTTGGTTCATGCCTTGGATATAATTAGTGTGATCAGTCCATGTCGAAAGAAAAAATTCAATTGATCCATTTAAATCATATTCCATATTCAAGGATCATTTATCTACCTTCCATTAATGTGGTAAGGTGTTATATGGATATTAAAAAGAATATTCATTTACATTTAAGGCAATTTCATATAGTTAGTATACATTCCAATTCACATTTCAAATTTTATTTTCAAATTGAAGAACATACCTTAGGCGGGTTAGGTGGTGAGCATACATGGTACTTTATATAATGAAATTACCATATAAAAAAACACTTAATATATAAAAACTTACCCTTAGTATGTTCAGGAAGATGCTCACCCGAATGGTGGCTCAAACATGTCAAAACTCTAAAATTATAATTTTTGCATAACATCCTACATCGGATGAATGGAGTTGTGGGTGTAACAACCAAAAATTAATCACATATATGGAAATAGAATAATTATATGGTTCTAAAGAATATATTCAAATCATATAATTTCAGTAAATAGAAATCAATAAAATCAGCAATCGCCACATGAAAATTTCAAAATCAATGAACATGAGGGATGAGTTATAGACCACACACCCCAGGCTTCTATGACTCTCCTCCTCTAGTATTGGCCCTATAATTGGATTGGATAATTTTAGTTTTAAGATAAGTGGAAAAATGCTAACCCCTCAATAACTAGGTCGACAACAAGAGAGAAGGAGAAAGGTTCAGCTAGACTCGAGTACTTACTATTGCACACCCAATGCGACTAGTGGAAACTTGAAAGGGTCCTAGATGAAGAAAATATCTTGATTACTACCTTAGGTATTCGAAAAGAACCATCATGAGTTCCATTAAATCAAATCCCACATAAAATCATATTATGGAAGAAGGAGGGGGTTGATTAGATCATTAAGGGAAAATTTAGAAAATTCCCTAGAAATTTAACCTGTTCATGGTTTGTCAGTACTTTTTGAAAATCATGTGAAAAACAAGTATTCATACCTAGGAATAAGGTCACTTTCATGGTTAGGATGCACAACTATGTGCCAACTATGAAATACAGTTCTTACTAAAAAATGACCATCTTCACAGTTAGGTAAACCATGGAACAACAGTGTGCTAACTGTGTGACATAACCAGTTTCCCAATAAATCAGGGTTCCGGGATCCAAACATTCCAGAAACAACCTTGAGAACATTTTCAACTCATTAAGAATCCATGTTAGGTCGAAAACAAGGATTTGGAATAAAATTTAATACATCCATACATCTGTGAAAAAACAGGTTCTTACAAACACTGACTGATGTAAGAGATATTATATGACATCATGAAAATATTTCTTCCAATATTTATCTCACATTTTGGTGACTTACCTCTTCATAAACCTTATGTGTTTTATGTACTTGATGAAGATATTGATGATGAAATTTGAAATATATTAATATAGGCCAAGGAATATAATTATCTAATTTAGTTTTCTAGGTGGATGAATATTAATGATTTAATTTTTTTCCCAACATTTACTTTGATACCATTATTTTTAACTATAGAGCCAAGAAATTTTCCAAATGTAACCCATAAATCCAATTTCATGGGGTTCATATTTATACTTTCATGCAATAATTTGGTGGAGACTATTTCATTATCATAAAATTGATTATAATGTTTCTCAGACTTTACCACCAAATTATATAAATAGAATTCTACTATTTTCTTTAAAAGTAGATTGAATATATGTTTTATGGAATGTTTATATGTAGTAATGTAATTTTTTAGGAAAAATAAAATCAATTGATAACAATACACCACTTGGGGTGCCCTGATGGTGGTGGATTCCTTACATTCTAGGACCATTTCGATATGGTTGTAGATAGAATACCAATCTATAAGGGAGATGGAATGAAAACTTGTGGTGTCATTGATTATTAATTCAGTGATCTGAATATATAATTCTTTCTTTCGGAAGTATAATTTGAGATGTATGAATTCAATATGAACTTTTATATTCATATAATTTGTTGATAGGTTTAATATTTCAATACCATTTTTGATATTTAACTTCCTAGATGATGTTGGATTTGATGATCTTGTCGACTTTTACTATACCTAGGGAACAAGCATTGGATTCAATCTTCTATCCAATTACCTAAAATTACGATGTTGATTTAGAAAATCCAAAATGTGGGTAGCCATATTGAGTACAATTAGGGACATTTCTGTTTAATTATCGGTGAATACGCCTCAGTTCTACATAAGGAAGGAGACATATGTCTATCATTCTTCATTATATATGCATTCATTAATTATTGTAGGCTACGGATCCTCATCTCTACATAAATTCACATTGATGTGTTCATCAACTATGGCATAAATGATTTCTTCAAATGTTATTTGGGAAATACTATGGTCATCTTCCACTTATAACATTACCTAAATTTCATTAGAGGGTAGGGACAAATAGATATTTTTGGATCCAAAATAAGGAATTTGGAAATTTTATTTATTTGTGAATAATGAGGATGCATCTCTAGTGTTTTGATTCCTTAGAATCCTTATCAGATGAATCCTAAAAAATTTATTCATCCTCTCAAATATCCTCTAGGAATGAAGATGTTCTGACATCCTAATATTTTGGAGATGATATTGGGATAATTTTAGACCCTATAGATAATAAATAATATTTTTTGGGTCCTATTAATAAGGAGGCTGGAGAATATTAAAATATTATGGAATATGATGTTCATTATTATTTGGGGAGTGATTTTAATTATCAATATCACACCCTTACTCTATATGGAATGTTTTGACTAATACCAGATATAAAATTTGGATTGGGGGGGGGGGGGTTCCCAACTAGTTTTATCTATTAGAATTAAAATTCATAACCTAAATATTTTCAATTTTATTATTGTTTCCACCATTTTATTTATGGGAAACACATAATATATAATGATTTTACACCATGTGTTTTTATGGAAAACCTCTAGTCAGTTAGGGGAATTTAAATTCTTGTAATTATCTACAATGAATTACTTTCCCTCCATTTTTTCAATCCTAATGTTTATATATTCAGAGCCACATGTCATAAATGGGGTGTTATCACCATACTATACTTTTTCCTACCAATTTATAGAGAATCCAAGTAACTGGTGGTATGATGAATTCCCCACCATATGCTTATGGAACCAAATCATTCCTTTTAGGACATTAAATTCTATACCCCAATGAGTTACCAGGAATTTGGAGTTAGAGCTGAGATCACCATTCAATGATATGAGTTTAATCCTTATATATGGATGATACTCATTCTTCTCATATCCAGGAATGGTTTCGTAAATAAGAGTTATATTAGACTCGTTTAACCCAAGTTTTAGAGGGTCCATTTCTTTTTTATGTTGATCTTAGAAAAGATATTGATTTGGGCCAAATGAAAATTTATATCATTGATATGTCCAAATATGTTCATGGATATCATATTCATAGTTATTACAGCTTCCTGATCATTCTCTATGAATGAAATGATTGTAGTACATTTTACAAGGCTAGTATTTAAACAATATACATTGGATTTAATAAATTCATCCTTAAATTATTGAAGTATCTAAAGGGAAACATTGATGGATTCTATGATCTTTTTAGAGATATAAAGAGAATCCAAAATAGGGAGTGTAATCTGAATAATCATTACCGAATTTAGATATCATATTCATTTACCAACAAATTTTGCTTTATATTTGGGGGTGGGTCTCTGGGATTTTTCTTAGATGTACCTAGTCACAATATCAATGAATCCTTCCATTGATCTTGATAATGTAGAATTCTTATGGCTCATAAGTTTGAATGAGTTAGATCTACTTCATTTTTATGTTGACCGCAATACTACACATATATGATTTAGTCATCTAGTATAATGGGAACTAAGTGAGCCCTGGATAATTCAAGGTCAGATCGATTCACTCATTTTTATCTTAAATGGGTTTTACATTGAGTTTATGTATCATATATATCCTCAATGAAAATATCACATGAATGTCAAGGTATATTTTATCCTTATCTCTTACAACCTACTCAACCTCTGTGATATCATCCAAGATTATAGACTCATGGATTATATTTGTGGAAGTTCTCATTATTTATGGTGAAGTGTTCTATTAGGTGGAAGACATTAAGAAAACCATATTATGATTCATTATATGATTAAAATTTAATTTGGTGGGGTTATCCCATTGTCTTATTTGATGGTATGGTTACCCTCATAATGATGGGGTTGGGATTTGCGATTTAAGATACCAACATTTCTAGAGATGTATGGTGGGAATTTTCAAGTACTCTTTTACCCTTATTTTGATTGTACATTTGTTTAGTTTTTTGTGGGTTTCATTTTGTAAAATTGGAAAAACATTGAGGCTTGAGGGTTGTGTATGGTCGTAGAATTATTACGGAAAACCATGAAATTTTCCTAAGAAAACATTTACACTATTTTAGAGGCATAGGAGGTGGGTCACAATTTTCTCATAGTTCAGATTACGTGTTTGGCCACCTTCACCAAACCATTCACCCGAAAACAATGGGGGTTTGTATGGTTGGAACATGTTCTTTCAAATCGTATGTGACATAGAAGAAACCATGCCCCACCTAAGTAGAGGGGAACATCTATGGTTCAGGGTTTAGAAAACTGTGGGCCCTTATCTAAGAAATCATGCGCGCATAATTTAATTCCCATGAAAATTTAAAAAAATAACTGATTCCCCCATTGTTTAGAGATAGTCTCCGAAATTCAAACTAACAAAATTTCTATCATTTTTTGAGTTCTTAGAGAGAATCCATATGTTTCTTGAAAACATTTCTTGATGAATCATAGACCTAAATGAAGGATCATCTCCTCTTCTGGTATGTAATCTTCTATTGTTTGGATTCCTTTGAGTATCATGTATTTATATCATCTTTTAGAAAGATGATTTCATCTATTGGAAAAGGATTTAGATCACGATTTTGATGGGTTATGTTTTGATTGGATCATGATCCTAGGTTTTCTTCATTGTTCTTCTATTCCATTGTCTTCTCAATCTTTCTGTATTAAATTGCTGAATCGAGTTTCGAGAACGTTCATCATTGACCTTGAGGTAGGTGGTCTTATTTTAAAATCCCATATTATTAATTATAATTTTGTTCATGTAATTGTACATCTTCAATGGTCATGTTGGGAAATTGCATTCTAATATAAATTAATTAAATTATTTTTTATCATTTGATAATGAAATTGGATGAATATGTGATAATTAAATAGGTAGATAATGGTAATATTTTATTGATTGATTAAAGGGTTATGAAATTGTTAGTGACCTATGGGTTGTGACGATATGGTTGAAATGATGATTTATAAATTATGCATGTTTGATGAATTAAATATTGAAATGGGTTAAATAGTGACTTTTGGGATTGATTTATAATTGATCTTAGAATGTGGAACCATGAGATTTTATATTTATGGATAAATTTTGGGATCCAAAGTACTGCTCTAAATACCCATATAGTGTCAGACATCTACTCTTGGACCCCAAGAAAATATATTATTTAATGTGATCACTGAGTTGTGGGACATGGACTGATGCAACAAATATTAACGAGACTATAGGCTAATTCTCTTAGCTCCCACTATAGGGATGCATAATTTTTATTAAATGATTAATGGAATCACATGATGGAATGATAAGTGATACCCCTTGGTGGATGGTTCAAACCCTAACATGGTCCGACATATGTATTTTTAGATCTGGTTCCATCAAGATTTTGAGGCTTTATATACCTCAATAAAAAATAATTTAATATAAAATGTTTTAAATTTATTTTCACATTATGATTTATAAAAAAACATAGTTATATACTAGATATTGTTTTAGACACTTCTAGTAGTGGCCTACAAATTTGTAATCACGCAGTTCCTAGGCTACAATACCGTTACCTGAATAGACTTCATATTTTCAAGACATGATAATACAATGAGATGTATGTTAGATGGATGAATTGGGATGGATCTTGGATAAGGAAACTATACATGATGTCAAGACCCATTTGAGATATTCTATTCTGTCTTTATTCTTGTTTTTCTTTTTTCACATGAAACTTTTTTGGAAAAAATATATAAATATTTGATTATAGTTATTTATCCATGTTTTGTCATTATCATGTGATGTTGGTCTCTATTAAATACAATATTATTATGGTTATTGGTTATTACCATTTGGATATTGGTTATTTACATACACGATACTTTGAAAACGAGGGTATAGTATATATATAATATATATATTTGGACCTCACTACCAGTAAGCTACCTCTGACATACATGGTGGTGAGACTTAGGTCATGTAACCAACTGAATTGGGGAACTGACATGTGAAAATGGTTCAAGATTTTATAAAGTGGCATCAAAATAAGGGTTTCTTTTCTTTTGAGTTATCTTAAATTTTTGAAATGGTAGATAGGATACTAGGATGAGTAGTTCCTTGGTCAGGAGCTCATGCTTGGGAGTAGCTAACCCATGTATGGTGGAAAACCCCCAAGTACCCAAGGTGTGATTGTTGTTATTGGTGTTTTTTGTTAAATTTGGATGTTATTTCAACTTGGTCGATGCACGTTTTCATTAGATATTATTATTTTCTAAGATTTTACTTGTGTCTTTTTTGAAACATGAGGTGATTATACATGTATCATTTTAGGCACTCAATATTTTATGAGGCATCATACATTTTAGGCACACATTGAAAAGAAGGATTTTGGTGGGTTGTTAAATAGAAATGATTTTTCATATTTTAATAAATTATTATGAAAATGTGTTAAAGATATGTTATGAGTCCTAATATGTGTTTTTGATATTGTAGGGATATTCCACCATAATTTTTCTTTTTGACATAACAATAGGATGACCTGGATGAAAAATTATCCTCCAGTATTATAGCCTATGGATCTAATAGTTCTTAGTGAATGATCTTGGGAGAAGTTCTGTGGTACCATTTCTCACTTTAAGTACTATAGAGAGATATACTCAGGGAGAGTTTTTTCAAATATTTCTAATTTAAATTTGGAGTTCTAGTTTCAGTACCATCTAACATTCACCAAAGTGGGTGGACCTGAGGAAGCTATGTTCTAGATTGAGTATATCTTGATGATCCTTGACCAGTTAAAGACTCATACTGAGAATAGATTCTATTAATTGGTTTATATGTTATGTGTTAAAGTGAATAATTGGTTAGACATTCACACATGGGATGAGTATCTCTAGAACATGGCATAAAAATACATTTATAAGAAGTTACTAGAACACTTTTACCTCAAGACACTCAGGTAGGGGAAAGAACGTGAGTTTTTGTGGTTTTCCTAGGGGATTATGTGCACGATGGAATATTCCAGTCACTTCAAATATTTGTATAACTTCATTCTATTATTGGAAAGAGATGAGTTAACTACATAAAAACATTTTTATGATGGGCTTAAATGTGAGATTATGTCATAGGTTAACATCTTTTAGATGAAAACGTTTTTTAAAGTGGTAAATTAGGCTTTCATTTCAGAGGGGGTCTTGAAAGAGAAATCTAGTGAAATAGAGTTTTTTCCTTCTGGAAAACTAGGAGGTATATATTATTAATGTTATAAGCTTTTATATGATAATTTTAACCAGGGAGATGGTAGAAAGAGTGGAATGGTAGATGGATTAGTTACTCATAGTAGTAACCAAATATACCTCCACCAGTGTGGTATGTTTGGTCCCATTCATTACAAGTTTCCCCAAAAACCATTGGAGTGTTGATATTGTAGTAGGATGTGTCACTTGTAGATGTATTACAGGAAACCTCCACCGATAGGTAGTGACATAAGAGCCAAGAAGTGTCCGAGTACTAGAAGGGGATCTTCTACCCCATATCAGACAAGTGGTTAGACTTCTTCTCGGCATTGTGGTTGAGGTAGTGTATGTGCTACTTCAGAGAAATTGTACTCATATTATCAGATTGGAGTAGCTTAGGAGATTCATACTATCTCATATAGATGAAGGGTAGGATAGTTGTATGTATTTCATCCTACACTAGTGGATAATGAAGTTGGTCCATCGATATTTAGAGTTACTATTAATGTATCTTCTATCCTTGATAGAGAATTATTTATTACATTATACTATCATTCATTTATATATAAAAAATATTTAAAATGGTTTGATTCTGGAAAATTATTTTGGGATTAGAGTAATGATTATTGACACACCATTGGGAGTATAATCAAGTTGCATTTATTTATGAAGTGGTTGTTCTGTCAAGGATGGAGAGTATCCCTTCTTTTAGAATCTTTGCATACTAGACATGTCTGGATTTTACTTGAGTTTGGGTATGGATTGGTTAGTAGTGTACTAGGACCACATGTATTATTACCATTGGAACGTGACCTTTACCTCTCTTGAGGGAAATAGTTATATTCTTCTTGGAGAGTAGGATATCTGGGTAGACTATGCAGGCACATTTCATTAAAACTCAAAAGAGCTCACAACGTGGGTTTCAAGTCATTTTTATAGATGATGGGGTGTGAAACTTGGTGTATTTAATCCCACAGTGGATCCATTTTAGAAAGTTTATCCTAATGGCTTCTTAGGGATACCACAGAAGAGGGATGTTGAGTTTTTAATTGAGCTCATTCTTGAAGCCGAACCAATTTCTATTCCACCTTTTAAAATGAAAGAAAAAAAACCTTATGAACATATATGTGATCTAGAATAATTTATGGATGAGGGATTTATCAATCATAGTACATCACCTTGCAGTTCATTAATTTTTTTCACTATGAATACTGGAGAGAAATTGTGTTTATGTGTCAATTGCTGGATGTTGAACTAGATGGCTATGAATAAACAATATCATCTTGCTTTTATTGAAGAGCTATATTAATAGATGGTAGGATCCTGTGTTTTCTCCAAAATTGACATGAGATTAAGGATTCTTCTGTTGAGAGTTAGACCTTTTGATATAGCATGAGTTACATTCCTAAGCATGTATGACCTATATGAGTTTTTCATGATGCTGTTTCAGATGATGAATGCACGAGATGTGTTTTTTGCCTTGATGAATTAAATTTTACACATATACATGGATAAAATTGTGGTTGTTATTTTGGACGACATTTTAGTATACATAGACTAAAAACGATAATGGAAAACATATTGGAATCATATATAGTACCCTAAGAGAGCATTGAATATAAATTAATATATATAAGTGTCAATTCTGGATTGACCGGGTTCATTTCCTGGGTAATATAATCTCAAATGTTGGTGTGATAGTGGACCCATAGAAATTGTAGGCAGTGCATTCTTGGTAGAAATTCAAGAATGTTTTTTATATTAAAATCTTTCGGTGGTTGGTGTAATAATTTCAGTGGTTCATCTAGGAAATTTCCCACATTGGAGAACCACATTGAAGATTGAATAAGAAAAGGATCATGTTTCATTGGTTTGAAGCTTGTGATAATTCTGTCTAGGGATTGAAGAAGTGTTTGACTACTGCACCTGAGAGAGGTGATGAGTATACATTGTTTTGTGATGCATCTGATATCTTACATAGAGTAGTGTTGATTCAATGATATCGAGTAATGGAATATGGGTCACGATTGTTTAGGCTACATGAATGGAATAACCATATTCATGATTTCGAGTTAGTTGAAGTAGTTTATGCCTTGATGTGTTTGTAACACCATCTTTGGGAAACAATGTATACTGTTTATACCAATCAGAAGTATCTAAATTACATATATTCGGAATGATATTTGAATATATGGAAGTGGATATAGATTTAGTATAAGAAATATATTTATTTTCAATCATAATTTATTCCCAGGTTGGGAAACAATGTTGTTAGAGCTTTGAATAGGAATAGACATACTTGGTTTGTTAAAGAGTCCAATTATTAGTGGAAGATGATGAACATACTATATTAGATTAACATTATGGTTAAAAAGGGCCAATAGTAGATGATCCTCATATTAGTCTTAGTGGATTCAACACTTTTCAGCTTGACTAGGGAGAGGTAGTGTGAGGATCTTGAGAATTTTTCATTGAGGGATATACTTGAGGATGAAGAGTCACCTTTTAATAGGACTATAGATGTGTATGAGATCATATATGTCAAGAACTGCATTCTTGATCCTTAATGAATGCCAGAATAGGAGATGTGTGAGTTTCTTTCTTCATTATTGGTGGTATATACTCTTTTAACCAAAATTTAAAATTACCTATACTGAATGTATTGATTTCTAGGTATGAAAAGGAATATTGTAGTCTTCAAGATGTGATTATACACATTTCAATAGTTGTAGGTCAATCATCAAAAACCTGATGGTTTACTAAAACCATTGTATATTACATAATTGAAGTGGGGTGAAGTTTCCATTAAATTTTTAGCACTCCTTCCCATGATGCCATAGAATAATGAAACTATTTAAGTCATTGTGGATTGATGGATGAATGTCTCCCATTTCATGCCCATCCGTGAGACATTCATAGTGGATCCATTGGTGGATATAAATGTTCAGAAGATCGTACGTCTTCACAGATTTCCAAGGAGCATAGTTTCCGACCATGATTTATGCTTTACATCATTCTTCTGAAAAGGATTTTGGATGTTGTTGGGTATAAAAGTATTTTTTAGTATGAATTTACTCCCATATAAAATGGGAAGTCAAAATTTAATATAAATTTATTAAAGGATATGCTAGAGGCTTGTTTCCTAGACTTTGGTAGATCTTAAGAGAATCAAATAGTAATGATGGAATTCACCTCGAAAAACCATCATCTGGAGAATATTCAAGTAAGACAATATGAGGTTATTTATAGTATTCTATATATATCACCTCTATCATGGATGGGGGAAGGTGATTATGATTTGTTGTAATAGAGTCTCATGCTTGAGATATTAGACTTAGTCTAGTTTATTTCAAAATGTGTGGGTATGACTCAGAGTAGGAGGAAGAAATATGATGATCAATGTCATAAACACCTTCAGTTTATATTGGATAATCATATATTCCTTTTGGTAACACCTATATTTGTTCACCATTGTATTTTGAGGTAGGTATAGTTGGAACCTAGTTTTGTTGGGCCTTTTGTGATTGTTGATAGAATCAGGCTGCTGGTGTAATAATTGGCTATTCCAAAGAGGTATAATGTTATAAATGATGTTTTTCCTAGGTCATGACTTCAATAGTATCACCCCAACCCTTCCCATGTGATATATGTTGATGATATTGAGCTTTAGGCTGATGATTCTTTTCTGAAGCATATGATTCCTTTTATGCATCCTGTTGATAATGTGTTATGGGTAAAGACCACGATGATTGTTTGTATATTTTCGAAACATGGATATGTTATGAAGAAAAAATGATAGAGTAAAGTAGATATTCATTCATATTGTCCCAAAAATTCACATCATAATATTATATATTATCCATAATGTAGCTCAAGGATGAGATCTTATAAGGTGGGGAGATTCTATGATCCCTACCTTTATAGTGATACCTCATGCTCATTTTCAGGTACTATTTTACCTTTGTTTTCATTTGAACATGGTTGGGTTTTTGTTATGGGATGTTTCAGGTGAAATCAGATTTATTTGGAAGCCCATCGTTATGTTCATTTTTAATACATGGTTAGGGAAAACCTTATGGTATTCCCAGGAAACTGTGCACCCCTTTTTGGAGGCACATGAGGAGGCGAACAGTTGGGACATAGTTTGGCCAAACTATATGAAAACCCTCCGAAAACAATTCACCCGACAACAGTGGGGGGATTCAAATTTGGTACATGGTTTGTCAAATTGTGGGCCACCTTAAATAACCTACATTCCCCTACATAGGAAACCATGCACACAAAATTTTATTCAACTAAAAATTTGAAAACAATTATCGAACACTCCGATTTTTAACACTAATCACCCCTATATGGACTAATAGGATTTATAATGCTTTTGGAGGTCTTAGAGAGTATTAAAAGGATCCTCATATGCCTTTATTTATTAATCAATTATCCTATTGAAGGATAAAATCCTCTTTTGGGGTCAATCTTTTCTCTTTTGGTTTCTTTTCTCTATCACGTCTTTCAATAATCTACTGGATGGATGATTTCCTTTGTGGGTCAGGGGTTGAAATCTAGGTTATGATAGATAATTATTAAATGGATTTTGATCCCTGCTTTTATTCTTAGAATCGTTTATCCATTATGATCTCGATCACTCAAAATCAAATTGGTGTTTTTGATTTGGTGAAAGTCCATCAATGACTTTAAGGTAGGTGTTATAATTGAAAAATAATATATTCATGATTATAATTTCCCATAAAAAATTCAGTAATTTCTACTTCCATCTTTTTAAATTTCATTCTAAATTGTAATAAAAAATATATTATTTTTTCCATGTGATAACAAAATTGGTTAAATAAGGTTTAATAATGTTGGTTAATAACGGAAATATAAAATTGATAGAATAATGGGTTATAAAATTGATTTGGAACTGTGGGGTGTGTCAATATGATTGAAAGGATTATTTAATAAATATTTTTGGTTGATAAATTAAATCATGAAATTGGTTGAAAATTGAATTATGGGATTGATATATAATTGATTTGAGAATGTGGAACCATATGATGTGATAATTGTGAATGTGTTGTGGGATAATTATTATTGCTAAAAATACACAAGGGGTGAGAGAATGCAACTATTTTCCCCCAATATAATTATTTATTGAATGTGATCATTTAGTTATAGGATAGTGGCTGATGCTCAAGATAATCAAAAGGTTCTAGACTGAGGATTTATGATCCCATTGTACGAATGTGGTATTTTTATTAAATGATTAATGAAAACCCATGATGGAATGAAATATGATATCCCTTGGTGGATGGTTTAAACTATAGGATGGGATGATGTTGTTATTTTGGATTGGGTGTCATCATGAACCATAGGTTTGACATGACTTATTAAATAATAATTTTATTTGAAAAATATTTACTTATTAATTTTTAATTTATTATTTTTTCAACTTCATACAATGATAGAGACTTCATATTATTTTAGACACTATTGGCGGTGCCTCCCTAAGTTGTACTCACACTCTAATCATGATTCCAGATAGGTACCCAAATATACATCATGTTTGGTAAATAGGATAAGGTTAATATCCTTTTGTTAGATGGATGAGTTGGGATGAAACATGGAAAATGAAATCCTACATGATATCGGGACATGCTTGGGAGTTTCTAGGGTGTCTTTATTCTCAGTTTTTATTTAACACCTGAAACATATTTATAATGTTATTTCCACAACATTGGTTATAGTAATTTATCTATATTTTGGGATTATCATGTCATGTTGGTCTCTTTTTTATATGGTATTACTCTAGATTTTATTTATTATGATTTGGTTGTTGGTAATTTACTTCTATTTTTGTACTACTTTTATAAAGAGGGAATAGTATCCCAATGATATATATATAAATATAAATATATATATTTATATTTATATATTAGATCCCCACTACTAGTTGGAAGACTCTAGAAAATGGGAAGTTGTACCTGAGGTCATTTGACCAACCATCTGGGGGAACCGATATGTGGCACCCCCATTATGAAGTCACATTCAAGAGGGTCCCGAATAAATTAGGAACTGCTAAGGATCTTTCATTAACATATGGTTGTACAAGAATCAATATCATTGAATTATAAAATACTGAGATTATAGAGATATCATCTCTTCTAGTTGAGTGAGATAAAATATCACAACTTATTAGGGTAGTTGTGTATTTAGTATGAAGTGAACTCTACTGACTAATTTTTTAGGAAACATATTATATAATTTGTATGCACAACTTATTAGTATTTCCTAACATTCACCATATTCCTCTACTAATGTTTTAGAAATATTGGTCACTTGCATCGATGGATTTATTAATTTAAATAATGAATTTTCATTAAGATATTTTATGATTTGTTTCATATATTACTTTATGGTTTTGGGATGATATCTGTTTTGGTGGAAATTGGAGTGATTTTGAGTCACATTTGGATGTTTTGGAGGCTTTTATCAACATGAGTAACACCACAACCACCTGGAAAGCTCTTATAGTCCATGGTGAGCCCTAATGAAAATATGAAAAAATGGGAAATTACAAGGTGTGTCCATAGGCATGGAGTGATGGGGTCCATGTGTTCACAATGGTTAGGGTGACAAAAACACACCCATAGTGGAGGACGTGTGATTGAAAAAAAACTATGTATTTGGAAACACACTATTGGGGATATCCATGTTCAAAGACGCCACAATTTTAGAACCCCAAAGATTTTATGGTTTGTTTCTATTAAATACATTCTATTCATAGCCTATATTTCATAAAGCACAGATTTTCATTGAAAGACACTTTGTTATTTAAGAGATAGTCATAGACTAGCCATTAAACATAAATTTTCATCTTGTTTTCTTGGAATTTTGAAAATATGACATACACAGTTGTGTTCAAGATGATATTTAGAGTCTGATAGAATTAATATAATTTTCAGTGAATAGTAACCTACCATTTTGAATATCAACCTACCCTTATAAATATTAACTTACACTTATGAATATTAATATGAATTTTTTGAATGTTATCCATACCCATGAATGTATAAATAAATTTAGTCATCTTAAAAATAAAGATGAATATTTTATGTGTTTATATATTTTGATTAAATAATTATTTTAATTAAATATATAATTAATCATATTAAGAAAATTATTTCTGAAAAAATCTGCTTCATTTTTGGATTCTATATGTCAAAAAATGGTAAGGGTGATTTTTTTTTATTTTTCTGAAATACTTGAATTAATGATGAATAGTGAAATACCATATTTTGTGAAATAAGTTAAAAACACTAATTATAGAGTCATGTATGTTGTTCTGCTGATGTAATACCAATTGATTCGAATTCACATGATAAAATTACTATTATTGGTCATGGAAAACTCACTATTACTTTTCTTGTGGAGATGTAAAAAATTAATGAATATAATATAGAGAAATCCACTCTCCCCTCCACTATACAAACCACCCATCACACCCTCATCCTCCCACAACACTCAGGAATCTAAAATTGCCTAAATTCTTCTCAAATATCTCCCTAACCTCGTCCCCCGCATCCAAGACCTTTCAGTCTTACCAAAAGTCTAAAAACCATGGCCTTAAAAAGTTTCCCAAATAGGACTACTCAAGAGGTGAACCTCTCTTCATTTTTCTTTCAATTCCTTTTACATGTTCCATTATTTTGTTCTCTATTCTCACCTCACTGCATCCAAATGCCATGATAATTTCAGTACCATAAATGTACTGAATTTTTGTTATGATAATTGAATATTTCATCATAATCTCTCTTTTTTCCTTTCTTTTTATACTATAAATGCAAACACCATCCGAAATTTATTAATTTATCAGACTCATGGAAGATGGATTTTCAATTGGAAAAATTTTATTTAAGACTGGTCATGAAACCTTTTCAATGGCTTATCCAGATCATAATATATGTATTTTATCTTTTTTAATGTTGTAGAATCCTTACACACTCATAATATGGAATAATAATACAAAACCAGTTCATTGTGAACAAAACCACCAAGCCAAATCCAAGCGTTTATCATGAACTCATCGAATGATTCATCCTCATGGTATATAACTAGAGTCATTATAAGATAATTTTTACCTCTTTAATTTCACTAATAATATATATTAACAATTATTTATGTTTAAACACATTTGAAATGAACTTCCCTTCACGAATTCAAGTAAATGGATCCAGAAAACCATCGATGAAAATGCTTCCAAAACAATAAAATTGAATCTCTAAAACCCATTAAAATGACATTAATGAACATAATAAGGTTATTCCATAACAATTAAATGTTTATGAGTCTCTGGGAAGTATTAATTAATGAATATAAATTTGATTATTCAGGCCGTTAAGAACAATCAAGAACACATTCGAACCTAAGGTAAGGGATCCTCTCTCAATTTTGTTCAAAAATTTCAACTATGTTGTGACCTTTTATTTTAATTCCTAATGATGGGGTATGTTTTCACACCTCCCCCATACTACCCTTTTGATATATAAATAATCGGATACAGATTTACCTCTAGTTAAGCCCTCATAGGAACACCCATTTCTATGCCAAAATTTTTTAAGGGGTTTTATCATCCCACCTTCATTTCCATGAAATTTCTATTGTTCACCACTTATTTATTGAATAAAGTTTATTTGTACAAAAATTTGTCATATAATATCATGATTTTATTTATATTCATGGTATTCAATTATTCATTTGATGGTTATTATTTTTTTGTCATACGATTCGACTTATTACATTTTGGTAAGGGACCTTGTCTCAATTTTCTATTTCGTTGTGACTTACATTGTATTGTGAACCTAATAATTTATATGTGGTGTACCTACTGCCCATTTGAGATCATATTTAATTTTAAATTATAATTATATTAAATATCCATATTCTCATATCATGGATATGATTATTTTCTTAGCCGTATACCATTTTACATACGGTATTTATTTTGAATGATGTTTTAACAGTGGAAGTGTTGATGAATCCGTATCATATATTCTATAGGGATAATGTAAATTCCTATTTCTATTTTAGTGAATATATGTATAAATAATTATTTAGACATTTAGTGATGGGTGGGGCCACTATAGCCCCTCGATTCATCGAAAGGACTCATGAGATGATCAGTTTGGTGACAAACCCTTTGAGTTTGTTCCCAAATATCAGATGGGATTCTACCCACAGAACTAGAAAATTTTAATGATATTGTGGTATCATGTTCTAGATACATGATGTCAAATTAATAATAATTCTCTTTATTCATTATCATTTATTACTATCCATGCGTTTTTCAATATGAAAAAAATCTATGGATGTTGTTTCATACGCAGTTTATTAATAGCATGTGTTTTTCATTTATTTATTATGCCATATTGACTATGTCTAGTTGTTTATGATTTTGTTATTATTGATTCAGGCTTCTTTTATTTTTTTTAACCCTTACTGTGCATTTGAGCTCACCCCTTTTATTTTTTTACCTCTATGATGTTATGAAGAGGAGATCAATTACAGAGATTCTATGGAAGTAGTTTTTAGTTTTTGCTATGCACTGTATTTTGCACCTTTCCAATGTAACTTGAGTTACATATATGTATCTAGTTTTTTAAGAATACTAAACTGATCATTCCTTCTGGATTTTTTATTCATTCTAACCACGTCAATATAACAATTAATTCAACTTCTCTATTCTAGATTCTTCATGGCGTTATAGTGGGTATTAGAGGAAATTTTGTAGAAAACATGGAAACTGGATTAGAAAAAGTAGATTCGGGAACAAAGACCAAAGGTAGTATTTGAGGAAAAAAACCATAATTTCACGGTATTTTGGTAACAAAAATATTATATAGATATTTCAAGCAATACAACCCCGTCTAAATACGAGCAGGTAGAGGTGGATCTAGCATAGATGTACCTTGGAGTGAAAGCTCTAACAAAGAGTTTCAAGCTTGACCTAGGGTATCCTGGTACACGATAATGGGCCTTGCTTCACTTTGGGTTACGGCACTACTGAGGGATATTCTTAGGATAATTCACATTTTTATTACAAGCCATTATGAATTATTTTAATATAAATTTTTTGTCCGAGAATCCATGTTTATGATATTAGTTATGCATAGAATTTCAATCTATGTAAAGTGATTATCTATTTGATATTCATAACCTAATCTAGTGTATTCCATTATTTAGAAACAGAATCTAATGGATGAAGGGGATTCAATACTCATTGTTTGTGTAAGAATCTCACCACTGAGCAGGTAAACAAAGTCAATGTTGGAGCTGATCAGATCATGAACATATTGGGACAAATTACTGAGGTTTTAATAAATAACCATTCTACACCTATGTTGGATCGTTTCATTCGGTAGAAGCACAAATATTTCAGAGGGACTACTAATCCAGTTTTTTCTGAGAAATGGATCATGCCCCTTGAAAATATATTCAAGGAATTAAGAAGCAAGGAAAATTAAAATGTAGTACTGGCAGTATATTGTCTCAAGGGTGAATCTAATCAATGGTGGACCTTGATTTAGAATTCCACATTGGAAGAAGAAATATAAGGTATATAATTAAGCACATTTAAGGAAATATTCTTCGAAAAATATTTCCCTCATGAGAAACAAACCTAAATGAAGTTGAAATTCCTTGGCTTAAAGAAAAGTGAAGAAGACAATGTTGCAGAGTATGAGGCTACCTTCACAGGGCTAGATAGGTACGGAAAAGATTACGTATGTGACTCGGTAGACAAGACTGATTATATCTTTGACGGTCTTAATCGAAGTCTTTGAAGGGCACTGGATTCTCAAACATTTTCATCATATGATGAAATTGTATCATCTTCTATCATAATAGATATGGAATTTTACAGATCAAATTTGTTTAATTGAAACCAAGATAAAAAGTGGTACTTTATTAACCAAGGGAAAGGTGAAGGGCCAAAAAAGAACAAGGGAATGAAGAAATTCTCATTATGTGAGAACTGTGGAATGAATAATCTAAGGAAATTCTTGAAAGGCTAGAGATTAAGCTATAAGTGTGGATAAACAGGTGATCTATCTAATGAATGAAAGGGGAAGAAACAATATGATGATGTTCAATGATACAATTGTAGAGATATTAGACACTATGAAAATGAGTGTTCTAATTTCCAAGTAACCATGCCTCAGAAAATTCCAAGAGAGAACAGGAGATCTTATGCAATTACAACTACGGAAGTTTATGTTCCTAAGGATGTGGTGGATGGTACTTTAAGGGTTTCCTTAAACTTAGCCAACATTTTATTTGATTATGGATCATCACATTCAATTTTAACTTCCCATATTTCCATGAAAATTAGACATTTCCAATTTGATTTAGTAATAGAGCTATTAGACAAGACTTCTAAGGGATGCATCATATCAAAAAAGGCTTGTCGACCTCTCCCCCTCGTGACACATAAAATTTCATTAGTTTCTTACATTATCATGATACCAATGATTGTCTTTGATATAATTCTCTGTATGAATTGGATATAAAATTATGATGTGTTGATCTATTGTAAGAAGAAGGATGTGTCAAATTTTGAAAATGGTGTAGAATCCCTTATCTTTATAGATGAAAACTTGCCACCTGATTCTTATCTAGAACCACCCCTAGTATCTATACTAAATTCAATACTTGGAGAGGAATATAAAACAATATCTATGGGTGAGGAATGAAATATTCAAATTTAATATGCGAATATAGTGAAAGAATACATTTATGTATTTCTGGAGGATTTACCTAGAAATCCTCTAGAGAAGGAAGTTAACTTCTCTATTGATTTAATTCCTGGTGAAAGTCCTATATCAAAGACTCCCTATAGAATGGACACCATGTAATTATTTTAGATAATGAAATAACTTGAGTAACTGAGGGGAAAATGATTTATTCAACCTAGCATTTCTCCATAGAGAGCCCCTATCCTCTTTGCCAAGAAGAAAGATATATCCATGATACTATGCATTGATTATAGGAAAATAAATGCTATTACAATAAAGAATATGTATCCACTCAATTGATTGATGATTTATTTAATCAAATTCATGGAGCTCAATAATTTCTGAAGAATGATCTTCGATCTAGATATCATCATCTTCGGGTGAGGAAGGAAGATATTCATAAGACATCATTTCGAGCTAGGTATGGGCATTACGAGTTTATAGTGATTCCTTTTGTACTGAGTAATGCACCCTCTGTTTTCATGGATTTAATGAATTGAGTTTTCAAGGAATATCTTGGTAACTTTGATGTGGTATTCATCAAAGATATACTGGAATAATCAAAAAGCTATGAAGACCATGAGAATCACATGCGGATTATTCTAAAAACTCTTAGACGAAATAAATTTTATGGGATGTTTACAAAGTTCATATTATGTCTTCAATTAGTTTCTTTTCTTGGCTATATTTTCTCTATGTATGGAATATTATTTGATTACGTGAAGACCAAGGCAATCCAAGAATTTCCCATGCGAAAAAACAAAACTAAGGTACACAATTTTATTGTCTTTACATGTTACAATTGGTGTTTCATTCATAATTTTTCTAGACTCACTAACCCACTAACCAGGATCCCATGTAAAGAGGTTAAGTTTGTATGGAGAAAAGTATGTATAATTGTTTTTGAAAAATTTCATATAAGACTGGTCAATGCTCTAATTCTGACTCTTCCATCTGGAAATAAGGGATTTGTGATATACAATGATGCATCAATGAATGGATTGGGTTACATCATTATTCAAAATTATAAAGTTATTTCTTATGCATCAAGATAGTTAATGTCTCATGATAAAATTTATCCAACTCGTGATCTTGAGTTAGCATCCATAATATTTTCTCTGAAAATATAGAGATGTTATCTCTATGTAGAAATATGTGAGATTCATATGGACCATAAGAGTTTGAAATAAATTTTCACAAAAAAATAACTCCACTTAAGGAAAAGATTATGGCTTGAGTTACTCAAAGATTACAATATTTCAATACACTACCACCTAGGAAAGGAAAATTTGGTGGCAGATGCATTAAGAAGGAAAGATCACATACTACTAACCTAAATGAGGATTGAAAGAGATCTTTTATTCATGGATCTATTGAAGATGGATATGTGAATTGTTAATGAAGTGGAAACATCTTTCCTCTTTCAAATAATTTCTAAAAAATATTTATTAGAAAAGATAAAATGCTCTCAATCAGATGTTGAGAGTCTGCAAAAGAAAAATAATGATGTCAAGGATGGGAGATTAGAAAACTATATCTATAAAGAATGTGTTCCGAGATTTGGGAAGTGGTTATGTGTTCTATAAATACCTGAGCTAAAAAGGTAACTATTATACGATTCTCATAGCTCCAATTTCTCTATACACCTGGGTAGCACAAAGATGTATAAGGATATAAAGGAACATTTTTGGTGGGATAATATGAAGTAATATATTTCTCACTACATGTCATGGTGCCTAGTTTGTCAAAAAGTGAAGGCAGGGAGACAACATCCTAGAGTTGTGATGCAACCACTACCTATTCCTTTGTGGAAGTGGGATAACATTACAATGGACATTGTCACTTGACTACCAAGGAAACCTATAAGGAATGATGCAATATTGGTAATTGTTGATCATCTCACAAAATCCGCACATTTACTTCCTATAAGAGTGGATTTACCACTTGAGTGCATGGAATGAATTTATATTAATGATGTAGTAAGACATCATGGTGCACTTATATCTGCTGTGTCTATTTGAGATTCCCAATTTACATCAAAATTCTAGAAATGTCCCCATAATGCATTGAATATTTATCTTTGTATGAGCACATCTTATCACCCCCAAACTAATGGATAGTATGAAAGGACTAATCAAAATAAGGAAGACACACTGATATCATGCTCTGTTGACTTTCAAGTATGTGGGATCAATAATTTCCTTTGGTGGAATTTTCCTAAAACAATAGTTTCCATTGTGGTATTCAAATGGACCCACATAAAGCATTATATGGAAAGATATGTTGAACTCCAACTTGTTGGGATAAAATTGGTGGGAGAAAACTTATAGGTCCAGAACATATTCAAGAGACCACGGTATGGGTGAAGACATTCCAAGCCCATATTAAAGCAGCCCAAAGTAGGAAGAAGAGTTATGCTGACAACCAGAGAATGGATATGGAATTCCAAGTGCGAGATCATGTATTTTTGAAAGTATCTCCATGGAAGGGTGTCTTAAGGTTCAGTAAGAAATGGATGCTGAGCCGCAAGTATATCAGACCATTTGAAATTCGGGAAAGAATCAAAGTTGTAGCTTAAAATTTACCAATGCCTCTATGTCTCTTCCATGTTCATGATGTCTTCCATGTGTCATTGTTGAAGAAATACATGCCAGACCCAATGCATGTACTCACCTATAATGAAATAGAACTAGAACATAATTTTTCATAATGTGAAGATCCTGTCGGGATTCCAGACACAAGGGACCAAGTATTGAGAAATCGAACAACTCGCCTAGTAATGGTTTTTTGGAGACACCAGAATATGGAGGAAGAAACATGGGAACCTGTGGATGTTATGAATAAGAACTACCCACATGTTTTTGGTGGGCATTATAAATGAAAAATTTGGAGGATAAATTTTCTAAAGGAGGGAATAATGTAGCACCCCAAACAGTTTATGGAATGTTTCTCTTCAATGCATTCTAGACATATGATATATTTCATAGAGTACTGAGTTTCTTTGAAACAACACTTGGTTATTTAAGAGTTAGTCATAACCTAGAAACTGAACTTAAATTTTCCACTTGTGTGTTTTCAATTTTGAAAATCTGACATACAAAGTTGTATTCAGGAAGATATTTAGAGTCCGATAGAATTAACATAATTTCCGGTGAATAGTAACCTACCCTTATGAATAGTAATCTATCCTTATTAATTTTAACTTAACCTTATGAATAGTAATATGGCTCTTATAAATGGTATCCATTCCCATGAATCTATAAATAAATTTAGGCACCCTAAAAATGAAGATAAATATTTTAAGTGATTGTATTTTATGATTAAATAATGATTTGAATTAAATATTTAATTAATCATATTTAGAGTTTTTTTGATTCAAGGACATAATTTTTGGATTCTACGCATTGAAAAATGTTTCGGGTGATTTTTTGGGATTTTTCTAAAATACATGAATTTTTATGAATAGTTAAATACCATAATATACAAAATAAGCTAAATACACTAATTATAGAGTCATCTATGATGTTCTTCTGATGTATTCCCAATAGATTTTGATTCACATGATAATATTACTATTCTTGGTCATGGAATAATCACTATTTATTTTCTTGTGGAGAAATAATAAATTAATGAATATAATATTGAAAAATCCCCTCTCCCCTCCATTATATATACCACCCCTCACCCCCTCTTCCTCCCACACCGTTCATGCTTCAATACTAGCATAGATTATGATAAAATAGCTCCCTAACCTCATACCCAACGTCCATGAACTTATAGTCTCACCAATAGTGCAAAAACAAAGGCCTTAAAGAGTTTCTCAAAGAGGAGTACTCAACAGGTGAACCTCTCTTCCTCTTTCTTTCAATTCCTTTTACAAGTTCCATTATTTTTTTTCTCTCTTCACCCATAGACTCATCCAAATTACATGATAATTTTATTAACATACATGTACTGTATTTTCATTATGAAAATGTAATATTTCATCATAATATCTCTTTTTTCCTTTCCATTTATACTATAAATGAAAACACCAATCGAGATGTGTTAATTTATCACACTCAAGGTAGGTGAGTTTTCAATTTGCATTATTATATTCTAGACTGGTCATGAAACCTTTTCAATGGTTGAACCAGAAAATAATATATTTATTTTATATTGTTTAATGTTCTAGAATCCTTACACCCTCATAATAAGGAATAATAATACAAAACAAGTTCATTGTGCAAAAAACCACCATGCCAAATCCAAGCGTTTATCATTAACTCATCGAATGATTCATCCTCTTGGTATATAAACAAAATAATTATATGATAATTTTTATATATTTAATTTCACTAATAATATATATTAACAATTCTGGATGTTTAAACACATTTCAAACGAACTTCCCTTCTTGTATTCAAGTAAACAGATCATGAAAACCAAGAAAGAAAATGATTTAAAAACAACCAAATTGATTCTCTTAAACCCATTAAAAAGGACATTAATGAACCTAATAAGATTATAAAATATCAATTAAATGTTTATGAGATTTTTTAAATATTAATTAATTAATCTTAATTAGATTATTCTATCATTAAGAATAATCAAAAACACCTTCGAACATAAGGTAAGGGATCATCTCTCTCACATTTGTTCAAGAATTTCCGCTTTGTTGTGACCTTTTATATTTAATTACTAATGATGGGTTATGTTTTAGAACCTCCCCCACACTACACTTATTATATATAAAATAATGTTATTCTCCTTTACCTCTCATTAATACCTCACAAGAACACCTGTTACCATGCCAAAATGTTTGTAGGTGTATTCTCATCCCACCTTCATTTCCATGATATTTCTAATGATTTCCACTTATTTCATGAATGATATGTATGTTTACTTACATTTTTCATATAATATAAGGATTCATTTGATGTTTATTATGTTTTGGTCAAATGATTCGACGTATTACATTGTGGTAAGGGACTTTGTCTCAATTTTCTATTTTGTTGTGACTTACTTTGTATTGTGCACCTAATAATTATTATGTGGCGTACCTAATCCCCATTTGAGATCATATTTTATTTGAAATTATAATTCTATTAAACATCTATATTCTCATATCATGGATATGAATGTTGTCTAAGTTGTATACCATTTTACATATGATATTTATTTTGAATGTTTTTTTATCTATGAAAGTGTTGATGAATCCGTATCCTCTATTCTATAAAGATAATGTAAATTCATATTTATTTTTTATTTAATATATTTATAAATAATTATTTGGACACGTAGTGATGGGAGGGGCCCACTATATCACCTCGATGCATCAACAGGTCTCATGAGAAAATCAGTTTGGTGACAAACCCTTCGAGTTTGTTTCAAAACATCAGAGGAATTTCTACCTATAAAACTAAAAAAAATTTATGGTATTATGGTGTCATGTTCTAGATACATGATGCCCAATTACTAAGATTTATCTTTATTCCTTATTAGTTATTACTATCCATGAGGTTTTCAATATGAAAAAAATCTATGGATGCTGTTAAATTCTCAGTTTATTAATGGCTTGAGTTTTTCATTTATTAACCATACCATATTGACTATGACAAGTTGTTTATGATAAAGTTATTATTGATTCATGATTATTCAATTTTTTAACCCTTATCATGCATTTGAGATCACACCATTATTTTCTTACCTCCAACAGTTTATGAAGAGGAGATCACATATAGAGATTCTATGGAAGCAATTTTTAGTTTTTGTTATGCGCGGTATTTTGTACAATTATAATGTAATTTGAGTAACTTATATGTATCTAGTTTCTTAAAAAATAATAAAATAATTGTTCATTTGGGGTTTCATTCCTTCTAACCATTCCAATATAACATGTAATGCACCGACTCCGGTCTAGAGGGGTCAGGGCATTACCACAATGCATTGTTGGCTATTAAAGATGTCTTGTTGATATCAGTTTGTAATCCTAGTGGCTTCAAAAACAATATTTTGTTAAAGAAAAAATGAATTTCAATGGGAAACACATTCCAATTTAATTCGGGGAATCAAATATGATTTTATTTGAATTATTTTTTATTTAATCGATTCATGATCCTCTCTTAATCTTCCCTTTGAGGCAGATTCTCTTTAGACAATGCTAGGTTGGATTTGGTCGACCCTCCATTCATTGTGGTTATTTCCTCAGAGAACGATGATCTTCTCTTTATTATTTGATTAACCATTATAGAAATTATGACTTTGGAAGTTGTAGGTTTCATTTTTTGTATCATAATTTTGATATATTTTTATCTCTTTTCTTTTCACACTATAAGATGGATGAAAATTATTCTTTATTTAGAAATTTTTAAGACTTCCATTATTAGTAATTGACATTTAGTAAGTGTTATTTTTACCAAAATGGCTTCATACTTCATTGATTCTCATTATATAACCATTTTATGTTCAATTTGAACTGATTAGAGTAGTTCATGTCATGTAAGATTATTCAATTTGTATTGGGACCCTAGTTCTTGTGTCAAATATCTTAATGAATGATGACATTGATATCAAAAGGATTATTGTAACAATTTCCTTACCATTTTGATAAAATATATATGGTTTTTTAGGATATGTAATTGTGTTCATATATTATTGAGGCCATGATTATGTTTGATCTCATATGTTTCCATGTGTATCCTATAATACCATGTTTCATGCTTGATCACATGTGTCTGAATGTAGATCCCATGATAACTATGATTGAGTTTCATCACATGAGGGTGTTCAGACACAATTTCCCATACATGTTATTCATTTATTGTTCTTATAATTTTAATTCCCTATAGTGTGTGATGGTGTAAACTTTGGTGGGTTTTCTTCTGGCATCGAGTGATAGTTCACCCATCATTGTTTGGTTTACCATAATGGGGGAACTTGTTGACATGCGATGATGAAAAAAATGGATAAGGACATAGGGAAGGGATATTCTAGCTTGATTTGATTATTTTATAGGACATAGTGATAATGTTTCTTGTCCAAATGTAGAAACAAGTTAAAATTACCATATGGTATGACCCATGATAGAGTTTTCACATGATATTCCTAAGGCATAAACCAAGAATCGATTGTATTTTGGCCTACGAGAGATACTCAGTGACCTTATAGTGGAATCTAGTTCACACTTAATTTATGATTTTCTATATGATATGGAGTTAAATCAAGTATGGCAATGTGTTTTTGGTGGCCTTGTTGGCACATGACTAATAAATATATATATTTTTCTTTTTTATTGGTTTATTACCATGGAATATAATCATATGCTAGTAAAATCGTGTCAATGATGTGTTGATGGCGTTCTTATGGGTTTTATACTCACACCATGCATGGTAATATTGATTCCAATGTAGAATTTGGAATCTAGGATATATGAATGTGAAAGACCTTAGTAATAGAGAGATAAGATATAGAGCATGGTATTCAGAGGTGATACATGGATGGATTCCAGAGTGATTATGCATTATTTTATTTAATTACATGGCTTGCTCAAACACTTGTTTCACCTGTCACTTTGGGGTTCTTTGAGTATTATTTTGTTTGAATTGAGTTAATTTAAATGACTTTTTTATAGCATTAATTATTATCCTCATTGAATTATTATTTTTATTTATACAAGTATTAATTGATAATGAGGTTATAGTATCACAACTGGCAGTATTCGAACCCTCACTTTTATTCAGTTACCTCTCGCATACGGAAAGACCTGCATAGGGACATGTGACATGTTAGCTAAATCATGGTGATTTCGGACAAGGTCCTACACCTGAATTGACCTATCTATAGTAAAACACATTCTATAGTATATCCTTGAATATTGATAATACATTTATATTATGTTTAGACATGAAAGGGAGGGGTTGTTATTAGGGTATTCATTTTAAAATATTTCACCTGAATTCCTAACTTCTGGAAGAATGAGGATGTTTTTTTATATAGCATTATGGGAGTTCCATAGAACCTAATCCAATCTTAAGTAAAAAATTATTCATATTATCCTTATAAATTTCTTATGCTTTTCTCTTATTCACATCCTAATGTGGTCAGTATTTCTGTTGTTTTTAGGAGAATTATCACATTATATTACATGGGATTGGGTATCTAAGTTGGTATTGGTGTAGAATAAAGAATTATGGCTGTGGACTCTACTATATTAGGCATATTATATTGTGATGATGAAGTTAGGTAATGTTTTTACATTGATTTTTTGGATATCTCCATTCTAACATTGGGTCACAACAACAATATCCCAAAAAGAAGTTTGGTATTTCAATGATATCAGTAGTCTTTGTAGTTATTCATGGTGATTATAGATGAAAATCAATAGTAATTTCTCATATGGAATCTTAATACCGAGTGATTATGTTAGTACTATCCATCGAGTGATGAATTCATTAACCCTCTCATTTTTGTGTTGTTTTTAGATTGAATGATGAAGGATAATCATATTCTTCAATTTTGAGATAAATTGATAAAGGACTAATCTTAATAGAACATTCCCATCATCAACTAATCCTTTCAAAAGATATATATATGAAAATAATAATTGTACCTCCTTGGTTTGTATAATGAATATAAGATATTTTTTTCTTCATATTTTTACAATGTTTCCATTATGGGGCCACATGGAGACAGAAAGTGTGACTAGTGCTGCAAATAGTGTCCCTTAACATTGAAAAAATAGAATGTGGGGTTCCAATAATTAGGTGGTGGAAGAGTATTATCGACCAAATTAGGATATGAATTCCCATCTATCTATATTAGAACATGTAACCCCTATATATCTCCTATTGAAGTAGTAAGGGACTTAACAGAGTCAGATATATATATAGGATAAAAAACATTGATGGATCCCTTAGTATAAGATGTGGGTGAAACATGATACAGTCTAACTTATTATGCTTAATTTAAATAAATTGTTTCATTCATCCCAGGGTTTAATTCATGAATTGAGTTTTAAAACAACAGTGGTGGAATTTCCTAACATTCTACAGACCTTGGGTTTTGATAAACTAATGCAATATAATGAATCTTAGTTGGGTAATAAAACTCTACTCTTATAGGATTAAAGGATCATTTTAGTTTCCCATATACTTGAGGAGATGAATTAAACTTCACATAGGAATTAAACTCAACAAGAATATTTCTATATAGAATTTTAGTATTAATCCACTACGGTTCTTTAATTTTAGATTCATATTATTTATATTATTTTTCAACTAATAGATATTTGAATTACATGGGTAGTGGGTGGGATGTGTACATAGCCACAACATTTCCTTTCTATTTATCTGAATTATGTTGGGTAGGTAGTAACTGGTTAATCAAATATTTTCCCATATTCTAAGCCAGCCTCTAGTTTTAGTTTCACTTGTATTCTTCATCAGTGGAGACCACATCTTAGGTGGGCACATTTTCATCACACATAAGAATGTTGAAGTTTTTGTTGGATTTATTCACAATACCAAGACTAGTGAAATTATATGATAGGAATCATGTAGCCAGAATAATTTTTTAACATTATTTAAAGTAACTAAGGGATTTTACACACTTTAAATATCAATCATGGGGTAGATTTTTATTCTATGTAATTTTATTATTCTTAGACATTTCTTTTTGATTGTGGATCCTATGAGGCATTGACATCCCTCCACAATAGATGTAAACCCTTAGGAAATCATGGTAAATGTTCACTATGCTCTCCCAAAGTAAGTTATAGGATTATGTAAGGGGGTGATCTATGATGTTTCTCATTGTTGTGATAATTACCACAACCTAAATAATCCTTATATCTAAGGTCGATAGAGATAGAGGAGGTAATATAAATCCCCCTATCAATATGGTCTTAGGATGGATTATTTTCCCTACCATCACATGTTTGATTTATTATGTTCTTGATGATCCCTGATGTGGTTTCGGCACAAAAAATTCTCTTATCCCTATGTATTGGGGATTCTCTTTTAATGTTGATGAGGTAGCATTTATTGCTTACATTGGGCCTTTACCACATAATGGGCTTGTATCTATTTCTTTTTTGGGTGTGACATTATCACTACTAAGGGGTTATATTTATCAATGGGATTTTCATTCCTCAAATGGTACAATGACATAATGTTTTTTGATGTTATATGTAAAAACCCTATGATGAACCTCTTTTGTTGATTATACCATTTCAAGTACTTAGAAGTGAAATGGAATTTCATGGAAAAACAATTGTAATATATTGATCATATACCAATGAATTTTGTGGAGAAACATACATTATTTTTTGTGCTTCCTAATGAAGTGAATTGTTAAAATATTAATGTCAAATTTGACACTTTATATTATCAACATACTCTAATATAGGCATCTGGTGATGCACTAGTAGTTATCTAGATGCATTTTTTATTCTTATGATACATTCCAATTAAGGTTATATATGTTTCATTCGTAATTTTGGATTCCATGTAATTAAGTGTGAAGGAAAACTAACATGAAAAAATATGTCTCATACCACCACAATGTGGTTGCCGTATTTTGTAAAAGGAAGATACATTCTCTTGTGATGATGGAGAGTTTTACATAGGTTTATACATAGTAAATGTATGACTTATTCTTTAAAGGTGTTAATAATGTCATACTAGGTGTTGGACATGTGATAGAACATCACCGATATGTCATCTTTGTCAAAAAATTTCGAAAAACAATACTATTATCCTCATGCCCAAATAGAGGCTCAAAAAATTGATCTGAGGATAGATATTTCTTTCCTACTTCCTAATCAATGGAAATAAAGAATCAAAAATTTATTTCATTGCATCAAGGGAGAAGGAGTATAAAATTGAAATTGATGATGTCCATTTCTTCAAAGTATCCCTTAGTTGGGATGTTATATCACTAGTAAATGGTGGGGAACATGGTATAGTTTCCCTTGAACAGTAATGTACCCCTCAATATGATTATTACCTCACAGAGGTCCCAAAATGGGAGGAAATTCATGTCAGTGTTATAAGGCACTACGGGGGAGACCTTCATACTGAATTCTATAGGGAGGACCTCCATGGTCATTTTTATGTTGGAAATTATGTGGATTATTTTCAATTTTAATTTTTTATGGATATGGGGAATACCTATACAAAGTATTCCCCAATCAAGAAATTCTAGGTGGATTGTCTAATATTAATGGAGTTGACCTTTTTTTGTAGTACTCTCATGAGGACCTCTGAATTTATTAGAATTTCTACTACAAGGAGGATATCCATGACCATAAATGACTTCATATATTGTTGAGGGATTGGGGGGTTCATGGGAAAGCATTTATTGATGTTTTTTTGAGATAACGATATCATTTTCATACAGGGTAGAAATACAATCCTACTCATCATGTGTTTGTATTCCATAAAGAGACATTAATTTTTTATTCATCTTATTGGTGTTGGAACCTCAATCATGGAAGTCACGTGGTTCATTTAATACCATTATTTCACATGAATTATTTAGGGAGGCCTCTATATTATGAATTGAAAATGATGAGGATTTCATTTAGGGGTTTCCATAATAGGCCAACATGCTTCACAAGTATGAGTAAGCATAAGGAGATGATCCTATTGGTGATCTTATCAAACTATCAAAACATGATGGAAATCCTCTAAGGGAATGTTCGTAATATTTTCCCGCGTACCTAGGGATTGAATAAAAAAATACCATTAAACATTCTAGGAATGATCAAGAATATGAGATAGAACCAATGTTGTACATTGAACTGCAATAAATATCAGTTTGTGAGAGTAGTGAAATTATCAATCTCCTGGTCAACTACCGGTATATTCTAGTGGGATATGGGGGGGGGGGGTGGGTATATGAGCCTTCCCTTGTAACCATGGGTGTGAACTGACTAAAATTATATATAATAGTAATATGATACTAATCCTTATCATTATCATTAATTAGGGTATTCCAAAAATTACCTTGATTTTCAGTGGTAATATGAAGTCACATTTGAGAAATAGTCAAAATATGCATATGAGAATCATAAAATTTTGTCAAAGAATAAATATGGGTTTACCCTTAGGTAGACACCGAAATATAATGACATGTATCTTCTCAAGGTTCTAGTATATGTTGAAAAAATTGAAATATGTGGCCAAGGATATAAAAAATCTCTTCCATTACCCCTAGGATATACCGACATGCTTCTATCAAAATAATGGCAATATTATCCCACTCATTAGTTTGAATTGGAATATGGATCCATTTCTAACCATCAGTTTCCATTGAGATATATCGACATGATTCATCTATGGGGTGAATGATATAGGTTTTATTTTGGTAAATTTTTATAATATTACAAGATTTACATCCCGATTCTACCAGATTATGTGGGAAGGAATGTTTTTTATGAGCATCATTATATCTATAATAATTGGTGTGAATTAGAATTTGTTGACTACCCCCTTTATAGGGGTTAAGCATATGAGTTTTATTGACTTTTTCAACACATATTTCCACAGGGGGACCTCCTACCAACTTCATGGATTTTATAGATAGGGTTAGGGACATCCGTGGTAAGCTAATTAGAATATTCATGTGGACTAGGTGTTGTATGATATTGATGGAACCAACGGTTGAAAATATCCCTCCCATATGGATCCTAGATAGTTGTGACAATGTGGTTGTCATATTTCTTCATATCCCTCACATAATTGAGGTAAGTGTTATCCCACTATAGATAAAGGCTCTTTAATTATTTATAGGTTGTTTTATGAGACACATTCTTCATTGTGGATGAATATTAAGAGTATAAATGATGGGGCTTCACCTCCTAGAGGATTTGACAAGGTGCTCCCAAAGGTTGGATGTAGCCACAGAAATGGTACTATCATCTTAGTATCTTCATAAATTGAAATTGGAGGCACTGCATTGGTGATATCATCTTCTTGTTCAGTTAGAATACTCCCTTTTTGGTGGCTATGGAATATGTATTATCACTCATGGGATTTTATTTGGATGGAATATATTTTTCATAGGATTTTTGAATTCATGTAGAATAAATTATCCTAAATAAGAAAACCCATCAATATAATGTAAAAGTAAAACCACATTCAATAAATTAATTTCATTAGTAAAATATATACATCAGGTTCACCATTTTGTTTCTAATAGAAACCCCAACACACATCCACCTCAACCACGTTGAATCACTACAGATCTACTTTTGAAATGTTGGATCTCACTAGAACATTACCAGTGATATCTATGAATGTACATTGATTAAGAGTAAATGTGATTGGACTCTTCACACCCTTTAGGGGAGATTATTACCTACTCTATGAAACTTTTATTGATTTGATATATGTTCATGAATCTTTGTCAAATCCATGTATGGGATTGGTTATGACCATATTGATTATTCAATCGATATCATGTTTTGATGATTTTTTATATTTCAAGGGTACTTCATATTTCTATAACTAATCATTTAAGAATGGGGTTGAAGTCATAAATATGAGAACTATATAGTTTAGCCCCTTCTAGGGAGGTGGTATATAGAAAACAAAGTCAAATGAAAAAAATTATATCAGTATTTTAAATGAATATACATTACATCTAAAAAATAGTTTCTCAAACCAATGAGTCACAGGTTTAGCATCTTATTGTATTAAATACAAAAACATGTTATTTTAGAATACTCAACCACATTTATTCACAAGCACTCAAATCTAATTCCCCTTCCAAACAACTCACATGTAATACATGACTTCAAATCCATGAGAAAGAATATTTAATAAATGAGTGAGATAAAATCATTAATATGGGAAACAAATTAAAACATCAACATTTCATTGAGGATGAAAATAAAAATCATATAATACAATATAAAAATATGATAAATATATTATCAAAAATAGAAATAAAAATAAGATATAAGTGATCATCAAATTATGTTACATGGGAAAATAATTATTTAAAAGATCAAAATTGAGTAAAAGTAACTATAACATGGCTTAAAAACATTTAACATAAATCATGAGTCTTGAGAGCATAAGATATGAATGTATAACATATATCAAATATGGAACAAAATCATTATAGGGAAAAATAATTTACTCAGCCACACAATATGTACTGAAGAATATAAAAAACTAAAACAAACTTTTGAATAATTATATCCTCATATATAAACTTTTATTTAATTTACTAGAGGGTGATTTAAAACCTTATCTATCAAAATCTATATATTTGAGCTCCACTTGAAATCAATAATTCAATATATTAGAATGAAATCATGGAAATAAAATGGGTTTAATAAAATATCCTAATGAAAATAATTCACCTTTTATATTGTAAATCTCCCAAAGAAATATAAATGGGTTTCATAATATTTCCAAATGAAATAAAATAACAACATAAATTAAAAATTTTGACATAAAAAACATGTTAAACCCAAAATAATAAAATAATAAATAAAAACTTAAAAGGTAACCATGAAACATAAATCCATTGGGGATTTATATTTATGAATATTGAGACTAAAATTAAAACCAAATGAAAAAACAATTTTCTTAAAAACTGGATTTTGTAATTATCGAGGTAAAATTCATAGTTATGAGTATCTTTTCAGAAATTCTCCTTTTTTTAAAGGTGAGAATAAAACCATTCATGGAAGATAATTTGAATTAAAAACTCATTTTCCCCAGATATATGAAATTCAATATCATTTAAAATGAAATATTAGTGAATGTATTGAACATGGATGAAATAAGTTCATGAAAAAATGATCGACATAAAATGAAGGAGTTTTAGTAAGTCAATCCATTACCCATAATCTGGATATCCATGAAATTTAAATAACCTCTTTTATTTGTATCGATGAATTTCCTTATAATGATTCTTATTTTTTATATTATACATACAGAACATATTCATGATATCTACTAATCTTATATATAATATATACTTATCAATTATAATTCATAACTTTATATTAAGGATGTTGTGAAAAAACAATAGATCACTCCATTGATGTGGTTGTCCATTTGTATGCATGGACTAAGATTTTATTTTTTTGCTGAACATGATAAATGGGTAATATGGATAATTATTTATGAATATTAAACATTTAGTATAAACCATAATTTTTTATTAAATTATAATTTTATACCATCTATTTATAGTGGTAAACAAAAACAAAACCCGACACTTGGAATTCGAAGGCCATACATACACACACATATTGTTCTCATTTTACATAAGCAAAAAGAAAATGATGGATAATATTTTATCCCGTAGAAATAAAAAATTAATTATATATTTATTAATTATGACATCATGTTATAATGGTTTTAATTTTTTTAATTTGAATGATAAATAAGGAAAAATTTAGAGAATGGCACATACATACAATGAGATTTTAACATTATCGTGAAGTTCTTCAAAATGTGGGACATTATCAAATATCATGTGAAATGATACTCAAGGTTGTGGAATGATATTAAAATGGAATTTAATATTGAATATTTTTAGGTTTAGACCTCCTAATTTGATTGGTATTGAAGGGGTGTTGAGATTCCCCTTCTATAAGTGAAGAAAAGTCAACGTTTTTGAATTCTCTCTAATTTTCAATAACATTATTTCACTATTCAGGAGTAAATGACTCCAAATGTTTGAAATAGTATATTTGGGGGTAATTTATGGTCCATAATACATCAAATAACTCTTTCCACAAATTTTTAATAAATGAAGTAATTCATTTACTAGTATATTGTTTTACTTTTACCTTATTTTTGTTTTTACAAGAGTAACATGTTTATAAAAAGTATATAAATTTTTAATAAATATATAAAATAACACCTAATACCAAATTTTATTGTGATGAACCTAAATTTAATCAACTTCATATTTTTAAAAATATAAAATTAACTTTTAAATGTAAAATTATTAAATATAGAAAAATTGGTTTTTGACGAAAAATTATGTCTTAACCATAATGTGTTTTAATCTTATTTACAGCTGATTACTAATAAAATTGCGGTTAATATAATAATAAATATGTTTCAAAATCAATTTCATTAATAAAAATATATTAATTTAATTTACTAGATAAAAATATCAAAAAAATAATAAAACAAATGTTAAAAAATAAATGTTTCATAATTATCATGGTCATTGAAATTAATCTTACACTACTACAATATTGGGCTTTGAAGCCCCCTGACATGGGAAACCACCTATGGCGGTCCCCGAGCTTTCCCAAAAAAGGTGGGGCTTCAGCGCCCCCCCACCCCTCGCCATCCCTCCTCCCTCGCCCTCGAACTCACCACACGCCCTCCCCCATCGTCGTCCTCTGCCCTCCCCTGCGCGCCCTTCCCCGTCGCCGCATGCCCTCGCTGCCCTCCACCGCTCACCACCCTCCACCCTCCGACCTCGTCGGCTTCCACCCTCTGTCTGCCCTCTGCCCTCTGCCCTCTGGCTCCGCCCACCCTCCGGTCGCCCTATGCCCTCCGGCCATCCTTCGCCCTACCCTCTGTCCCCTCTGGTGTCCCTCTACCCTCTACCCTCCACCCTCCGCTCCCTCCTGTCCCAGACCCCTCTGCCCTCTGACCTCCGGCCTCAGCCATCCTCTATCGGCCCTCTGCCCCCTCGTCCCTCCCACCCACCCCAAATATCCCCTAACCCCAGACAGCCCCCCCCCCCCCCCGCCCCATAGATATCCCCCCCCCCGCACCCCGGACAACCCTCCCCGCACCTCTGATTTCCCCCCCAACCCGGATAGCCCCCCCCCCCCCCCCCGCTACATGTCCTCCGTCCCCTCAACGCCCTCCACTCCGGCTCCCCGCCATCCCCCGTCCCCTCCCTCTTCATCCCCCTCTATCACTGCACCACCGCCGCCGATCACCTCTCTCACTATCCCCTCCCTTGCCACACCGCCGCCACCTGATCCCCTCCCTCCCTGCAGGGTCGCTACTCGTCCCCTCACCGCTGCTGCCCATCCACTCCTACTCCCCACTGTCTTTGGTCCCCTCCCCATTCATCCCACCCTCAATGCACCATTGCCACCTCACCACCTCCTCTCCTCCAGCTCCCCGTCGCTGCCCATCCCCTCAATCGCCGCACTACCTCTGGCTCCAGCTCCCCTTCTCTGTCTCTCCTCTGGCACATAGCTCTGCCTTCGGCTCCCCTCCCTTCTAGGTTTTTAGCACAATCACTTATGACATGGGATTTCACTTACATTATTATTTTATCAATGGTTCAAAAAAAATTTATTATTATTTATTTTAAATATATTTGATTTGAAAAATGAAAATGTAATCAGTATTGTCTAATGTTTGTTATACAGATATAATTATGGATAAGAGTTGGATTGATCTTCCAAATCAAACGTCTAGAGAATATTTCAATGGAATTATTCAGTTTATTGACTTCACCAGAGGATTTTAATGTGACTATATTAGTTTTACAGGTAGAAAATGTGCTAATAGATATCAATTCACCCGAGTTTCTGTGAGGGAGAACCTATTCATTAATGGATTTTTAAAAAATTAAAAGAGTTGGACTCATCATGTAGATGAATATGTTCATTGTCAAAATATGGATGCAGTTCAGATGGATGTTGAGGTAGGGATGAATGATCCAATGCATGAAATGCTTACTAAAATGGTACGTGGGTTGGATCCTGAAGGCATTGACATCCAGAATCATGAGACCGGTGAGATAAATCATCAGTCTGGTGCAAATCGTGATTCAAAGATGTTTTATAAATCACTTGATGATGCAAAAACAGAATTATATCTTGGATGTAATTCTTACAATAAACTATCGTTTATCGTTGTGTTTTTACATTTGAATACTTTGAATCATCGGTCAGTCACATCATTCGACATGATTTTGGTTTTATTGAAAAATGTTCTTCCTATCGACGCTAAGATTCTTGAGTCATATTACATTTCTCATAAGTTGACATATAACATAGGTTTTAAATATGAGACCATAGAATCATGTGAAAACAAATGTATTCTATTTAGAAAGGAAACTACCCATTTGGATTATTGTACGGTTTTTGGTGCTTCTAGGTGGAATGAGAACTAGGGAAATTAGACTCATCAAAGTCAGATTGCGATGACGGGGAAACTGACTGCCGTATTTAAAATTCGTTACTTTCCCCTTAAACCGAGGTTGAAATTTTTTTATGTCATCTAAAGTTTCTAATTTAACTAGATGGCATGCAGAAAGATTTCATGAAAGTTATATGTTAACCCACTCAGAGGACTCTCATGCATGGAAGGATTTTGATAAGAGACATCCTGACTTTGCTAAAGTTGTTCGTAATGTCTGATTGGGATTGGCAGGAGATGGTTTTAGTCCATTAAAGTATATGGTTGGTGCAACTCATAGCACATGGACTGTGGTATTGTTTCCATATAATCTTCCTCTGGGGCATTGTATGAAGCAATAATTTATATTACTTTACACTCTTATTGATGGACCTAAAAGTCCGGGGGATATGATTTATGTTTACCTTCTGTAATTGATTGATGAATTGAATGAATTTTGGGGTGATGGTGTGATTACTTATGACTGTGAGACAAATGAAATGTTCAAACTGCATGCTGCTTTATTATGGACAATCAATGACTTCCTAGCTTATGAAAATTTGTCAGGATTGAGTACAAAAGGGGAATTTTCTTTCCCTTGTTGCAATAAAATTAAAAAATATGTATGGCTTAAACATTACAAAAAATGGGAATACATGGGTCACAGATGTTTTATCCTCCCTTAGTACTGGTTCAGAAAGGATAGAGTGACATTTTATGGTTCTAGAGAGTTCATCCCAACACCAAAGATTGTGACAGGAGTCAGAATGTTATTGCAGATTGAGGAAGAAAACATCCGCACAGTATATGAAATTCTAGATTTTGTGGCTCCTCCACTACGTAATATTCGTGCTGGGGGTATGTAGCAAAGTCACAATTGGAAAAAGAAAATTATTTTTTATAGTCCTTCTTATTGGAAAACTAACATGATGAGTCATAATTTGGATCTAATGCACATTGAAAAAAATGTTTGTGATAATATATTGTAGACCATTTTAGGTATCCGTGGAAAATCAAAGGACCATGTTAATGCACAATGTGATTTGGAAGAAATGGGTTTAAGGAAACAATTGCATTTACAGTTAGCTGAGGGAAACAATGCATATATGTCTACTGCATAGTATACGATGACTACAAAGGAGAAAGAGACATTTCTTTCCATTTTGACAATGCTCAAGGTGCATGATGGTTACTCTTATAATATTTCAAAGTGTGTGAATCTGATGAGAAAAACATTGCAAGGATTGAAAAGTCATGAAAATCACATACTACTTCAACAGTTGATTCTAATCGCAATTTTTGATTATTTATCCCCCAATGTTGTTCAACCGTTGATTGAGATGAGTAATTTTTTAGACATCTTTGTTTAAGAAATCAACGAATTAATGATTTAAAAAGTTTTCCAGACCGGATTGTACTTACACCTTTTCACTTTGAGAAACTATTTCCCCCCTCATATTCCAATGTTATGGTCCACTGGATAGTGCAGCTAACCGATGAAGTAATGGTTGCTGGTCCAGTGAAATTCAGGTGGATGTATCCTATTGAGCAGTATTTGAGTACATTGAAACGATTTATACACAACATAGATCGTCTAGAGGCATCAATAGCCAATGGTTATTTGATGGATGAGTGTACTACTTTTTGTGCATAATATCTTACGGATGTTGAAAAAAAATTAGATAAGCCCTCCCAGATTCATGATGGTCTAGTTGGATAAGGAACCACATTTGATATGTACAACATCGGGTGGATACAATCCCATCAATATATCTTGTTCAATACTCCATCAGTTGCACCATTAATATAGTAAGTATCTTATCACTTTTATTGTTTCACTTTTTCTTGTTTTGTTTACATACGTTGATCATTTAAACATTGCATTATCATTTACATGAAACATATTAATGAGATAAATGAAGTGATGTATCATGTGATTGGCTTTCAAATTCAATAATCTCATTATGCTTCATTTCATGATAGGTTCAAGGAATATGTACGTATAAATTTATTTTCATTATGAGTGAAGTATTATAGTAATTTCATTCTACATATATCAGTATTGAATTTTATGAATTATGTAGGTTCATTTACTGAGGGAGTTAGGGGACCCCATGAAAATTGAATAATTTATCCAACTGGAGGAAGGTCTATCTATAACGGATCGTCGTTATAAAGCTATAGATGCTAATGGATTTCGATTTCACATTAAAGATGTTGACGACAGACGAGCAACACAAAACATTGGCATTGGTTGTCCATTTGTCGATTTTGGTTATTACTATGGTCAATTGATAGAAATCATTGAATTTTTATACATACATGGGTTGAATTACATATTGATACAGTGTAACTGGGTTGATCTAGTGTGTGGATGTAAATTCAATCAATATCAGTTTTCATTGGTGAATTTTAATGATATGTTATACAGAAATGAATGAGTTGAGAATGAACCTTTCATTTTAACATCACAAGTGGAACATGTATTCGTCATTACTTTGCCTTTGAATCCAAGTTAGAAATTTTTTGTCAAAATGTCTCGGTGAGGAGTGTTTTTATTTGAAGAAGAGGAACCCGAGACTGTTCTGTTTGTTTCCCAACACCTTTATCAACATATCGTAGTTCAACGTGAAGAATATATTTATTGGGTCAGAGTGGCTGTTGAAGGAGAAACAATCAATTTTCATTCTTAATGAATGGTATAATTGTTTTCCCTCTATTCAGTATTGAATTTCCTAGTATATCATAAATTATTTAACCATTTTATAAATGCTTGTAAGTTTCAATATTCACTTTTGGAAGTTTATTCAGGTATAAATATGTAGGGTGATATAACTCTTGGTAAATTGTTGTTACTGCCGGTGTATCTTTCCATTGAGGTATTCTTTATCTGGCTCATGTGCTGCTTGAATTTTTATTAATTCAATATGAAATTTGTCTTTGCATTGATTGGTTTTGTACATAATTTGTATATCTGTTTTTTTAACATTATAATTTTTTAAAATTCATTCACAACTAATTATTCAATTTCTTTTTGTTTGATTAAAATCTGTACAAGTTTGATTTTTTTAAGAACAATCCAATTTATCTTTTGGAAACTTTGGATAGTCCCCTTAATAATGTTTTCTATGACTTCAGGCATGTTAGGGGAAGAGGCAGCAGATCCACATCATCCGTCTGAGGCATCTACGACTCAGGGTTGAGGTATGTTTGAATTTCATTGTCTCTATTTTTTATGTAATTGATAAACACACACACACACATATATATATATATATATTTATAAAATCTGTCAAATTATATATAAAATTGTATTCAACACGATCATACTTGATTGCTTCTTCCTCCCGCTAGAGAGGCCCTAGTAGTGGCATGTTATCATGGAATTCGGCCACAACGTTTGATGTTTCTTTTGGTGAGGTATTTCATCCTGTGTGACTGAATGCCCCTGCATTTATTTTTCAGATGGGTCATATCATACATGACTGATATCGATTTCCATTGACCACACATGACTGGGTTTCTATCCCTCAGGACACATTAGATCGTCTTTGGAGGGAGGTTCAGGTAAGAAGACCATTTTACTTTATTCCCTATATATAAACAGTACTAATACATGTGATTTATTTTATTTAATATTTTTTTTGAAAGTATTCCCCTATGATTTTCGGCCCGTGTTTATGAGAAAATGTCGTAAGATGTGGAAAGACTATAAAGGCAAAGTGAAGAGGGACCAATGGGTACCAAATGTTGGTGCCCCTAACATTCTGGAAAAAGTCTTGAGAGGTGTCCTCCTGGCTAAGTGGCATGACATAGATGCATATTGTTCTATTGAGGGTGTTGTGGTTTGTATAATTATTTTGGTATATATATTTTCAAGAATTTGTGATTTGTTTGAAATTGGAATGAATTTAATGTTGGAGCTGTCAGCACGCCATTCTGAGAATCGAGCGTTGCAGGGACCACCTCACAGTCTCGGGATTCTTCATGTGTCTTAGATCCGACATGAGGTATTTATTTTTTATTTTTTAATTTATTAATTAATATGGTTTTTTGTTTATATTCTATTCATATACATTTGTGGGAGCAAGGTGCGTCAACTGATAAAATGTCAGTGTGGATGAGGACTCATGATAGCAATGATCCAGAGGCTGCAACATTGATAGTAGGTGCTTGTACTTGAAAATACATACATAAATCTTTATATTAAAATATATATGTATATTTATTTAAAAAATTCAGAGGATCAATTTGAAGCAGAGTTAGATCATATGCCAGAGGACCGGAGACAACTTCCCATGCAAAGGGATGACATATTCCATCGCATTATTTGTCGGGATGGGCAGTGATATAGTTTGACCTATGGAATAGGGATTCCTCGTTATGTAGTGTCACACAATCTGGTTTTTAGTCCTGTTGTTGCTTAGATGACACAGTAGTTGTCAGATTTTGAGGCACGACTGCATGCTTTTGAGGTGGTAAATGCGCAATTCATCACTGAGGTTAGAGCACTGTTGGAATATGTGTGTCTAGGTGATGGTTCAGGGGATCATACGATGCAGGTTTATACTGTATTTATTTATTTAATTTATATTACTTTTGTTATGAAAATATTCATAATGATTATTTTTTGTAGGCCCTTGGCCCACCGGATGAAGGTAGTAGTCATGACCACGTAAGACACATCATATCCACGAGGTGTGTTTCTATTTTTACTGGTGGGGTTGTTATTGATGTTTAGGTTTTGTTTCTAGTGATATTTTTTGTGATTTGAGGGTATCATGGGTGTTTTGGCCTGATGCAATGTTTGTGTGCATGAATTGAGAAGTAACCAGGAAACTGATGAATGATTTGGATATTTTTTGTTCATTTAATTATTTAATGTTTTAAATTTATTGTTCTGTAATACTTTTGAAAAAACCATGTCATTCCTAATATAAATCATGAAACTTTTTTTTGATGATTGAGATCAGTTTCACTATTTGTAGTCCCCAAACATCCCCCCCCCCCCCCACCCGCACCCCGGATAGCCGCCCCACCCCCAGACATCCCCCCACCCCCGGACAGCACCCCCCTATCCCACCGAATGGAGGTTGCAGTTTTGACCATGCATGATTCATCATATTCACGACGTGTGTTTCTGTTTTTGCTGGTGGGGTTGTTATTGATGCTTAGGTTAGGTTTCTATTGAGATTTTTTGTGATTTGGGGGTATCATATGTGTTTTGTCTGGATGCAATGTTTGTGTGCATGAATTGAGAAGTATCCATGAAACTGATTAATGATTTGGAAATTTTTTGTTCCTTTAATTATTTAATGTTTTAAATTGCATATTCTGTAATAGTTTTTAAAAAACCATGATATTGATAAAATAAACCATGAAACTTGTTTTTGAAGACTGAGTTCAAGTTCACTATTTGTAGTCCCCGAATAGCCACCCCACCCCCACACCCCCAAACACCCCCCCCCCCCCCGCACCCCAGGCAACCTGTGTTTTCAGAGTCATAAAAGACCAAAACGGCGTGTGATGGTCGAATTCAGATAAAACGTGCTCCGAATGACCCAAAACCACACGAAAACAATAGGAATATTATTCGTGACATGTATGAGGAGACGACACATCCATCAGATGTGCGGTGCACGCGGTACGACCAAATGTGTCGTTTTTAATAGTTCGGTGAGCTCTAAAAGGGCGCGTTGGGTGGTCAAAGCCACCCCAATGACCTCAGAATGGAATGAAATCATACAAAAACTACTGTGGTGTGAATTGTGAAATGGTCGGGTAGAAAACACGTCAATCGGAGGCTCTGTTTGACAGCGGTGACCAGAAATGTGTTTCTAGAGTCATAAAAGACCAATACGGCGTGTGACAGTTGAATTCACAGAAAACGTGCCCTGAATAACCTGAAACCACAAGAAAACAATAGGAATATTATTCATGACATGTAGGAGGAGAATACAAATCCATCAGACATGTAGTGCGTGTGGTATGACCGAATGTGTCGTTTTCAGCAGTTTGGTGTGCTTTAAAAAGGTGTGTTGGGTGGTCAAAACCACCCGAATGACATAGGAATGCCATGAAATAATACGACAACAACATTGGTGTGAATTTTTAAATGTTTGGGAATAAAGAACATCAATCGGATGTGTCTCTTGACTGTAGTGACCAAAAACACATTTCTGGAGTCATAAAAGACCAAAACAGCGTGTGACGGATGAATTCAGAGCAAACATGCTCCGAATGACTCAAAACCACACAAAAACAATAGAAATATTATTTCGGACATGTAGGAGGAGACATAACATCCATCAGATGTGCGGTGCATGAGGTACGACCGAATGTGTCATTTTTAGTAGTTCGGCGTGCTCTAAAAGGGGGCGTTGGGCGGTCAAAACCACCCGAACGACCTCAAGATGCTATGAAATCATACGACAACAACCGTGGGGTGAATTCTAAAATGTTCAGGTACACGACACATCAATCGGAGGTGTTTTTTGACCACGGTGACCTGAAATGTGTTTCCGGAGTCAAAAAAGACCAAAACGGCGTGTGACGGTCGAATTCAGAGCAAACGTGCTCCGAATGACCTGAAACCACATGAAAACGATACGAATTTTATTTGTGACATGTATTAGGAGATGGCATGTCCATCAGACATGCGATGTGCACGGAACGACTGAATGTGTCGTTTTCAGCAGTTCTGCGTGATCTAAAAGGGCGCGTTGGGTGGTCAAAACCACCCAAATGACCTCGATATGCCATGAAATCATATTAAAACAACCGTGGTGTGAATTGTGAAATGGTTGGGAAAAATTCTCATTAATCGGAGGTTTAGTTTGACCGTAGTGACCAGAAACATGTTTTCGGAGTAAAAAAAGACTAACATGAAGTGTGACTATCTAATTCAGAGAAAATGTGCTCCGAATGACCCAAAACCACATGAATACAATAGAAATATTATTCGTGACATGTAGGAGGAGACGACACATCAATCAGATGTGCAGTGCGTGTGGTACGACCGAATGTTTCATTTTTATCAGTTTGTTGTGCTCTATAAGGGCGCGTTGGGTGGTCAAATCCACCCAAATGACCTCAGAATGCCATGAAATCACACGAAAACAACCATGGTGTGAATTATTAAATGTTCAGGTAGACTTCATGTCAATCGAAGGTGTCATTTGATAGCGGTGACCAGAAATGCATTTCTGGAGTCATAAAAGACCAACATGGCATGTGACGGTCAAATTCAGAGAAAATGTGCTCCGAATATCCTGAAACCACACGAAAACAATAAGAATATTATTCGTGAAATTTAGGAGGACACAGAACGTCCATCGGATGTGCGGTGCACGTGGTACGACTGAATGTGTCGTTTTTAGCAGTTCTCCGCACTCTAAAAGGGTGTGTTGGGTGGTTAAAACCACACAAACGACATCGGAATGCCATGAAATAATACGAAAACAACTGTGGTGTGAATTTTAAAATGGTCGGGCAGACGACACATCAATATGAGTTGTTTCTTGACCGCGGTGATTGGAAACACATTTCCGGATTGATAAAAGACCAAAATGGTATGTGACATTCGAATTCCGAGAAAACATTCTCCGAATGACCTAAAACCAAAGAAAAACAATAGATATATTATTCGTGATATATATTAGGAGATGAAACATCCATCGGATGTGCGGTGCGCGTGATACGACCGAATGTGATGTTTTCATTAGTTTGACACGCTCTAAAAGGGCGTGTTGGGTGGTCAAAACCACCCGAACGACCTAAGAATTCAATGAAATAATACGACAAAAACCGTGATGTGAATTTTGAAATGTTCGAGCAGACGGAACATCAATCGGAGGTGTTGATTGACCATAGTGACTGGAAACACATTTCTAGAGACATAAAAGATCAAAACGGCGTGTGACGGTCAAATTCAAAGAAAACATGCTCCAATTGACATGAAACCACATGAAAACAATAGGAATATTATTTGTGACATGTAGGAGGAGACAAAATCTCAATCAGACGTTCGGTGCATGCGGTACGACCGAATGTGTTGTTTTCAGCAGTTCGGCGCGCTCTAAAAGGGCACGTTGGGTGGTCAAAACCACCTGAACGACCTTGGAATGCCGAAAAATAATACAACAACAACCTTGGTGTAAATTGTGAAATGGTTTGGCTCACGGAATGTCAATTGGAGGTGTCGTTTGACCGCCGTGACTGGAAAAGCATTTCCGGAGTCATAAATGATCAACACGGTGTGTGACGATCGAATTCAGAGAAAACGTGATCTGAATGACCCGAAACCACATGAAAAAAATAGATATATTAATCATTACATGTAGGAGGAGACGTCATGTCCATCAGACGTGCGATGCGTGTGGTATGATCGAATGTGTCATTTTCAGCAGTTCGACGCGCTCTAAAAGGGCGTGTTGGGTGGTCAAAATCCCCCTGAACGACCTTGGAATTCCATAAAATCATACGACAACAACCATTGCATGAATTGTGAAATGTTTGGGTAGACGAAAGGTAAATAGGAGGTGTCGTTTGACTGCGGTGACCGGAAACGCGTTTCTGGAGTCATAAAAGACCAAAACGGCGTGTGACGGTCGAATTCAGAGCAAACATGATTTGAATGACCCGAAACCACATGAAAACAATTGGAATATTACTCGTGACATATAGGAGGAGGAGGCACGTCCATTGGATGTGTGGTGTGTGCGGTACGACTGAATGTGTCGTTTTTAGTAGTTTGGCGCGCTCTTAAAGGGCGTGTTGGGTGGTCAAAACACTTGAATGACCTCGGAATTTAATGGAATCATATGAAAACAACCGCGAAATGAATTGTGAAATGGTTAGACGTCATGTCAATCGGAGGTGTCGTTTCACCGCGGTGACCGAAAATGCGTTTCCGGAGTCATAAAATCCCAAAACAGAGTGCGATGGTCGAATTTAGAGAAAACGTGCTCCGAATGACCTGAAACCACACGAAAAAATAGGAATATTATTCATGACATGTAGGAGGAGACATAACATCCATCGGACGTGTGATGCGCGTGATACGACTGAATGTGTTGTTTTCAGCAGTTCGACGCGCTCTAAAAGGGCACGTTGGGTGGTCAAAACCACCCAAATGACCTCAGAATGAAATGAAATCAAACGACAACAACCCTGGTGTGAATTGTGAGATGTTCGGGTAGACAGCATGTCAATCGGAGGTGTTGTTTGACCGTGATGATAGGAAACATATTTCTGGAGTTATAAAAGACCTACACAGCGTGTGACAGTCGAATTTAGAGAAAACATGCTCTGAATGACCTAAAACCACATCAAAAACCTTAGAAATATTATTCGTGACATGTAGGAAGTGACTAAAAAACCATCGGATATGTGGTGCGCACTGTAAGACCGAATGTGTCATTTTCAGCAGTTCGACGCGCTCTAAAAGGACGCATTGGGTGGTCAAAACCACACGAACGACCTCAGAATTCCTTGAAATCAAACGACAACAACTGTGGTGTGAATTGTGATATGGTCTAGTAGAAGGCACATTAATCGGAGGTGTTGTTTGACCGCGGTGACCAGAAATGCGTTTCCGGAGTCGTAAAAGACCAAAACGGCATGTGACAGTCGAATTTAGAGTAAATGTGCTTCGAATGACCTAAAACCACACAAAAACAATAGGAATATTATTTGTGACATGTAGGAGAAGACGACATGTCCATCGGATGTGTGATACACATGGTACGACCGAATGAGTCCTTTTCAGCAGTTCGACGCGCTCTAAAAGAGAGGGTTGAGTGGTCAAAACCATCCGAACGACTTCAGAATGCCATGAAATCATACGAAAAAAACCGTGGTGTGAATTTTGAAATGGTCAGGCAGACGCCACATCAATTAGAGGTGTTGTGTGACCGCGGTGACCAGAAACTGATTTCCGGAGTCATAAAAGACCAAAACCGCATGTGATGGTTAAATTCAGAGCAAACATGCTACGAATGACCTGAAACCACACAAAAAATAGGAATATTATCCATGACATGTGGGAGGAGACAGAACATCCATCGGACATGCGGTGCATGTGTTACGACCGAATGTGTCATTTTTAGCAGTTCGACGCGCTCTAAAAGGGCGCATTGGGTGGTCAAAATCACCCGAATGATTTCATAATGCCATGAAATCATACAACAACAACCTTAGTGTGAATTGGGAAATAGTAGGACAGAATGCACGTCAATCGGATGTGTCGTTTGACCGCGGTGACCGGAAAGGCGTTTCCGGAGTCACTAAAGACCAACAAGGTGTGTGATGGTAGAATTCAGAGAAAACATGCTCCGGAAGCCCTGAAACCACACAAATACAATAGGAATATTATTCGTGACATGTAGGAGGAGACAAAACGTCCATCGGACGTGCGGTGCACGCAGTATGACCAAATGTGTCATTTTTACCAGTTCAGTGTGCTCTAAAAGGGCGCGTTGGGTGGTCAAAACCACCCAACGACCTTGGAATGAAATGAAATCATACGAAAAAACCATGGTGTAAATTGGGAAATGTTCAGGCAGAGGACACATCAATCAGAGGTGTCATTTGACTGCGGTGAGCGGAAACGCGTTTCCGGTGTCACAAAAGACCAACACGGCGTGCGACGATCGAATTCAGAGAAAACATTCTCCGAATGACCCAAAAACACACGAAAATAATGGAAATATTATTCATGACATGTAGGGGTAGACGACACATCCATCAGACATGTGGTGCGTGCGGTATGGCCGAATGTGTCGTTTTCAGCAGTTCAGCGTGCTCTAAAAGGGTGCGTTGGGTGGTCAAAACCACCCTAACGACCTCAGAATTCCCTGAAATCATACGACAACATCCATGGTGTGAATTATGAAATGGTCAGGTAGACGGAATGTGAATCTGAGGTGCTGTTTGACCGAGGTGACTGGAAACGCATTTCTGGATTCACAAAAGACCAAAACGGCGTCTGACGGTCGAATTCTGAAAAAACATGCTCTGAATGATCCAAAACCCCACGAAAACAATAGGAATATTATTTTTGACATGTAAGAGGAGACGAAACGTCCATCAGACATGCGGTGTGTACGGTACGACCGAATGTGACGTTTTCAGCAGTTAGGCGCCCTCTAGAAGGGCGTGTAGGGTGGTCAAAACCACCCAAACGACCTCGGAATGCCATTAAATTATACGAAAACAACCGTGGTGTGAATTATGAAATTTTTGGGTAGACGGAAATCAATCGGAGGTATCGTTTGACCAAAGTGACCAGAAATGTGTTTTCGGAGTCATAAAAGACCAAAATTGCGTGTGACGGTCGAATTCAGAGAAAACGTGCTCCGAATGACCTGAAATCACACGAAAGTAATGGAAATATTATTTGAGACTTGTAGGAGGAGACGATACATCCATCGGACGTGCGATACGCACAGTACGTCTGAATGTGTCATTTTCAGCAGTTCGACGCGCTCTAAAAGGGTGTGTTGAGTTGTCAAAACCACCTGAATGACCTCAGAATGCAATAAAACCATACGAAAAACTCCTTGGTGTGAATTTTAAAATGGTTCGGTAGAAGAAACATCAATCGTAGGTGTCCTTTGACCGCGGTGACCAGAAATGCGTTTCCAGAGTCATAATAGACCAACACGGCGTGGGATGGTAAAATTCAGAGCAAACACGCTCCGAATGACCTAAAACCACAGGACAACAATAGGAATATTATTCGTGACATGTAGAAGGAGTAGGCACGTCCATCGGACATGCAGTGCACACAGTACGACTGAATGTGTCTTTTTCAGCAATTCATCGTGCTCTAAAAGGAGCGTTTGGTGGTCAAAACCACCCGAACGACCACATAAGGCCATGAAATCATACAACAACAACTGTGGTGTAAATTTTGAAATGGTCGGGTAGACGGAACGTCAATAGTTGTTGTCATTTGACCGCGGTGATCGGAAACACGTTTATGGAGTAAAAAAAGACCAACACGGCATGTGAGGGTTGAATTCGGATAAAACATGTTCCGAATGACCTAAAACCACACAAAAACAATCCGAATATTATTCATGAAATGTAGGAGGAGAGGTCACGTCCATAGGATGTGCGGTACGTGCAGTACGAACGAATTTGTTGTTTTCAGTAGTTCGACGCGCTCTAAAAGGGCGCGTTGTGTGGTCAAAACCACCCGAACAACCTCGAAATGCCATGAAATCATCCAACACCAACTGTGGTGTGAATTTTGAAATTAGCTGGTAGACGGAACATCAATTGGAGGTGTCGTTTGACCATGGTGACCGGAAACGTGTTTCCGGAGTCATAAAAGACCAACACGGTGTGTGACGGTCGAATTCATAGAAAACGTGCTCCGAATGACCTGAAACCAAATGAAAATAATAAGAATATTATTCGTGACATGTAGGGGGAGATGGTACATCCATAGGACGTGCGGTGCATTTGGAAAACACTAATTTTAAGATAACAAAACACTTTCAGAAACTAAAGCAAAGACTCTAAAACAAGGAAAAAACCTAAAATGATAATATTTCTTAAATTGGGGGTTTAAATAATTTTTACACCCATGAGAGGTCCGATTTCATTTTATTATATGTATATAATAACTGAAAAAATATTTCAAATTTACGTTTGTTTTGTTTAGTTGTTTTCATTGTGTCTTATTGTAGTTTTCTAAAGCAGATGGTTGTGGATCGTTGAAGCACGTCTAACATTTATTGTTTATGATGGTCTTGATGTTTATCGTGTTTGTAATTTTTGTCCAATTTTTATGATTTATATGATGTTTTTTATTTTGTAACATGAACTTTTTTTAAAAAAATATTTCCAGTATAGCGACCGATGTAGGCGGTCGCTAGGGGTTGCCAGCTAACCTCAATAGCGACCGCCATTGGTGACCGCTTCAGACAAATAGCAACCGCTAGTGGCGGTCCCTGTAGGGTGTCATTTCGGCCAGCTTCAGTGACCCCTAATGGCGGTCACTATAGCCCCACATCATCGGGCCTAAAACGACTGCTAGTGGAGGTCACTGGGCGGTCTCTAGATGCCTATAGCGACTGCCAATGACGATTTATATTGGCTGAATTTTTAATAGTGTTAGTAAACTCATTTATACTCCCACAAATAGAATATAATTTATTAACTATTATAGGAATTTTTATATCAAATAATAAATCCATTTTTTATATTTAACTTCATGAATTGATAAAATCTAGATTTTAATGTATGTGTATAAAAGTGTCTAGTTGTGTGAATATTACATGAGTATCCAAAATGATATAGATTTTTTTTATAAATTCAACATATTATTTATAAATTATTTTTACTAATTATTACATATATATCTGTTATAGAATTTTTTATGAACATCTATTTCATTATTGGGTCAAGATAATGAGATTAAATTGGAAGTTTATAGAAAATTCAGAATTTTAAATATTCACTAAAAAAGAATCATTTGAGGAAACAATTCATAAATTTACCCTAATGTGGTCTCAACTTTATAAATTCAAAAATAAGTTTCATTTTATAAAATTAATTTTTTAAAATATTTCTAAATGTAATGATATATATTAATGAAAACTAATTTTCTTAAAAAAACACCCTTTTAAAACATTATTTAATTTTAATTATATTTTTATGTATTTATAATTGATTAAAATAGTTTTATATACCCATGGATTTTCTGTTGTTTTTATTTTATTATCTAATATGTCTTGGATATTTTTATTTTTTTCATTTCATGTAGAAAATAGAATAGTGAATTATTTATTTAATGGAAAATATTTATATAGTAAAATATTGGATCATTTCATATTACCCTGTTAAATAAATTGAATCCTAAAAAATTTAATTATTATTCACAATTGAAAGTAGATGAGTGTATTCATAATTCACTTTTCTCAATATCAATCAACCCTTTGTTACCTCAACGTAAATAACACATTAAAACCAATAGTTATCCATTCCTCAATCATACATTCTCTAATAGTTATCCCCCAAAATATAATCATATCATAATTTCAATTTTCTAGGTTATTTATACAGTTTTATATATGATTACAAAACTTGATGTTTTAAATATTATATAAAAATCTATAGATGTTTCACATAATCACCTTAAATTTTAGAATATATAGAAATATTAATGATAAATACTATTAACTAATAGACGTAGATAAAAATTTGAAGGTTTAAATTATTTTCTATTATTAATCTCACCAACTTAGGCATTACTAATAAATAAACCTTTTTTATCATTAAAATAATATACTAAATTTATCAACCATTTATGTATACTAACTTATTCAGTTATCAATCAAAATGAATTCTGGATATATACATTAGTCTACTTAATTCTCATGGTGTTTTTACACCAAAATGGTTATTATAATATAAAAAATATGAAATGAAAAATCATGAATCAAATTATATATACCCCAATGATTAATTTGATTTTTAATATATGATACATTATGTGGAATCTATGTCTCTCTTTATTCTATCTATCATTATCCATGACAATTTTCATATTAGGTTCTCTAAACAAGTAATTTTAAATCATACTCTAATACCTAATAATAGTTCATTCAATTAAATAAGTATGAATAATAGCATATCCCCCTAGAGTTTCAAACCAGGTATGCAGTTTGGTCTTTTTATCGTTTAGTCGGTGAATATCGAGTTAATACATAATCTTAACTTTTCATGGTTATTTCCATGAGGTACATATGTTCCAGATCCTACATCCTATTATAGTATCTAGAGAAGGCTATAATTTATAGGTTAATGTCATGATATTTACTTGGTGGTCCGTAAACTGGACACCTGAGGCCATCTATAGAAAGGCCGAAAGGGCATTCCAAATCCCCACGATCCATCAAAAAGATCATAGGTATATAAAAACACATGTTATAATGATTTTATCAACAAAAAACCAATCACTCAATGGATGGAATATTTTATAAATATCCAATATTCTAGAAATAAATTATAAAATGGTAGTCAAAGAGTGTAATGCAAACATATATCAATCCAAAAAAGTAGACTCATTAAGATGATACCAACAAAAACTCATATTCTTTTGACTATATCATTGCAAAACTCCAACACCCCACTAACACATATACTATATGTCTTCATGCAGGTCCTTTCCATTACCAATGTATTTTAAAAATATATTTCCACACATCTATATATATATAGATATAACATGTCAGAATAAAAACCCAGTATTATCCCTCAAAGTATTCCATAATATTTATTAAATAGAAAAAAAATTTATGATGATTTGAATAAAAATTTCATGAAATAGATATTTACAAAATTATCAATAAAACATGGAAATTCACATTTTTATAATAGTATCTAAATAATATATAAAAAAAATTGAAATCATTTTCAAATAATGAAATTATCAAATAATTTTTAATTTAAAAAAATTCTAAAATGAGAAATATGGAAACTAGTCCTAGGGTAGATTAGGTGAGGGATAACAAAGAACCACACACCACAGTGATTAAATTACTATGTTCAAACATATCCATATGAAACATGACATAGTATTAGGGGGGAACCGTGATAAGTGAAACCCCAATCACAAGAAAATTTATTTTAATTTCATGTTCAAATCCATCAAAGGTATCCTTAAATAATCCTAGCATGATTTTCGATAGTATGTCTCCCTTATAAGTACCTCATGTTTCCATTTTCCATAGTCCATACTTGGATTATTTCCATTTCATAAACATCCCACATTTGGAGTATTCCACAAATAGGATACCCCTGGATGCTTTCATTTTCAAGGATTATATAATTCAATGGGAATTTCTCACAGAAATAGTAAAAAAAATATCAAACTCTTCATAAAATTCATTAAAATACATTTAATGTAACAATACCATGTGGGAAATAAATTTTATAATGTAATCCCAAAATAGTTGATTTTAATAATCACAAATCATTCCTTTAAACCCTTTAGAAACCAAATTTAAAATGAGAAAGAAGTCATGGCTTATAAAATAAATGATTTTCATGAAACTGCCCACCTCTAACATTTAGAATTTCAAACAGTCGAATAGGATCCATAATATAAGAGTAAATTAGGATCTTTGATAGAAATAAGATATCGTAAATAATGAATAAATTATCTAGAAACCGAGATTTAATAATACCATTATCTATGAAGATATAGAAAACCACTTACCAAAACAATTCCCAAAAAATGAAAATTCATTTAATAAAATCTAGTCTCTGACTAACAATATTACAAGGGATATATAAGAAAAACCGTTAGATATTGACACAACCCATATATGATACCAAAAAATCATTGTTATATTGTTACTTTTAAGTAGAACTCAAGTGATATATAAAAAATTATAGAAAAATTAATACCAGGAACATATATTGATTTTCCTTTATCAAACACCATTAAATATGTGAAAATATATCTTTGTAAGGGTTATGATCTCCAAAATATCATCTATGAATACCAAGGTTTGAGATCCTATCCTATAGTAGAATTAATGAGATTAATTATTGGAATATCATGTCAAAAATTAATTTTTAGATTAATTAATTTTCATCATATGGCTAGACTGTAACACCCCAATATTTCATAGTACGTTATTTCTTCATTGTAATTCAATAACTTGCACTACACGCAACACTGAGTTCACGCGCACCCTGACTTACAAAACTAGCAGTTAAAAAGTAGTTATGAATAATATTAATTGATTTTTTAACTTTATATAATACTTATAATTTTAGAATCCATATTATGAGTTTCTTAGACATAATGTCATAAAAAATAAATGTTTTTTCAGATAAAAGAATTTTTTTCAAAAAATGGAATTTTAAAACCTTTTAATTGAGAACCCTTTTTAAATAAAATATTTGAAACTTTTATATATAAAATTTGAAAAAATAAACTTTTTCTTTAGAATTATAACATAAGAATTTAGTTTCAGTAAATCATTGGTGTATTTCTGATAACTTTCATATTTGGGTGAATAGTGAGAAATACAATATTTTAAGTGACAACAACTTTTTTAATAAAAATGATTTATAGTGTTAAATTATAAATTTTAATGGTTTATATGTATAAATATATTATATTTTTACCATTTAATCCAATTCTGGTCATTCTATGTAATTTCACTTTGAAATTGGACGTAAACAAATATCAAAATTTTGATAGTTATTATTTCTTAAAAATAAACCATTTGGTTTGAACAGGGGGAAATAATTTTAAATTAATAAATTAAAATTCTATGTTTTGAAATTGGTAAAATAGACATCATTACTTAATTTGTAATATCAAAATTAGATAAGGGTAAATTTTTGGTATATTTCTGAAAACCTTTAATTTTTGACGAATAGTGAAAAATAGTGAGTTATATTTTAAAACAGAATTTTTATTTAAATAATTATTTATTTAATTTAAATTTATTTTAGGTCAAAATAGATACATAATACCTATATAAGTTGAATTTAATTCATTGGAGTCAGTTTATAATAATTTTAGATATATAAAAATTTTGTTGAACTTTTCGTCGTCTTTTATCCACCTCCTAGGAGAATTTGTAAATTTAAGTAAAACTTAATTTTACCACTTCTGTGAGTTCAATTTTGAAAATCCGAGAGACATGGTTAATACGAAAGAGTAAAATGTGGGTCAATAAGATAAAAATATTTTTTGGTGAATAGTAACTTTTTACTTTAATTTAGCACGGTTAAAAGTAAATAGGGTAATTATGGGTAAAAATGATATTATTATTATCCTAACACATATAATAATTCTATTAGATAAGTGTAATTCGACCAAAACAGAATTTTGAATAAAATATTAACCTTTGGGTCCACTTGGATTAGATTAAGACATTTATTATTATTTTATTTAAAGAAGAGTTGAAATATTTAAAATCAATGTATAATAACAAAACCATTTTTAATATAGGGTTATACATAAGATAAATTCGACTATTAATATTCATTAGAAATATAAAAATATTTCCTACATAATTGTATTTTATTTATAATTTTTATATATTAAATAATTAAATTTATTAATGACACAATGATGATGCAACAATTACCTTATTAATGAAAGAATCAAATAAATGGTATTATAAATATTAAAATAAATGTAATTTCAAAGTTTTTATGACATCCACTAATTTTCTAGATGACTATGACATGATAGGGATGATTAAATTTATCTTGTTATAAGTAATCAAGTTGTGATGACTTTCAAAAAAACAAAAGACCAAATAGTGTCAAAATTGACATAAATTAATATTTAAAACAAATACTATATTATTGGTTGATATAATATTCCTAAAAATGTTAGGTTCAGCAAGAGGGCTTAAATAATATTATATATGTAATTAATAAGCCACTCGAGGTTCTCTTGGAAGTTTAGAGTATGTTTATAAACCATATAGTGTAAGAATACTAGCTGACACAGTAAAAGTTAAACTATTTAACTAAGAGTTAAATCTAATTGATAAGGTTAAAATGGTAACCTAAACTTCTCTGAAACCAATCCGTTGAGAGTATTTCAACCCATAACCACTAAATTCTATAAATAAATTCATTTAGAACCATTATAAATGGAATATGATTGTATAATAAATTATCACTTTAATCTTTTCCTAAAGTGACCCTCACCCCTCTTATAAAAGGGCACTTCCCCTTCTCTCAAATTCACACCTCCAAAGCCATTTGGCTCAGCCAAACGCTGCCCAAATATCCTCTCAAATTCCATCAATTCATCCTAGAGTCCTCCCTTTAGTAATAAGACCAACTTAAGAAGCCCTTTTGATCAAATCAACAGGAAGAACCCGAAGAAGTGGAGGTTAAACGTACCCTCAACTAGAGGAATATTCAAGGTAAGGGTTAATTCCTCAATCTCATTATTATTCGAGATTGTTTATGTGTAAGTATTTACTGGGAAATTTTTATCATCCATGTCCATTTTTCATAAATTTTTTTTAAAATGAATATTTTAAGGATTTTTGAAAGGTACTCTTTATCAAGGTCACAATTTTAAATGTTTTAAAGATTTATCATTCTAAATATTTTTAATTAATGTCCTTGTTTTCCAAATGATATTAAGGATTTATTTAAATGGACATGAATTTTTTGAAATGATAATACTTTTAAAAAGTTTCAAAGTGGTATGGGATACATTGATTAAAAAATATCATTTAAATTACTTCCTTTATAAATGTGTGACTTTTAGATGACTTTACAAAAAGGATATTCTCTCAAAAAGTTTTACTCATCATTTTCAACTATGTCAGCATCATTTACTAGATATTATTTTTGATTGAGGTTGATTTTTATAATACAATATTCCATGTTGTATTAAATGAGTTATGATATGTTTTACTGTCGATGTTCTATTTTCATACCATTCCTGGTTTATGGTAAATGTAATGATATTTCGTATGCTAGTTTTAATACGAATGTTTAAGTTATTGTTCCACTTTTTCATATGAGGACTTCAATGGACTTAGTAAGTGATAGGTGTAGCCCCCTATAGCTCCTCGATGAATCGGTAGGTCTCATGAGACAAAGTAGTGTCTTGGAACAAGGCCTTGACAAAAATTTTATTTGTAGTCTTGTCACAAGGCCTTGACTATGTGGTAATGATGTCCAGCATTAGGAATTCCCTCATTATGAAATTGGTTATTACATGTGATTATTCGACTAGTAGAATATTCATGTTCATGTTTATAATGTAATTTTTGATTTATTTTTTCATATTATGTTCATGATTATGTTTAAAAAGGCTGTTGTTTTTATCACAAATCTGGCCTTAAAATTTTAGAGCTTCCGCTAAATTATTTACCGTTACTGGGCATCGGAGCTCACCCCTTTATTATTATTTATTTTCCCAGGATTCCAAGAACTGTAATATGATTGATATGCAGTGTTAAGCTAAAGGTAATAATGGAATTATCAAAGAACCTTTTTTTGTATTGTATGTTAGAAAGTGTAATGTAATGTTCATGTATGCAAACTATTTTCCAAGACTGCTAAACTAATCAGTATTTCGGGACGTGATTCCTTGTAATCATAAAAATGTATTGAAATAATGCACCGGCTTTGGGTAAATGGGGTTGGGGCGTTACAGTTGGTATCAGAGAAAGTTTAGCAATAACCTTGGAAACTAGTTTTAGATAAAATCTGATTATAACGCATTACTATAAGATAGAATTTGAAGATCGGTATAGAAGAACTTCCTAGAATTTCTATAATTTAATGATTTTGTGAGTTTTCTAAATAAAACACATCCCTGTCTGGATACGAGTTGGTAGAGGTGGCTCTGGAACAGATGTATCTAGGGGTAAAAACAGAAAACACCGCTTTGAGCTAGACTCGAACGGGAACTGGTGCATGAAAACGGGCCTCACTGCACTCTTGGTTACGACACTCCTGGGGGATATGCTTAGGATAATTCTAATTTGTTTTACAAACCACTATGAAGGATTTATGAGTATATATCTCCCCGAGGATTTTTTTTGTGATTATGGATTATATCCATAAACTGTTCAATTTACGTTACATATTTTACATGTTTGGAATTATGAATTGCGATTCATAAACTAACCTAGTCTATGCCATTATTCAGAAATGGAACCTAGTATAAGGAATGAGAACACCAGCAATATGTATGATCCAAAGGGTAATAAGGGTCATATCATTCATGGTATTAAGCCAATATTTAGAAGGGAAATAGTCTCCCATGTATTCTCAACATATGAAGAAATAATATCATGTGTTAATAAGATAAGTAAAGAATTCTCTGAGTACTATGGCATTGAATGGAAGTAAGAAAAGAAAAATATGGTAGAGAGAAAGATGGATAAATAGAAGAGGGGAAAGAAGGATTTTCCCATATGTGATAAATGTGGAAAAAATCACCTTGGTAAATTCTTGAAGGGAAGGAGAGTTATTTATAAGTTTGGAGAAAAAGGACACCAAGTATGTGATTGAAAGGGTACGAAAAATGTTCCGAATGTAAAATGCTTCATCTACAAGGCGTTGAGACACTACGCAAATCAATGTCCCAGTGATCAGAGTATACCGCAAATGATTCTATTGATAATAATCAAGTTATGATACTACCTCAGATAAAGAGTAATGACTAGTACTCTTATTTTGTTATTATATAATTATTTCATTTGAGTGTCGTATCAACAGTATACTGGTTACATGAATTATGGAGATAAATAGGGATTTTACTGCAGTACTATTTTATTGAGGATTTGAGAATATATGGTTCATTGAAAAGTGACTTAATAGTAAGCTACACTTTTTGGAAAATACATGGTTGAAGGAAAGGTAATCCTTAATATGGTCTTAATAATGAGTTAGTGATTTTGGAATAAGAGATGGTTGATTTTGGTAATTCAGGATGTTGCAGTGTTGTTAAAGAATACAAGATAAAGGCGTTCACATGCTATTACCTGGAAAAAAGGATCCTTATTATGTTAAACTTCCTTATAAATTTTGGACTGAGAGTTGGTATATAAGTATTTTGGATAATTCTAAAGATTGTAATGGATTAATTTTAAAATTGGATACTATTGTTAAGGTTATTTTTGGATTGTTATAAAAAGGACAACCCAGAGTTCAGGTGACAACTAGTCACGTCCGACAAGGACGCCAGACTTGAACCCGCAACCGAAGAGTGACAAAGGTGAATCACCTACCACTAGACTACGGGATGTACTGGTTTGTATAATTTAGTTTTTTTAATTTTCTGACAAATGAATTATAAATTTATTGTTTTTGAACCATATACGATTTGGATAAATAGATTTTTTTTTTGAAATATTTTGGAGTGAAAGATGATTTTGTGGTAGAAATTAGTTGAAGGATGAAACTCTACTTGTCAAGTATATATATATATATCTAAAATTTTTTTCTCCTCTTATTAAGACTAAATTTTATTAACCCAATTTCTAATGTAGGTTTTCCAAAAAAATTATTTTATATTTTCAACCTTTTATTTTCAAAGAAAAATTTAAAATTGAAAGGACGCAATTTATTGAAGGAGGGAAGAATGTGACACCCCATGATTTCATAGTACGTTATTTCTTCAAAGTAATTCAATAACGTTCACTACACGCAACATTGAGTTCAAGCGCACCATGACTTACCAAACTATCCGATCAAAAGAGGTTATGAATAGTATTAACTAAATTTTTAACTCTATATAATCGTTATAATTTTAGAATCCATATTATGAGTTTCTTAGACATAATGTTACAACAAATACATTTTCTTTTCAGATAAAAGAAGTATTTTTCAAAAAATGAAATTTTACCGCCTTTCAATGGAGAACCCTTTTTAAATCCAATATTTTAAACTTTTATATATTCAATATGACAAAATAGACTTCTTCTTTTGAATCGGGATATAAGAATTTAGTTTTAGTAAATGTTTTGTGTTTTTCTTATAACTTTCATATTTCGGTGAATAGTGAAAAATACTATATTTTAATTGAAAACAACTTTTTAATCAAAATAATTTATAGTGTTAAATTATAAATTTTAATGGTTTGGAAGTATAAATAGATTATATTTTTACCATTTAATCCATTTCTGGTTATTGTATGTAATTTTAGTTTGAAATTGGACATAAACAATTGTCAAACATTTGATAGTTATTTTTTTTTAAATACGCCTTTTGGTTTTGACAGCAGGAATTAAATTTAAATTAATAAATGAAACTTCTATGTTTTGAATTGATAAAATAGACTTCATTATTTAATTCGGAATATCAAAATTAGATTAGGGTTAATTTTTGGTATTTTTCTGAAAACCATTAATTTTTGATGAATAGTGAAAAACACTCAGTTATAGTTTAAACCAAATTTTTATTTAAATAATTAATTATTTTTTTAAATTTATTTTAAGTAAAAATAGAGACATAATACCTATATAAGTTCAATTCAATTCATTGGAGTCAGTTTATAATAATTTTAAATATATAAAAATTTTATTGAACTTTTCACCGTCTTTTACCCACCTCCTAGGAAAATTTGTAAATTCACATAGAACATAATTGTTACGCTTCTGTGTGTTGAATTTCGAAAATAAAAGAGATATGGTTAATATAAAAGAGTAAAATGTGGTTCAATAGGATAAAAATAATTTTTTGTGAATTGTAACTGTTTACTTTTATTTACCATGGTTAAAAGTAAATAGGGTAATTAAGGGTAAAAATGATATTAGTATTACCCTAACACATGTAATCATTCTATTGGATAAGTATAATTCGACCAAAAACTACCTTAGGAATAAAATATGAACCTTTGGGTCCACATTAATTAGATTTAGACATTTATTATTATTTTATTTAAAGAAGACTTAAAATAGTTAAAATCAAAGTTTAATAACTAAACCATTTTTAATATAGGGTTATACATAAGAAAAATTAAACTATAAATATTCATTAGAAATATAAAAAGATTTCCTACATAATGGTATTTTATTTATAATTTTTAGATATTAAATAATTAAATTTATTAATGACACATGGATGATGTAGTAATTACCATATTAATGAAAGAATCAAATAAATGGTATTATAAATATTAAAATAAATTTAATTTAAATGTTTTTGTGAAATCCAAGAATTTTCTAGGCTACTATGACCTGATAGGGCTGATTTAATGTATCTTTTTCGATGTAATCATGTTATTATGACTTTCACAAATACAAAATACCAAATAGTGTCAAAATTGATATAAATTAATATTTAAAACACATACTATATTATTGGTTGATATAATATTCCTTAAAATGTAAGTTTTGGAAAAAGGGCTTAAATAATATTGTATATGTCATTGATGACCCACTTGAGGTTATTTTGGAAGTTTAGAGTAAGTTTATTTACCATATAGATTAAGAATACAAGAAGACACGATAAAAGTTAAACTATTTAACTAAGAGTTATATCTAAAAGATAAGGCTAAAATGGTAACCTAAACTTGTCTAAAAACTATTGGTTGAGAGTATTTTGCCCCATAGCAACCTAATTCTCGAAATAAATTCATTTGGAACCATTATAAACTGAATATTATTGTATAATAAATTAATACTTTAATCTTTTCCTAAAGTGACCCTCACCCCTCTTATAAAAGGGAACTTCCCCTTCTCTCAAATTCACAACACCAAAGAAATTTGGCTCAGCCAACCCCTACCCAAATATCCTCTAAACATCCCTATATGCTTCCTAGAGGCCTCCCGTTAGTAAGAAAAATAGCATAAGCTACCATATTGGTCAAATCAACAAGAAGATCCTGAAGAAGTGGAGGTTAAACATACCCTCGACTAAAGGAATGTTCAAGGTAAGGGTTAATTCTTCAATCTCATTATTATCCTAGATTGTTTATCTGTATGTATTTACTGGGAAATTTTTATCATCCATGTCCATTTTTCATAAAAATGATTCCAAAATTAATATTTTAAGGATTTGTGAAAGGTACTCTTTATCAAGATCAGAATTTTAAATGATTTTTTTAAAAGGTGGTTCCTCAGTCAAAGACCAAGGAAAAATTTATTAATAAAAATAAAGGGAGCTACAAAAGTCTGAATGATGGAATATTATTAAAATCTATATTATAAAAAGGGAATGAGTCTTCAGGAAAATCATCCAACCAGGTAGTGACATGATTGACTCCCTTGTTGGCCAGACTATCAGCAACCATGTTTGCTTCACGGAACACATGTGTGGCAATGTAGTTTAGCTCCATGAGTGAAGTAAGCCATTTCATCCATCGAGAGGTAAGCGGCCATGCAAGGTGCACCACCCCCTTCTAGATAGCTTGGAAAATAGTGGTTTAATCACATTCAATCCATAGCTTGTTCAATGCCTTTTGCTTGGAAAAATCCACAGCATGAATGACTCCCAACATTTCCGCTTCCAAAGCCGAGGTCGTACCGCATCCATTGAAGAAGCAGCCAAGGAATTTTCCCAGAGTCTCTGAAGATGGCACCACAACCTACCAGACCCGAGTTTCCTCTAGAAGCGCCGTCAAAATTCACTTTTATCCATATTGGAAGCGGAACTTGTCAGAAAACCTCAAAGGTACGTCAAAGTTTCCTATAAGAACCCACAATCTAAAGACGATGAAATATCTCAAAATCACCAATAGAGTTGTCACAATGATCCTTCTGAAGAGAGGCGTCATCCTTGATGGCAATGAGAATACACAGTTTACCTGAATTGAGATTGAAAGAGCAATTATTATGAATAAAATTATCTCTACCATACCAGATTACATGAAGGAGCTCTGCCACCGAAGCCAAAAATAGATTCCATATTTTCATGGAGAAATCCAAAGTCACACATTGTTGGAGTTGAGAGTTGGTAGTAGCAAGAAGAGACCATCTGCAACCAAATATGTTAGAAATGTAATCCCAAAGAGCTGCAGCTGTAGCATAAGACAAGAACAGATGATTAGCATCCTCGCGGTGCTGGTTGCACAGTTGACATCTAGAGAAAAGAGAAATCCCAAAATCATGAAGACACACATCAGTGGGGACTCTATTATGCACAACTTGCGAAATGAGAGTGAGGCCCGAGGGCTTGATCCAAGGTTTGTTAAAATATTTCAACCAAGAAAAGTTATAAACAGAAGCAATAAAATTGTTTTTATAGAAACCTTTAGAATCAAGGATTCCATTAAAAGCAGGTTCCCAGATAAGGAAATCGTCAGTGTTAGAGAAAGAATAATTTTCAATAACGTGACTGATGTGATCTGGAAGGGTGATGTCATGAGAGTTGACAACCTCTCTTATAGTAGAGTTTGTGTTCACCGGAATAGTGGTGGATGTTATCATTGAGATTAAAGGGTCACCAGTCCAGTTATCCATCCACAAATTCATAGGGGAATCTGCACTAACCATCCATCTAGAGTTGTTCATGATTTTGATAAAAGAGTGTCTAATAGAAGTCCAGATGGATGTAGGGATGTAGCCCAGGTTTCCATTTCGAAGCTTGGTAACAAATATTTTCATCAGAAACGCCAAGGAGTCAGAGTTGCTGTGAATCTGGTTCCAAGTCATTTTATCTTACATAGATTCATTGAATAAATTAATATTATTAATACCAAGATCACCCTTATCCAGAGGCTTACAAAAGTGGTCTATGGTATGGTGACAAGACTTCATTCAATCGTACCACCAGTCCATACAAAATTTTTGATGCAAACATTGAATTTTTTGAGAAGGCAGGCAGGCCAGTTATAAACCATTATCGAGTAAACCATCTTGGAAACAATTTTAGACTTAATAAGACAGACTCTTCCAGACATAGAAATAGATTTACCCTTCTAAGAAGATAATTGGTTGAGAATTTGATCAACAATGCTGTGAATATAGCTAGATTTAGGTCTCCCCCAAAAGATAAGAACACCCAGGTAGGTGAAGGGGAAATAGCCTTCTTTGATTCTTAAATAATCAATTATATGAAGTTTTCTATTGGGGGAAATGTTTTTTCCAAAGAAAACAAAGGATTTATTCCAACTGATCGCTTTTCCGGAAATATCTTCAAAATGGGCCAGAGAACATTTTAGGTTTCAAATGTTCCTTTTATCACCTTTTAAGATTAAAATAATATCATCATCATATAATAGATGGGTAGGAACATTTAAATTTCTAGAATCCTGGATGGGATTAATTTTTTTTTGATTAAAAAGGCTCATAAGGAGACTACTTATGTAATCCGCAGCAATAGAAAAAAAATGGCAGAGAGAGGGTCACCTTGCCTAACCCCCTTGGTGCATTTAAAATATCCTTTTGGAGACCCATTGACCAGCACAGATATGGAAGCAGAGTCAAGTAAGTTACGGATCATGGTATTAAAAGAGTCATTAAACCCAAATCTTTTAAGGACCTTTAAAATAAAATTCCAGTCTATGGAGTCGAAAGATTTCTGGATATCAAGCTTAATGTCCACACTGCCTCCTCTAGTGGCTTTTTTCAGCATATTAGTACATTCTGAGTCAAGGCAGATACAATCTTGAATAGTTCTTCCTTTGATAAAACCAAATTGATTCCATGAAACAATTTTTTTTGGTAATGGATGCAAGTCTGTTAGCAAGAAGCTAAGTGATAACTTTATAGAGAGTGTTGATAAGAGAAATAGGGCGAAAATGGTGACTCTCAGCAACATTGTACACTTTAGGAATAAGAATAAGAAATTAGGCATTTATCCCATGAGGAAGGACACTGTTTGAGAAAAAGGACTTAACCAAATTGTAAACATCCACATGGATGAGATTTAAATGATTTATATTTCTAAATATATTTAATTAATGTCCATGTTTTCAAAATTATTATAAGGATTTATTAATATGGACCTGAATGTTTTGAAACGATAATTATTTTCAAAAGTTTCAAAGTGGTATGTCAAAATTTGATTAAAAAATATCTTTTAAATTACTTCCTTTATGAATGTGTGACCTTTAAATGACTTTAGAAGAAGGATATTTCTCTCAAAAATATTTACTCATCATTTTCAACTATGTCAGCGTCCTTTACTGTATATTATTTTTGATTGAGGTTTATTTATTATAATACAACCATCAATGTTTTATTGAATGAGTTATGATATTTTTGACTGTGGATATTCTATTTTTATACCACTCATGGTTTATGGTTAATGTAATGACATTTCGAATGCTAGTTTTAATACGAATGTTTATGTTATGTTTCGACCATTTCATATGAGGAATGCAGTGGACTTAGTAAGTGACGGGTGGATCCTTCTATAACATCTCGATGAAATGGTAGGTCTCATGAGACAATCTAGTGTCTTGGCACAAGGCCTTGAAAAAAAAATTATTTGTAGTCTGGGCACAAGGCCTTGACTATGTGTTAATGATGTCCAGTGTTAGGCATTTTCTCATTATGAAATTAGTTATTAAATGTGATTATTAGACTAGTAGAATATCCATGTGCATGTTTATATGGTAATGCTTGATTTATTTTTTCATATTACGTCAATATAATGTTTAAAAGGCTATTTTTTATCACAAGTCATACCTTAAATGTTTAGAGCTTCCGCTAAATTATTTACCCTTACTGGGCATCTGAGCTCACCCTTCCTTATTTTTTATTTTCCAAAAATTCCAAGAAGTGTATTATGATTGATATTAAGGATTAAGATGAATGGAATAATGGAATTGTCAAATAACTATTTTTTTATTATATGTTGGAAAGTGTAATGTAATTTTCATGTATGCAATATATTTTCCAAGACTGCTAAACTGATCGGTGTTTCGGGACTTGATTTCTTGTAATCATGCCAATGTATTAAAATAATGCACTGGCTCTGGGTAACTGGGGTCGGGGAATTACATAGACCACATAGTTTGGAAATTCATACACCAATCATGTAGCTGGTTCAATCTACTGAGGGGACCCACATGGGTTAGTCACATGGATTTACAAACTATGGACCAACATGTGAGATTATTTTATCCCAAACTATTATAAATAACATGTTTTCCGAGGAATACCACATAGTTTTTTCCAAAACCTGTTACAACCATATACAAGACTATAAAACTCCAATGTTTTCCAAAAATGAACCAAAAAAAGATGAATGGTTGAAAACTAAAGACTATAGGTACCTAAAATTGTCTCTAGGATGTGAAAATTCTCCCCGCAAAATCACATTCTATCACCAGAAAGACAAGATAAAGAAGGATGTTCATAAAAAATGAGGTTATTTCCCGATTATAATCAATTATTATTCCAAAGTCTCATGAGTATATATTCCATATTTCCATAGAATGCATCAAAAACAACAGATTTCCGATGTAAAATATTTTCATGGGAAAAAATAATATATGTTTTTTACTCAACTATTGACATATCCTATTCCAATTTATCTCTTCTATGTTAATAACGTGAGAAGGATCATGATGATACTTCTTATGCTAAGGAAAATGGAAGATGTCATGGATATAGTTCACATGAGATGGAAAATATTACTGACAAAAAACCCTTCCAATCTACATGGTGGTCTTATAAGGTATCATATACATCATTTCTAACTTCCCCTACTACATAATCCAACTACAACATATCCAAGGAATAAATGTCCTTAACACCCATGCACATTATCAAAATTTCATGGAATAACATTAATGATCCTCATATGATTTATGCTTAATTTGATCCATACTATGTTATTTATGAGTAATATAAATCTTCACCATATTCTCCAAAACAATTCTTGGTCAAAAAAAAAGAAACCTCACCCACCTCAGAGAAAAAATGTGGGGATTTAATGGTTGACCATACAAATAATAAATTGGATCGATTCTATGGTTTGGTTGAAAATTATTCTTATTAGTGAACTCAACCCATACAATGTTTTTAACCAATGAGATTAAAAAATATATGATGTATCCAAAGATAATATCCATTATGTTTAAAATTCTTGATTCTATTTTTACATTCACACAAGGATGGTAATACATGCCTAATTTTACTTGAGATCCCATCACCTAATGAAAGCCTTTCCTAAACTGGTTGTTAATCTGATGGTCTCTATTTAAAATAATAGTATGTGATACCTCATAAAACCTAAGGATTTTTTGAATGTATATAATTATAAAAACCTTAAACATTGTGGTGTCTCCAATCAGAATAAAATGACCCAACATTGTTAGTCAATTAATCACCACCTATATGGAATTTTCCCCTTGGGATTTTTGGTAATTTGATAATGAAATCCATCAAAACATCTTTTTCTTTATAGTCATGAATGTGGGGTGGATGATATAAACCTGAAGTATTTTGGTTTTCTTTATTAATCTACTAATAGGTATTAAAACAAGACATAGAAATATTTAAGTCTTATTTTGAAACAGGCCACCAAAATCAACTCTTCATGTCATAGTACATTTTAGTTATACGAAGGTGAACACCCCACTAAGAATAATGAAAACATTACACCAAAACTTTCTTCATAGATGATGGAACAAAATACCTTTTTTCAAAAGTAGAAATCTTTTCAAGGTGACAAACCACTAAACAATGGTCTTCTCAACAAACATAATGGTCCCCATACATCTAAACTCTTTATACCATTGTTTCTCTTAAAAAACCAACTCAAGAATAAATATTGTGAACTGAGAACTAGCTAAGAAAGAAATAGTGTAACATCCCAGGTAAATAAAGAATAAATAATTTTCATATATATTAATATTTACAAAATAAATATTAATTTTACTTTAAAGGGATTGCAATGTTCGATAGCGTACCCGATACGCAACAAAGAGTTTCTTTGAAAACTTATGTTGCACACTAGTATTAAAATAATATTATTTTAAATGGTAGTTAACATGTAGCCGTTGTATTGGAGGGAATGAATAGAAATAACTAAAATAAGATTATATATGTTTTTTAAATGTTTTTACATTTATCTAATAAACGATAAAGGCTTAAAATAAGAATAGAATTCTATTTTTGGCATAGATACTCTAATATTCACTAAAAGGTCGAACTATCGCCTTTCGATGGAGAACCCTCATTAAATATAGTTTTGGTTAATCTTATACATTCTATTGGTCCAAATATAACTCTTCTTTAAAATTGGGACATCAAAATTTACTCTGTGTAAATTTTTTGTATTTTTCCGATAAAGTTCATTTTTAATGAATAGTGGAAAATGTTGTATTTTAATTCAAAACCACTTTTTAATATAATTTATTTATAGGATTAGATTAACTTTTGAATTCGTTTTAAATTTAAATTAGAATATATTTTTACCATTTAATCCAATGTTGGTCATTGGAATTAATTTCACCTTGAAATTGGACTTAAACTAGTGTCGATATTTTGATACATATTGTTTCATAAAAAAACGCTATTTGTTTTGACAACGAGAATTATTTTTATATTAATTATTTAAATTTATATTTTTGCAATTTGGTAAAATGGATTCCATATTTGGAATCATAAGGTCCAAATTATGTATTAATACTCTTTTTTTGGACATTATGAATAGTAACGGTGGTAATTATCTTTAATTTTCTTGATTAATGAGTAATCGGGTAGGTAAGGATAATAAAATAATATCATAATGATATAAAATGAAACCAAAATGTTTCCTAATTCTACTGGTTGTCTCATGGAAGACCATGGGATTCCTTTTCCCAAACATGGGGACCCCATGGAATCACTTTTGTGTAAAAGTGACTTTTTATCTTTTTATTTTTAAAGAAAGTTAAATATAACAAAGAATGTATCACCTGAGTAAAACATTTTAAATTTTGTCTAAATAAATTATATCTTGGACTATAAATATTCATTGGAAATATAAAAATATTTCCTACATCATTGTATTTTTTTATAATTTTTAGACAATAAATAAATTAAATTATTGATGACATGATGATGATGCAGTGATTACCTCATTACTTAATGATTTAAATAAAATGAAAAGATAATGTAAAATATAAGACTTACACTTTTCAAAGACCTATTGGATGAGTGTATTTAGAACCCTTATCACATTATCCTAGAAATAAATCAATGTGGGACCTTTATAATCTGAAACTCATTTGAAAATAAAGTAACCTTTTATAACTTTCCAAGAGTGCCCCTCCTCTCCTCTTATAAAAGGCCCCCACTTCTACCACCATACCCACACCCCTCAAGCCTTTGGATCGGCCAAACCCTGACCATTTTGTCTCTCCACATCCCTCTCTTACTCCTAGAAGCCTCACTTTGGGCAGAAGCCTTCCCAAGGAAGCCTTTGAGATCAAATTAAAAAGAGTTGCCCTTTTTAAAGGTAGTGTCTTCTCTTGTGTTCTTATGTTTTATTTTTCTTCTCCAACCCCCTAAACTCTTTTTATTCATTTCTTTTGTAACAACACCAGTATCCTCAATATAAAAGGATTTTTTATAATAATCATTCGAGCTACACATTCACACACCTACATCTAATGGTTAAAGAACATACTGTTTCCGTGGATGGTGGATTTCTGCCTCACGAAACGATGATTGTTCAACACTCATATAACACCTTCAAAGGTGGCCATTAATATTTAACTATATTTATATATGATATATATTATGTTTATGTTTTCCTTATTCTTATGTATTTTTCATTTTTGGCATACCTTTATGGTTTCCATTATGGGTAAACACGATAATTTCATTTTAGGAAGTGCGGACTACCGCCCCCTCAAAGTGATATGATTCGTTAATACCATATGTAGTATGTATAAATGATAGATTTAATGATATTATATGTGATACAATACTGAAATTATAATACTATTATGTATCATTATGTTTTAATTCCATTAAATATGAAATAGAAATGGGAGTAGCGTTCATGCGTACGTACGGCTTACCGTCTCCATGAACGGTGCATTTCATTTCTTACCTCTAAATTTTATGTAATATTGTAAAGGCATGTATATACTGAATATATATGAGATATATGATATCTAAATATTGAATATAATTCTGGATATAATGGATATTCTACCACATGAACAACTTGTAATTATAAAGAGTTTATTTTGGACTCAAGTACCAATAATCGACAAAACGACCATTAATAACTTAAATAATTACATAGTGTTCATAACATGGTAATAAGTGATATAAAAGGAATAATGAACTTGAAAAAAGGTTCTTAATCAAGTAGAAATTAACTCAAGTTTATTATTCAGGACTTTAAAGAATGATCGAGTCATGTAGACCCGAGGTATTGGACTTCGTCTCAATCTCCTTTCATTGAGGAATATTTTGTTTTATACACAAACTACATTTATACGTTGTATAAACCCCATTGACTTTTACGTTTATCCAAAAGGAATATTTTTATACGAAGCGTTTTACTAAACGACAAAAGGGAATGTTTTTGTCATACGTATACGGCGAAAATGAATTCTCCGCCGCCGTGACCATTATTTGAGTTTCGACTTCCTCTATAAGCCATACCTTTTTTTAAATGAAAAATAAATACCATGTTTTACTTTTATTTTATTTTGGTATTGAAAATGGTTTTGATAATGTTTTTATATCAATGTGTTGTATTGATATCTTGTGATTGAAAAGTGGAAATGTTATGTTTCCTTTATACATGTTTTATGTGATACGATTATGTTATGGTTCTTGGGCATTATTACGAAGATGGGTGGTTCCGTGATAAACTAAGGGTGGGTGAGATTGATATAGCTCTCCAATGCATTGGGTAATGTGAAGGGGTTAAACGTTGAGGTTTTTCCGAAGAGATTTAGGGAATATACTATGATAGGTATTCCAAACGTAACCAAGAGGGTTACTCCCCATGTAAGAATGTTATGAATGACTCAAGTTACCATTATGTCTTATGATTTATATGTTTTATTCATGATTTGAGGAGTTATGTAAACGTGCTTATGTTTTATGAGTAAAGTATTATTTCATTTATTCTTATGTACACATGTACTCATGTTTCCTTTACATATTTTTATATCCCTTACTGATATTTTTATGCTCATCCCAAGTTTTTAAAATGTTTTTCACAGGTCAAGGGATAGGTACATGATGTGATGATAGTGTCAATGAAGTGTCAAGAAAGAATCCTTGTTTTATTTTAACTGTGTTTCCGTTGATGGAAAAAATGAGTACTATCTTTTATTTAACCTCTTTGTTTATGTGTGGAATGTGATGCATGTTTTATGATCTAATTCTCTAAAACTCAAAACCAGAAAAGATCCTCAACGTGTATTCTTGAAATAACTCAAGATTAAGTAATGTTTAAGTCTAGGGCCTTATAGTTGGTATCAGAGGTCGGTTTAGACAACTTTAGGAGTTAGAAAATTGTTAAATTATAAATTAATTTATGGTATGATTGAAATGATATAACATCTGAATATTACCATGTTGCTTCTCTTAAGATATTTCTATGTTAAGAATGGTTTTTCATAGAGGAAATAGAACAAATTTTGTGGGAAGGCTTACAAGGGGAAATGAGCTTTCAAATCAGTATCCTGAGATGGTCAGAATCATAACTAAATATTTTATTGCAGTGATGGCTCAGTTGACTCAGGTGAAAAATGTTGGTTGTTTTTATGGATGATATTTTTCTGTTTTCTAAAAGTAAAGAGGATCCTGAAATTCATTTAAGGGTTATTTTGCAAACCTTAAAAGAAAATAAATTTTATGGGAAATTCAGAAAGTGTGAGTTTTGGTTGAAACAAATTTCTTTCCTTGGTCATATTGTTTCTTAAGATAGGATAAATGTTGATCCTGCAAAAACAAATGTTGTTGAAGAATGGCCAAGACCCAGAAATTTAACCGAGATCGGTAGTTTTCTTTGTTTTCCAGGCTATTACCAAAGGTTAGTTATAAATTTTTCATGGTTATCTAGTCCAATGACAAAGAAAACTCGGAAGGGTGTTATGTTTATCTGGACAAAATAATGTGATGATTGTTTTTAGGAACTGAAAAGAAGATTGGTGAATGCTCCAGTTTTGGCACTACCTTCCAGGAATGGGGAGTTTGTTATCTACAGTGATGCTTCATTGAGAGTACTTGGTTGCGTCCTAATGCAGAATGATTAGGTAATTGCTTATGCTACATGACAGTTGAAAACTCATGAGGTAAATTACCCTACACATGATTTGGAATTAGCTGCTGTTTTTTTCGCTTTAAAAATTTGGAGGAATCATTTGTATAGAGTAAAGTGTGAAATATATACCGATCACAAAAGTTTAAAGTATATATTCACTGTGAAATAATTGAACATGAGACAGAATATATGGCTAGAATTAATCAAGGATTATGATTTTACAATTCATTACCATCCGGGAAAAGCAAATAAAGTGGCAGATGCTTTGAGTCGAAAAAGTAATGCTTCATTAACAATGTTGCATTTGGAACGTGATCCTTTGGTTAAGGATTTGATGAACATTGGCATAGAAGTTGTTGGTGCAGGATGTCCTTCTGATTTGTTTCAGGTATCAGTGTAATCTTCTCTATAAGACAGAATTAAGAAATCACAAGATCAAGACAGTGAGTTGCAGAAAATGGTAGAGCTAGTGCAGAAGGGTATGTTGCCTGAATTCAACCTTGATAATGATTTTGTTTTGAGATTTGGGAAGAGATTGTGTGTGCCTTGTGATTCACAGTTGAAGAGAGAGTTGTTTTGTGAATCTCATAGTTCTCCATTTTCAGTTCATCCAGGAACTACTATGATGTATAGAGATCATTGGGAGTATTACTGGTGGGATGGAATGAAAATGGATATTGCTGCTTTTACTTTGAAGTGTTTGACATGTCAACAGGTTAAAGCAGAGTGGCAGTTACCGAGAGGGATGCTTTAGACATTACCAGTGCCAGAGTGGAAATGGGAGAATATATCCATGGACTTCATTGTGGGATTGTCGAAGACACCTCGAGGTAATAATGCAATCTGGGATATTGTTGATCGCTTGACTAAATCTGCTCATTTCCTTGCCATACGAGATACTTTTTCCCTAGAACAACTTTCCTGTTTGTATCTTAAAGAGATAGTCAGGTTACATGGAGTTCCTCTCTCCATTGTATCTGACCGTGATCCCAGGTTCACTTCTAACTTTTGGAAAGGCCTTCAGAAGTCGTGGGGTACTGAATTAAATTTTAGTACAGCTTTTCATCCTCAAGCAGATGGGCAGTCAGAAAGAAAGATTCAGACTTTGGAGGATATGCTATGTGCTTTTTTGATGGATTATCAGGTAATTTGGGACCAACATCTTTCTTTGGTTGAGTTTTCTTATAATAATAGTTTTCATTCCAGTATACAGATGGCACCATTTGAGGCATTATATGAGAAGCGGTGTCGAACTCCAGATTTCTGGGATGAAGTGGGTGAAAGGAAGTTGATGGGACTAGAATTGGTAGAAGTGATGGCAGAAAAAGTTCATTTGATTCAGAAACACATGATAACATCTCAAAGAAGGCAGAAGAGTTATGTGGATAACCGGAGGAAGGATCTATCTTTCGAGGTAGGTGATCATGTTTTTCTCAAAGTTTTACCGTGGAAAAGTGTGATGCAATTTGGTAAGAAAGGAAAGCTGAGTCCAAGGTTCATTGGACCATATGAAATTATGGAGAGAGTTGGATCAGTTGCATACCGAGTGGCTTTACCTCCAAGTTTATCTCATGTACACAATGTTTTTCATGTTTCAATGTTAAGGAAGTACATGCCAGATCCATATCATGTTTTGAGTCCATAGGTAGTTCAGCTGGAAGAGAATCTATCTTATGAAGAACCACCAGTCCAGATTCTTGACTGTAGAGAGAAAGTGTTGTGGAATAAGGTAATTCACCAGGTAAAGGTTTTATGGAAAAACCATATGGTTGAAGAGGCAACATGGGAATTTGAAAATGCTATGAGGTATAAATACCCCCACTTATATTGATAAGTGAATAAAATTGCAAGGACACAATTCCCAAAAGGGGAAAGGATGTAACATCCTAGGTAAATAAAGAATAAAGCATTTTCATATTTATTAATATTTACTAATTAAATATAAATTTTACTTTAAAGGGGTTTCTATGTTCGATAGAGTACCCGATACGCAACAAAGAGTTTCTTTGAAAACATACGTTGCACACTAGTAATAAAATAATATTATTTTAAATGGTATTTTACACGTAGTCGTTATATTGGTGGGAATGAATAGAAATAACTAGAATATGATTATATATGTTTTTTAAATTTTTTTAAATTTATCCAATAAAAGATAAAGTCTTAAAATAAGAAAAGAATTCAATTTTTGGCATAGATACTCAATATTTACTAAAAGGTTGAACTATCGCCTTTTGATGGCGAACCCTCTTTAAATATAGTTTTGGTCACTCTTATACATTCTATTGGACTAAATAAAACTCTTATTTAGAATTAGGACATCAAAATTTACTTTGTGTAAATTTTTTGTATTTTTCCGATAAAGTTCATTTTTTAATAAATAGTGGAAAATGTTGTATTTTAATTCAAAACCACTTTTAATATAATTTATTTATATGATTAGATTATGTTTTGCATTGGTTTTAAAGTTAAATTAGAATATATTTTTACCATTTAATCCAATGGTGGTCATTGGAATTAATTTCACCTTGAAATTGGACTTAAACTAGTGTCAATCTTTTGATACATATTGTTTCATAAAAACACGCTATTTGTTTTGACAATGAGAATTATTTTTAAATTAATTATTGCAATTTATATGATTGGAATTTGGTAAAATGGATTCCATATTTGGAATCATAAGGTCCAAATTATGTAATTAAGAATCTTGTTTTTGGAAATTATGAATAGTAACAATGGTAATTATCATTAATTGTCTTGATTAATGAGTAATAGGGTAGTTAAGGATAATAAAATAATATCATAATAATAAATAATGACACCAAAAAGTTTCCTAATGCTATTGGTTTTATCATGGCCGACCATGGGATGCCTTGTGCCAAACTTGGGGACCCCATGGAATCACTTTTGTGTAAAAGTGACTTTTTACCTTTTTATTTTTAAAGAATGTTAAATATAACAAAGAATGTATCACCTGAGTAATTTTTTTTTGATATTGTCTACTTAAATTATCTCTTGGACAATAAATAGTCATTATAAATCTAAAAATATTTCCTAAATCATAGTATTTTTTTATAATTTTTAGACATTAAATAAATTAAATTATTTATGACATCATGATGATGCAACGATTACCTCATTACTTAACGATTTAAATAAAATGAAAAGATAATGTAAAATCTAAGAATTGCACTTGTCAATGACCTATTGGATGAGTGTATTTCGAACCCTTATCACCTTATACTCGAAATACATCAATGTGGGACCTTTAAAATCCAAAACTCATTTGAAAATAAAGTAACCTTTTATAACATTACAAGAGTGCCCCTCCTCTCCTATTAAAAAGGACCCCACTTCTACCACATTATCCACACCCCTCAAGCCTTTTTATCGTCCAAAACCTGCCCATTCTGTCTCTCCACATCCTTCTCTTACTCCTAGAAGCCTCAATTTGGGCAGAAGTCTTCACAAGGAAGCCTTTGAGCTCAAATCGAAAAGAGTTACCCGTTTTAAAGGTAGTTTATTCTCTTGTGTTCTTATGTTTTATTTTTCTTCTCCAACCCCCTAACCTCTTTTTATTCATTTCTTTTGTAACAACATCGGTATCATCAATATACTAGGATTTTGTTATAATAATCATTCGAGCTAAACTTACACACACCTACATCTAATGGTTAAAGAACATACTGTTTCCGTGGATGGTGAATTTCTACCTCACGAAAGGATGATTGTTCAACACTCATATAACACCTTCAAAGGTGGCCATTAAGATGTCACTATATATATATATGATATATATTATGTTTATTTTTTCCTTATTCTTATGTATTTTTCATTTGTGGCATACCTTTATGGTTTCCATTATGGGTAAACACGATAATTTCATTTTAGGAAGTGCGGACTACCGCCCCCTCAAAGTGATATGATTCGTTAATACCATATGTAGTATGTATAAATGATAGATTTAATGATATTATATGTGATACAATACTGAAATTATAATACTATTATGTATCATTATGTTTTAATTCCATTAAATATGAAATAGAAATGGGAGTAGCGTTCATGCGTACGTACGGCTTACCGTCTCCATGAACGGTGCATTTCATTTCTTACCTCTAAATTTTATGTAATATTGTAAAGGCATGTATATACTGAATATATATGAGATATATGATATCTAAATATTGAATATAATTCTGGATATAATGGATATTCTACCACATGAACAACTTGTAATTATAAAGAGTTTATTTTGGACTCAAGTACCAATAATCGACAAAACGACCATTAATAACTTAAATAATTACATAGTGTTCATAACATGGTAATAAGTGATATAAAAGGAATAATTAACTTGAAAAAAGGTTCTTAATCAAGTAGAAATTAACTCAAGTTTATTATTCAGGACTTTAAAGAATGATCGAGTCATGTAGACCCGAGGTATTGGACTTCGTCTCAATCTCCTTTCATTGAGGAATATTTTGTTTTATACACAAACTACATTTATACGTTGTATAAACCCCATTGACTTTTACGTTTATCCAAAAGGAATATTTTTATACGAAGCGTTTTACTAAACGACAAAAGGGAATGTTTTTGTCATACGTATACGGCGAAAATGAATTCTCCGCCGCCGTGACCATTATTTGAGTTTCGACTTCCTCTATAAGCCATACCTTTTTTTTAAATGAAAAATAAATACCATGTTTTACTTTTATTTTATTTTGGTATTGAAAATGGTTTTGATAATGTTTTTATATCAATGTGTTGTATTGATATCTTGTGATTGAAAAGTGGAAATGTTATGTTTCCTTTATACATGTTTTATGTGATACGATTATGTTATGGTTCTTGGGCATTATTACGAAGATGGGTGGTTCCGTGATAAACTAAGGGTGGGTGAGATTGATATAGCTCTCCAATGCATTGGTTAATGTGAAGGGGTTAAACGTTGAGGTTTCTCTGAAGATATTTAGGGAATATACTGTGATGGTTATTCGAAACGTAACCAAGATGGTTACTACCAACGCAAGAATGTTATGAATGCCTCAAGTTACCATTATGTCTTATGATTTCTATGTTTTATTCATGATTTGATGAGGAATGTTAACATGCTAATGTTTTATAAGTAAAGTATGATTTCATTGATTCTTATGTACACATGTACTCATGTTTCCTTTCCATATTTTTATATCCCTTACTGAGCTTTTTATGCCCATCCCATGTTTTTGAAATGTTTTTCACAGGTCAAGGGAAAGGTACATGATGTGATGATAGTGTCAATGAAGTGTCAAGAAAGAATCCATGTTTTATTTTAAACATGTTTCTATTGATGTAAAAAATGAGTACTATATTTTATGAAACCACTTTGTTTAAGTGTGGAATGTGATGCATGTTTTATGATCTAATTCTCTAAAACTCTAAACCTGAAAAGATCCTCAACGTATATTCTTGAAATAACTCAAGATTAAGTAATGTTTAAGGATGGGGCCTTATAAATAGTCTATTCCTCTATCATATCCCGGTCCATCCAATAAAATAGTTCCCTAATATTCCATTAATATTTTAACTCTATCACAACTTGAGATGGTAAGTTTATAATTAGGTCATCAACAACAATTTTCCCATTTCTCTACGTATAAGTGATGTTAAAATAAATATACTCAAGATATTGCAAAAATAAATTATACCAAAGGTTCATGTACTTTAGTGTAGACAAGTTAATCTAAAACGTATGGTCAAAATTTAAAGAAAACCATTCCTTAAATAAGTCAAAATCACATTAGGTAATTAATAACTATTGTGATTTATAGATAATGAATGTGGTAATTTCTATTTTTTTGGAATATAACAAGGGATATATGCCACTAAATGATCTTCTGAATAGGAACATAGAATAATCCCACACCCAAAGAATTAAAATAAACCACATATCCATTAAATTTATCTATAAAAAATGAAATAATTATTTTGGACAGATGTCACTTCGACGCATCAATTAAAATATGACACTAATATTACCATATTATTTTCACCCATTTCATGGTATGATAAGTCAATATAGTTTAAATTTAGTGCATAAAAAACTACTTATAATACCCAAATAAATCTTTCATTTTTTGAATATCAAATGAATTTCATCTTTCCTCCTCTAAAAAGACAACATTCATATTATCTGGATCAACTGAGATGTGATGTTCTAAATCCAGATGTCACAAAAACAAGATTTCTTGGATCTGGAAATAATATTTTGGTGATATTTCACTATATTGATGATCCATATAGATACCTAACATTTAAATTAGGTGACATCATTCTCATCTCTAGATCTTGAGTAATCCATCATTATAAAAATGTGGAATTTTCATACATGTATATAATTTTTTTAGATGAATATTCAATACATTACAAAAGGACATGACTCATGACCATAATAGTTTAGTTCCTTTAAAATCTTGGAACACAATCCTATAACCTGGTGAATGATATTAATAGTTTCCCCAAATATCTTCCAATTTATTATGCTTTTTAAACAAACCCTAAATGAAACCTTTCTTCATAACATGGGGAAAGGAAACAAAACAAATGGAGATATTAGTTGATGAGTAAGGGTAAAAAAGGAGATATATAAGAATTACATGAAAATAAGGGTATGATAACATGATCACAATATTTAAAAACAAAACCTTATATGTCAAATATTATAATCTTTTGTTTTGGAATAAATATTTCTAGTTCATAAGACAGGATTCATAAGAAAATCAATGAACATAATCCATGGGAGTATATAATTTACAAAAATATAGAATTGTGGAAAAACAATTATCATAGTGAATCATATTTCAAGGATAACCACCAATACATTCATAACATGTTGGGCTTGGAATAACCACCTTCGTACCTAGTTTGGGATTTGGATGAACTCCCATGTACGCTCTTTTGGGTTAGGATAAGAACTTGTTTACACTCATTTTTGGGCTTTTTATAACCAACCATGTACCCTATGTTCTCAAAAAACATTTATGATTACCTTATTCACTATAGGGAAATATAGGTCCCACCCTTCACATGATTATAATCATAACAATGTGCCAGTAGATCACCAAATAGTCATCCTATCATAACCAATGAAATGAAATGGGTATCATAAAAATTTGATCATATCAAAACTTGTGGAAAAGACACATCTTTCATAATAATTTCATCACAAAATAACCCAAGAAAAGATGTGGGTTTCCGAATCATTTTATTATGATATAATCCAGGTAATAGAAACGAGTTTCACAAAAAGTATGTCATCCTAAACATATGAAATTTTGGGAATGAATTATAAATGTATTGATGGATCATATCACCATTAATAAATAGGTAATATCAATGGGTGTCATTATAACGGCCCATACATTACATACATTGTTAATACTTCAAAATTGAAGCACACTTATTACAACATATGACAAAACCACAAAGGACCGTATAGGTATAGTGTCTTTAGAAACTGGGAAACATAAACAACTGGTTCATAAATCTCCTACAGTGTATCCCATTTATTTCATCATATCTAGGGTCCCTTTTAGCATATTCTACTTAATATCCATCTTCCTGACCTGGGGAAAAGAAAACATAAAAGGGTGAGCTCAAATGCTCAGCAAGGGAAAATAAAGGAAATAAAAATCATATCATATCTTTTTGAAAATCAAAACCTGCAAAAGAGATCATAATATCTTATCATGGAATAAATCATAGAAGTGAAAATGAGATCCCCATAATCATAACATAAAACTTGAAACTTTGTGGCATGCACACATAATCATGGGAAATCATTTCTTGTTAGTCATGACTCATTGCCAAGACTATCTTAGTGGACAAAGTCCCTTTCTGAACCGAGTCACCCTCGTTCCAGTCCTGTTTCACTGAACCGGTATAACCTACCATTCCATCCATGTCTATCTCATGAGATATAAAATCATTACCCAATGCATTGGAGGGAGATATAGGTCTCACCCATCATATAATGAATCCTTTCTTATGTGTGCCACATAATCATAAACCATACATCATAGCGTAACCCATGTAATAAAAATGGGATTCTTAAACAACATGACATCATAAAACAATTCATATATGATAAAGGAATTCATAAAAATATTTCCATCACAACATGATCATATCAATATAATAATAGGGATAAAAACATAACCCTTTATTATCTTAGATGGAAAATAATTTTGATAAAACACTTGAACTCCATTCTTGAGGAAAATATCCTTTCTTCATCAAAAACATTTTTCCTTTCATAACATGTCATACAACTTTAAAATAAAAGAAGTTGATTAAAAATAAGCTTGAACACTTGTAAAGTAATCTTCTTGGAAATAATGTTTTAAAAATCCATACATACCGTATAAGTTAAAAAAAACATTCTTCGTACCTTTGTCGGAAAAGTCAAAAAGTACCTCGTACGAAAAAAAGACAAAAGATTCCTCTCATATTCCTTACTAAAAACTCACCGAAGGGTAAAATTGGATTTAAACTATTGTAAGTGGATGGAAACAATATTACATATTGAGGGAACATGGATGTGGATGATAAAATACACCCCAGTAAATACATACGAATAAACAATCTCGGATAAAAATGAGATTGTGATATTTCCCTTACCTTAGGTCCAATTTGCTTTGTACGTGTCCGAAGCTCCTGTATAATGGTTTAAATAATGTTATTGACTTATTCCAGAATCATACATATTTATATGATATCATATATGGTCATATTCTTAGCTTCTTATTAGTAATATTTCATTGTTACTTGTTACTCGGGTGTTTATTGTCTTTTGTTCTTATGCGTGTTTTGCCGAATACATTCTTATTCTTTTTTAAGGTTATAGATACCTTATATCCAGAATGGTATTAGTGTAACATATATCATATTTATTCATTCAATTCATTTTTATAATTACTATGTAATGATGATCATGTAGAACGAGTCGCATCACATCGTGGAGACGGTATTCCGTACGTACGCACGAGTGATGATATCATTCCTATGATCGTGGAATTGTATTGGAGTATATATATATTATTTTAGTATCAATATTACTTAATAATAATCATAAATAGTTACTCATTACACAATTATACCCATCCTTGTAAGGTGGTGGTGGAAAATAGATTACACCACGGCGTGGAGACGGTATTCCGTACGTACGCACGCGCGGTGATTTCATTTTTCCGTAGGATGGATAGAAGGTGAATTAGGGTTGTTTAATATTTATAATAACATATCAGTATGTAAGTAATACTGATGTTATTACTTTATCATGAAACAACTAAAGAAGAATAAGTTGAAGAAGAAAGAAATTGAAAAGATCGGTAATGGATATTACCTCTTCTTTGGAACGCCTCTTTGAATCCTCCACTTAGGTAACTAAGATTGGTCTTTGAAGAAGACCAGGTCCTCTAGGATTATTCTAGGGAAGTGGAGAGGAGAAAATGGCAGGGGTTGGCCGAGCATGAGTGCTCAATTTTGTGTGAGGAGGAGGGGGAGGAGGTGCCCTTTTATAAGGGAGGAGAGGGGCACCTTAGGAATATCTCAAAATATTATTTTTTATTAAAGTCAAAATCGGTTTATAATGGTTCCAAAGGGTATTATTTCGAAGATAAAGTGGGGATCGGTCACAATCCTATCAAACAATAGGATTTATACAAGTTTAGGGTATTATTTTAACCTTATCAATTAGATTTAACTCTAAGTTAATTAATTTAACTTTTACCGTGTCTTTTTGTTTTCTTTCACTATATGGTTAATACACTTACTATAACATGCCAAACGAACCCCAAATTGTTTATTATTAATATATATATCCTTATCTAAGTTATTTGGCCGAACCTTAGATTTTTAGGAATAAAATAACAATTAATAATATAATATTTTATTTAAAAACTATTTTTTGTCAATTTTGACACTATTTGATATATGATTTTTGTGAAAGTCATAACAGAATTATATGTTCAAACCAAGTTGATTAAATCAACACTAATATATCATTGTAACCTAGAAAATTAGTGGAATGCATAAAAAGTCTCAAATTACATTTATTTTGGTGTTTTAACATCAATTATGTCAATATTTCATTAATAAGATATTTACTGCATCATCATTGTGTCATAAATAAATTAAATTATTTAATGTCTAAAAATTACAAATAAACAACCCTTATGTAGGAAAGCTTTTTAGATTTCTAATGAATATTTATAGTCGAATTTATCTTATGTATAAACCCATATTAAAAATGATTTACTTATTAAACTTTGATTTTAACTATTTTAACCCTTCTTTAAATAAATTAATAATAAATGTCCTAATCTAATCCAAGTGGGCCTAAATGGTCATATTTTATTCCTAAGTTTGTTTTTGGTCGAATTAAACTTGTCCAATAGAATTAGGACATGTGTTAGGGTAATAGTAATATCATATTTACCCTTAGTTACCCTATTTACTATTAACCGCGGTAAAAAAAGGTAAAAAGTTACTATTCACCAAAAAATTATTTTCATCTCATTGAACCACATTTTAGTCCTTGATATTAACCGTGTCTCTCGGATTTTCGAAATTCCATTCACAGAAGCGGTAAAATTATGTTTTATGCAAAATTCAGTTTTTAACCTACCACTTAGTGGTTTCACTATTCATCAAAAATTGAAAGTTTTCAGAAAAATACCAAAATTTCACCCTAGGCTAATTTCGGTATTCCGAATCCAAAAATGAAGTCCATTTTGAAAAATAAAATTTATAAAATTTCAAAAAGTGGTTATTACTATTCATAACGGCTAGTTTTAATAATATTTTAATAGCATATCGTTGTTTAGTGAAACTCGGTATTGCGTACGACGCAAGCTATCGAGGAGGGTCGTGATTGCGTGTAAAGTAAGCCAAGAAAGTGTGTAGTGAAAGATTCCTTTGATGATATATAAAAACAAAATATTATTCATACAAAATCTCGGGTGTTACATTCTACCCCCCTTAAAAAGAATTTCGCCCTCGAAATTCGTCACTTTGTAACAAACAGATGAGGATACTTCTCCCTCATCATATCCTCAAGCTCCCATGTAGCTTCTTCAAGTTGGTGGTTCCTCCATAAAACTTTCACCAAGCGAGTGGTCTTGTTTCGTAGGACTTTTTCACTACGATCCAGAATCTCTATCGGTTGTTCTTCATAAGAAAGATCTTGCTCCAGCGGTACAACTTCTGAGCTGAGTACATGTGAAGGATCTGGTATGTACTTTCTCAGGAGAGATACATGGAACACATCGTGAACTTGAGAGAGATTCGGTGGAAGCTCCAATCGGTAAGCTACCTTCCCAACACGATCCAGTATTTCGAAAGGACCGATATATCTAGGGCTCAACTTCCCCTTCTTTCCAAATCTCATAACCCTTTTCCAGGGAGATATTCGTAAGAACACTTTATCACCCACTTCAAACTCTAGGTCTTTTCTTCGGTTGTCGGCATAACTTTTCTGTCGACTCTGAGCTGCTCTTATGTGTTGTTGAATAGATCTGACCTTTTCTGCCATTTCATCAACGAGATCAGGTCCTAATAGCTTTCTTTCCCCAACTTCATCCAAGTAAGTTGGAGTCCTGCATTTCTTTCCATAGAGAGCTTCATAAGGAGCCATCTGAATACTGGAGTGAAAGCTATTATTATAAGAAAATTCCACCAAAGGTAGGTGTTGATCCCAACCTCCTTTGAAATCCATAGAGCAAGCTCTCAACATATCTTCTAGGGTTTGAATTGTTCTCTCAGACTGACCGTCTGTCTGGGGATGATAAGCAGTGCTGAAACTCAACTCTGTATCCAGAGTATACTGAAGACTTCGCCAGAACTTCGAGGTAAATCTCGGATCCCGATCAGATATAATAGAAAGTGGTACTCCATGCAATCTTACCACTTCCTTTACATATATCCTGGCAAGCTGATCTAGAGAGAAATCCTCTCTAATAGCAATGAAGTGTGCAGACTTTGTAAGACGATCAACTATGACCCAGATAGCATTATTTCCTTTGGATGTTTTAGGAAGTCCTGTGACAAAGTCCATAGTGATGTTTTCCCATTTCCATTCGGGTATGGGTAATGGTTGTAACATCCCCTTAGACTTCTGTCTCTCAGCTTTAACTTGTTGACAAACCAAGTATCGAGAGACATATTCAGCAACATCTCTTTTCATGCCATCCCACTAGAAGTAATCTTTCTGGTCCCTATACATCTTCGTGCTTCCAGGATGAATAGAGAATGAAGAACTATGAGCCTCATCCAGCAGCTCCTTCTTTAATTCGGGGATGGAAGGAACACAAACCCGATTCCTGAACTTTATTATCCCATCACAATCAAGATTGAATTCAGGAACATTTCTCACCTTCTTTTGTAACTCGAAATCTTCTTTCTGTGCCTCCTTAATCTTCACATGTATAGATGGTTGAACATTCATTTGAGAAAGATAAGATTTTTCCCCTTCCATTATAATTCCAAGAACCATCCTTTGTAAATCCATAAATATTGGATCTTTAGTGATCCTCATCATGGATAAACTAGCATGGTCTTGTCGACTTAATGCATCTGCCACCTTGTTTGATTTCCCAGGGTGGTAATGGATTGAGCAGTCATAATCCTTAATCAGCTCCAACCATCTTCTTTGGCACATATTCAGCTCCTTTTGTGTGAAAATATACTTTAAAATTTTATGATCAGTATAAATATCACACCTTTAACCATAATGGTAATGCCTCTAAATCTTTAATGCAAAGATTACCGCAGCCAACTCCAAATCATGTGTTGGGTAATTTTGCTCATGGATTTTCAACTGTCGTGAGGCATAAGCTATCACCATATCATTTTGCATAAGAACACACCCAAATCCCTTCTTGGATGCATCACTGTAGATCACAAACCTTTCTCCACTACAAGGCAGTGTGAGCACAGGTGCACTGGATAACCTTCTTTTCAACTCCTTGAAATTCTCTTCACATTCCTCTGTCCAGACAAACTTAACTCCTTTCCGAGTCAACTTGGTGAGTGGATTAGATAATCGTGAAAAATCTTTTACAAAACGTCGATAATATCCAGCCAAACCAAGAAAACTTCGAATCTCATTTACTGTTGTTGGTCTTGACCATCTTTCGATAACCTCTATTTTTTCTGGATCCACAGATATCCCCTCTTTTGAGATTATGTGACCAAAAAATGCAACTTTTTGAAGCCAAAATTTACACTTGGTAAATTTGGCATAAAGCTTCCCCTTTCTCAGGGTCTTCAATATAATTCTCAAGTGATCTTCATGCTCTTCCTTGCTCTTTGAATAGACAAGAATATCGTCTATAAAGACTACCACAAATTGATCAAGATAGTCTCTAAAGACTCTATTCATTAGATCCATGAAGATAGCAGGGGAATTTGTAAGACCAAATGGCATCACTATAAATTCATAGTGTCCATACCTTGTACGGAAAGTCGTCTTTGGTATATCCTCCCTTTTGACCGTTAATTGATGATACCCTGAACGAAGATCAATCTTGGAAAAGTATTGAGCTCCGCGTAGTTAGTCAAATAAGTCATCAATGCGTGGTAGAGGATATTTATTCTTGATAGTGATCTTGTTAAGTTATCGATAATCAATGTAGAGTCTCATTGATCCATCTTTCTTCTTAACAAATAGAACAGGTGCTCCCCAAGGTGACGCACTAGGGAGTATGAATCCCTTATCAATATTCTCTTGGAGTTGCTTTTTCAATTCTTGCAACTCAATTGGGGCCATTCTATAAGGTGTCTTTGAAATAGGCAAAGCACCCGGTACGAGTTCTATTGAAAACTCAACTTCACGATTTGGTGGAAGACCCGGTAATTCCTCCGGAAAGACATCATCAAACTCCCGTACAATGGGCATATTCTTAATCGTGAGTTTCTCACCAACCATTTGAGATAAATAACCTTCATTTAGTGGAATCAATACCCATAAGATGGAAGAAATTTCCACTGGAAGGTTATGTTCATCCTTGCATTGGTATACGATCGTAGATTGATCTGGAATATGAAATGTGACTTCCCTTCTTTGGCAATTGATATGAGCTCCATGTAGAGAAATCCAATCCATGCCAAGAATCACATCAAATTCCACTAAAGGAAGGATCACAAGATTTGCAGGAAGCACTTTCCCACAAACTTCGATCGGAGAAGAATTATAAACTTTTGATGCGACTGTTGTGCCATTAGGTGTTGTCACAGATAACTCAACATCTAATTGTTGAGGTAATATGGTGATACCCTTAGAAAATTCTTTAGAAATAATAGAGTGGGTGGATCCAGAATCAAATAAAACATTTGCTACTTTAGAGTGGATGGTAAGTGTACCTTTCACCACTTCGTTATCGTACTCCACATCGCTGATAGAAATTGCATGTGACTTTCCTTTGACTTTAGCCTTAAGATTTTGTTGACGTCGACCATCATCATCAACCCTTGGATTTGGGCATTGATTGGCATAATGCCCCATCTCCTTGCACTTGAATCATTGTAGTGTAGTAGGTTCATTCTGTGTATCCCTTCCTTTGTTTGAGTCATTAGACATCTTCTTCCCATTATCACGGCATTCAAATGCCCGATGACCTTCCATTCCACATTTAAAACATTTACTTGTCCCTTTAAGACAACTCCCTCCATGTTTCTTTCCACACTTTGAGCATAAGGGAAAGTTCATCTTCTTTTCCATGTGCTCTTTAGATTTTCCTTTGAATTCCATCTTCCTCTTCTTATCAAACCCATGTGACTGATAGGTTACTCCAATCTCCATCTCGACTTTGAGAGCACATCGAACGATTTCCTCGTAGCTATTGAATTCCCTTATGGCTAACGCCATTCGAAGACTTGGTTTTAAGCCACTAAAGAATCGATCGATCTTACTCTCAGGTTGGATAATAATACCAGAAGCGTACCATGCAAGTCTTGTAAAATTTTCTTCATAGGTGCTGACAGATTCATCATCCCTTTGCTTCAGTTCAAGAAACTCTTTCTCCATCTTTGTTTGGAGAATACGAGGGAAGTACTTATTGAAAAATAAGTTCTTGAACTCGTCCCATTCCATAGACTCAATTTCATCCCTTTGCCTCGTATTCTTAATAAGATTCCACCATTGATCAGCATCTCCTTCCAAACGATACACTGCTAGGATAACTTTATCATGCCCAGAACATTGAAGAACTGAAAATATCTTTTCAGTAGTACTAATCCATTGTTCAGCAACTAATGGATCAGTAGACCCGCTGAACGAAGGTGGACGCTGCCTCATGAAGGATTCAACAGAATGTTGCTCCTTCCTTTGCCCGTTTGGAAGTCCTGCATGATTCATAGCTTGAGAAAGTTGTGTGAGAATGGCTACAAGATTTTTTATTCCAGCTCCCATATCGTTTGGTTGCTCAGGGGGATAATCATTGCATTGCCCATCGCATTCCGCATTAACACGGTTCCTTCGGGTTCCAGCCATTGACTAAAACCAAGAAGAATAGTGTGAGCAACACTAATTATAATAGGAAAACCACATAATTCAAGAATAAAATTTTTATGCTTAAGGTCTTATCCTAGGTTATTCAAGGCCATTTCTAAAACACTAATATTGTGTTCTATGCTTATACTTATCCTTAGGGTTCTTACTAAGGCTTTCACATCCTAGTTTCCAAAGGTTGACTATACCATTCCTTTGATACCAACTATAACGGCCCATACTTTACATACATTGTTAATACTTCAAAATTAAAGCACACTTATTACAACATATGACAAAACCACAAAGGACCGTATAGGTATAGTGTCTTTAGAAACTGGGAAACATAAACAACTGGTTCATAAATCTTCTACAGAGTCTCCCATTTATTTCATCATATCTAGGGTCCCTTTTGGCATATTTTACTTAATATCCATCTTCCTGACCTGGGGAAAAGAAAACATAAAAGGGTGAGCTCAAATGATCAGCAAGGGAAAATAAAGGAAATAAAAATCATATCATATCTTTTTGAAAATCAAAACCTGCAAAAGAGATCATAATATCTTATCATGGAATAAATCATAGAAGTGAAAATGAGATCCCCATAATAATAACATAAAACTTGAAACTTTGTGGCATGCACACATAATCATGAGAAATCATTTCTTGTTAGTCATGACTCATTGCCAAGACTATCTTAGTGGACAAAGTCCCTTTCTGAACCGACTCACCCTCGTTCCAGTCCTGTTTCACTGAACCGGTATAACCTACCGTTCCAGCCATGTCTATCTCATGAGATATAAAATCTTTACCCAATGCATTGGAGGGAGATATAGGTCCCACCCATCATATAATGAATCCTTTCTTATGTGTGCCACATAATCATAAACCATACATCATAGCGTAACCCATGTAATAAAAATGGGATTCTTAAACAACATGACATCATAAAACAATTCATATAAGATAAAGGAATTCATAAAAATATTTCCATCACAACATGATCATATCAATATAATAATAGGGATAAAAACAGAACCCTTTATTATCTTAGATGGAAAATAATTTTGATAAAACACTTGAACTCCATTCTTGAGGAAAATATCCTTTCTTCTTCAAAAACATTTTTCCTTTCATAACATGTCATACAACTTTAAAATAAAATAAGTTGATTAAAAATAATCTTGATCACTTGTAAAGTAAGCTTCTTGGAAATAATGTTTTAAAAATCCATACATGCCGTATAAGTTAAAAAAAACATTCTTCGTACCTTTGTCGGAAAAGTCAAAAAGTACCTCGTACGAAAAAAATGACAAAAGATTCCTTTCATATTCCTTACTAAAAACTCACCGAAGGGTAAAATTGGATTTAAACTATTTTAAGTGGATGGAAACAATATTACATATTGAGGGAACATGGATGTGGATGATAAAATACACCCCTGTAAATACTTACGAATAAACAATCTCGGATAAAAATGAGATTGTGATATTTCCCTTACCTTAGGTCCAATTTTCTTTGTACGTGTCCGAAACTCCTGTATAATGGTTTAAATAATGTTATTGACTTATTCCAGAATCATACATATTGATATGATATCATATATGGTCATATTCTTAGCTTCTTATTAGTAATATTTCATTGTTACTTGCTACTCGGGTCTTTATTGTCTTTTGTTCTTATGCGTGTTTTTCCTAATACATTCTTATTCTTCTTTTAAGGTTATAGATACCTTATATCCAGAATGGTATTAGTGTAACATATATCATATTTATTCATTCAATTCATTTATATAATTACTGTGTAATGATGATCATGTAGAACGAGTCGCATCACATCGTGGAGACGGTATTCCGTACGTACGCACGAGTGATGATATCATTCCTATGATCGTGGAATTGTATTCGAGTATATATATATTATTTCAGAATCAATATTAGTTAATAATAATCATAAATAGTTACTCATTACACCATTATACCCATCCTTTTAAGGTGGTGGTGGAAAATAGATTACACCACGGCGTGGAGACGGTATTCCGTACGTACGCACGCGCGGTGATTTCATTTTTCCATAGGATGGATAGAAGGTGAATTAGGGTTGTTTCATATTTATAATAACATATCAGTATGTAAGTAATACGGATGTTATTACTTTATCATGAAAAAACTAAAGAAGAAGAAGTTGAAAAAGAAAGAAATTGAAAAGATCGGTAATGGATATTACCTCTTCTTTGGAACGCCTCTTTGAATCCTCCACTTAGGGAACTAAGATTGGTCTTTGAAGAAGACCAGGACCTCTAGGATTATTCTCGGGAAGTGGAGAGGAAAAAATGGAAGAGGTTGGCCGAGCTTGAGTGCTCAATGTTGTGTGAGGAGGAGGGGGAGGAGGTGCCCTTTTATAAGGGAGGAGAGGGGCACCTTAGTAATATCTCAAAATATTATTTTATATTAAAGTCAAAATCGGTTTATAATGGTTCCAAAGGGTCTTATTTCGAAGATAAAGTGGGGATGGGTCGAAATCATATCAACCAATAGGATTTAGACAAGTTTAGGGTATTATTTTAACCTTATCAATTAGATTTAACTCTAAGTTAATTAATTTAACTTTTACCGTGTCTTTTTGTTTTCTTTCACTATATGGTTAATACACTTACTATAACATGCCAAACGAACCCCAAATTGTTTATTATTAATATATATATCCTTATCTAAGTTATTTGGCCGAACCTTAGATTTTTAGGAATAAAATAACAATTAATAACATAATATTTGATTTAAAAACTATTTTGTGTCAATTTTGACACTATTTGATATATGATTTTTGTGAAAGTCATAATAGAATTATATGTTCGAACCAAGTTGATTACAGAAACACTAATATATCATAGTAACCTAGAAAATTAGTTTAATTCATAAAAAGTCTCAAATTACATTTATTTTGGTGTTATAACATCAATTATGTCAATATTTCATTAATAAGATAATTACTGCATCATCATTGTGTCATAAATAAATTAAATTATTTAATGTCTAAAAATTACAAATAAAATACCATTATGTAGGAAATATTTTTAGCTTTCTAATGAATATTTATAGTCGAATTTATCTTATGTATAATCCCATAGTAAAAATGATTTACTTATTAAACTTTGATTTTATCTATTTTAACCCTTCTTTAAATAAATTAATAATAAATGTCCTAATCTAATCCAAGTGGGCCTAAATGGTCATATTTTATTCCTAAGATTGTTTTTGGTCGAATTACACTTGTCCAATAGAATTAGGACATGTGTTAGGGTAATAGTAATATCATATTTACCCTTAGTTACCCTATTTACTATTAACCGCGGTAAAAAAAGGTAAAAAGTTACTATTCACCAAAAAATTATTTTCATCTCATTGAACCATATTTTAGTCCTTGATATTAACCGTGGCTCTCGGATTTTCGAAATTCCATTCACAGAAGCGGTAAAATTACGTTTTATGCAAAATTCAGTTTTTAACCTACCACTTAGTGGTTTCACTATTCATCAAAAATTGAAAGTTTTCAGAAAAATACCAAAATTTCACCCTAGGCTAATTTCGGTATTCCGAATCCAAAAATGAAGTCCATTTTGAAAAATAAAATTTATAAAATTTCAAAAAGTGGTTATTACTATTCATAACGGCTAGTTTTAATAATATTTTAATAGCATATCGTTGTTTAGTGAAACTCGGTATTGCATACGACGCAAGCTATCGAGGAAGGTCGTGATTGCGTGTAAAGTAAGCCAAGCAAGTGTGTAGTGAAAGATTCCTTTGATGATATATAAAAACAAAATATTATTCATAAAAAATCTCGGGTGTTACAGTCATCTTATATGGACAATGATTTTTAGTCATTTATTTATTACATTTCCTGAGTAATATATCCTTTCCTCTTTGATACTTTTTGAAACATAAAGCATTTTAAAAACATTTTTCATTGAAAATGACCATTAAAACTTTAAAAGGATTCATTTAAAAATAATTTAAAACACTTTTTAATGAATGAAAAATTTTCAAAACATTTAATTGAAAATGAGAATTAAATATCATTTAAAATCATTTATGAAAACGTTTTTAGAAATTTTTTTGTTGAAAATAACTGATTTATGTCTAAAGAGAGAAATGAAGTTTAATTTTATAAAAAAATTTTAATTAGATTAAGTACCAAAGAGATGAATAATTGTACCATGACTTGGATATATAATAAATAATAATGGGAGAAGAAAATTCATGTGAGTTATGGTGAGTCATATCATGAGATTTTAAAATTGGAGTCTTATTCATAAACAATCATAATAAATGATGATATTGTAACATAAAATTTATACCACTTTGGTAACATTTAATAATATTAAAATTTATGTAATAACGTAAAATAAAAAATAAAATATCATTAGGATGAATAAATTCATGATATCATGTTTCTATGTTGCTTTATATACACCTCATAAAATAATATAGGTGCCTAACAAAACATATGTCTCAAAGAAGATAAATCAAGAAAGTAATCCCTTTCCACATTAGTAAATTTTGAACTATAAAGTCATGATAGAGATATAATTAAATGGATATGTAAATCCCAATAATTTTAAGGAGAAGGATCAAAAAATACATTAATGGGATGTATATAAACCACATAGAAGAAAATTGTTATTAATATAGCATCTTTATCACCGACATTATTATATGGAGAATTTTTTTCAAAGGACATACCATCAGTTCCTATGAATATAAATAAATAAAAAATACTTTTAATTATTATATAATGAGATAATAAATATAAAAAAATGGATTAGAGGGAGATATAGTACCCCACTTGTCATCATCTATATATATAAGTGCTGCTTCAAATCAACCATTCAATATATCAGGAAGAAATTATGGAAATAAAATGGGTTCCAAAAAACAAAAAATTGAAATTAATTCACCTTTTATATCATAATGAAACCACAGAAATTAAAATGTCTTTCATAATATTTCCAAATGGTATAAAAGAACACCTTAAATAAAACTGGTTGACATAAAAAAAAGATCAACCAAAAATAATATTATAGTAAAATAAAATAAGAGTGTGAAACATGAATCATAAATCCATTGGAGATAAATATTTTTTTAAAATAGAGTGTATAATTAAATCCATATCCTGGGACATGTAGTCCTGAACAAATATTTTTGTAATCATCGATGTAAAATTCATAGTTACAAGTATCTTTTCAAAAATTATGATTTTTTTAAATGGAAAAATGAAAACCATTCGTAAAATTATTTTTGAATAATTTTTCCCTTATAGATATTATATAGAAAATAATTTAAAATCACTACAATGAAATTGAATTTTAAGAAGAGAAATTTAGAAACAAACAACATATCTGTTGGTATAAATGAGTAATTCCAATAGATATTATGTTTTATTGGTATAAAACTCAAGTACCAACATTTATTTTACGAAAAAATATTATTGTGGTAATGAAATGTTTAATACCGACATATACTTCACAAAAAATTAAAATTTTTGTATTATCATATTAATACCGACATTTTTTTCTAATAAATAGATCCATTGTTATTAATTATTATTTCCAATAGTTTATTTTAAACATATAAATCTGTTACTAGTATTTATTTAGTACAAAAAAATCATTTAACACTTATTTTTTATTAGTAACAATTTATTAAAAGATTTATATTACTATTATAAAAAACATATCGATATGGGAATGTTTCATTAAAAAAAAAGAAAAAATTAAACATATTATCTCACCTCTTCCAGTAGCCACTCCCCACCCATCCAATGGCCCCCTGATCTTCGTTTCTCACTGCCCATGCTATAGCAATTCTCACCTGCACTCACACTTCCATTTCATTACACTACACACTGACACAGTCGATTATCTACAACTTCTCAAGACCCCATCCACTGATGTTCGATAGTGTTTTTTATTTTTCATATATAAAGATGAGGTATAGGGAGGGGCTTCAAGATAAACCCATTCATCATTAAACATGTCCATCTTTGGCCCTCTTATCAGTTATTTACATACTCTTTTGATGTTTTCATCACCTAAAATCATGGGTATATATATTCTTAATTGAATTGAATTTTAGTTTGGGTTTTTATGAAATTCAGATTAAATGAGATATCTATTTCTTGTAACCAAGGTGCTATTTCAGATTGTTTGATGGATATTTTTGTCCTTGGTCCATGCTTCAATTTTTCAAGTATGTTTCCATGTTTTCAAGTAAATCAGTTATATTAAAATAGTGGGAGTGTTCTATTGAATTCTAAACTATTTGAAATATTGAGATACTAATGAATCATAAATGGCTATCATGTAATTTGGAGTTAGTTCTCATGTGACTTCCCCTTAGGTTATTTATTTTTTAAATGGTTACATTGGTCATGAAACCTTATTTGATGCCCCATATGTTTCTTGCACATTTTTTGGTTTTTTTATAATTATGTGACCGATGATGTATGAAGTGGTTGTTCTATGAAAGGGTGTTGAAGGTGATGTGTGAGACATTACCTATGTTTTATATTGGTTAATATTTGGATTTCATCCTCACCTCCATGGTTGGTTGGTCATGGAAACCTAATTTTCTTGTTTGGAGGTCTTACTTCATGATAACAAAATTGATACACATTGTGCTCGGGTGTCCCTAATTGTTCTTTTTTCTAGGGCCAATGGGGAGGTGTCATTATGATGATGGTTATGTAAAATAATTTGGTGGTTTGTATTATTTTGGTTCTATGTATATCAGTTGTTGATCAATGTTTTTATATTAACATTAATACTGGAACAAAATAGTACCGTGAGTGTATCCCCTCATATTTTCAGGATTAGTGGTTGTTCGTAGACATTTTAATTCCTTTCTTATCATATCCCCTTATTCTTGTATAGTTAGTAGGATGAGTTGAATTGTTTTATAGTCTTATTAAATATATGAATTATGCTTAAATTTGGATTTTGTTTCATTTATTTATTGTTTGATGAGTTTTCAAAATTTCATGTAAGGATGGTTTTTATTGGTTGATTTAATTAAAATTGGAATGCCCTTGTTATGGTGGGATATCAGGAAATATATTCAAATGGATTAAAATGGGATTCTTTGGGTCTTCCTAGTTACCATTTCTATTTTTTAAATTGGAAACATTTATAAATGATTTAAAATGAAGGATTATATTATTTATGTAATTAGTTATTCATATCTCAAATGGGACTGTTTACATGGGGCTAGACCATAGATATATGACCAAAAACCATGGTTGTAGTGTAATACCACGGTTTAAAAAGACCATGGAACATATTTTCATTGGAATGGTGTATATGTTGATATTATGGTCTTATATGGTTGTAGGTATAAGGCCCCGACCTTAAACCTTACTTAATATTGAATTAAATGAATAATTCACATCGAGGATCTTTTCAGGTTTAGAGTTTTAGAGAATTAGGACATAACTATTACATCTCAAAAGATTACAAAGTAGAATCTTTTACTAAGTTTCCATAAAATAAAAACTCTTAAAAAGAAACATGTCCAGTTCTATGTTTTAGGTTTCATGACTTTCCCTTCATCCCATCCTTGACCCTATTCCACGTTATGTCCTGTGAAAAACATTTCAAAAACTTGGGATGAGCATGAAAAGCTCAGTAAAGGATACACAAAGAATGAAAACTGTTAGTTTTTCAAAACAACAAGTAAACCATGTATACTTTATCAAAGTAATACTTTTCACATTTTCAAAGTAGTAAAAACTCTTCACTGAATAAAAGTTCATTACTTACCCTTCTGTAACCAAAATATTACCATAAAACCCATATAAAGATCACATAACATATAAAGGTAACTTGGGACATAAACATACTTAAGTGGAATAACCATAAGGTCGACTTCCACACATATCACTTAAGGGAATAGCCATTCCGCCAACTTCCATACATACTTAATTGAATAGCCATACGGCCAACTTCCATACCCAATGCATTGAAGGGTTATAACGTAACCACCCATCCTGGTATTCACAGCACCACCCGTCATATGGTTTTTCATGTAACCACCCGTAAAATATCCAAGTACCAAAATAAAATTATAACACATAAAACCGATATAAATGAATGATAACATTTCCACATTTCAATCACAATATATCATTTAGATATATTGACAATATAGAATCCTTTATCAAAACCATTTTCAATACCAAAATACATAAAAGAGTATATGGTATTTATTTTATTTTAAAAATATTACGGCTTGTTGAGGAAGCCAAAGATCAAATAATACTCGGGGTGGCGGAAAAGGTTGTTGTCACCACATACGTCAAAAGAAACATTCCTTTTTGTCGTTTAGTAAAACGCTTCGTATAAAAAGATTCCTTTTGTATAAAATTTAAAGTCAAAGGGGTTTATACACCGTATAAAAGAAAGTTGTGTATAAAACGAAATATTCCTCAATGAAAGGAGATTGAGACAATGTCCCTTACAAAGATGGTATCCTTGGTTTAAGGATAAATCAATTACATAATTATGTTTGACAAATGAATACACCAAATATAAGTGGATATTAAGTGTAAAACAATCAGAGGTTATTCACACATATTCATAGAACGACATATTCAAGGACTATAAGTTTATCCAAAAGAATCAAATTTGGGTTAAGAAGTTCCCTTGCAAAAATTTGACAGCCTAACGGCGTCACTACAAAATTCAGAAAATGAGTTGATGAGAGATAAAAAGGGTATCTCATCACATGGAAATAAAATTTAAATCAATAAGGATATAGAAGAACATATCCCAACATAATAGTATGTGAATTAAAAGACATAACAAAAGAAGTCTTTTAAAAAGAGGAGGGTGAATGGTTCCCTTACCGACATGGGTATCTTTCGAAACATACACCCCGTGAAATAAGGACAATAAAAAATTGATGTAAATACTCATAAATGAAATTATATTACACAATGAGTAAAATAATGGGCATTAAATACACCACTCAAAGGAAATTGTGGCAAATGTAGCATAAATCTCATGGGAATAAAAGTGAGATGAAAAATCCCTTACGAAAACTCGGCAGCCTAACGACGCCACATAAAACTTACAAAAATGGATTGATGAGATCAAATAGGGAATATCATAATATTAACATAAAGTTTATAGAAAGGGGAATATAAAATAACATCCCCCAACATAACAAAGAGGAGCTTAAAATAAGTGACATAAAGGAGAGTACTTAAAAATAAAGAGAGAGGTTAGATCTCTTACGAAAATTCGGCAGCCTAACGACGCCACTCAAAACATCCAAAATGGATTGATGAGAGAGAATAGGGTCTCTCATCATATGAAAATAAAAATTACAGTAAGAGTAATATAAAATAACATCCCAATAACAAGAAATATGATCTTTAAAAGGAATGACATAAAAGAGCGTACTTAAAAAGAAAGAGAGGAGTAGGATCCCTTACCTCAGGTCCGACTTGAATCGATCGTTCTTTAACGTCCTGAATAAAAAACATGAGTTAATTTCTACTTGCTTAAGAACCTTTTTCAGGTTCATTATTCCTTTTATATCATTTATTGACATGTTAAAAACATTATGTAATCATTTAAGTTAATAATGTTTGTTTTTTCGATATTTGGTACTTAAGTCAAAAGTGAACTTCTTATATTTACAAGTTGTTCATGTAGTCAAATATCCATTATCTCAATAATTATATTCATGATTTGGATATCATATATATCATATATATCCAGAATATACATGTATTTGTAATATTACATAATCATTTAAGGGTAATAAATGAAATGCACCGTTCATGGAGACGGTAAGCCGTACGTACGCATGAATGCTACTTTAATTTCTATGTCATATTAATGGAATTAAAACTAAATGAGAGATATGTATATTTTTAATTCCAGAATTATATTAATACTTTATATGTATCATACATCATATATATCCATTATATGTACTTATAATAGTACAATACATTTGAGGATAAGAAATGAAATGCACCGTTCATGGAGACGGTAGGCCGTACATACGCATGAACGCTACTTTCATTTCTATCTCATAATTTAATGGAAAGAAAACAATAATGATATAAAGGTATATTATAATTCCATTATAACATCATGTATAATAACTTTAAATCCATCCTTTATACGTCCCACATATGGCATTAACGAATCAAATCACTTTGAGGGGGCGGTAGTCCGCACTTCCTAAAATGAAGATACCGCGTATACACATAATGGAAGCCATAAAGGTATGCAAAAAATTAAAAATACATAATCTTAAGTAAAACATAAATATATTATATATCATATATAAACATAGTGATATCTTAATGGACACCTTTGAATGTGTTATATTAGTGTTGAATAATCAGCGTTTCGTGAGGCAGAAATTTGCCATCCACAGAAACATTATGTTCTTTAACAATTAGATGAAGGTGTGTGTAAGTTTAGCTCGAATACTTATAAGAAAAATATCATAGTATATTGAAGATACTTGATTTGTTACAAAAGAAATGAATAAAAATAGTTTAGAGGGTTGGAGAAGAAAAATAAAACAAACGAGCACAAGTGAAGACGTTACCTTAAAATAGGGTAACTCTCTTTGGTTTGAACCAAAAGGGTTTCTTGAAGAGAATACTGCCTAAGTTAAGTCTTCTAGGATGAGGAGAGGGATTTGGAGAGATAAAATGATCAGATATTGGCCGATCCAAAGGTTTGATAGATGTGGGTAAGGTGGTAGAGGTGGGGGCCTTTTATAAGAGGAGAGGAGGGGCACTCTTGGTAAAGTATAAAATGTTACCATATTTTCAAATGGTTTTCGGATTTTAATGGTCCCACATTGATGTTTTTCGAGTATAAGGTGATAAGGGTTCGCAATCCACACATAAAATAGGTTTTGGACATGTTTAGGTCCTAGATATTGCATTATCATTCCATTTTATTTAAATCGTTAAATAATGAGGTCATCGCTGCATCATCATGATGTCATAAAGAATTTAATTTATTTAATATCTAAAAATTATAAAAAAATACTATGTGGTATGAAATATTTTTAGATTTTCAATGAATATTTATAGTCAAAATTATGACTTGTATAACCACATGTAAAAATTGTTTTAGTAAAACAAATCATGTTTGTGACATTTGTTTTAACTTTAAATAAAAGGCATAATTGTCATTATCAAACCCAAGTGGCTCCATGGGGTACCCAAAATCGACCCATGGGTTGTCTTGGTCGGCCATAAATCATCCAATAGGGTTAGGACATGTGTCAAGATATTTTCATTTCATTATAATATCATTTTTACCTTAAATCACACTAATTACCTTTAATCGCGATTAGTAAAACTTAAAAGTTACTTTTCATCAAAAATTATTTTCATCCCATTGAACCACATTTTACTTAAGAATTAAAATCATTTAAATTTTATTTTTGAAATTCAAATCACAAAAGTGGTAAAGTCCCATTTAAACAAAAAATCAAATTTTGTAACCACCACTTTGTGGTTTCACTATTCATTAAAAATTTATGTTTTTCAGAAAAATACCAAAAATTCACCCTAAGCTATATTTGATATTCCGAATTCAAAAATGATGTCTATTTTACCAAATTCATAACATAGAAGTTGCATTAATTAATTTTATAATTAAATCCCGCTGTTAAAACAAAGAGCGTGTATTTGTGAAACAATATCTTTCAAAATATTGACACTCGTTTATGTCCAATCTTAAAGTGATATTAATTACAATGACCACCATTGGATTAAATGGTAAAAATATATTCTATTTACACATTAAAAACAATTAAAAATATAATCTAATCATATAAAAAAATTAGATTAAAAAGTGGTTTTTAATTAAAATACATCATTTTTCACTATTCATTAAAAATTGAACTTTTTCGGAAAAATACAAAAAATTTACACAAAGTAAATTTTTATGTCCCGATTCTAAAGAAGAATTTTATTTTGTCAAATATAACACATAAAATTGTCAAAAAGTGGATTTAAAAGAGGTTCGCCATCAAAAGGCGGTTAATCGACCTTTTAAAGAATATTAGAATGTCTACGCTTAAAATTGGATTCATTCGCATTTTTCATCCTCTAACATTTATTGTAAAGAGTAAAAATATTTGACAAACATATATAATCATTTTGTAGGTAGTTCTGTTCATTCCCGCCATTACAACGGCTAGGCGTTAACTATTATTTAAAATAATATTATTTTATTATTAGAGTTCAACGTAAGATTCCCAAGAAACACGTTGTTGCGTATTGGGTACGCCATCAAGCATAGCATCCCATTTAAATTAATATTAATATTTTATTCACAAATATGGATAAATATAAAAATTTCATATTCTTTATTTACCTGGGGTGTTACATCCTTCCCCCCTTTTGGGAATTGCGTCCTTGAAATTTTAAAATTGGGGTTGGAAATATCCTTGAAAGTCCCACATGGGAATAAGAGTCGGTAAAACAATCACTTTAAAATAAAGAAAGATAAGTACAGAGGTCACCCGAGTTAACCCATACTAGGATTCCATGTAGGAAAACATGGACAAGGAGGAAAAAACAAAGGGTCATGTTCTGATGGAGAGTGATAGTAATCATGTCTAGGAGAAAGTTAACCATAAGAAAATCACAATCTTGTGATGGGTTAAACGATATTCGATTCCCCAGCAGGAAAATTTAACAGAGAACATTTTTGTTTTTAGTTACTTTTCATGGAGGAATTTATTTTTGAGATTAACTAAATCATAATGAAACATACTTAGTTGTTATGTAGACTTTCAACTTTTACTATATTCCTTAATCAAACTCATATTTTCTCCAAACGATGTGTATTTAGGACGACTTGTTTGCATTAAGAGTACTATAATCAATTTCTAGAGAATCACCTAATCCACAAAAGAGAACTATTAGCTTCCCATGTCTTTAGACTCTAACCAAAACCAAAACCAAAAATTTTAGTACAAGATCAGATAATCCAGAAAAGGATAACCCTTTATAAAAATAAAATCTATTCTTAATCTCCAAAATTTGTCCAACAAAACCCAAAGTTCAACGAGGACCATTCGATAAACAATTTTTCCATAAAATTACTCAAAGTAAACCAAACTAAGATTGAATCCAAATATTTGAAGGATTTAGTCACATAGTCTTCCAAGTTAAATCGTAACATTTATCTCCAAACAACATCAGTTGCTCCTAAAGTCTCATATTGAAAAGTAATTAACCTAATCACATATCCTCCATGATAGGTTAATCATTTCCATATATAACCCAAAAATAAACATACTCTTGATTCCTAAAATCATCTAACTAAAATGAATTAGTCAAACTCACCAGGGACTTCACGTAGTCCAGTGGTAGGCGATAAATACCAGTCACACTTTGGTTGTGGGTTCGATTCCCACAGCTTTGTCCGACGCGACGGGTTGTCACACGGTCTGCGCGTTGTCCTTTTTCCAAAACTATATAATTCTTAAAACATTCCCCAAGAAGAGATAAAATCTTCAAAAATAATAATAATATATTTTAACCTCATGTTTATCTCATGCCTTTAATTTTCCATCATAACATATAATAACCCATAATTACCTCAAAAGTAAGGATCATATAAACTCTAATGGTTTCCTTTATAATTATTACCTGAACTTCCACATCGATTGGTCATCTCGTACATGATGCATTACAGAACATACCAAGGTTCAAGTGGTTGATCATGACTCCTTGATAGTTGGTTTAGAACAACCACAGGTTTCCTCATTGAATCCCCCATTTTATCAAGTATCTTAATCATATAACCACCACAGTTTCCTTCAAACCTGTTGTCTCTTTGGTGCCTGCTAGATCCATCCATTCACTAAAAACAAAAAAAATGTCTGTGTCAGTATATCAACAAAACCATCATGTACTAATGAGGAAGTTAAACACTAAGATATACTTACTCATTCACTTTATCTAAAACATGGACTCCTTCTGAAATCCTAATCATTATGGTACTGTAACTTATTCTTAGAGAATACCCTAACCTTTAAAGTTATCTAAACCGACCTTTGATGCCAACTATAAGGCCCCGACCTTAAACCTTACTTAATATTGAATTAAATGAATAATTCACATTGAGGATCTTTTCAGGTTTAGAGTTTTAGAGAATTAGGACATAACTATTACATCTAAAAAGATTACAAAGTAGAAACTTTTACTAAGTTTCCATAAAATAAAAACTCTTAAAAAGAAACATGTCCAGTTCCATGTTTTAGGTTGCATGACTTTCCCATGATCCCATCCTTGACCCTATTCTACGTTAATTCCTGTGAAAAACATTTCAAAAACTTGGGATGAGCACAAAAAGCTCAGTAAGGGATACACAAAGAATGAAAACTGTTAGTTTTTCAAAACAACAAGTAAACCATGTATACTTTATCAAAGTAATACTTTTCAACTTTTCAAAGTAGTAAAAACTATTCACTTAATAAAAGTTCATTACTTACCCTTCTATAACCAAAAGATTACCATAAAACCCATATAAAGATCACATAACATATAAAAGTAACTTGGGACATAAACATACTTAAGTGGAATAACCATAAGGTTGACTTCCACACATATCACTTAATGGAATATCCATTCGGCCAACTTCCATACATACTTAATTGAATAGCCATACGGCTGACTTCCATACCCAATGCATTGGAGGTTATAATGTAACCACCCGTCTTGGTATTCATGGCACCACCCGTCATATGGTTTTTCACGTAACCACCCGTAAAATGTCCAAGTACCATTATAAAATCATAACACATAAATCCTATATAAAGGAATGATAACATTTCCACATTTCAATCACAATATATCATTTAAATATATTGAAAAAATAGAATCCTTTATCAAAACCATTTTCAATACCAAAATACATAAAAGTGTATATGTTATTTATTTTATTTTAAAAACATTACGGCTTGTTGAGGAATCCAAAGATCAAATAATACTCGCGGCGGCGGAAAACTTCGTTGTCACCGCGTACGTTAAAAGAAACATTCCTTTTTGTCATTTAGTAAAACGCTTCGTAGAAAAAGATTCCTTTTTTATAAAAGAAAAAGTCAAAAGGGTTTATACACCGTATAAAAGAAAGTTGTGTATAAAATGAAATATTCCTCAATGAAAGGAGATTTAGAGGAAGTCCCTTACAAAGACGGCATCCTTGGTTTAAGGATAAATCAATTACATAATTATGTGTGACAAACAAATACACCAAATATAAGTGGATATTAAGTGTAAAACAATCAGAGGTTATTCACACATATTAATAGAACGACATATTCAAGGAGTATAAGTTTATCCCAAAGAATCAAATTTGGGTTAAGAAGTTCCCTTGCAAAAATTTGACAGCCTAATGGCGTCACTACAAAATTAAGAAAATGAGTTGATGAGAGATAAAAAGGGTATATCATCACATGTAAATAAAATTTAAATCAATAAAAATATAGAAGAACATATCCCAACATAATATTATGTGAATTAAAAGACATAACAAATGAAGTCTTTTAAAAAGAGGAGGGTGAAAGGTACCCTTACCGACATGGGTATCTGTCAAAACATACACCATGTGAAAGAAGGAAAATACAACATTGATGTAAATACTTATAAATGAAAGTATATTACACAATGAGTAAAATAATGGGCAGTACATACACCACAGAAAGGAAATTGTGGAAAATGTAGCATAAATCTCACGGGAATAAAAGTGAGATGAAAAATCCCTTACAAAAACTCGGCAGCCTAACGACGCCACATAAAACTTACAAAAATGGATTGATGAGATCAAATAGGGTATATCATCATATTAAAATAATGTTTATAGAAATAATAATATAAAATAACACACCCCAACATAACAAAGAGGAGCTTAAATGAAGTGACATAAAGGAGAGTACTTAAAAAGAAAGAGAGAGGTTAGATCTCTTACGAAAATTCGGCAGCCTAACGGTGCCACTCAAAACTTTCAAAATGGATTGATGAGAGAGAATAGGGTCTCTCATCCTATGAAAATAAAAATTATGGTAAGATTAATATAAAATAACATCCCAATAACAATAAAGATGATCTTTAAAAGGAATGACATAAAAGAGCGTACTTAAAAAGAAAGAGAGGAGTAGGATCCCTTACCTTGGGTCCGACTTGACTCGATCGTTCTTTAACGTCCTGAATAATAAACATGAGTTAATTTATACTTGCTTAAGAACCTTTTTCAAGTTAATTATTCCTTTTATATCAATTATTGACATGTTAAAAACATTATGTAATCATTTAAGTTAATAATGTTTGTTTTGTCGATATTTGGTACTTAAGTCAAAAGTGAAGTTCTTATATTTACAAGTTGTTCATGTAGTAAAATTTCCATTATCTCAACAATGATATTCATTATTTGAATATAATATATATCATATATATCCAGCATATACATGTATTTATAATATTACATAATCATTTAAGGGTAGGAAATGGAATGCACCGTTCATGGAGACGGTAAGCCGTACTTATGCAAGAATGCCACTTTCATTTCTATGTCATATTAATGGAATTAAAACTAAATGAGAGATATGTATATTTTTTATTCAAGAATTATATTCATCCTTTATATGTATCATACATCATATATATCCATTATATGTACTTATAATAGTACATTACATTTGAGGATAAGAAATGAAATGCACCATTCATGGAGACGGTAAGCCGTACGTACGCATGAACGCTACTTTCATTTCTATCTGATACTTTAATGGAAAGAAAAAAACAATGATATAAAGGTAAATTATAATTCCAGTATAACATCATATATAATAACTTTAAATCCATCCTTTATACGTCCCACATATGGCATTAACGAATCAAATCACTTTGAGGGGGCGGTAGTCCGCACTTCCTAAAATGAAGATATCGCGTATACCCATAATGGAAGCCATAAAGGTATGCTACAAATGTAAAATACATAAGCTTAAGTAAAAAAAAATATTATATATCATATATAAACATAGTGACATCTTAATGGCCAGCTTTGAAGGTGTTATATGAGTGTTGAACAATCATCGTTTCGTGAGGCAGAAATTCGCCATCCACAGAAACAGTACGTTCTTTAACCATTACATGAAGGTGTGTGTAAGTGTAGATAGAATAATTATTATAAACAAATCCTAGTATATTGAAGATAATGTAGTTTTTACAAATGAAATTAATAAAAAGAGTTTAGGGGGTTGGAGAAGAAAAATAAAACAAAAGAGCACAAGTTAAGACGTTACCTTAAAATAGGGTAACTCCCTTTGTTTGAACCAAAAGGGTTTCTTGAAGAGCTTCCTGCCTAAGTTAAGGCTTCTAGGATGAGGAGAGGGATGTGGAGAGACAAAAGGATCAGATATTGTCAGAATCAAAGGTTTTATTGTTGTCGGTAAGCTGGTAGAGGTGGGGGGCTTTTATAAGAGGAGAGGAGGGTCACTCAAGGTAAAGTATAAAATGTTACTTTATTTTCAAATGGTTTTCGGATTTTAATGGTCCCAAATTGATGTGTTTCTAGGATAAGGTGATAAGGGTTCGAAATCCACCCATCCAATAGGTTTTGGACAGGTGTAGGTCCTAGATTTTTCATTATCTTTCTATTTTATTTAAATCGTTAAATAATGAGGTCATCGCTGCATCATCATGATGTCATAAAGAATTTAATTTATTTAATGTATAAAAAAAATACAATGATGTAGGAAATCTTTTTATATTTAAAATGACTATTTATAGTCAAAATTATGACTTGTATAACCACATGTAAAAATTGTTTTAGTAAAACAAATCATGTTTGTGACATTTTTATTTTAACTTTAAATAAAAGGCATAAATGTCATTATCAAACCCAAGTGGCTCCATGGGGTACCAAAAATCGAACCATGGGTTTTCATGGTCGGCCATAACTCATCCAATAGGGTTAGGACAAGTGTCAAGATATTTTAATTTTTTTATAATATCATTTTTACCTTAAATCACACTAATTACCTTTAATCGCGATTAATAAAACATAAAAGTTACTTTTCATCAAAAATTATTTTCATCCCATTGAACCACATATTACTTAACAATTAAAATCATTTAAATTGGATTTTTGAAATTCAAATCACAGAAGTGGTAAAGTCCCATTTAAACGAAAAATCAAATTTTGTAACCACCACTTTGTGGTTTCACTATTCATCAAAAATTGATATTTTTCAGAAAAATACCAAAAATTCACCCTAACCTATATTTGATATTCCAAATTAAAAAATGATTTCTATTTTAACAAATTCATAATATAGATGTTTCATTAATTAATTTTATAATTAAATCGCGATGTTAAAATAAATAGCGTGTTTTTATGAAACAATATCTTTCAAAATATTGACACTCGTTTATGTACAATCTTAAAGTTATATTAATTAAAATGACCAACATTGGATTAAATGGTAGAAATATATTCTATTTATATTTTAAAAACAATTAAAAAGATAATCTAATAATATAAATAAATTAGATTAAAAAGAGGTTTTGAATTATAATTCAACATTTTTCACTATTTAATAAAAATTGAACTTTTTTGGAAAAATACCAAAAATTTACACAAAGTAAATTTTGATGTCCCGATTATAAATAAGAATTTTATTTTGTCATATATAACACATAAAATTGTCAAAAAGTGTATTTAAAAGAGGTTCGCCTTTAAAAGGCAGTTAATCGACCTTTTAAATAATATTAGAATGTCTACGCTTAAAATTGGATTCATTTGCATTTTTAATCCTCTAACATTTATTGTAAAGAGTAAAAATATTTGACAAACATATATAATAATTTTGTAGGTAGTTCTATTCATTCTCGCCATTACAACGGCTAGGCGTTAACTATTATTTAAAATAATATTATTTTATTATTAGAGTGCAACGTAAGATTCCCAAGAAACTCGTTGTTGTGTATTGGGTACGCCATCGAGAATAGCATCCCCTTTAAAGTAATATTAATATTTTATTCACAAATATGGATAAATATAAAAATGTCATATTCTTTATTTACCTGGGGTGTTACAATAGGTCTTCAAGGATCAAAGTCCATGTGGTCTATAGCTATAGGCTACCCTTCATTTTCTAATGACAACTATGTCCATGGTTTACATGATTGTGTTCATAGGTACCTAATTCCATAGTTAGTGAGTGTGTCCCTATCCATTCAAAAAATTAAATAAATCCACTGATATTTGAAATCAGGACCACCTTTGAATTCATTATAATACTTTACGATGGACCTTTTACTCAACACATTTATTAATACACACACACAAACACAAAAACACACATAGTTATTAACATTATTAAGAATTAAAATGATGAAAAAATACCATTGATTCCTTGGATGAGTGACTATGATCGAAGTGGGCCATGCACATTGGTCCCACCTATGGAAATGATCTATGAAAAACATGGCCCTCTAAATTTCAAGAACACTTACATCCATGATCCATGAGAAATGTGGCCATATAACATATCTACTCACATGGTCTTCCATGGATTTTCCTACATAACAATTTACTGTCATTGTCATGTAGAGTCATGGTCTTAAAAAATTTTCATGCTATTCCTACCTATTTCACATGAATGCTTGGAGTTTTTCACACCCACCTTCTTCCATGGATTTAATTGACCATGGATTTAGGTTGGCCTATATCCACACCCCTCATAGACTATTGTTATAGGATGTCACATTCATCCCTATGGAAATTGTTTATCCCAAATTATGGAGACATTTTTCCTTAAGGATATAGTTTTTATGACCCTAGATATAGAGCCATTGTCATAGATCAAATATTTATTAGTTCAGTGCTAATTTATTTAAAATATAAAACATTAATTTTTAACCACATATCTAACAATAATTTAAAGATAATCTATTTAATGGATTTGTATAGACTCTTTGGAAAGATCCCCCATGGTATGTTATCTCACAACCTCCATTCACACTATAGTGTCTTTGTGTGTTAGTATCTATTACAATTTATATAGGGTACAATTTCCCTTCAGATTGGTGACAATTATCTTAGGTTCATATTGGGGAGTTGAGTATAATGAACACATAGGTTTCAACGAGGATTCATGTGAATGGTTTATTTTGAGTTTATATTTTATTTTGGATATCAATGTATTGGTCAAATTGGAATTTCATTATCTTTATATTGTTCTATTTGTTATATCTTGATATGTGTTTTTTCTAGATGAATATTTTAGGTATTAAAAATAGTTTGAATCATTACATTCTAGATTATGACTTCTTTGGTTTGTTATTTTTTAATATGATTATTGATGCATCATGGACGTCTTATGAATTGAGGGTGCTTGCTGGACTTTCAGTAGAATATCTGATTATCATTTTAACTACAATTTTAGGGAGAATCCTTTACCAATGTGATTCCTTGATGTCCAAGAACCATTTCTCAATCCATGGGTATTGGGAATTCACATCGAGACCAGTGACAGGCCAGGTTAGGTAACACGTTGGTTCAGCCTAATATAGATAATTACATCCATCCAATATAGAACTATTGGTTCTAGAGTTTATAGTTATACATATAATACCTTGTGGGAATTGTTTTTTAATGTCATAAATCTTTAACAAACAGTAGTAGTAGATAATGGTTACACAGATTAAGAAAAATGGTGTGAGATAGTCTATCCAGCTAGGGGAAAAAAATATATTTTGAATGGAAATCATGATTCTAGATTAGAATGAAAAAAGAAAGGTCCACATAGTTTCAGGTAATGGTGCATTTACCGAAGGAAGTGTGTGATTTTATGGTCATATAGTTTTGACCTTTGGGTGAGATGCTCTATTTATTTAGGGAATTGTAAACCCGACCTGAATAGAAACCCCATTTCCACTGTACACTAACTATGAAAATAATAACATAGTTTGACATCATGGTGCTGCGAGCACGAGGTTATAGAATATATGTTCATAGAGATTGGACTGTGGGGCACTTATATTTAAGGACATACTGCTTGAAATTGGTATGTGGGATACTTCTATTTAAGGGGATACATCTAGGAAAAATTTTATATGGTTTGATGTTATAAAACTAGTACTTTAGCCCCAAAATAAATATATATTGAATACATATTTGGGAACCTCACAATGATGGGAGGTGTGAAGATCTCCCAATCAATAATGATCAATGTTTCTACACCATTGAGTTGAACATGGGAATGGTAAAGGGCCCTTCCCATTTTTATTCCATCATCTGTGTTTTTCATCCTAGTATCTTTTACGCACTCAATTCCATCCATAAATCACCGTGGAATAGTGAGTGAAGTTGATTTTTCTTGTTAAGCGATCTTGAAACTCAATTACAATTGACTTAGTTATTTTGAAACAATTATATCTTATTTTCATTTTTTTTCAAATAGTATAGTTTGTACTCATAAATTTTATCTCAAATTAACTCATTATAGATGGTTATCCTCAATAATGATAGTTTAAATATTTTGGGAAATGAGTCACTTGGATGGATGTCTGAGTTGTCATATGATATGCCCACATGGATTTAGAGAGTGTTCTATGCCATCTCATTATCATCTAATCCAATATATTCTACAAAATGATAAATATTACATTGTTAAATTTCGTTATCTTTCCATTCACTTGTGAGTGATAAAAGAATTATAGTTGAGCCATGTGTATAAAATAGTGAATAAATGGTTCATATTAGAGACTCAGATGATGGTACTACTGTTTGGGTGTATGGTGTGAGGGATCCCACGTTAATTAATTATGTGGTAATTCATAGACATGATAAAAAAATATAGTCATGATCTCCTTTATGTTAATGGATTGAGACTAGTAAGATATAAATTCGGAATCTCTAAAGATGAACATGAATTACTTAGCTATTGGAAACAAACAAGGAACCACGAAATTAATTCATCATTTGTAAAAATCATTAGTGTACATTTTTTATGATTAATATTTGGAATATAAAGCATGTTTTTGGAATGAAACTAACATTGATGAAACATTATAGTGAATTTAATGCAGAAACAATCTATGTTGTACCAAAATTTGATGAATCTATAGATATGGTGAGAAAGTTTTAATATAGTATGGATATAACCACATGATCCAGAATGAACCTCATATAATTCATATGGAATACTTTTTCTATGTTCAATAATAGAATTCCCTTTACGAAAACATTCAAATCCTGGTGATCTATTATGTGAAAACTGGTTGAATAAATTATACAAAACCAATGCTCATATAATTGATTATTCATGTTCCTTAGATCCAGGGATACTGTGTAAAATGTTCTATAAAATATTCATAGTAATTAATCTTAAAATTTTTCATTCATGGTTTTCCATTTCAGGTCAATACCACAGTCATCTTCCCAACTTATCAGTCAGACATTAAAATCATTTGTGTCTACATATTCAAATCTATAAATATTTCATGATAAAAAAACCGTATTTGAGATCAGTAGTTGTTTTGAGGTATTTTCTATCATTTTTCATTATTATATTCTTGCTGAAAATTTATTATTTAACTAGATATATTTCCATTTTTATCTGATATCAATTTTCTATAACATCTTCTAAACAATATATCAGAACTAGTAATTGCCAGATGAATTTTTTATTATGTCATTTTATACAGTTCTGTTTATTGACTACACAACTGTTTCCCTACTTTTATTTTCTTGATGTATTAGTTTTCTTCCACTTATAGTAGTTTTAATATACTTTTTAATTATAATTGTTTTAAGATAAATAAAACAAACACCATTGGTTTTCTATTTTTTTCTTTTTCAAAATGCCTACTAATCTATAGACCTATGGTGTGAAGATTTTCGAATAGAGACAAAAAAATATTTTTTAATGATGTTTTCAATATTTGTTAGATCAAAATGGATTACTCACATTCTAATAATAATAGATTTATTTTGATTAATTTTTTATCTTTATATAAGTGCTTCCGAAAAAGGATTGAGATAACGTTTTTAAACCTAATTATAAATTATTTATGTTGGAGCTACAGATTATTGTATTTGGTTATCTTCTATTGCATGTTGATATCATGTTGCTATTTCAGTTTTCTAGAATGATGTTGAATTTTTTATTTCATAATTTTATGAAATTGTTTTTGATTTTCTAGTTGTATATCAACATTTAAATTAGGAAGTATTTGCGTTTTCAATGAAAATAGATGCATTTTTATAAAAAAGTCTTGATTTTATTCTAGTCCAGTCTGATATAGTTATAGAATTAAAGATATTTAGAAATATTAATTGTATTTTGAGGTAATTGTATGGATTTTTGGTTACAACCACTTTTCAATATATGAAAGACGCTCATGGATTGAACATATTGACCCCCATGGAACATAGATGAGATTTTTTGTTGTGATGTCAACATAATTGAATGAAAAATTCCTAATCTATGTAGATTTTTTTTCATTTATTTATATTTTGTTTTCAATTCATGTAAATATTTTGCACTAATTTGTGGATATGCTCTTTTGTTGTGTGTGGTGTAGATCATGAAGATGAATGTTGTTGAATAGCAGCGACTTCAAGTTTTATACATGTATTGGAGTTGAAATTATTTTTTGATATGCCAACAGGGATGATGAATGATGTATAAAAAATTCTCAATCATTTTTACACTTTAATTTTTTTTCAATTTATGCTGATATTTTTCACTGATTTGTGGGTATGTTTTTTGGTTGTGTGAAGTGTAGATCTTGGAGTTGAAGGGTGTGACATAATTGTAACTTGAGGGTTTTCAATGGAAATAGAGTTTATTTGATTTGTTTCTTATAATGGGATACTTGGGGGAGATGGAAGATCTTTGGTAGAACTTTTTTTGTACAATGATGAGTATTAGAGGATTGTAGTTAAGAGACACCATTCCTTTTTTTCATTTGGGGAGGGGTAGGCATTGGGGAAGCACGTGCTGCATTGATGGATCATGAGATTCTTTTCTTTTTTATGAAATTTTTAGGTATCAACTTAAACTATGTGTTGATTCATTTTGTATTAAATTCTATTATTAATATAAAAAATATTCTTTTTAATTTTGAACATTGGTGAAAATCGTCTTTGGTTTGGTATTTAAAACTAGTGTATAATATATGATAAATTAATAAATATTATATGAAATATTATTAGAAATAAAATTTTGAATTTTCATTTAAATGTAATATATAATCAGATATTATATGTTGGAAATATTATTACAAAGAGATATATTTTTCTTATAAATATCTTCGTAAACACTTTCAAAAATATATATATTATCTGTGGGTATTATTATAATTGTAAAAGATCTATTTTATCTGTCACAACTACATTTAGTGACACATGTTTTACCGATAGTTTAGTAAAATGATATTTTTTGTTGGTAAAATGTTATACCAAATGATATGAACTTTTACCAATAGATATACCCATGTGAGAAAAAGCTAATTATTTTTTAGGGAATGGATAATTAATTAATCTACTGAATATAGATGAAATAAGTTTAAGAAATAATTTCCTACTCAAAGGAAGGAGTTTGAGATACCAAATACATTATGTTAAATTTTTATTCCCATGAGAGTGAAATATATTTCCCTATCATTAAAATATATATCATAATTAATTATTTAAAAAAAATTAAATATATTTTTATTCTATTCATGTGTATTGGTTTTTTTACCTATCATCGTCATTGGGTGTTTATAATTCTGTCATTCTACTAGTTTAATAATAGCTACATCAATAAACATTATTATCATAAATTTTATCCTTACCAAACCATTAATGAAACAGGATTTTTTTATTACCAATAATTTTATAATTACATGAAATGATAGTTTTTCTCATTTTTCAAAGATACAATTAGTGATGAACTTGTTTGGATTCTTTATCGGAATTGGTAGATTTACATATAACGATTGTTATTTTTTATGTATTCCCAAAAGACCATATTAATGATATTAATCACTATTATGTATCATATATACTCATAAATTATAACTTATAACTTTTTATGAAGGGTGTATTAAAATATAGAACGTGTCATTCCATTAATGTGGTTGTCCATATGTATGCATGGATTATGATTTTATTTTTCATGTAGTGGGAGAAATCAGTATATGGTTATTTAGTTCTGAATCATAAAAATTCCATATATACTATAATTATTTATTAAATTTCCATTTTTTACCCTCCCTGTATGCTGGTAAATAAAAACTAAAAATGATGCTTCGTGGAAGTGGAAGAGAGTATATAGACACAAATGTTGTTTTCAGTTTTTTAATGAAAAATAGAGAGGCATATAATGTTTTACCCCATAAACCTAAAACATCTCATCATATAGTCATTAATATGTTATAAAATATGTGTTCTTGAATAATAATTATTTTTAATGATAAATAAGGAATAATTTTATATATTGATAGGTACTTACATTGATATTTTAACATTCTCTTGATGTTCTAAAAAATGGGGGACATTGGTGAATATATTATGATAAAACGTTCATGGATGTGGAATAATATTATAATGGAAGTAAAATGGGAATAGTTTGAGCCTTAATCATAATTATTTTGGTTGTCTTGAAGGGGTATTGATATACACCTTTTACAAGTGAATAAAATGGAACATTTTTAACAATAATTTCTTTTCAATGATATCATTACAGTATTCATTTTTAAATTAATCCAATTGTTTGAAATAATGGAGTTTGGGGAGAAATTAAGTCATTAATACCCCAATCAACTATTTTCACACATGTTTTCTACATGATGGACTTCATTTACTCATTTATTGATTTACTTTTACAATATTACTTTTGTTATCAGAGTAACATGTATTTACCCAAGTAAATTATTTTTTATTGAACATAAAAAATAACGCCTCATTGAAATTTTGGTTTTTACGAAAATAAATTTATTCATAATTTTATCTAATTCAAATTATAAATAATATAAATATAACCTTTAAATGTAATCATATTTTATAGAGAGAAATGATTTTTTATAAAAAAAATGACGCTTTTAACATTATGTGTATTAATTTTTTTAAAAATAGATTACCAATTAAATATTATTTAATATAATGATATGTGTTTTTAAGCGTCATATTAGTTTCATTAGTTAGAGTATATTAATTTAATTTACTAGATAAAAATTTTAGTACATTTAAAAATTGATGTTTTTTTTAAATAATTCTTTCACCCTTATCATCGTCCTTAACATTAATATTAGTAATTTCATTTTTACTCCCAAAAAACGAATAGAACATATCGACTAATATAGAAATTTTAAAATAAAATAATAAATCCATTAGTTAATACTGAACTACTAAAATTGATAATATATAGTTTTTAATGTTAATGTATAAAAGTAGTTTTTTCTGTGTGAATATTACAAGAGTTTACAAAATTTTAAAGATGATTTTTAAAAATTAAAATTAGTATATTTGAATAATTTATATTAACTTTTAAATAAACATATTTTATTAAAATGAGTTTTCATAAACATTTATTTCATTTTTGTATGAAGACAATGGAATTGATGTGATAGTTTTTAGAAAAATTGGAACTTTCATTATTCACCTAATAATGAATTATTTTAGAATAAATTTTAGAAATTTACCCTCAGATAATTTTGACATTATAAATTAAAAAATAATATAATTTTATAAAATTAAATTAAATTTATTTAAGGATAATATTATATATAAATAAAAAACTACTTTTCTTACAAAACACCATTTTTAAACAATAAGTATTTTAAAATATATTTTATATTCTTTTATACTTGATTATAATGTTTTTATATACCATAAGTTTAATGTTTATTATTTCTTATCCAATATGTGTTGGATTGTTTTAGTTCATTGTTGTATGTGTATTAAAATATAAAAGTAGTTTTTATTTAAAGGAAAATAATTATATTGTAAAATATTTGATCGTTTCATTTTACTGCCTTTAATAAATTAAATGCTAAAAAATTTAATTATTAATCACCATTGAAAATAGATGAGGGTATTCTTAACACACTTTTCTCAAAATCAATCAAACCATTATTACCTTAACAATAATCACATATTAAACCTAAGAGATATCCATTCCACAATCAGATGTTCTCCAATAGTTATCCCCAAAAATATTACCATCTCAAATAATCAATTTCCAAGATTATTTATGATTTTATATATATGTTTCCATAAATTTATCGTAGAACTTGTTTAGAACAATTATTAAATTTTCACATAATTAGTATCAATTTTAGTACATTATGGAATATCATCGATTAATTTCACTAACTATTAAAAATATATATGCATTTCAAGATTAAATTTATTTTAATATATCAACTTCATTAGCTTTGTACATACTAGAAGATATTGATTTTTCATCCTATAAAGAATATACTACGTTTCTAATCCATTTTTTATGATCCATTTTTCAGTTATTTGACATAGGGTTTCTAGATACATACCTTAATATACTTCATTTTCATGGTGTTTTACAACCCAAAAACAAAAACCAAAATGGTTATCATAATATAAAAAATATGAATATGAAATAATTTATCAAAATATATACACCCTTATGATTACTTTTTTTAAATATGATACTTTCATTTTAATCTATGATTCTCTTTGATCAATAATAATTTATCCAAAAACAGATTTCTAGGATGTCCCCTATTGTAATTAGTTAAAATCATACTCAAATAATTTATAATTTAACATTAGGGAGAATGTGAATTAATAATAGCATATCTCCTGGGAGTGTAAAACTGGGTTTGTGGTTATGATTATTTGCCTTTAACATGGTTAAAATAAGGTTAATACTTAATATTACCTTTTCAATGTTCTTTCCCATATGTATATATGTTTTAGAGAATGTATCCACTTTTAGTATCTAGAAATTGAGGTAATTTATAGGATAATGTCAAAACATGATATAGGTTTTCCCTGAACTAGAAAACCGAGACTATTTATAGAAATCCTATAAGGGAATTGATAATCCCTATGAGCTATCTACAAGTTCCAAAGTATCACGAAATAGCTTTTGGAATGATTTTACTAATAAAATAAACAATCAACAAATATAATATATAAAGGAATTTCAATATTTTAGAAAATATAAGAAAATGGAATTCAAAGAATATAATGGAAAATAGATACTAATCTAGAAGAAGTAAAACCATGTAACAGAGACCAACAACAACATATCTCCATATTACTATATCATAGCCAAACAAAAGCACCCCACTAACACCGATACCGACCATCTCTATGTTGTTCCCTTCCACTACTAGTGTATGATTAAATTTTTTAACCCACATATAAATTTATATATAGAGGGTTTAAAAAAACCCAGTATGATCCCACTAAGTGTTTGATAAAAAATATTCAATGAAAAAACTATTATTATTCATATAAAAAGTTTCATGAAATATAGAATTTAAAAATATCTATAAATTAAGGAAATTCAAATTTTTTAGAATATTTTTTAAATCATATATAAAAATCTATTTTCTATGAATTTAAAAATAAACCTTTTCTCAAAGAATTTATAAATAAACCACTTTTTTAATGGATCACCATAGAAACTAGTCCTAGGTGGATTAGTTATGAGATGGATAAGATCCTCACACCTTAGTGATTAAATAAGTAACTATAGACATATCCACAGAACACAGTCCAAGGTATTAGGGGACAACCCTAATAAGTGAACCCCACATCATAATTGTGTTCTGTTTTATTTCTTATATAAATAAATATTAGGTAGCCACAAACCATTCTACCATCCTTGTCCCAAGTCTATCCCCCTCATACATTCCACATGTTCCCATTTTCCATATGGAACACATGGAGGATTTCCATTTCAAAAAAATCCCATATTTGGACAATTCTAATTTTAAAAATGGGATATACTTTATACTCTTTAATTTTAATTTCATAAATCATTCAATGGTCATATCACTCCTAAAAAATTTGGAAAACCCTATAACATATGAAAAAATGATGTGAAATCAATTTTCACCACCAATATAAAATGTTAAATAAATTTTAAAAAATAATTCAAAAAATGTATACTTTCATAATCCTAAATCATGCTATTAATGAATTTAGAAAACCAGTTTAATATGAGAATGAATTCATGGCCTATAAAACTAACGCATTTCATGAAACAACCTACCTATAAAAAATGGAATATATATTAATCAAACATGATCTGTAATTCAATAATAATTTGTCATATTTTATAGAAATATGAGATTCTAAATCTTTAATACCAAAAATGAATCTTGGATTAAATAATCCCAAGATCCATGAAGAAAAGGAATACCACTTACCAAAGAAATCCATAAAAAAATGCACCAAGATTTAGGAAAGTCTAGTATCTAAATTCATCTGTCATAATGAATCTATATGTAATTCCATTTGGTCATGAAAAAAAACCCATTGATCATTCCATAAAATATATTATATATGTTCCCTTTCAAGAAGAATATAAGAGATCTTGAAAAACAATGAAGAAAAGAAATAATGGGAACATATCATGGGTTTCATAGATCTAATTCCATTAGATATGGTAGAATTTTTTTAAGGGGTTATGATATCAATAATATCTAAAATGAAAATGTAGTTTCAAGAGCCCAGCCTCTAGGAGGAATATATAGTTTAATAATATGAATATCACGTTAATAAAAATTTTTTTGGATTAATTAATTTTCATCACCCAAATTGATTGCATCGTCTAGAAAACCATATGATAATCATCTAGATGATTCTATTTTCCAGGGGAACCCACATGGTTTGGTTGTGTGGTTTTACTAAACATGAACCAAATGTGTGAAATGCTACATTCCCAAACTATCATTATTGAAATGTTTTCCTACGAGCTCCACATAGTTTGGCCTAACCATGCCCAAATAATGTACATTCCAATAAAAGTTAAAAATTTCCCAAATACAACCTAAAAAACGATTAATTATTCAAAAAATAATAATATAAGTACAAAAAATTGACTTCAGGAAGTGATAATTCTTCCCACTATTTCACATTCTATCCCCATAAATTCAAGATATAGAAGGATAATCCTAAGAAAGATGGCGTTATATTTCTTTTTTAATAAATTCATATTTCAACATCTCATGAGTATTTATTCCATGTTTCCATAACACTCAACCCACAAAATAGATTTCCCATGTAGAATATTTTCCATAGCATCAATAATATGATGCATTTATTCAACTAATAACACATCCTCTTCCAAATGTATCTCTTCCATGATTAGAATATGAGATGGATCATTATGATACTTATTAAGTAAAGACACATAGAAGACATAATAAATATAATTCACATGAGATGAAAAAACATACTGATAAGAAAACTATTCAATATACTCAGTGATCTTAAATGGAATCATGTATATCAAATCTAACATCTCCTAGTACCTAATATGGTTGGGAACTAACTAATTAAAAAATTTCATGAACACCCAACCATATACTGAAAACTCCATAGAAAATTGACAAAGATCCAAATATTATTTATTCTTACATTGATACATCCCTAGTTATTGATGAGTAATCTAAATATTCATTAACATATCCAAAACAATCATTCTTCTTAGAAGATATATAATCCTAAACGACCTCATACCCACAATGTGGTGATTTACACGGGTGACTATACAAATCCTTGATGAGATCCATTTTACGGTATGACTGATAAGTGTTGTTATAAGTGTACTAAAACAATACCAAGTGGTTATCCAAAGACCTTTAAAAATATATGATGTATCCACATAAAATATCATCCAAGATATAAAATTCTCACTCCATTTTTATTTTTCATAAGTATGGTATGCCATGCTTAATTTGATATGAGATCTCATTGCCTCCTGAAGACCTTTCCATAATTGAAAGTTAAACTGGGGGTCTCTATTAAAAATAATATTATTTGACTCCTCATGAAACCTCAATATTTCTTGATGGTATAGATTTCGTAAATCCACTACCGTTGGGGTGTCTCAAAACAGAATAAAATGACCCAACCTAGTTACTTGATCAATTAACGACCATAAGGAATTATACCCCCAAAGAGTCTATGGACATATGATTATGAAATACCTAGACGTATACTTTGATTTAAAAAAATATACTAGGGAGTATAAAGTAAACTGGAATGATTTCGGTGCTCATATTTATTATACAAATAGACATTGCAACGAGACACCCACATAGTTATGTCTCATTTTAAAATTAGGAACCAAAATCAAATCTTTAGGCCATAGTGTATCTTCATTATAAATAGATGAATGTCATTCTGGGAAAAATTAAACGTTTACCTCAAAACCTTCCTAAAATATGAAGGATGAAACTACAAAATTTTCAAATAGATAAATCCTTTTAGGGGACACATCACTCAATAACAGTCTCCTCACCAAATAAAGTGTTGCTGATACTCTAAAAAACATCATGTCTTTGTTTATTCTAAAAAATAAACTATAGAAGAGAAGATGTCAATAGAGAACTAGATAGATCAATAATAGTATCATGACCTATCATATTTAAGTAAACCAATGTAAAGAGTTCCATGATATTCAATTCATGTTTTGACTCCATCACTACTTTATAAGGTAACTTTCGAATTACAACATTAGCATCAATGTTCCCATTTCCATGGGTATAAGTGATGTTCATATCAAGAAACTAAAGGGAATGCACCCATCTCTTCTAAAAATGATAAGTTCCTTTATAGAAAATACATAACTCAAACACTTATGGGAATGATAGATAATAATAATTTTCCCATATATTTCATCATCATTTGAGGGAATACATAAATTCTTTGAGTTTTAGATAAAGTGTTTGGTAATTATTCTCTTTTGGGTGAAGCTAACAAGGGAGATATGCCACTATTAGACCTTTTTTAATAAGAACACATCCCAATACTACACCTAATGAATCAAAATACACCACATATCCTTTTAATTCTACTATAAAAATAAAAAAAGTTTTTTGTCATATTTAACTTCAACTCATCAACTAAATCATAAAATTTCATATGAATTTCAAAAATTTCATGGTATGATAAGTTTATAGGATTGAATTATTAGAGAATTCCTTCCCAAACAACTAATAATATCATAATAAACAATTGTATATTTGAATATAAAATTTATTTCATGTATCCATTAATTATAATACTTCTTTCAAATTCTCAAGAACAACTAAGATTCCATGTTCTAAAATAAATTATCTTAGAAAGATAACTTCTTAGATCCAAAAATAAAATTTTGATAAAATTTTATAATGGTGTTGATATTTTAGGATACTTAAAATATACTTCATGTGATGAGCCTTATCATATATAGTTATTTAGTATACACAAATTATTATGAAATATTATTTTTATACATGGATATCCCAAAAATTTATATGAAAATTAAATACAACAAAAAAGTACTTTCTTGAGGAGAATAATAGTTTATCACATTTGGGACTATGAAAAAAAACTAGCCAATATGGTTAATTGTCTTCAATACATCCCACAAAGATATTCCAATTTAGTTCTCCACATAAACATACCATAAATAAAGCATTTCTTCATAACTTAGTAATGGAAAAATAAAAAAGTGTGACCTCAGATTCCTAGTAAGAGTAAAAAAATGTTATACGTAATAATAAAATTAAAATAATGGTATACTAACGTTAGTATAAATTTAGAAAATAATATCCCATGTGACAAAGATCATAATATTGAGTCATGGTATAAAGATTTAATGTTTATAAGACGTGATTCATAAGATAATCAGAGAACATAATCCATGAGATAATAATATTGCAATTATAAATAGATTTGTGACATAGAGATAAGCATAGTACTTCCTATGTGCAGTCTACCCACAATTAAATTCATAATATGTTAGGCTTGGGATTACTACCTGCTTACCAACATTTAGCTTGAGGTGACTCCCATGTACCCTCTTCCAGGATTAGGATAATCACCGGTTTATAATCCTTTTTAGGGTTGTTCTAGCCACCCATCCACCCTCTTTGTTCATTGAACATTTATTATTACCCAATGCATTGGTGGAATATATTAGTCCCATGCTTCACAAAATTAAAATCATAACAATGTTCAACTATATCGTAAAACATTCATCATATACCCATGTAATGAAGGGGTTATCATATAAATTTCATCATATAATAAAATGTGAAAAATATACATGATTAATAATCATTTAATCATATAATAACCCTTGGAAATATATGAGTTTCATAAGCATTTTGTCCTGGTATAACCCATGGAAGTGAAATTGGTTTCATAGAAAAATTTTCTCTATAAATATAAAAAATTTAGTGAAATAGTATGAATAGTATCCTTGAATAATATCCCCAATAATTAATAGGTAACATGAATCAAAACCATATTATAGGTATAATTATTTTAATCAATCATTTAATAAATTTCGTGATGAAAACATCCTTCTCCATTTTGAAATATCTTTTTAAAACATAAAACATTTTGAATAAATTTATTTGAAAATAACCTTAAAAAAATATAAAGAAATAATTTAATATTAATTAAAAACACTTAAATACATAAAATATATTCAAAATACTTTAAATATAAAATTATAAAAAATTATCATTTATTGATTATTTGAAAACATTTTTTTAAGGGAAAAGAATTCTGGCCGAAGAGATTAATATTAGATTATGATAAATTAATTTCTTAATTCGATTAGGAAACAAATATAGGATAAATGTTACAATTAATTGGATATATAATGAAAAACCATAGGATAATAGAATTCATGAGAATTATTGGGAGTTAGATAATGTCAGTTTAGCTTTCGAGACATAATCATATACAATCCAGATAAATAATGAGATTTTAAAATAAAATTTATCCCACTTTGGAATCATTGAATCATAATCCTCATTATAAAAACATAACATGGAAATTAAAATATCACAATGATTAATAAGTTCGTGATATGACATTTCAAAGGGTCTTTACGTACACCTCATGAGAAATAAATACGTATAAATTAACGTATGTCTCATGGAAGGAATATTGAGACAAAACAATTCTTTATCATTTTAGTATATTTGAACCATTAAAAATTGAAAATTGATACTTATATTGATATGTAAGTACACATAATTTTCAATAGAATAATTAATAAATAAATTCATGTTAATCATATATTCCACATAGAAGAAAGAGTTGCTTCATATAACATGTGTTCCACAAAATAATGAAGTGAGATGGATATCCATTATGTTATGTATTGACATCCATCGTAATCATTCAAAACTAATGAATAATAAATTTAATATCATTATAAATATATTTAAGAACCATATTAAAATATATTATACAATATATTATTTTCTTAAGCCCTTTTGTTAAATGTTTATTAATAATTCTATGTTAAAGTTGTGTTTTGGGTAACAAGATATTTGTTTTTAATATATGTTTTGATCTGTTATATTTTTGTTTACATTATATTTATAATGGTTCATTATTCTATATATTTATAACTATTATATAAATCAAATATATATTCGTCATATTTTTACATATATTAATGCATAAAGATTAGTGATGTGAAATGAAATGCACTATTCATGGAGATGATATGTTGTATGTTTGCATGAATATTATTTACATTTTCCTGTATGATTGAATGAAAGAGAGAAAAATTATATATTATCATTATATAATGCTATTATGTTATTTATAACACATATTTTTATTAATTTCATAATTAATACATTCCACCAAAAGTATGAATAAATCACTACCCTTCACAAGGCAGTAGTTTGCCGTAAACATGAGAGACATTATCATATTCCAATAAAATAGAGAGTATGAGGTTATGTGTGATATAATAAAAATATAATCAAAATAAAATAATAAAAAACATATATATCATATATAAATAATAAATAAAACATTATAACCATCCCTAAAAGGTGGTAATGGAGAAAATAACTAGATCAGTTCATGAGGCGATAATCCACCATACACACAAATGATGATTTATTAACCCATTTGATGGAAGTGTATGTGGTTTTAGTTTATAAACATGAGTTAAATATATATAATTATATATAATATACTGAGGTTTTTATATAATCATGTTATAATATTAATTTATTGGGATAGAGGATGAAATAAAATTAAAACGTTCATTGATAATTGTTACATCTTATTGTGATAAACTTAGGTTGGCACTAAAGACCTTTTTAATTTGATTTATATCTAATGTATGGCCTCTCAGATGAGGACATGGAAGTTGGGAAGATATTTGGGAAGATCATATTTTTATCAAAATAGATTTATAGGTGTGAAGAAGTGGGGAGAGTGAGTTCCCTATTATAGTTGAGTTGGAGTGACAATATTTTAAATACTCAAAAGTATTTACTATTAAGAGGTAAATAATACATAAAGTGGGTCAAAAAAATATAATTAAAGGTGTATAGGTATGATATGGTTTATCTAAACCACCAGGACACAATGAAACACATTTTTTTATACATTTTATTCCTCAAATATTTAATAACCACTAGTATCCATTATTTAATTTAATTGATAACTAAATAATTATTGTGTCGGCGTTTCTTATGATTTTTATGAAATTATTCTATCTCTAAAAATTAAAGAAAAATTATTATGATAAATAAAATCATTTATATTTAAAAATAATAAATATAACCTAATAAATTTTATTTTGCCATATTCTTAAAGCATTGTAGATATTATAATGATGAAAGGTAACATTTTTTTTTCATTTTATAACTTATTATATGGGTCATATTAAAATGAAAGTGGTGGGTATTTTCCATATTTCATATAATTTTATATTCAATCTCTAAATTTACCAATTTAATAAAATTTATATGATGTGTTAGGTTATTTTCAGTCTTATAACTTGAGTTTAACACCCTTTAAAATCAATTTTTACCTTAATAGTAGTAATTAATTTTTACAAAATTCAATATTTGTTTCAGAAAAAAATTTGTTGAAATTATTTGAATTTATAAATTATACGGATTCCAAATATGGAATACTTTTTTCTAAATTCAATTCACCTAAGTGGGAATGTTTAATTCAAAATTAACCTCATAGACATGATGATAAATTATGGTTTTAAATTGAAAATGCCAAAAACATTAAATAGTTTTTACATAAAAATTCAATATAAAATTGTCTAAAATGAAAAAAATGGATTAATGGATATATAATTGAATTAATTTTTCATTAAAACTATTTAAAAATATAATTTAACATTATGATTTATTTAAATAAAATGGTTGTTTTCAATTAAAATTGAGTATTTTTCGTTATTCATTAAGACTTGAAAAATTGTTCAAAAGCACAAAAAATTCACACTAATATATGTTGATATAAGGTCTCAAAAAATTATTATTATTTTATAAAATTCATTTTCTAAAATATCCAATAATTTTTTTTAAATAATTCCACAATAAAATTTATTTTATAAAAAATATTTCATTTTATTTACAAATGCATTTTATTTTCATTTCAAAATAATTTTTTTCAAAATACTTCAAAGTATATACATGGGAAAATCATATCTTAATAATTTATTTAATACTATTTATACCCACCTTTACTATAGCTTGGTGATAAGTATCATATTAAATAATAATATTTTAATTGTATATAATCTTTCATTTACACTCGGTGCTGCATGTAACACAATCTAAAATTAGGATTTGTGTATCAGAATCCAAAACTAGTGTTTTTGTGAGACATTATATCCTAAAGTTTCATATTTAAAATTCATATCATGGTGTTTCATCTAATATAAGTTATGAAAAAATTATTTTAGTTAAAAAATAATATAAAAAAACTTGGGCTGCATCATTCTACCCTCTTGAAAATTAATTACTCCCCCAAAATTCATCTAGTTCATCAAATGTTTAATTATTTAATGTTAATTTAATATATACTCTCATAGTAAATTGGATTAATAAAAAACACTTAAAAACGGTAAATGGATGTCCAAAGTTAATCTAGAATGACACATACTAGGTTTCCAAATAGGAGAATACAGGCAGGAAGTGAGAATTTGGAGAAGGAAGATAAGAATAAATAATAATATATAGTGATACATATCAATAATAACATGAATGTGGGTTAACTATTTGATGTTAACATAAAAAACCATAAATATGATTTGAATTAAGGTATAATTTGAGTCATTAGAAATTAAAATACCTGGATAATATTTTTTTTTTCAATATCCCTAGCCTAATTTTGAAGAATTTTCACAAGAATATATACTTACCTGATTTCATTTCATTTCTTAAGAACAATATCATCAAATGGTTATTACATGATAAATTTTCAATTCACATTTTACAATAATAAACAAAGGCATTTTTTTATACCTAAAGCACTAATGGATCATAAGTTCCATAAATAGAAAGAAAATTCATTTCATTCATCTTTAGTTATCATAACAAAAAATTGGTCATCATAAGTTTTTCAATATGGATAAATATTTATTTAGTATATTTATAATTTGATATTTAAATAATTTTCCAAATTTCATATTAAACCATTCTATAAAATCTTATCTTTATAAACCTTACAAAATTCATAATTTAAAGGAAGGTTACAAAAATTATCAATAATAAATCAACGTTTATCCCTCATATATCATAAATTATATCATTATTTTTAGATATAAAACATGTGAATACCTTCATCACGAATTCTCTTGAAACATTTTAATAACACGAATTACCAATGAAACTCAACAAAAACATTCATTCTTACATAATCCTTTTAAAAAAAATCGATAAATTAATATATTTCATAGATACAATAATGTTGTAAACTCCATAAATCATGAAATAAACTACTTTTTAAACAATTACATTATTAGTTCAGAGTTCTTTGATTCTATCCAATTTACTTTTCACGTATCAGTAATCTCTTTTTATAAACTAAATACAAATTTTTCAACATCTAGACCATATTAAGGGTACCTTCACACAATAAAAATATAACATTTCAATTATATAATTTTTATAGTCCATCATCATTATTCAACATATTCATTGAAATCCCTAAAAACAACTAATACTAAAAAATCCTTTTATATTTTAAAATTCATAATTATTCAATCCTAATAAAAAAATAAATCAATTCTTACACTTTAATTATTTAAATGGAATTAGTACATCCTTCTTTTAGAAGTAAATTATATAGTGAGGGAAATGAGTTGGGTTATAACCATGTTCTCCATAGATAATACATTGAACTCTATGATAATTCGACACTCTATGAACCCTTTTCCCATAGCGATATCATCCTGCCCTCAATTTTATATATTCCTTCAATTTTTTCTTCCAAACTTCATGAAATATAGGATGTAATATCTTCTTTCTTATATTTATTTCTATATAAAATTTCATAAAATTTTATCTTCATATTATTTAATGAGTTAATAATATCACTAAAATTAATATTGTTAATCATATATCACGATATATGATTAGATATAATAATTATATCATTCTTTATAATAATTATCCCATTTGGTTGCTTGTAATAAATATACTTCCTATTATACTTAATGTTGAAATGATTTCTTCTGGTTTTTTTCATCAAATAAAACCAAAATAATTGTGTTTGTTACACTAATAATAGAGTGGAAATGAAAAATAATGAAAAATCACATATAAGAATTACCAATCATGACACCTTCATTAATTGATGATATCTTTTTTCATTTATAGTCATAATATATTTAAAACCATTTTGATTGTTTATAATGAGTTTATAAATTTCCAATTCATATCTATTCTGATTGTCAGATGAGATGGGTAATATGTCACATTTTCGTGTAATAGTTCCTATTCAATTCTAGATCGATACGATGTTTTTGGGGTTGTTAACCTATGGTGTATCTGTTTGAGATCCATATCCACAATTAATATCTATATAGGTATGTAATTTCATGGAAACCACAACCTCTATCCTTTAACGAAATTCTATGATATTTTCCTTTCCATTGACTCATCCTTAGACTTATCCTTAGAGATATCCCTTGACATATCCTTATAAATATCCATTTAAATATCACTAAATATTAACATCGTAGTTTCCAAATGTTAACTAAATTTTTTTACGTGTTACAGACTATAATAAACCACAATTTTCTTGCATGTATATTGAATCTTTGTAGATTAATATTCAATACATTAAAAATTTACATGCATGAGGAGAATAAAATTTTATGGGATTTGGAAACATGTAACATAATTTTCTAATTATGAGAATGATCATCAATGTTTCCCCTAAACATCTTCCCAATTAGTACTCTTCATAAAAATTATGAAAATAAAACATTTCTTTATAACGTAGGGCATGGAAAAATAATAAAGGGTGAGATAAGATGATAAGTAATGGTAAAATGTGGAGATACAAAATAATAACATTAACTTAAGAGTATTAAAAAATGATAATAAAAGTTCATAACCACACCTTTCATATTAAAGATCATAATCTTGAGACAAGGAATAAATATTGGTGATCCATAAGACATGAATCATAAGATAATAAAATAACCTGGGTTGTTATATCATTACATTGGTATAATAAAATTATTTGTGGAATAGATAGAAGAATAATAAATCCTATTTCAATGCTTTCTAACAAGAAATTTAAAACATGTTAGTCTTGGGATAAGTACCCATGTACCGGCTCTAGGCTTGGGATGACCACTTTTATACCGTCATTTGGTCTTGGGATAAGAACCCATGTACCCTATTTTTTGAGCTCGGGATAACCAACATTGTACCCTTTGATCTCATATTAAATTTTTAATTATCCAACGCATTGGATGAAGATATATTTTCCACCCAAAACATAATTAAATCATACACATATGTTCCACTAGATCATAAAATATTCATCATATCATAACCCATGAAATTAAATGGGTATCATAAAAATATCATCATATAAGAACCTATGTAAAATAGATAGGTTTCATAGTAATTTCAGAAAAAAATATCCTATGAAAAGAATGTTGTTTCATAATAAATTTATAATTATATAAACTATGGAAGGGAAACTGATTTCATAACCAACTTTTCATCAGAAACATAAACCATTTAGAGAAATAATAAGAACCGTATCCATATATCATATCCACGGTATAGAATAGGTGAAATAAATAGGTGTTATATTAGAAGAATAATGATTCTTATCAATGATTGTTAACATTTAATTAGAAAAATATCTATTCCACATTGAAAAACACTTTTTAAAAAAATAAACATTTTGAAAACATTTTCAGGGAAAATAATCTTGAAAACATATGACAGACGATTTTAAATATAATTTGAATTTTTTAAAATTTATATCATTTTTAAAATTCATATCATTGAAAATAACCTTAAATATAATTTTAAAACAATTTTTCAAAAGATTATAGATATTTTTTTGAAAGGAAACATTTATATGACTGATGAGAAAAAGAGTCATATTTTCTTTAAAACATTTTATTTATTATATTAAGAAATAATAGTAGAGAAATAGAAATATTACATGGATATATCCTGAATAAATAAATGAGAATATTTTTTTGAATCATTGTGAGGTATATATTGAGATTTCATCATTGAAGACTTATTTATAAACAATCCTGATAAATGATTAGATTTTATCATAAAATTTATTCCAGTTGGGTAACATTAAATCATAATCCCCATGAATTTATAATAAATAATGATGGATTTAACGTCATTAGTATGAATAAATTCATGATTTTAGATATTATAAGGGCTATAAAAACACCTCATTGATGAATATTGGGGCATAATAGAATGTACGTATCAAAGAATGAAAACTGAGACAAAAACCCCTTACCACTTTTGTAAATTTTGATTTAATATTCCTATGAAATTTATATCCTTAAATGGATATTTAAATAAACATAATTTTTAGTTTAATATATATATATAATAAATTAATATAATTTATATAACCCACATACGAGAAAGAGGGGGTGAATATTGAATTTGTCTTAGAAAAGTAAAAAGTGAGACCAAAATCCTATACCTTAAGGCTTGACCTCTTTTATGCTCATAAAAACACAATTTATAATAAATATATTTTAATTATAAATAAATTAAATATTAATATTCATATATTCCATAACATACATGAATTTATTTTTACCATTTATTACTCATTTATTTATATATCTAGGTTAAATATACGTTTTTAGTAATAACTGATTTGTTCTTGGTATATGTATTGATCTGTTATATTTTTTGTCATATTAAATTTATCATTGTTATATAATATAAAAAATTGTAACCGTGATATAAATATTTTTTAAATTCAGTATATATGTACTTATAGTAATATATAAAATTTAGTGGTAGGAAATAAAATGCACCATTTATGTAGACAGTAGGTTATAAGTACGCGTGAACATTGTTTCCATTTTCATTTTGGTTTGAAAGAAATAAATATAAATGATATATTATAATTATTTAATCCATTTGTGAATAATATATGAAAAAATTTCCTTAAAACCTTCCTTAATACATTTCATGTAAATTAAGAACGAATCACATTACTTCATGAGGTGGTAGTCCATCGTACAGACGAGCGACCTTGTCTTATTCCCACAAAAAGGAAACATTAATGTTATGTGTGCTATAATAATACCTTAATCAAAATAAAATCATTAAAAATAAAATATATATCATATAAATAATAAATATTTCATTTTTACTATCCATGATTGGTGGTAATTGGAAAAAAAATGACATCGGTTTGCGAGGATGTTGTCTGCCATACACACAAACGATGATTTTGTAACCAATTTTATGGAAGTGTGTGAGGTTTTGGTACTAACATTATCATAAAAACATAAATTGATATGTAATATAAGGATTTTATTTTATAATAATGACATAATAATAACTTCAGTGAGTGGATGAATAAATAAAACAAAAAACATTCACTGAGGAATGTTACCTCTTTTACAAGTATCCACATTAGGTTTGCACTAAAGACTTCCTTGGTTGGATTTATATAAAAAAATTAGGATTATTATATTATTTTACGGAGTTTTTTATGTTATTTGGGATGTTTTAGCTAAAAAATGTTTCTTGATATGTGTGAAGAAGTTTGAAGAGTGAGTTCTCTTTTATAGTTTTGGAGGAGTGTCATTCTTATAAATACTAAAACGTATTAACTATTGGGTGATCTATATTACCCCAAGTCGTTCCACAAAAGATTATTAAAGATGTGGAGGGATTATATGGTCAAATAAAACTAAAAACACTAGTAAACACATGGTTTATACATTTTACAACATAACTACTATGTATCCATATTTTTACAATTTCAATTCTTTCATTGGGATATCTTTTTTTCTAAAAATGATAATTTATCCATTAAGACTAAATTAAAGTGAAAATTATTAGATAATTTGTATACAATTATTTAAAATATTATATACATTTTATAAAATATAAATCTTATATTTGATTGAAATTAATTTTAACATAAGCCCATGTAACAGGTAAAAACACCACTTTAACCTTAACAGTGTTTAACATGTTTCTACTATTTTACAGTCTATATAGTCTTTATAATCAAATAATTAGTCCCTAATTGGAACCTATTTTATAATTATTAATATTTATAAATCTCTTTGGAAAAGTTAGTATTTTTAGTAACTTTAAATCAATTAATAAAATATTAATTATTGAAAAATAATATTAATATCTAATTAAACATTATTTATTTAATTATAATGTTAAAATATCAAGAAAATAATGTAATTAAAATATATTAATCTACAAATAATTGTATCATGATATAATAATATACTAAAAGAAATTAAAATAACAATTCATTCAATTTACATCACTTTTAATATTTTTGGAATCATTTATTTTATATATTTATTAACTAAATAATTACTGTGTATATGTTTTATAAGTATTTAAAGAAATTATTTCTTCTATAAAAATTTAAGAAAAATTATTATGATAAAAAATAATTTATATATCAAAATAATATGTATAACTAAACTACTGATGTTTTTTTCCTATTCGCAAAACATTATATATATTTAAAAAAGAAAGATGTGTTTTTTTAATTTGTCCTCACATAATTTATTATATAGGCCATGTTCAAGATAATGTGTAGGTGAATTTCAATATTTCATATAATTTTATATTCAAGGTATAAATAAAAATATTAAATAAAAATAATGAAATTTTACGTCATTTTAATTATTATCATTCTAGTTTTACCTCGCAATAAATCCATTTTACATTAATTGTGGTATTTAATTTTTAGTACATTCATTGTTGTTTTTGTTAAAAAAGTTAATTTGAATTTATAATATATTATAAATTGATGATATTCAAAATATTTAATCAATATTTCCAAATTCAATTCATATAAGTGTAAAATTATAATTGAAAATTAAAACCGCAGACGTGGCGAAAACTCATGCTTTTAAATTAAACAATTTCAAATAGTTAACATGTTTTTATATCTAATTCCATATGAAATTTATTCGAATAAAATAAACTAGTTTAATTTATATATAATTGATATAAAATATCCTTTTATCCAATTAAACATATATTCTAAAATTTGGAATAATTTAATAGAAAAGTTAGTTTTCTTTTAAAATTCATTATTTTTTTTGTAATCAATAAGAAAAGAAATTTTTCAAAAACAAACCCAAAATTCATATTATGATAATGTTGATATTATGAATAAAAAAATTGGGTTTTTTAAATCCAATTCAACTTCTAAAATTTTAATTTTTTTACAAAATAGGTTTTCCATAAAAAATGTTTTTTCTAGGAATGATTTACTTTTATTTTCAAAATGGATTTATTTTAATATAAAATTAATTGGGTTCCAAATAAATAATAATATATACATATTTGAACCATATTTTCCATATTTATATTATATTCTTAATATAATAAATTCAAATCTCTAGGTAATAGTGATCATATTAAATAACAACTTTTAAATTGTATTTCATAGTTTGTTTAAACATTGTGTTGCGTTTAACAAAATGTAAAATAGAAATTGTGTATAAAAAAGGAAAACTTAGTATTTTGTGTAATAAAAGCTAACATAATGTTTCATGTATAAAAATATTAACATGGTGTTTCATGTATGAAATGATATGAATGATGATTAATTTAATCAAAAAATAATAATTCTTAAAAACATGCAGTGTTATAAGAATTCCATCCATGGTTACCATGAAAATGGAATAAATTTACCACTAGGAAATATGACTACTTAGGGATATTTAATTAGTTAGAGAATTAGTCAGGACAAAAGGAATCACGTTCTATCTGAACTGGTCATACCTTCTCCTAAATTATGTCTTTAGAATATTCGACTCATTAACTATAAGTTGATGATATCTAGACCGAAGGTCGATTTTGAAAAACCACTTTACTCTATTTTTTTGATAAAACAAATCATCTATATGCAGTGAAAGGTAGTCATTATTAATAATTTTACCCATTGAGATATAATATATAGATACATAAATGGATTCACAACCCCACCCCCAAATGGAACCCCTTATAGGCTATTAATGAGTGTAGGGAGATAATGATGCTCAAATACTATCTCCAATATGTCAAAGGTTCGAGATATGCATATAGGGTATAATTACATACAAATTGGAGGAACTACCATATAAAAACATATGTGGAATGAGATATAATACAAGTATATAAATCAACTCATTCTTAGATATTGTAACGAAAACCCAATTGGATACATATAATGTCTTATGAAACTAATAATCCTAAAAAGGAAATATATGTACCTAATGAAAAACTATGTAGTGACTAGAAATCCCAATAAATCATTCAAAAATCATGTTCTATTAATATCAATTATGATCTCTATCATACTATAGGTAACTAGAAATAGTTTATATATACATATGTAGATCTCAATATGTATACTAAGTGAGATCCTCCCCGAAGCCTCTCACAGAAAGGATATTGAAATGATGATAAATCCCAATGAACCACAAGTGAAACTAAATCATAACCTATATAAGTATACTATATTCCCAACCAGACTATGGATATTTCTCATCTTGATTAATATACAAAAGATCATAAATTATATTAACAAAATAAGGGTGCACCACTATCACTTACTTAGAAGTTTTCCACATTTCCCCAATGTTCTATGTTCAGATCCATCTATCTCCAATAGAATCCACCCAAATGATACCTAGGATAAGTATGAAATCATGCATTTTAGTCATCACATCATCTCATTATCCCATCAATGTATGGATATAGAAACTGACCCATTTTTTAGTTCTTCCACATCCTATATTTTGCGTATCATACATCAAGTATTATACCTCAATCTATCATAGCGCATACTTTGAGTGTTATACCTCATGTTATCACAAAAAAATTCCCAAAATACATACAATAACAATTTGAATACTATATCTAGAGATATATGTGGGTGAAACGACAAAAAAAATACATTCCTCAACACATGTATATGGGGAAATATAACCCCCATGTATACCCGTACATATCATTAATTGGAGAAAAGAGTGGGCCAAGGGGTGTAGTCATCCATCAATCCCTCAGTAACATGGATGTTGGGGTGGAAAACCCACCCAAAATACACTATGATTATGTAACCCTACAATCATGGGTGTGGTAACATATGAAATCATAAAACATATATGATAAAATATTGACCACAACCATAATTTTGGAATTTACCTAGTCATAGACTCAACTTTAGATATCATCTCTCATACTATCAGCTTACACTACTATGAACTAGATATATTATTAGTAAAAAATAATTTATAAATAATTTCATTAAATTACTTCATTAATTTTCAAAATTAAACCTTACATTAATTAATTAATTGTAGATTATTAATAATTATTCTATTTAAATTACATTAACCACCATGAAAATCCCATTCCCTTTTGGAATAATCCAATAGAGTCCACAGTTTTTAAATATTATCACCATTTTCATTCAACACACCAACCCCATGGGTTAATACATTTTTTAATCATTATCATCATTATATTTTTCCTTTTACTATAAGAAACAACCTAAGCTACTATTAAATATAGTCTAAAAAAACGAACTACCTCATGTAGTACATAAATTCTTGTAAATAAATCAACAAATCACACATCCAAACATTATTAAATTACATTAAAAATAAATCTTACCATATTCCATCATAAAAATGGGAAATCCTTGATTTGAACCATTCAAGAAATATCAGTTCCTTCCCCAATACCATCTTATATATCACCATGAAACTCACTATCACATGTTTCATCTTCTCCAACATAACAGTAATTGAAATCTCTCTTATACCAGTGCCCCTATCCCAATTGTTTTGATGAACCGCAGGGTTAGGTATCTATACCAACCGTTTGATGAAAACCATTGGTATATGACTTTTTAATGTGTATTTTACCAATGATTTGAAAAGTCATTGGGATAAGCCCTATTAGAGACACTTCTCCCAACGATTATCTATAATTGTTTGTCTAGGGGATAGTTTTCCCAAAGGTTTAAATAAATTCATTGGGATTATGGAATATTTACTCCCCTATACCAACAATTTATTTGAACTATTGGGATAGGTTCATTGTGATAAAATTTATGAATAGTTTTTTAAACTATTGGGAAAAATCGCCACAAATACTGCAGATCCCAATCCCAATTCTGACCCACCCGTATTATTCCTTAAGCAAGAGCTCCCATTGTTCTAGCATGCGAACCCTTCTTCCCAACAATCTTTTGTTTGATCTTCCACTTCAAATCTGTAAGCTAGTTTTATGTTCTACCCCCGTATATTCCTTTTTCCATTCAGATTTATTTATAGACAAGGTTCCTTTTTGTTTTTTTTTATTATCCCAAAACTCCAGCTCCCCTATTCTTAGTGAACCCTTCTCCCCAATATTCAATCCATCCATGACTCATGTCATTGATTTTTCTTCTACTTCAACATCGTGACAACACATGGCATCATAATTCTTCTAACAAAACACATGATTTTTCGAGTATAATATCTATTCAAATGATGATTCCTCAAGTTTAAAATTTTGAATCTGCACAATGTTATGCCATTTCATTGAGTTCCATTGATCATTATTCCATATGGGGGGATCACATTTATCATTCATGTTTTTGAATTTCTTATAAAATCAATTAGAGACCCAAGTAAAACATACTACATTTTTCATCTGAGTATAGATGGAAAAATATAGGGGATGATATGGATATTACAGGATATGCTTCAGGATTGTGTTCTAGTATTCAATGGAACTTAGGATGATCACCTATCCATGGTTGAGTTCATGTTAATGAACAGATTCTATGATTTATTTCAGAAGTCTCCTTTTGGGGATCTCTATAGTTGTCCCTCTCATATACTAATAATTTGGAATGAGGTTAGTGATGAAAAAGTTATGGGATATGAACAACACTAGAGAAATATAATATGGTATAAGAAATACATCTATAGTTAATTCCTAGATAGATTAGAAAACAATCATATGATGGACATATGTATTTATAATTGGAGTTTGTTGTGGGTGGCCTTGTTTTGATCTTGGTAACACCTCAATTATGGAAAATATATCAATACAATAAATGAAATATAGATCCATGATTTTTTGTACCATTCAAGATTTCTGAGAATATTAGTATATTATATTTCACTTTGAATCTTACTCCATGGAATGGGGGTATTCATTATTTATTCGATGTATATCTAATCTATTGGTAAAAGCCTTATCATTCACACATAAATAATTATGATAAAATTGTGTTGGATCCTAGCACATCATTGGAAAAGAACATGATACATATATCAGGTCGTATCAAGAATGTGTGGTGAGGGAATTTTCTACCACTTGTCAAAGTTATAAGGTTGAATGGTTGGGTTGAAGAGGGTACTTGAGGCATGTTTCAGATGATTGAACTATGTGACTTGAGTTTCTCAATAATGAAAATTGGAGACACTACATGGAGAGAGAAGCCATTAATGAGGGATAATTTTAACATCCTTGACATTAAAGTTATTTTCTGGGTATATTATGTGCCTTAACTTTTATTCTTCCTTGGAGGTGTATCTTATATATAAAGGGGGTCTTGGAGTTAATTTTTAGAGGATGGTGTCTAAGTGGGGTGCATGGTTGTTGAAACTAGGCCGTTGGATATCCAATGGTGAGCACTAAAAATATGGTGGTACTAGTAGTGGGACATGAAATTATGCATATCCCAAGGATCATTTAGTGTCTATGTATGAATGATATAATTCTTTCTTAGATCGCAGGCATTCTGGTGATTCCTGAGTAATTTTATTTTAATAATTTTTTCATCATTTTTAACTAATTTTATTAATTGAATAACCATCATAGTAATCTGACCCCATTACAACCAAAACCTCCCTAAGAGATATCCATTGGGTCTTTAGGCTTCCACATCCTCTCATATTAGGTTTTTGAAGACTAAATTTATTTTTTGAAACATTAATGGTATGATCAATTACGTAGATAGTATTTGAGGTATATGGAGGTTCTCTTGATGTTTATTTGTTCACCAGCATGGATTCTATTTTTTCCCTTTTATTGTTGTCATTAGTAAATAATATTAGATTGTTTATTATTTTCTCACTATTTTTTGATAAATATATGGTGAATGTAATGTGTTGGACTTGCTATAGTCCAAAATTAAGCGATTCATTAACGGATAACTAGTTCAAGTTATAGGGTAATAGGTTTATGAAATTGCACATCATGATTATCAATTTTATAGTTGAGATATTTACTGAAGTATGATGTTATGATTTTATATTGTAATTTGTGGTTTTAGAACTTAGACCATACATGAAATTGGATTGCATCCATTCATCACACGTGACATGTATGATTCACATGACATTTATATTCTTATGTGTGACTAAATTTTCTAATGAAATAGGTTTTAGCTATATAACGTGTCCATAGTGAGTTTTATATGGGGTTACTATATGACATCTTAGTGGAATTATACTCACCCAAAACACAATGTTTTTTGAGGAATGAACGTGTGGATCTGATTTTGTAATGTTATCAAACAATGTAAATAAATTCCATTGGTGAAATGGATGTATTTTATCAATAGGGGGTTCATTTATTAATTTTAAGTATTTTTAATTGTATAGAGTATTAATGGTAATATTAAAATGATGGTTCATGATAGGAATGGTTCAGCTTGATTATTTCCTACCCTTTTAATGGGGAACGTAAATAAATGTAGAGTTATTTATATCATTTTAATTTGAAATACCTGAAGTAATTTAGGAATCATGATTATATGAAGAGGGAATGATTTATTAGATACCTATACCTATTGGTTTTGAGTGTGGTTTTTGATGAAGAAGTTTATTATGATCTGATATGGTTGGATCTAGGATGGATAAAACATGCATATGTTATTTTTGGTTTTTTAGTAATGCCCAAGTGACTTGTGATCATTTAGTAATCCATGGAATGAGTGTGATACCTTAATATTGTTCTGAAGGTAGCACCCGGGGTGGTTTTTTCTATATAAAATTAACATGGATGAGAATCATGGTCACTTTTTAGTTGAATGAACCTAGGTTTTACGCCATGTTACTCATTGGAGAATGAGACTGGCTGTGTGATTAGGTGATATGTAAGTGTACACTCATTGGGTTTGTAACACCTGTAAATTTAATGAATTATTATTATTTTTGAATAAATTCAAATTCATTGGTCGATTGAATTACATGCCACTCCAAAAGATTGGTAATATGATTGATGAATATCATACCATTTAATGAATATCGTACCATTTAATACATTCAAAAAAGATTATCAATATGATTAATTAATTATGATTGTTCCTTGGTGGATAATTTTTTAGTAGTGGGGTATAAATTTGATAACGCCTCAAATGAAATGGGTGTAGTGAACATATGAAGGTACTATGTTACTCACTTATCAATATAACGCTTCGTTTTATGTGATTTATTATCAAACATAATAGAATGATTCATTTGACCATTTAATCTTATATTTAGTAAAAATTTAAAGATAATTCATCAACCAAAGTTTATCCAATACTGAGTTTCATAAAAAAATCAATACACTATTCTCCCACTATGTTTCATTTTACATTTGAATTCTCCCTATGTTTAATTTATATTTACTTTTCTCTTATCTTATTGTTTAAAAGGATTTTCTCTGATACACCGTGTTCATTATTTTTTTTCATATTTCTCAAATGAATAACTATAATAGTGGCCAGTGGTATGCTAGAGTTTCTATTGTGTAGTTATTTCATGTAAAATAAAAAATCTGATCCTTGTTATTGTTCATTTTATTTTTTATAAATTAATTTTCTTAGTTGTGGGTTTCTATCATGTGTAGAGGACTGTGTTCTACATGGTAACTAAACCTCTTGTTTTTTTAATTCCACTATGTGTCATTTTCATTTCATTAACACAGTCTATAATCGATGTTGATACAATAATAGAATTTCAGATTCTATGTTTCAATATTTATCTACATATTGTGTTGGTTATGGTTTTATATAAAGTGAAAAACTCTCATTTAATTATTTTCAATTAAACTTCAATATTATTGATTTTATTTCATAAAATTATTGATTACAATTTATTTACCTAATGGATAGTAGATAGATTTATGAAACCAATCAGATCTCAAGTAATTTTCAAAACAATTTGGATGTATTTCTTGGATTTGTCATTTGAAAATGCATTAAATAGTGGTCACATACATTGACCATGTTATAATTGTGTTGGAAGACCATGGTTTTTCCATGAAGATGTTATATATCATATAACCAAATATTGTTTTCAAACAAACTTTTATTTTTGGTACCATAATGGGGAGAAAATGGAATCTCAAAATACTGATAATCGAAATGAGAGGACTAGATTTGAGAATTTGTTATATGACCATTTTTCATTTATTATTCATCAGGAAAATTAATGGATGTTAACCCTATAATACTTCTCTAAGGTAACACATGATGCATCCATGACGTTGAAAGAGTGAAAAAATTAATGATGTTGTGACAACACCAGTATATCGGCAATGTGGTAAAATGAAAAAGCTGGAATTTTTAATTTGATTGTTTCATGAGAAAACAATGTATTGGATTTCTAATACATTAATATATTTCCTTCTTACCTTCTTGAAGGGATAAATTCTACCTGATTCATATAATCCATCAAACCACTATAAAAAATGGATGTTAGTTGATGAATTGGATTTTCAAAAAACAAAATTCATTCTATCCTGAAATATTGTAGCTTATTATGAGAGTAAATTTATAAAACAAATGACTGTATCAAATGTGGAACATTCTTATGTGAGTTAAAATGTGATAAAACACCATATCATGTGCCAAAAAAAGTAATGTGGCACCTTCCATTGTTCACCAAACTCCAAAATATTTTCAGGTTTGATGATATATCAATAAAAAGGTGACGTTATAATACTGAGAGAAAGAAGAACAATGAAGAGTTGGTTCACCCTATAGATGGATTCTCATGGTAGAGATTTATTGTTCAATATTATGATTTTATAGATGACATGCATAATGTGAGGATGAGTCTTTAATGTGATGGTTTTAATCTGTTTGGGTAGATTCTTACTTCACACATCACATGGCAGGTTTTTATAAAAATTTATAACCTTCCCCCATTGTTGTGTATGAAAATACCTGTCACTTTCATGATTTTACTTATATCTCACCCTTAAAATCTTAGATAGGATATAGACATATACATGATACCCTTAATAAAAGAGTTGAAACTTCTTTGTGATGTGGGGGTGTGTACATATGATTCCTCTTCGAACGATATATTTCAGAACCATGTTGCGCTTATATGGACGATCAATGATATTACTGCTTATAAAATGTTTTTTAGACGGATCATGAAGGAAAAAATTTAATGTCTTTTTGTATGAAGAATATTCAATCTAGAAGACTGAATTATCGTCATCATTTTAGTTTTATGGGGCATGGACAATTATTTCCATTGGACCATCCATATAGAAAAAATTGTTGAAGATTTGACAATACCATAGATTCCAACCATCCTCCTCAGAAAATGTCTGGAACTGATGTTCTTAATGAATTCAATGATTTTAATTTTTTATTTGGATAGGGTGAAATGAAATCTAGAAAGTGAAAGGATGTTTCCAATGATATTTGTTACAATTGTAGTAAGATGGGTATCTTCTTTCAGTTTCCGTATTGGTTAATCAATTAGTTATGTCATTTCATAGACGTAATTTACATTAAAATGAATATATGTGAAATGTTTCTTTTAATTGTTCATAATTTCAAGGGAAAGACAAAAAGATGATTTATGATCGCGTCATAAATTTTTGTATTGTGGAATCATACCAGAATTGCATCCTATGTGTATCAGTGAAAATAAATGGCAACATCCATGTGATTATTATGTTACAAAATGTGCATAAAAAAATAAATTTCTAGGAGTACTAGAGACTATTAATGTTCTAATAGCTATTCAGGCAATATATCCAAACCGTTCAATAGGAGAGATTTAAATCAGAAATCATTGAAGACTCATTATTATAACATCCTTCTACATGAGTTTATTCCAATAGAAATCCATTATCTTTTGTCTAATAATTTAAGGGTTTCATTTATTTGGTTGTTCCACCTGTTTAAGGATATTTGGTCTATGATGTTGTCCATTTATTTCTTGCAATAAATTTTGGCAGAGACACCATTAATTTTTTGTGAGTTAGAGAAAATATTTCCTATATCATTTTTACCATGTGTGTTGCATCTGACTATCCATATTCCAACTGAAACACTTCTCAGAGTACATGTTTCTTTTTGTTGGATATATCGAACTAAAAGAATTATGTACAAATTGAAATCCTTTTTGGGGAATTGGAATCACCCTGATGGTTCTAAAATTAATGGTTACTTGTCTCAAGAATGTATGGACTTATGCTCAATGTATTTGTATGATCTTACTACTAGAATGAATAGACCAATTGGAAATGAAGAAGAACAATATGAGAAAACTTAACCCTGTTTTCTATCACATCCTCAAACATGGGGAATTTTAGATCTTATACATTGACTACATTATGCCTTGAAGGGCGGGAGATGAAACATTTCATAGTGTTGTTCAAATGTGATTTGTTCAATGACCTAATCAAGTTAGTAAATTTAACATGAATATCTTATCTCCTCTCTTGTAATTTTACATATTTGTAAAACTCTTTGACTTTTTATCTAAATGGAACACAAAAAAATTATAAATAGAAATAATCTTTATTTATCTTTAAGAAGGGGATATAATTTACATAGAAAAGAGTTCTCTTCTTGGTTTAAATTTAAGGTAATAAATATTGTTTTAATAAATAAATAAAATAAATATTTAATTACCTTTAATGTTTTTTATATTTTAGGTATCAAGTTTCCCTGTAGACTATATTTCAGGAGTACGATCTTGGGATTTTGGTCTTAATACCATGGTTTGTCAATATAAATAAATTGTGATATATGGGTACATATTAATTATTACTAAAAAAGTAAATAAAATAGGAACACAACATGATAGTGTTATAATAACAAAAAAACATAATTTTATGCTAGTGCATCCGATATTATACCTCATTTTGAAAATGTAACTTGTTATGGAGTCACTCAAGAAATAATAATATTGTATTATTACTCTCATGGTCCAGTCACGATGATGAAATGCCAATTATTTGACTCAATGAAGAGGCATGGAACTTTATTTATGATTTTGGTTGTTGAGTTGCTAGAATGTGTCACACCCTTGCAGCCGATGAAACATATGTATTAGAATATATGAAGAAATAAGGTTTTTTATGTCAAATATCATCTTTGAAATAAAATTTTTGTCATTATTAATGTAATTCCAAGAATTTTTTTGATGATGGTGATGATGGAATTGACACTATAGAGACCCTTCCTTTTCTTACATTACTATTAAATCACATTAAAGATAAACAACATAATATTATTACACATAGAATATCCAAGGGTTTAGTGTCTTGGGAAAACTAGGACCATAAAAATTACAACATCTAGCATAAACATTTATTTAATTTCTTCTTCTCTAACTTCTTATTGGCACTTATCCTCTCCTAAGTTCATGTAGCCACTTGAGGATATACATCAAAAGGGGTGAGATAGAAGTCTAGTAAGAGGATAGATAAGAACAATATAGCATGGGGTGAGCATAGTAATAACATGGGAAAAAGATCATGAACATGAGAGGAAGCATAAATACAAGACTTGAAATGTGGCAACGCATAAAAAATGAAACATCATGTCTTAGTGGTTAAGTACCACACATACATGTGAGCCAAACTAGAATCTTGTTAACACATCAATTCACATTTACTCATGATATTAATCACTTTACCCAATGCATTCGAGTGCTGTATAATTTTTGACGCACCTGTCCCATTCAATCATTCATATTGCTCTATATATTTCTGGGTGCACCCATCACATCGTAACATTATCATAATCATGCTTTCCACATGGAACATATGTCAAAAGTGAACATAAATAACCCATGTAAATGAATGAGTTAAATCTCATAAGAACACATTCATAAACTTTGGGTTCTCAAAACAAAGAGGGAATAACATAATTGATACCAGAACTATCAACCTTGAATGAGAAGTAAAAGGTGAGTACTTAAAAGAAAAGTTCTTTTCCAAAACATTTTGTTTGATATAAACAGTGGTGGTAAAAATTTATATCCCAAAAAAGGAAATAATATGATGAAAAAATGATCTTTAAGGAGTAACCATATCAAAAATGGAGTGAAAGGGAGAACCCGAAGGATGAAAGTTGGGTTCAAGAATTTCTCCTTAGCTTGTAGCTGAATGCTTCTTTCTCTTTAATGTCCTGTATAATGAAATTATATTCTTTAATTATAAATAATGAACCTTGTTTACATTAATATAGTTCATTATGGTTTCATTAAGTGATTTTATGTGCCTTTTGATGAGTTATAGAGTTTAAAAACATTATTAGGGAATGTTTGTTTTTATGGTTTTCTTGAGTGGTTCACTTGTATTCTTAAATTGATGATCTGGTAGAACATGGGTAAACATACAGAACTGATATTACAAGTTATTAATGATATTATAGGAGTTTTAATTATCTTATAATGAATTATACTAGATCCATTTGGATGAATCATTAGATAATAATTAAATGATGATTATTTGGGTGAATTTGGGCGGTTTTTCGATCACAACGAACTTGTTTTAATTTATCACTTAGTAATATGGACATAAGATAGTTATAGAACTTTAAATAGGATAAAATACATATAACATATTCTGGTTCAACCCTAAAAATGGGTTCATGACCAGATCTGGAGGTTTAATTGGAAGAAGATAAGTTTTCGTTCTTGAATGTGATAAATTAACACCTCACGAATCATGTTCTCTTTAATAAAATAAAAGGAAGAGGGAAAATGGGTTGTATGATATAATATCCCATTAGCATTATAAAATTATATTTTATGTATAATACTAGAGTTTCAATACCATTTTGATTAATATAGGGTGGGATATATCAAGAAATGAACATGAACTTGAAAGGAAATTAAAGGATAAGAGGGAGAGAAATTACCTCTTAAATCCCCCTCTTGAGATTCTCCTTAAGGAAGTAAGGATTGGTATTTTGATGAGACCATAAGCTCTTGGTCGTTGGATAGGGGCTAAATAGGATGTTTGGGCAGAGTTTAAAGAGGTCTTGGAGCTTGAGAGGTGTGAGGAAATGAGGGTGTGAAGGGTGGGTTTTATAGTGGAGGGGAGAGGGGTTTCCTTAATATAAAATTCATTAGTTTATTAATTTCCCCTAAGGCAATGAATAGTGAGTCTTGAATGACCATGAATAGTTATTTTATCATGTGATCCCAAACCAAGTGGGCTTATATCATCATAAAATCACACATGACTCTATAATTAGCTTATTTAGCTTATTTTTGTAAACTACGATATTTCACTATTCATCAAAAATTCATGTATTTCTGAAAAATACCTAAAATTTTCCCAATCCATTTTTTGATGTGTGTAATCCAAAAATGAATTCCATTTTTTAAAAATAATTTTTTGAATATGAGTAATTTAATATTTAATTAAAATAATGGTTTATTACTAAAAACAGTTTTAAAACATTCATTTACTTATTCTAAAATATATGTACATCATACTTTTCCTTGAATGTGATTCTATAATATCATAGTTAAGGTTAATATTAATTAGGTTATATCACTATTCATAAGGGTATGTTACAATTCATAAGGGTAGGTTACTATTCAAAAAAATTATTTTTGTTTTATTAGGCTCCAAAAATCATCTTGAACACAACAGTGTATGTCATATTTTGAAAATTCCAAACACATAAGTGAAAAAATTATGTTAAAGGTCACTTATCACTAATAATTTCATTATGTTGTTTTTTCATGTGATTTTATGACATATTTATAATAAGGGATTTTCCATTGAAAAACTTCGAGTCGTTACATTCTTTCCCCATTAAGAAATTTCGCCCCTGATATTTCACTTTACACAAACAGGTTAGGGCGTTTCTCCTTTATTGCCTCTTCTGGTTCCCAAGTTTCTTCCTCAAACTTATGCTTCCTCCACAACACATTGACAAGAGGGGTTGGCTTTTTGCGTAGAACCTTATCTCTCTGCTCCAGAATCTTTACTGGCTGCTCCTCAGAGGAAATATCATCTTCATGCTGCACCACCTCTTAATTTAGTACATGTAAGGGGTATGGTATGTACTTCATCAGTAGTGATACATGAAAAACATCATGAAATTGAGCCATATTCATTGGAAGTTCAAGAATATAGGCCACGAATCCTATGAGATCAAGGATCTCAAAGGGGCACATGTACCTTGGGCTTAACTTCCCTTTCTTCCAAAATCGCTTGACTCTCTTCCATGGAGATATTCAAAGAAAGACTTTATCTCCAACATCGAACACCAAGTCCCTTCGACAGTTATCAACAAATCTCTTTTGCTGACTTTGAGTAGCTTTGATGTGTTTCTAGGTGACTTGAACCTTCTCTCTCATCTCTTGAACAATATCGGGTCCATGTTTCTTTCTTTCTCCAACTTCATCCCAATAGATTGGAGTTCTACATCGCTTTCCATACAAAGCATCATATGGAGCCATATGAATACTTGAGTGGAAGATATTGTTGTATGAGAACTCAACGAATGGGAGATACTGATCCCATCCTCCTTTTAATTCTAGAGAGCAGGGTCTTAGAATATCTTCAAGCATCTGAATAGTTCATTTCAGACTGGCCATCAGTTTGGGGGTGATAGGCCGTGATGAAATTTAATTCAGAACACAAATAATTTTGAAGGATCCTCCAGAATTTAGATGTGAACCTTGGATAATGGTTATAGACAATTGAGAGTGGAAAACCATGCAATCTCACCACTTCCTTCACATATATCGTTGCAAGTTGTTCAAGAAATAGATCTTCTCGAATATTGATAAAATGGGCAGTATTGGTGAGTCGGTCAACCACAACCCACATCACATTATTTCCCTTTGACATCTTCTGGAGCCCAGTGAGAAAGTCCATGGAAACATATTCCCATTTCTACAAGGATATAGGAAATGGTAGCATCATACCTTTTGAATTTTTTCACTCAGCATTAACTTACTGACATACCAAGCACCTTGATATAAATTCTGCAATCTCCTTCTTCATGTTATCCCACTCAAAGTTTTCTTAGATATCACGGTAAATCATGGTACTCCCAGGATGGATAGATAATGATGAGTTATGTTCATTTTCCAATGGATCTTCTTTATCCTAGATGATGAGGGCACAGAAAGCCACATTCCATACCGAATCACACTATCATCATTGATATGGAACTCCTGCAGATTCCCTTCCATTACTGCATTCACCTTCTTTTGTATCTCCACATCAACCTTTTGTAATTCCTTAATCTTCTCTTGGATGGATCGTTGCACAATCATTTTTTTCAAGGTAGGATGTATACTATGTCCTTATGATTTCCAAATCCATTATTAGCATATCCAAGAAGATAGGGTCTTTCCCAATCTGTAGCATGGATATAGTAGTAGGTTCCTTTCTGCTTAGAGCATCAGCTACCTTGTTCGCCTTTCCATGATGATAGTGAATAGAGTAACCATAATCCTTGATTTGATCTAACCATCTCCTTTTACACATGTTGAGCTCATTTTGTGTGAATATATACATTAGGCTCTTGTAGTCGGTGTATAGGTTACACTTCTCACCATAAAGGTAGTGCCACCAGATTTTCAAGGAAACAATCATGGCTGCCAGCTCTAGATCATGCGTCTGGTAGTTCTTTTCATGGCTCTTCAACTGTCATGAGGCGTAGGCTATCACATTATCATTTTTTAGGAGTACACAACACAATATTTTCATTGAAGCATCACTGTATATCAAAAAAAATTCTCCACTTTTCGGAAGTGTGAGTTTTGGTGAAATGATCAACCTTCTCTTTAGCTTCGTGAAGCTTCCCTCACATTCTTCCGTCCAGAAAATCTCTACCCCATTCCTTGTTAACTTAGTTAGCGGGCTTGACAATTGTGAGAAGTTTCTCACAAAATGTCACTAGTACCCAGCTAATCCAAGAGAACTATGTATTTATGTGACACTAGAGTGCCTGGGCCATTCCTCAATCGCCTTTCTCGTTGAATGATACACATAAATTACCTCACTTGTGATCACATGTCCAATGAATTTGACTTGCTTCATCCAAAAGTAACACTTGCTGAACTCGGTGTAAAACTTCTCTTTTTTTAATGTCTCCAAAACAAGTATTAGATGTTCATCAAGTTCCTCCTTGCTCTTGGAGTAGATTAGAATATGATCAATAAACACTACCAGAAATTAGCCGAGGTAGTGTCTATAGACTCTATTCATAAAATCCATAAAGATTGCAGGGGCATTAGTAAGTCTCAAGGGAATCACCAAAAACTCATAGTGCCCATACCTTGTACGGAAGACAGTCTTCTGAATATATTCCTTCTTCACCTTTACCTGATGATATCCAGAATGTAGATCAACCGTTGAGAAGTATTGAAAACCTCATAACTGATCGAACAAGTCATCAATCCATGGGAGATGATACTTTTTCTTTTTGGGGATCTTTTGGAGTTCCCGATAATCGATACACAGCCGCATTGTTCTATCCTTCTTCACAAGGAGAACTAGTGCACCCCAAGGTGATGCACTAGGGAATGTGAACCCTTTTTCCAGATTATCTTGTAGCTGCATCTTTATCTCCTCCATATCTATAGGTGCCATCCTATAGGGACACTTCGAGATAAGAGTAGCTATGGGTATGAGTTCAATTGAGAACTCTACCTGACGATCTGGGGGAATTCCGGGTAACTCACTGCAACAATTCTATCCATGACTTTGGGATCCTTAGACGTGTTGGGGTGGAGGGGATCTACCCTTTCCCCCACTCTACTCTTGAATTATTTTGTCTTCCCCCCCTCCGGGATGGATTAAAATCAATGTGGATGGAGCTTCCAAAGGCAACTCGGGTCCAACGGGTTGTGGTGTCATCTTCAGAAATCACCTGGACCAGATTCTTGGATGTTTCTAGGGATCTTGTGGTTCCTCTACTGCTTTGGAAGCTGAGATGATGGGTGTCATCCATGACATCACCTTTTCCAGATTACACAACTAGAACAACATCTAGATTGAGAGTGACTCTACTACAATCATTCAGGCCATCTGGAATGGTACCATTCATCTTACGTGGCCTATTACTGCCAGGTAGATGGACTTTTTGAATTATCTCATTGGGCTGAACTTCATTGCCACTCACACCTTCCGCGAAGCCAACTGCATCACTGATGGGCTTTCCAACCTTGGTATTCCTCATGAGATACATTGGATGGACGACCTCCCTTCTGAATTAATCCCTTATTATGCTCGAGATGTCAGAAAAATTCCTTACTTTATACTTGTGTAACCCCCCCTTTTTTATCAATAAAAAATTTCTACCTTTAAAAATATATATATATGTGCTCTATATAACGAGATCTAATCCACTCCCATTATAGCATCAAATTCCACCAAGGGAATTATTATGAGATTTTCTGGAAGAATATTCCCACATACGCCAACAGGAGAAGATTCAAACACTTGGGTTTCAATGATTGCACCACTTATTGTTTTTACAGATATCTCTATGTCAAGGTTTCGGGTCTACAATTCTATAGTTCTAGCAAACATGTAATATATAAAAGAATGTGTAGAACCATAATAAAATAAGACTTTTTCGATTCTTGACTGAATAGGAAGTGTACCTTGTATGACTTCATTATCTTGTTCCACCTCTGCAGTAGTGATGGCATAAGCCTTCCCTTGTTCCTTTGGCTTTGGTGGTTGCTGAGGTTGATTACCCTTGAGAACTCGAGGTTTAGTTCACTCGCTTGCATAGTGCCCTAGATCCCTACAGTTGTAGCATTGAACCATGGGTGGTTCTCTCCTTTCTTCTGCCACATTGTCCTTCCTTTTTGTGTCTTTTCGACACTCTTGAGCACGGTGTCCTTCTTTCCCACACTTGAAGAACTTACGCATTTCTTTGAGGCAGTTTCCATGGTGTAACTTCCCACATTTTTGGCATGTGGGTCATGAGTTTTCTTCCCACTTTTTTCATTAGATCCTCCATCATGAAACTCCATCTTTCATTTCTTATCCCCATAGCCATGGGACCATTATCCAAACTCCATCTCCACTTTGAGAGCACATTTAATAACTTTTTCATAACTCCCAAAGTCTAGAAATTCAAGATCCTTTCGAAGGCGTGGTTTTAATCCACTAAAGAATCTATAAATTTTTCTATCATTGTTGATAACAAAACTAGTAGCATACCTCGAATGCCTTGGGAAATTCACTTCATTGGTTGTGATAGATTCTTCTTCTTTTTTCATGAGCTCTATGAATTCTCTCTCCATCTTCGTGTGAAGAGTTCCTGGGAAATACTTGTTAAGAAACATTATCTTATATTCTTCCCATTCCATCTCTTCAATTTCCCCCCTTGGCATGGTGTTCTTAATCAAATCCCACCACTGATCGGATTGTCCATCTAGATGATAAATGGATAGGGTCACCTTCTCCATCTCAGAACAATGAAGAACAAAAAAGATCTTCTCAGTGGAGTTCACCCACTGTTCCACAACAAGTGGATCAGAAGATCCACTAAACATCAGTGGTCATTGACTCATAAAACATTTGATATCCAGTTGCTCCCTCTTTGGTGAAGGAGGATATTCCCCATTATTATGGTTATTTTTCATAACCTAAGATAATTGGGTAAGAATCGCTATAAAGTTTTTAACTCCACCTCCCAAATCATTGGGTATGTCATTCGGGAAATTGTTGCATTGTCCCTCGCACGAGTTGTTGGCTGGATTTCTCCTGGTTCCCACCATTTTCTAAAATAGAAGTGGGTTAGAACAAAACATATGTAATCAATTCTTGAATAACTTATTCATTTAAATAATTTATACCTAAAACATAACATATGGGATCCCTATGTAAATATTCTTGTGCACATATTTGTACTTAGTCTCATGCTATAGGTTTTCTCTAGGGTTCACTAATCCTAATTCCCAAATTAACTAAACCTTTCCTCTGATACCAAATATAGCGACACTAACTTTTCATATATTACTATAACATCACTTTAACGATAAAAAACACAATAGTATTACACAGAGAGGATCCAAAGGTTTAGTGTCTTGGGAAAACTAGGACCATAACAATTAAAACATCAATAATAAACATTTATTTAATTTCTTCTTCTCTAGCTTCTTATTGAAACGTGTACTCTTATAAGTACATGTATCCACCTGAGGATATACATTAAAAGGGGTGAGATAGAAGCCCAGTAAGTGGATAGATAAGTAAAATATATCTTGGGTGGGAATAATAATAACATGGGAAAAAGATCATGAACATGAGAGGAAACATAAATATAAGACTTGAAATGTGGCAATGCATAACAAATGAAACATCATGTCTTAGTGGTTAAATACCACACATACTTGTGAACCAAGATAGAATCTTCTTCACACATCAATTCACATTTACTCATGAGATTCATCAATTTAACCCAATGAATTGGAGTGCTGTATAATTTTAGGTGCACCCGTCAAATTCAATCATTCATATTGCGATATAAAATTCCGGGCGCACCCATCACATCATAACATTATCATCATCATGCTTGCAACATGGAATATATATCAAAAGTGAACATAACAAAACCATGGAATGGAATTGGTTACATCTCATAATAACACATTCATAAACATTGGGTTCCCATGACAAAGAGGGCATAACATACTTGATACAAGAACCATCAACCTTGAATGAGAAGAAAATGGGGAGTTCTTAAAAGAAGTTTTTTTTGGAAAACATTTTGTTTGACATAAAAAGTATTGGTAAACATGTATATCCCTGAATTGAAAAGAAAATGATGAAAAAATTATCTTTATGGAGTAATCATATCAAAAATAGAGTGAAAGAGATAGAACCCGAAAGATGAAAGTTGGGTTTGAGAATGTCCCCTTACCTTGTATCAGAATGCTTCCTTCTCTTTAATGTCTTGTATAATGAAAATATATTCTTTATTTAGAATGAAATAAACTTTTTTACATTAATATGGTTGATTATGTTTTAATTAAGTGATTTTATGTGCCTCTGGATGAGTTATAGTGTTTAAAGAGATAATTTAAGGAATGTTTTTTTTTATGGTTTTCATGAGTGGTTCACTTGTATTCTTAAATTGAAGTTAGGGTTGAACATGGGTAAACATAAAAAACTGATATTACATGTTATTAATGAGGTTCCAAGAGTTTTAATGATCTTATAATGAATTTTACTAGATTCTTGTGGATGAATCATTCGATAAGAATTAAATGATGATTATTTGGGTTAATTTGGGCGGTTTTTTGATAACACCAAACTTGTTTGAATTTATCACTTAGTAATATGGCCATAAGTTAGTTCCAGAACATTAAATAGGAGAAAATTATTATAACATATTCGGTTTCAACCATAATAATGGTTTCATGACCAGATATGAAGGTAGAAATGGAACAAGAAAACTTTTCGTTCTTGAAGTTGATAAATTAACACCCCACGAACCATGTTCTCCATAATAAAAAAAGGAAGAGGGAAAAGGGTTTGAATGATATAATATCCCATTATCATCATAACATTATAGTATATGTATAATACTGGAGTTAAAATACCATTTGGATGATGATAGGTGGGGAGAGATCAAGAAAAGAACTTGAACATGAAATGAAATTAAAGGAGAAGAGGGAGAGAAATTACCTCTTAAATCCCCATTTTGAGATTCTCCTTAAGGAAGCTAGGATTGGTCTTTTGATGCGACCAAAATCTCTTGGTCGTGGGAGAGGGGCTAGGGAGGATGTTTGGGAAGAGTTTATAGAAGGTTTGGATGTAACATCCCAGGTGAATAAAGAAAATGAAATTCTCATATTTATTAATATTTGTGAATTAAATATTAATATCACTTTAAAGGGGATGTTATGTTTGATGGCATAACCAATACGAAACAACATGTTTCTTTGAAATCAAATGATGAAAACTAATAATATAATAATAGTATTGTAAATTGTAGTATGTTCCTAGCCGATGTAATGACGGGAATGAACATAACAAACTACTAAGTGATTATATATGTTTCTCAAATATTTTATATTTATCCAATAAATTTTTGAGTCCAAAAATGAAAATGAATCCAATTTTAAGAATAAATATTCTAATATTCTTTAAAAGGCCGATTAACAGCCTTTTGATGGAGAACCATTTTTAAATATAATTTTTGTCACTTTTATATGTTATATTTGACCAAATAAAATCCTTTTTTAGAATCAAGACATCAAAATTTACTTTGTGTAAATATTTGTTATTTTCTGATAAAGATCATTTTTAGTGAAAAATGTTGCATTTTAATTCGAAACCTCCTTTTAATATAATATATTTATATTGTTAGATTATATTTTTAATTGGTTTTAAAGGGTAAATAATTTTTTTTTACTATTTAATCCAATTTTTGTCATTTGAATTAATTTCACTTTGAAATTTGACATAAACAAGTGTCAATATTTTAATAGATATTGTTTCTTAAAAACACGCTCCTTATTTTGACAGCGGTAATTGATTATAAAATTAATTAATTAAACTTCTATGTTTTGAATTTGGTAAAATTGATATCATTTTTTAATTTTTAATATCAAATATAGCTTAGGGTAATTTTTTTGTATTTTTCTGACAAATGTACATTTTTAATGAATAGTTAAAAATACGGCATTTTAATTCAAGAATGCATTTTCATACAATTTATTTATATAGTTAGACTGTAATTTTCATTGTTTTTAAAGTATAATTGAATTATGTTTTTATCACTTAATACAATTTTTTTCATTGGATGTAATTTCACTTTTCAATTGGCTGTAAAAACAAGTCAATCTTTTGATAAATTTTACTTCTTAAAAACCCGTGTTTTGTTTTGACAACGAGATTTACTTTTAAATTAATTACTACAATTTATGTGTTTTGAATTTTGTAAAATGGGTTCCATATTTGGAATCAGAAGGTACAAATAATGTAATTAATAATCCTTTGTTTTTTGATATTACGAATAGTAACGACAGTAATTATCATTAATTATCGTGTTTAATTAGTAATCGAGTAGTTATGGGTAATAAAATAATATCATAAAAATATAAAATGACCCCAACATGTGTCCTAATTCTATTTTTGGTGTCATGTCCGACCATGGGATGCCTTGTTCCAACCTTGGGACCCCATGGAATCAATTTAGTGTGATAGTGACTTTTTATCATATTTTTTTAAAGAAAAGAAATATAACAATGGTTTGTATATCCTAAGTAAAAAAAATTTAATTTAGTTTAAATAAATGATATCTTTGACTATAAATAGTAAATAGAAAGATAAAAATATTTCCTACATTATGGTAAATTTTCTATAATTTTTAGACATTAAATAAATAAATTTATTTATGACATCGTGATGATGGAGTGATTACCTCATTAATGAACGATTTAAATAAAACGAAAAGATAAGGTAAAATCTAAACATTACACTTGTCAAAGACCAATTTTATTTGTGTATTTCTATCCCCTATCACCTTATCCTAGAAATATATAATTTTGGGATCTTTAAAATCTGAAAACCATTTTATAATAAAGTAACATTTCACAACTTTCAAAGAGTTCCCCTCCTCCCTCTTATAAAAGGCCCCCACCTCTACCCCCTTACCCTCAGCTCTAAAGCCCTTGGATCATCCAAAATATGCTCTTATTCAGTCTCCACTTACATATCTTACTCCTAGAAGCCTCACTTTGGGCATAATTCTTTCCAAGTAAGTCTTTGGGCTCAAATCAAAAAGAGTTACATGATTTAAAGGTAATGTCTTCTCTTATGTTCGTTTGTTTTATTTTTCTTCTCCAACCCATTAAAATCATTTTATTCCTTTAATTTGTAACAAAAACATTATCATAAATATACTATAATGTTTTTATGAGAATTATTATATCTACATTTACTCACACCTCTATCTAATGGTTAAAGAAGATACTGTTTTTGTCGGTGGCGAATTACTGCCTCACGAAACGATGATTGTTCAATATTATTTTAACACATATCATGGTGGACATTAAGGTGTAACTATATTTATATATGATATATATTATTTTTATGTTTTCCTTATTCTTCTGTATTTTTAATTTATTCCATACCTTTATGGTTTTCATAATGCGTAAACACGATAATTTCATTTTAGGAAGTACCGACTACCGCCCCCTCAAAGTGATTTGAATCGTAAATGCCATATGTGGGATGTATAAAGGATGGATTTTATGATAATATATATGATATTATACTTTAATTATAATATAACTATTTATGATTTTGTTTTCATTCCATTAAAGTATGAAATAGAAATTAAAGCGACGTTCATGCGTACGTACGGCTCACCGTCTCCATGAACTGTACATTTCATTTCTTATATCCAAAAGTTATGTACTATTATAATTATATATATATATATATATATAATGGATATATATGATATATATTACATATAAATGATGAATATAATTATGGAATTATAATATATATATCTCTCATTTAGTTTTAATTCCATTAATTTGACAAAGAAATGAAAGTAGCGTTCATGCGTACGTACGACCTACCGTCTCCATCAACGGTGCATTTCATTTTTTATCTCAAAATGTTATAGAATAGTATAAAATGAATTTATAATGGATATATATGATATTTAAATCATTAATACTATTCTGGAGATGCGGTACTTATAACTACATGGACAATTCTTTTCAAACAAGTTCATTTTTTTCTCATATACCAAACATCGACAAAAATGTCTGATATGAACTCACATAATTAACTAATTATTATAACATGATAATATGTGATATGAATTTAATAATACACTTTAAAAAATTTCCTTAATAAATTATAAATTGACCAACGTTTATTATTCAGGAATATAAAGAAACGAACAAGACAAGTCGGACTTGAGGTAAGGGATCTAACCTCTCTCTTTCTTTTTTAAGTACTCTCTTTGATGTCACTTATTCTAATATCCTCTTTTTTATGTTTGGGGATGTTAATTTATATTACTATTAATGTAAATTTTATGTTCATTTGATGAGAGAACCTATTTGATCTCTCCAATCATTTTTTTGATGTTTTAAGTGGCGTCGTTAGGCTGCCGAGTTTTCGTTAGGGATTTTTCATCTCACTTTTACTCTCATGAGATTCATGCTACATTTTACACTATTTACATTTTGTTCGGTGTGTGTACTTCCCATGATTGTATTATTTGTTTAATATACTTTAATTCATGGGTATTTACATCTTCATTTTATGACCCTTCTTTCTTGGGGTGTATGTTTTGAAAGTTACCCAAATCGGTTAGGGAGCCTTTCACCCTCTTCTTTTTAAAAGAATTATTTTTGTTAGGTATTTTAATTTACATATTCTTATATTGGCATATGTTCTTATATATACTTATTATTGTAAATGTTATTTCCACGTGATGAGATAACCTTTTTATCTCTCGTCATCTCATTTTCTAAATTTTAAAGTGACGCTGTTAGGCTGTTGAATTTTTGAAAGGGAACTTCTTAACCCAATTTCAATTCTTTGGGTTAAACATCTACTACTTGATTATTTCGTGCCATGAATATGTGTGGAAGACCTATGATTTTTTTAAAATTAATATCCACTTATATTTGGTATATTTATATTTGTCACACATAATTTTGTTATTGATTTATCCTTAATCTAAGGATACCATCTTTGTAAGGGACTTCGTCTCAATCTCCTTTCATTGAGGAATATTTTGTTTTATAAACAAATTTATTTTATACGGTGTATAAACACCATTTAATTTTACTTTTACTCCTAATGAATATTTTTATACGAAGCGTTTTACAAAACGACAACAGGGAATGTTTTTGTCTTACGTATGCGGCGACAACAACTTCTCCCCCGCCGTCACCATTATTTGTGTTTCAGCTTCCTCTACAAACCATAACATAATTTAAATGAAAAATAAATACAATGTTTTAATTTTCTATTATTTTGGTATTGAAAATGGTTTTGATAATTTTCTGATTAGATCAATGTGTTGTATTGATATCTTGTGATTGAAATGTGGAAATGTTATGTTTCCCTTATGCATGTTTTATGTGATACGATTATGTTTTGGTTCTTGGGAATTTTTTATAAAGATGGGTGGTTCTGTGATAAAATAATGGTAGGTGTTCCCGTGATATCTCTCCTATGCATTGGGTAACACGAAGGAGTCAAACACTATGGTTTCAACGAAGAGATTTAGGGAATATATTGTGATGGGTATTCCAAATGTAACCATGAGGGTTACTCCCAACATAAGAATGTTATGAATGCCTCAAGTTACATTAATGTCTTATGATTTCCACGAGTTATTCATAAATCTTATGATTTCATGAGGTATTCTAAAGTGATTATGTTTTATGATTAAAGTATGATTTCATTTATTCTTATGTATACATGGAATAATGTTTTATTTCCGTATTTTTACATCCCTTACTGAGGTTTTTATACTCATCCCAAGTTTTTAAAATGTTTTCTGTAGGACTTAAAGATTAATTGAGCCAAGGATGTGATCAAGGAAAGACATGCTATCTAAAACATGGAACTATACTTGTTTCTTTTTAAGAGTTTTTATTTTGTGAACAAAATGGAAATTCAATAGGAGTGTCTACTTTTTAATCTTTTGAGATGTAATAGTTATGTCCTAATCCTCTAAAACTCTAAACCTTAAAAGATCCTCAATGGGAATTATTCATTTAATTCAAGATTATGTAATGTTTTAAGGCCGGGTCCTTATAGTTGGTATCAAAGGTTGGTTTAGATAACTTTAGAGGTTAGAGTATTCTTTAAGCACAAGTGACAGTACACTAAATGTTAGGATTTCAGAAATAATCAAAGATTTTTTTTGATAAAGTGAATGAGTTAAAGATAATATGAATAATTATATCTTTTTATTTACCCTCATCATAAGATATTATATGATGATTCTAACGATATAATCACACTGACACTTTTGTTTTTAGTAAATGGATGGATCTAGCATGCACCAAAGTGACAGTGGGTTTGATGGAAACTGCGGTGGTTCTCTGATTAAGAGATTGGATGAAATGAGGGATTCAATGAGAAATATCGTGGTTATTATAAACCAACTATCAGAAGTCATGATCAACCAGTTGAACCTTGGTGAGTTCTCTAATGCATCATGTACGAGAGAACCAACTCGATGTGGATGTTCAGGTAATAATTATAATGGTAACCATTACGGTTTATATAATCCTTACATTTAAAATAATTATGGGTTACTATATGTTATGATGGAAAATGATAGGAAAGAGATAAACTTGTGGTTAATTATTGTATGGTAATTTTTGAATATTTTATATCTTTTTGGCTAATGTTTTAAGAATTATATAGTTTAGGAAAAAGGACAACACACAGACCGTGTGACAACCCGTCGTGTCGGACAAAGCTGCGGGAATCGAACCCACAACCAATGTGCGACTGTATTTATCACCTACCACTGGACTACGTGAAGTCCCTGGTTAGTATGAAAAATTATTTTTAGTTAGATGATTTCATGAATCAATAATAAGTTTATTTTGGGTTATCTAAGGAAATTATTATCCTATCATGAAGGATATGTGATTAGGTTAATTACTTTTCAGTATGGGACTATAAGAGTAACTTATGTTATTTCGGGATAAATAAGATTTATCTTCGAAGTCTATGTGATTAAATCCATTAGAGATTTGGGTTTAATTCATAGTTAGGATTACTTTGATGAATTTTATGGATAGCTTTTTATTGATTGGTCTTTGATGAACTATGGGTTTTGTTGGAAATATTTTGGAGATTAAGAGTAGTATATATTTTTATAAATGATTATCCTTTTTGCATATTTTCCGATATAGTAATAACAGTGTTGGTTTTGTTTGAGTTATAAATACATTGGAAATATATAGTTCTCTTTAGTGGATTAGTTGATTCTAAAGAAGTTGATTATAGTGCTCTTAATGTGTACAAGTCATCCTAAATACTCATCTTTTGGAGAAAATATGAGTTTGTGTTAGAAATCTAGTAAAAGATAAAAGTCTACATGACAAGTAAGTATGTTTCATTATATTAAGTTAATCTCATAAATAAATTACTCAATGAAAAGAAACATAAAACAAAAATATTGTATGTTAACTTTTCCTTCTGGGGAATGAAATACCGTTTAACCCATCACAAGTTTGTGATTTTCTGGTGATTAACTTTCTCCTAATCTTGTTTTCTATCACTTCCCACCAGAACATGAACCTTTGTTTTCTTCTTCCATATCCATGTTTTCCTACATGGAATCCTAGTATGGTTTAACATGGGTGACCTTTTTTACTTCTCTTTATTTATTTTAAAGTGATAGTTTTGCTGACTCTTTTTCCGATGTGCGGCTTTCAATGAAGTTTCCAGCCCAATTTTAAAATTGTGAGGACGCAATTCCCAAAACGGTGGAAGGATGTAACATACCAGGTAAATAAAGAATATCACATTCTAATATATATTAATATTTGTGAATAAAATATTACTATTAATTTAAAGGGGATGTTATGTTTGACGACATACCCAATACGCAACAATGAGTTTCTTTGAAATCATATGATGCACATTAATAATACAATAATATTATTCTAAATGGTAGTAAACTCCGAGAAGATGTAATGGTGGGAATGAACATAACTAATTAAAATTTTTTATATATGTTTTTCAAATATTTTACATTTATCCAATAAATGATAGAGGCTTAAAATGAAAATGAATCCAATTTTAAGAATAAATATTTTAATATCCTTTAAAAGGCCGATTAACCTCCATTTGATGGAGAACCATTTTTAAATATACTTTTTTTTTACTTTTATATGTTATATTTTACATAATAATTTTTTTTAGAATCATGACATTAAAATTTACTTTGTGTAAATTTTTGTTATTTTCCGATAAAGATCATTTTTAGTGAAAAAAGTTGTATTTTAATTCAATACCTCCATTTAATCAAATTTATTTATATTGTTAGATTGTATTTTTAATTTGTTTTAAAGATTAATTAAAATATATTTTTACCATTTAGTCCAATGGTGGTCTTTTTAATTTACTTCACTTTGAAATTGGACATAAAAAAGTGTCAATCTTTTAATATATATTATTTCTTAAAAACACGCTCTTTGTTTTGACAGTGGGAATTGATTATAAAATTAATTAATGAAACTTATATGTTTTGAATTTGGAAAAATTGATATTATTTTTGAATTTTTAATATAAAATATATCTTAGGGTGAATGTTTCGTATTTTTCTAACAAATGTTCTTTTTTAATGAATAGTGAAAAATACTGCATTTAAATTCAAGACTACCTTTTCATATAATTTATTTATATAGTTAGACTATTATTTTAATTATTTATAAATTATAATTGAATTATGTTTTTATCACTTAATAATTGTTTTGACAACGAGATTTAATTTTAAATAAATTACTAAAATTTATTTGTTTTGAATTTAGTAAAATGGATCCATATTTGGAATAATAAATTTAAAATTATTTAATTAAAAATCTTTTTTTGGACATTATGAATAGTAAAGACAATAATTATCTTTAATTATCATGTTTAATTAGTAATCGGGTAGTTAAGGGTAATAAAATAATATAATAAAAATATAAAATGTCCCCAAAATGTGTCCTAACACAATTTTTGGTGTCCTGGACGAACATGGGATGCGTTGTGCAAACCTTGGGTCCCCATGGAATCTCTTTAGTTTGATAGTGATTTTTTATCATATTTTTTTTTAAAGAAAAGAAATATAACAAAGGTTTGTATATCCTACGTAAAAAAATTTTAATTTAGTTTACATAAATGATATCATTGACTATAAATATTGATTAGAAAGATAAAAATATTTCCTACATCATGGTAATTTTTTTATAGTATTTAGACATTAAATAAATAAATTTATTTATGACACCGTGATGATGTAGTGATTACCTCATTAATGAATGATTTAAATAAAATGAAAAGATAAGGTAATATCTAAGACTTACAATTGTCAAAAACATATTTTAGGGGTATATTTAGAACCCTTATCACCTTATTCTCGAAATATATAATTTTGGGACCTTTAAAATCATAAAATAATTTTATAATAATGTACCATTTTAGGAATTTCGAAGAGTGCCCCTCCCCCCTCTTATAAAAGGCCCCCACCTCTACCCCCTTACCCACACCTCTGAAGCCCTTGGCTCACCCATCCTTTTCTCATATTGTCTCTACACATCCATATATTACTACTAGAAGCCTAACTTTGGGCATAATTATTTCCAAGGATGTCTTTGGGCTCAAATAAAAAAGAGTTATCTGATTTAAAGGTAATGACTTCTCTTATGTTATTTTGTTTTATTTTTCTTCTCCAACCCCTTAAACTATTTTTATTCATTTAATTTGTAACAAAACCAGTAAATTAAATATACTAGGATGTCTTTATGTGAAGTATTCGAGATACACATACACACACCTCCATCTAATTGTTAAAGAACATACTGTTTCTATGGGTGGACAATTACTGCCTCACGAAACAATGATTGTTCAATATTATTTTAACAACTCTCATTGTGGACATTAAGATGTAACTATATTTATATATGATATATATTTTTTTTTATTTTTTCCTCATGCTTATGTATTTTTCATTTATTCCATACGTTTATGGTTTCCATAATGGGTAAACGTGAAAATTTCATTTTAGGAAGTACGGACTACCGCCCCCTCTCAGTGATTTGAATTGTTAATGCCATATGTGGGATTTATAAAGGATGGAGTTAATGATATTATATATGATATTATACTATAATTATAATATACCTATGTATCATTATGTTTTCATTATATTAATGTATGAAATAGAAATGAAAGTAACGTTCATGCGTACGTACGACTTACCGTCTCCATGAACTGTACATTTCATTTCTTATCTCCAAAATTTATGTACTATTATAATATATATATATATATATAATGGATATATATATATGAAATATATTACATATAAATTATGAATATAATTCTGGAATTATAATATATATATCTCTCTCATTTAGTTTTAATTCCATTAATATAACAAAGAAATGAAAGTAGCGTTCATGCATACATAAGGCCTACCGTCTCCATGAATGGGGCGTTTCATTTTTTATCTCAAAATGTTATGGAATAGTATAAAATTAATATATATTGGATATATATTATATTTAAATCATTAATACTATTCTGGAGATGGTGTACTTATAACTACATGGACAATTCTTTTCAAACATGTTCATTTTTGTCTCATATACCGAACATCGACAAAAATGTCTGACAAGAAATCACATAATTAACTAAATATTATAACATAATAATATGTGATATGAATTGAATAATAAACTTTAAATGAATTCAATAAGCAATTATAAATTTACCAACGTTTATTATTCAGGAATATAAAGAAACGAACATGAAAAGTCCGACTTGAGGTAAGGGATCCTGCCTCTCTGTTTCTTTTTACGTACTCTCTTTTATGTCACTAATTTTAATCTCCTATTTCAAATGATGTGTAATGTTATTGTATATTCCTATTAATATAATTTTTATGTTCCGATGATGAGAGACCCTATTTGGTTTCTTCAATCTTTTTTTCATGTTTTATGTGGCGCTGTTAGGCTGTCGAGTTTTCTTAAGCGATTTTTCATCTCACTTTTATTCCTGTGAGATTCATGCTATATTTTCCACTATTTCCTTTTTGTTTGGTGTGTGTACTTCCCATTATTGTATTATTTGTTTAATATAATTTAATTTATGGGTAATTACATCTTCATTGTATGACCCTTCTTTCATGGGGTGTACGTTTTGAAAGTTTCCCAAATCAGTAAGGGAGCCTTTCACCCTCCTCTTTTTAAAAGACTTATTTTTGTTAGGTCATTTAATTTACATCTTCATATGTTGAGATATGTTATTATATATCCTTATTGTTTTAAATGTTATGTCCAAGTTATGACATACCCTTTTTATCTCTCATCATCTCATTTTCTAAATTATAATGTGACATCGTTAGGTTGTCGAATTTCTGTAAGGGAACTTCTTAACCCAATTTCAATTATTTGGGTTAAACCTCCACATAATTATTAGGTCATGCCCTAAATATGTGTGTATAACCTATGATTGTTTTACACATAATATACTCTAATGTTGGGTGTATTTATAATTGTAACACACAATTATGTAATTGATTTATCCTTAATCTAAGGATACCATCTTTGTAAGGGACTTCGCCTCAATCTCCTTTCATTGAGGCATATTTTGTTTTATACACAACATTCTTTTATACAGTGTGTAAACACCTTTGACATTTACTTTTATTCAAAATGAATCTTTTTATATGATGCATTTTACAAAACTAAAAAAGGGAATGTTTTTGTCTTACATATGCGGCGACAACAACTTCTCCACCGCCATCACCATTATTTGAGATTTGGATTCCTCTACAATCCATAACATATTTTAAATGAAAAATAAATACCATGTTTTAATTTAATTTTATTTTGGTATTGAAAATTGTTTTGATAATGTTTTTATTATATCAATGTGTTGTATTGATATCTTGTGATTGAAATTTGGAAATGTTATGTTACTTTTATGCATGTTTTATGTGATACTATTAAGTTATGGTTCATGGGAATTGTTTATGAAGATGGGTGGTTCTGTGTTAATCTAAGGGCAGGTGAGCCTATGATAGCTCTCCAATGCATTGGGCAATGCGAAGGATTTAAATGCTAAGGTTTATCCGAAGTGATTTAGGGAATATACTGTGATGGGTATTACAAACATAACAATGAGGGTTACTCCCTACATAAGAATGTTATGAATGCCTCAAGTTACCTTTATGTATTATGATATCCATGAGTTATTCATAAATATTTTGATTTCACGAGTTCTGCTAAAGTTATTATGTTTTATGAGTAAAGTATGATTTCGTTGATTTTTAGGTATACATGGGATAATGTTTTATTTTTGTATTTTTACATCCCTTACTGAGCTTTTTATACTCATCCCAGGTTTTTGAAATGTATTCCACATGACTTAAATATGAATTGGGTCAAGGATGGGATCAAGGAAAGACATTCTATATAAAACATGTAACTATACATGTTTCTTTTTAAGAGTTTTTATTTTTTGAAAAATGGAAACTGAGTAGGAGTGTCTACTTGGTAATCTTTTTAATTGTAATAGTTATGTATTAATTCTCTAAAACTATAAACATGAAAATATCCTCAATGTGAATTATTCATTTAATTCAATATTATTTAATTTTTTAAGGTCGGGTCCTTATATTAGAGCTTGAGAGGTGTCAGGAAATGAGGGTGTGAAGGGTGGTTTTTATAGTGGAGGGGAGAGGGGTTTCCTTAATATAAAATTCATTAGTTTATTAACTTCCCCTATGATTAAGAAAAGTGAGTGTTGAATGACCAAGAATAGTAATTGTATCATGTGATACCAAAGAAAGTGGACTTACATCAACAGAACATCACACGTGACTCTATAATTAGCTTATTTATCTTATTTTTGTAAATTACGGTATTTAACTATTCATCAAAAAATATCGTATTTCAGAAAAAAAATTTCCCCAACCATTTTTTGACTTGTAGAGTCCCAAAATGAAGTCCATTTTTAGAAAATAATTTTATAAATATTATTAATTAAATATTTAATCAAATGAGCTGTTTATTACTAAAAAACAGTTTTAAAACATTCATTTACTTATTCATAAATATTGGTACATCATAATTTCACTTGAATATTATTTTTATACTATCATAGTTAAGGCTAATATTAATTAGGGTATATCATTATTCATAAGGTTTTGTTACTATTCATAAGGGTAGGTTACTATTAAACAAAAATTATTTTTGTTTTATTTGCCTCCATAAATCATCCTGAAGACAACCCTAATGTCATATTTTCAAAATTCCAAACACAGAAGTGAAAAAATTATGTTAAAGGTCACTTGTCACACAGAAGTTAATTATGTTGTGTTTTCATCTGATTTTATGACATATTTATAAGGAGGGAATATCCATTGAAAAACATTGGATCGTTATAGAAACCATCTCTACTACTATTAGCACCAATCCATTTATTAAATATGACGAATCTAATAGATCAATTATCAGAGCTGATTATGAACCCAAAGATGTTGAGGGAAATATATAAAATCTTCCATTAATGTTCTCAGTTCTATTGGATTAGCAGGACTTGGGTTTTTAAGGTTGGTACTCTTAAAAATGATTTAATATTGATTAAAAATATGTTGTATCCGACTTGAACTATATTCAAACCTATGAAATGAACATTTCTAACATAGTGAACATTTGAATGCTTGGTTGACCATGTATAGAATTATTATAACACTATGCCCCATTTAACATTTCAATGATTTATTAAATATGGATGCTTTAACCATGAACCTATTAATCCCTTAATCCCCTCTCATTTATTTAGTTTTTTCATTTACGCAATAGTTATCATTTTCTAATTACATACATATTTGTTTTCAAATGAGGATATCAAACCAATTGAAGAGTTACAATGAACAAGTATGATAGAAAACAATCATCTGATGGTTGAGATGAGTGTTCCTACACTAGTTCAAGTCGTGAGTATTTTATTGAATATATATATATTTATAACATATAATTTCATTTGATTTAATTTATTTTAATTTTTTACAGGATCCTCCACTGTGGTGACAGTTATATGACAAAAAACATAGTTGTGGTCCCAGTACCTAGACCGGTGGTATGCGGGGGTGTGGTACAAGAGATAGATGATCAAGTTGTCATACCCAATTAAACTCTGCCCCTCCCACTAACATAACATCTACCCCATATTCTGATCCAAGTGTCCCGTTAGGGACACACAAGATATTTAGGCCTCCCATTTTTCACCACCCTTTACATCTAAGACTCCTCCCCTATATTTACCATATCTGATGATGATTCACACTCCTCATCTGTATCATGCATTCAACAATCCAACCATGCTATCTTCTTTTACTTCTACTTCATTCCATCTGGGATTCTATATTCCTTATTCTTCAACTCCTACCCGATCATAGCCTATGCCTATAGTGCAAAAATTTGGTTCCACTCCACTTGTATAGGGGTTTCCTTCAATTTATGTGGATCCAGTGGCACCCTTTAATCACACAACTGCATGACTATTTATAGAACCCTAACAAATTTTTATATAATTATTTATTTTCAGTATAACATATATTGATATAATATTTGTTTTTAATTCAAAAATGATACATCTGTCGATAAATGTTGTGGGGAGAGGGCATACATGCAATCGTGGAGTGTGGAAGTGCCGCACACATTTGATGGTGGACTTCGACAAAGAAAGTCAAATGATTGAAAAAATAGGGCAACAATGTCTGAGTTTTTTTTATGGTGCTTGCCAAATACTCTGACATCATTCCCGCCAGCCTGCTCTCATAGAGATAGTTTCCAACCTAAGTCAAAGATAATGCTAGGGAACATATATGGGTAAAAAAAACTATTGTATTTATTGTAATTTTTTATTTATATGAATTAATATTTCAGTTTCAACTTTGGTTTAATTTCCCCAATAGGGATGGTGCATGACCAGCACTTCTAAAGAAGTTAGGTGAGCTTTGGAGAGCCTATAAGAACAATTTTTATATTGGATGGTGTACTAGATTTGGCATAGAGTTAGAGGAGGTTCTGGTCAAGGATGATTGTTTTATAGGACATTATCAAAAAATTATCATTCACTGGGAAACTATCATGTTTAAGTTATTAATCACATTTTTTTATTTAAATTAAAATTTTCCTATTTTTCATTTATACCCTGTTTTTTATTGTGGAATTTTATACAGGAATAATCTAAAAAAATACAAACAGCATTGATTCTAAAAAATACAACCACACATTAGGATATACTGCGATGTCAAATCATGAGAGGAAACATGTACGATAGTAGTTTATAATTTTTCTTCTAGGCTTGCACTTTTAATTGTTTCCTCAATAATTTATTCAATTTATAATGTTTTCAAATAAATTTCATTATTAAATTAATTATTGGTAACCTATTATTAATTATGGTTTCCTACATTCAATATCACTATAGTGGAATGTGTTGAATACCGAAGGACACGTACCTCGATCAAAACTACTTTTCTTGAGTAGAAGGGAAAAAGAGGAAAGTTCGTTTGACGAACTGACCCAGTATTAGATTGTATGTTTTACTTATTTGATTTCATATTTTAATATATATATTTTATCTTAATAATCTATTTATATTTGTAGTAGGCTACTTTAGAGGACCTTGATGCCCATGAAAATGACAATTATGGACCAAATTATCACTTACTTTTGGTGTTGGGAGATGATAACCCTAGTAGAATACACTACCATCCTAGGAAGAGTATAGTCCTGAATTGGTTTTGGACCTCTTCATGTACTAGTTGTAGGGACACCAAGTCTGAACATGATACGACATAAGAAAAACAAGCTCAAAAAAGGGCAACACCGATGCATGAACAGTATGTCAGGGAAAACACTGAATTTATGAACATAATTAAAGTTTTATGTCCATCAATTCCACCAAAGGTTTTCACAGATTGTGATGAATATATATTGTCGATACGTTTCATATATAGTTCACCAAATGGCCATTCTATTAGAGATCGAGATGATGTTGTTTTTGGATACAATGACGTTGAGGAAGAGGATAAGGACAAGGACGAGGATGAGGAAGTGGTTGAGGTGTGGGATGAGGGAGAAGAGGAGGGTGAGGAGGAGTCCAAGGACAAGGAAATGTATGAGGGAAGGGATGACGGTGCTGATGATGATGGGGATAGGTATGCAGAAGAGGATGAGGTAGATGATAACGATGATGATAGTGACGATGATGAAGGAAATATTTATATGTTACATTTTTTATTCATATTACTAATATTTTATGTTTAATGATTTTTTGTGACTGAATATATGTATGATTATATTGGTCTCATTATCTTTATTTCATTATCTATAAATTAAAAAACATGAATTGATATGGAGGTATGGATTCTATGAATTATCTTTTTACAGGTTATTGAAGGTATTTCACAATTATATTGTTACATATACTCATACACTTTGTTTAAGAACTTTAGATTATTAATTTTTATTATACCACATCCTAGTCATCATTCTCTGATTTGTTGTCATTTGATTCTTTAACTTATAGAAAACCATTTCTGATCTAGTCTCATTCATAGAACATTTTGTACATTATAAATTGTGTTGGGGTGTTTTTATTACAAAAATTATTTTTATTTCCTAATAATATATGAATCTTCTTGATCTTCTTTATATTGATAAACTATGTTTTAATGTTTTTTGATCCTAGAAGGTGTTTTTGAGACCAGTTCGAAGTCATATGGAGATGCAATGAGTGAATTTTATTGAAATATTTAATTTTCTAGATTCATTTGAGAATTTATAGTATGTAGGAATTTTATTTAGTCACATATATCATGAAACTAGATCTAGTAATTTATACCATAACCATTTCTATTTAAATTTTAACTCCATTGATCAGCACACCACTCAAGGAATCTCTACAAAACCCCACCACTGATTCATCAATCATAAAAGTTAATCCGATTAACTATCACATTTACATCAAGGAAAACCAGCCCACATGGATCTATATTTTCCACATAGGACCTTATTCATAAATAATATATTTTATATTTCATGTTAATGTAGGTAACATCACCAAAATAAATCACCCATGATTCTATCATTCGATAGAAATATATATCATTTAACCTCACCAAAATTCTAACCCCTATAGGTCAGATTCTGTAACCCATAGTTTTTCTTAAATCAATATTTTACATTAGAATCATGGAATCCAATCCACTGAGATAATATTGTATATTACTTATGGGTAAAATATTCTCATGGTATAAAAGGTCACACCAGGATCCTAACTCACTACTAGTACCTAAGGCCCATTTCCATTCACTTGAAAAAAAATCAATATGTTTATATATTACCATATTAAAATCATTTGAATCTACCCATAGAGTAATTATATCATCCGTATCAACCATTATGTGTCTCTTGAGGTATTTAATCTATCTAATGATCTAATAAACCTTTACTATTCAACATCTTCATCCTTACACTATCAATCTCCAAGAAATCCATATCATCTTTTACCGATAATACTATTTTGTGGTTGAATGGTCATATTGTTCCTAAATCCACAAACATTAAATCAATGGGATGTTGGGTGAGGGTTAGATAGAGTGAGGTAAGGAGGAATCATACCTAAAAATTCCATATACACCCCACTAAAATAACTGTTAATCATAGTGGATTTAACGGAGAAATATAGATATGAGGAGATATCCAAATGGTCTTCTTCATTGTCCGCATTTATTTATTTGTTATAGATCACCTATATTTTGTGTATATATTTAATACTTTATGACATAGTTGTTCAAGATGTTTTATGATGGAATGTTGTGTGGTTGGCTTGGATCTATTAAAAATTTACTTATAATGATTTTTGGGAGATGAGTTTTGAATTAAAGTTCTCTTTTATAATATTAATATTTTATTTCAAAATTCATGTTTTGATTTTAAGAATACTTCTCCCTATGAAATGTAATTAACATGGATATATTCATTAAATAAATGAACATAGTTTTTTTAGAAATGTTAATGGGTTCTTGATTTTTTAAATTTCATAGGATGGTGGGGAGGGGTGGTGTGCTGGTGGGGAGGGGGTGTAATGGTCAGTGGGGGGGGGGGGTAGGTGGGAGAGGGAGGTTGCGGAGGAGGAGGCTATTGAGGGTGATGTTGGGAGGGGGTTTTGTGTAGGTGGGGGGAGTATATCTGGGGGGTGATAGGGGGTGGGGGTTGTGAAGGGGGAGGCTGCTTGGGGTGAGGTGGGTCAGGGGTGTACAAGTAGGGAGTGGGTGTGTAGGTGTATTGGGGGGGGGGTGTGCAGGTGGGGGTGTGCATGTTTGGAGTGGGGGTATAGGGGGAGGGGTGTAATGCAGGTGGAGTTTGTTGGGGATGATGTGTGGCGGGGGGTGTGCAGGTGGGGAGGGGGGGTTTGGAGGTGGGGAGGGGGGTTTTGCAGTGGGAGGCACCTGCAGGTGAGGTGGGGAGGGGGTGGGATATGTAGGTGGGGGAGGGGGTGTAGGGGGGAGGGGGTTGTGTAGGGGGAGACTGCTGGTATTGAGGAGGGGAGGGGGTTGTGCTAGTGGGGGGGGGGGTGTGCTAGTGGGATGGGGGTATGCAGGGGGGATGGGGTTTCAATATGATGAAGACTATACGCGAACCACTTTTTTATACATATACTAGCGTTCTATGTTTTACATTGTAATCAAGGAATCCCATCCACTGAGATAATCCCATATCATACATCATGGAAAAATTTTCCCAATGCCTAGAAGGTCACACCAAGATCCTTACTCACAACTATTCCCGTAGGCACTAGTCCATTAACTATAAAATAGATCCATATGATTATAAATTACCTTATAAAATCCTTTTAATCTACCCATAGAGTAATGAAATAATCACTATCAACCAACTATATGTCAGTTGAGGTATTAACTCTATCTAAATAATTAATAAACCATGAGTATTCATCATCTTCATGCTTCCATTATCAATTACCAAAATATCCCCAAACTGTTTTATTGATTTCACTCTATTGTGGTGGAATGTCTATATAGTTCCTAAATACACAACCGCTGAATCTACAAGAAGTTGTGGGAGGGTGAAATTGAGGGATTATATAAGGAATTATACCTAAAAATTCAATATTCAAACCACTAAACTCAGCCTTAGTCATGGAGGATTTAATGGAGAATGATGGATATGAGGAGCTATCTGAATGGAATTCCATGACGACCAATAACATCATAAAATTAACAGTTAGAGAAATATGAATTTTTCCATGAAACTCTTTATAAAAAAATAATAAACCACATTGGGAATAATGTATACTTCCCCTAAGCACATAATGGCTGGAAATGAAAGTTCAAAAAATGGTCTAAAATATTAATTACCTCATACCCCACCATTATATTCCAGATTTAAGATGAAGGAAATTTAGGACCACCGAGACATCACTACGTATCAGTTATATTATATTTTGGTACTCGGTGGTGTCTATTACACATGAAAAAAACACCCCGCTACTCCATACCCAGGTCGAATTTATAAAACTCCTCTTGATACTGTGATCTTGAAAAAAGAATCCACTTTTTTCTTGTAAAATAATTATGGATTACATTATAATTTGAAATTCAATCACACTATGGCTACGACTCTTGAAAGTATAATTTTTCTTCAGTTATACTAACCTATATCAATCTGAGTTGTAATAAAATATTTACCATGAACCATCTAATACATGAGAAGAATGAATAGTAATATCTGAATCTCTATCCAATCTACTGAAATCCTATATCATAATTTTCTCCTGATTATAAATAAGGGATAATTTGTCTATCATTAAAATCATTCCCATTAAACTAATATTAAATGAAAAGTCCAGAATCAATCCCTATTATGAATCCACCATATTTTAAAACGAAATTTTGGAAGTCATTTAGTTATTTCCATATCTAATTACATGCGAAAATTATTAGTCAATATTCAGTTACACTAGATTCACCTAAAATCACCCAAGCCTATGAACAACAATGATATATTATAAACCTTATACATGATTTCCTTATATATTGGTTATCCTGATCCATTTCAATATCTATATAATACCTCTCATAATGACCCTATATTTTTATACTATTTTTTTTGGAACATCTATATCTAAATTAATTTTCATAGTTACATTCATTAAAATTTATACTTCACTAGTCACCGTACAACATAGATCCTATCCAATTACCAATGAAGGATCATAAAATTTAGTATTCTCAATGAATTAAATATGAACCATCCCTTCCGCATCCATTCCCAACATAAAAACTCCAATCACTCACAAGTTTGGAAAGATATAAAAGTTAATATACACATTCATCACCAAATATCTAAAATTAGGGTCACAACCAAAAATCCGATAAACCCTGAAGATAAGCATTCCATACACTTGCCTACAGTATCTTGTGATAACTATCCCTAGAACATTAGTCTATGGTATAAATACAAATTTTTTTATTTACTAACACCGATCAATCTATGATCATCCTCATCGCAATTACAATTAGTGTGGTTTACAATACCTATAAAATATCTTGCAAGTCAATCTATATTGATTCTAAATTTATTAACATGCAATTAATTTCTTATGATGACCCAAAAAATATCATAAAACGATAATAATTATTTGGTTTTATCTATAAACCATACCTATATCAATTTTCACCATATATATTCTAAAACATGGGTTATACTATTTATCAGTTTATGGAGTGATCCCCACAATTTGAATAGACTCACCAAATATCCTTGACCACCAACTAGTATAGATTTCTTTAATCACCCAAGCATTTCACCCATTGAATATTCTAATTTCATTCACATAGATTAATTACAAACTCTATAATTGGGTCTGAACTTCATGATATCTCGTACTTCTTCTTCCCCATACTATCAAAAGTTAATCTCCAAGGCCCCATTCAAATTCCCACTATAGAACCAAAATGTCCCATAGGATGTCTTTAAATTCACTTGATTTCCTATTCCTCACATGAGGTAGGGCATTCTTCAATTCACAATTTGACACTATTCCCCCAATCCCAATGAGGTTGAAAAATATCTATAAGATCATCCCAATGAATTTTAATGTGACAATTAAATGATATTTGGAAAGTAATAATCATGAATACTTTTCTAATACTAATGAATTTTATAGGTTATCAACAACATAAATTGTTCTTGGACATGAATATGACATTGGTGAAATACATCCACATTTCATAGTGGTAATGAGTAACACTGACATACAACATTGAATTTTGTACTATGTATTGCAATTAAATAGGGTAATTTCCTTATAAATATGGAATTAAATTATGTATTTTTTACACAGAATTCAATTCAATATGTATTAAATTTTGAATTAAATACACTATACATTATTTTGAATTCTATTTGTATTCATAATTCTTTATAACACATATATAATTATGTATTCATTTTTTATGTATTGTATTCATAATTCAAAATTCAATTTCATATGTATGGAATTAAAGATATATTGAATAGGCATTTTACAGATTTTCCTTCAGTATTCTATAAGTAATTTCAGGGGTGGAAAATTGTTTCTTTCTTCAATTCTAGAATCAAGGCCATAGGAACGATTTATAAACATTGGTATATATGTTTAAATAGACTCTATACCAATGGTTTCATGTAAATCGTTCATATATACCTCTGAACACAATCTTTTCCAACAGTTTACTTCAAAAAATTGGTAAAATTATATTTCAATGTTTTCCAAACCGTTGGAGTAGAGGTGAATATTCAAAAAAATTCAATAGTTTTGAACCATTGGTAAATATTTATTCCTATGGTTATTTAAAATGGTTGTTATAATGCGCATTCTGAATCCATATATCAATAGTTATTCAAAAACCATTGGTATATGTCTATCCATATGCCTTAATAGCCCATATTTTGGAAAAATGTTGGTATTGTTTATACCAATGGTTGTCCAGCCATTACCAATGGTTTTAAACCATTAGTAAAGAGTATGCTTCCAACAGTGATAACAATTATTTCCCACCTGTATCTCCGCATACGACAACCATATCAGGCTCACATCACATCCCATTATAAGGATCACTTCCAGGGAAACAAAAATGGTTAAATGACAAAAATAGAGTAATATTGGAAATTAGGTCCAAAAAATAGGGCATTAAACCATTACATGAAAATCAGATCATTCGGCCCCCAAAATATTTCTGTATCAAAAATGATCTTTTATAACCATATTGAATTAACCAATTCAATTATCAAAGGTTGAAAGTATAGGTAACCTAAGTAATTAAATATTAAAATCTATTAGTTCTTCAAAAATGGGTTTATGCAAAAATTATGGTTCCACTAACCATTAAAGAAGAATGTCTCTTTAACATTACTTTTAATTATTATCATCAATAATAATTACCTGATTCATGTTCTGTAGCCACTTCCACTGACACATGGATGCATAAATTGATTCAAACATTAATTGATCATCATTTTATATCCCAAAAAGTATAATATATAATGGATTTATTATACTAGACCTTTTAATTTCATTATCCAATAACGAATTTACCAAATTTATATTCTTTAACAATTATCATCGAAATAACATTATAACCCAAGAATAAAAATCATTCTAAAAAAAATCATAAACCAGGATTGGAAACTATCTTGTAAATCAAGGGAAAAGATTTTATAATTTCGTAGGAAGACATGTGATCACGGTAACTATAAACTATGCATTTCATTAATGGAATTTATTATTTATTAAAGTTAATTCCACCACCTCCCAAATGTATAAAGCATGATTAAATCATCATCTCACATAAAAAAATAGAATTAATGAATTCCCTTCCTCAAGGATTATAACATTATTTAATCAATAACAAAACATCAATAAATATCTTTGATCACCTCTTCTATAAGCAATCTGCATCCCTTCATGAATGATGCACCATGACTATTCAAAAATAAATAAAAATAATTCCATAAGAATGAAAGAGATCACTTACCATAACTTTTCACAACTATATGGGAGGAAATTATATTTAACAAAAAAGAAACCACAATAAAATGGATGAACTCACCTCCTTTCCCCAAATAATTATCTCTATATGGTTAGTGTTTTATATCATCAAAAGGGGTATCATCGACCTTCAAAAATCCTCCCTGAGGAACTGATGGTTCAAGAGATAAAGTGGAGGGAACAATGTGTTTTAAGGGGATTATGGTATTTATAGAAATTTTAGAAGTTAGGAGTCCCTGAACCAACCCTCTACACCACAATTCATAATTTCAGACACCTGAAAAGTCTACGGAGCAAGGTAAGGGGCCCGAGAATAGCATGTTTAGTCAAAACCATGTCTCTATAATGTGGTGCGAACCATGCCATAGATCCTATATTTTATTAGAGATACTATTTTTCAAAAAAATGCACCACTAATGTGGATCCCATCAACCAAGAGTGAAGATACACTAAAACATAACTCTTATTTTATAGCTGTAGCAAAATTGGTTGAACCACCAAAACTCTACCCCATGGCTCCCCATCACAACAGTCAACACCATACCATAGAAATCAAAGGGCATATATTGTATACCTGCACCATACCAAATCTATTCAAAAAATAGATGTAACTCAAAAAATACTACATCCAAGATCATATAGTACACTCATCTTCCCAAATAAAAAAAATGAACACCCCATATGATGGAGTTCAAAATTCCTTATGATCGAATCCTCTACATTATAAAATTCTACTAAAAATCCCATAAATCTCCCCCGAATTCTTCTCTCAGCACCTAAAACACACAAAATAACCAATGAATGGAAACAAAGATATGGTATTATACATCAGTACCTCTTAAACTATTCTCATCTCCAATAATATAAAACGAAACTGATATTATAAGAAGGAAATGTGGTCATTTGGACATTCTGCAAATGATATACCTCTTCACAGTATCACCAACACAAGAGATCAACCACCCCACTCAGAGAAAAAAATCATAAAAACCATGCCCACCAAGAACCATACCCTAAAACCACTCCTAGGGAAAACACCTTGTAAATATTAACAATTCTATAAACAATTATTAGAAAGAGGAAACCATATCATAAATTAGATAATGGTAAAAAACCCAATGATAATCACTAAAATAGAAGAAAAAAACACAAAATATGTGGGATAAGAGAGTGTATATCTGAATTTCATTTCCATGTAGTCTCCTCCATGACACCGTGTAACCAATGTAAATTAACTAATGTAATAACATGCCTATGATAAACCTTCTCCTTATTGTCCTAGGGTCTAAAAACATGTCCTCAAAGGTTGAATCATCATAAATTTAGATATCACCTCTCTTAATAACATGTTATTATTCATAAAGGTAATGACATAGATAAAACCCATGGAATATATCATGTATGAAACTCATTTATAGGGGTTATTCCATCCAACAAACAAAATCTCCCACATGATCCAACACCTAAAAATACTAAACATACTAGGGATAATACATAATCCTATGGAAAAACCTTTTCTACACATGAAGAGAAGTCACATTTAGGAACACATGATCTCTAACATCAAACTCTAGAAGTATCATCCAATGGTCAACATAAGATTTATGATGATCCTACATGAATTTCAACCTCTTTCAAATCACCTAACCATATCTATCTTCCTCTTCACTAGTATGATCCAAAGAATTACTGACATGATGAACCCAATATTATGTAATAGAGAATAATAATGTTAGATTAATAAAGCATCCAAAAGTCCCATAATAATGGTGGAGTGAAAATTTTTATTTTAAGAGAACTCAAAAAAGGGTATGCACCTCGCACATAGACCTCCAAAATCAAGGCCATGAGAACACAACATGTCTTCTAGCATTAGGATAGTCCAATCTATATAACCATCATTCCAGGAAAAAAATTATTCATTATGCATAAATAAAAGTAAAATGAATATTGTAAATACATCAACACTTTAGAGGATAAATATAGATCAAAATAAAATACGATCAGTCTTGGTATTCTATGGAGTCTCACTTTCTCCTCTAGGTACTACCTCAAAAAACAAACACTAATCTCAATTTTATAATCAATATAAAGTTGGTTAATTTCATCAAATACTCTATTATAAACCATATATAATCATATCACACCTATAATTGTAGTAAAATATTAATGAAGTAAATATAGATTTCCTCTCACTTCCAATGAGGAACATCCAATGGGTGGAGAAAACCAGATGGATCACAGTGCCTAACCATCCCCACTGATTTCAAAACATCGAGACACAAACTCTCCAATTGAGAATTTCAACAAAGACACATAAATTCCCCTTTAGATTAGGGTACATCTTCTTCCCACAAGGACATACACCAAGGGTGAGATATAAATGTCAAGAAGAACCATACCAGTAATAATAAAATGGACAGAAAGTCTCCCTTGTATCAATTGCGGTTATTGTTTATATTTTGAAAAAACATCATGGAAATCATTATAAAACAACTCTTTGTCTCTAGACATCCACCTCTTCATCATGCAACTAGGACTCCTGAACCTACTACACCAAATCTTACTACACTATAATCAAAAAATTACAACCACTTAAACCAACCTACACCACATCAAGATTAATCACTAATAATTTTTCTGTCACTATCTAAGAATATATATATTCTTTCACAAAATAGCTACATGAATTCCTGCATAGTTCATTGGCTACAACATTTCCCTAGAACATTGTATATGAAATCTCAATTTCAAAATCCTTCAATAATTTCATCCATCTCTATTGTTGTGAGTTCACATCGTGTTGGGAGAAGACATTCCTGAGACTCTTTTGATTGGTGAAAACAAATAATTCTCAATAATGATTTATTTTTCCCAAAACATCATTGTAAAAAAACATTATCTAACACTAGGTCATGACTAGAATAGATACATTCATGTTCACATAACTAACATGACATATACAAAAAAATTGTATCTACTACATGGGAACACATCCAAAAACTATGATGTGAAACATCATAAAATACATCAAATAATAATATTACTTTTGGTAGATGAGGTAATGTAATAATGAAATACTTATCCATTAGGTACAAGAAACGTAATTTTCATTGGTGTTTCCATGATAATTCAAAATACATTATATTGAACGATATCATAGGAGTTGAAACAATAGAGAAATTAGCTATGAACCTCCTATAATCGCATGTAAGAACAAATAAAATTTACACCTCTATAACTTTCTTAGGGGATACCTAAGAAATGATTATAATGATCATCATAGGATCTAAAATGAATCCTCAGTATGAAAAAACATTCCCCTTTAAATGAACTTCATAATAAGAGAACAAATAATTTGAAAACTTCATAAATAGTTGTTGATGATAAAGAAAATTAATTATGGAAAATAGATGCACAACATGTTCTTCCATAGAGGTGGATTATATAAGGATTTAATTGAATAAAAACACCATGAATCAATCTAGGAACTCATTAGACATATTTTTGTCAAACCCATGAAAACATATGAAGTGTTTTTCATGGATAATTGAATAAAAAATAACCCCAAATTCCCATAAAGACATAAAAATTTAGCCTTTTGAAAATCTATATCTTTCACCCAAATCTAATGATATACGGACTATATGTTAATGTTATATAACAAAAAAGATCCGTTATACTGATATAAAAAATCTAAAATACATGGATGAGAATAGTGGTTCTTCATTGTCAATTTATTATAAGGATGATAATTGAAAAAGAGGTGAAAACCACCATCATCCTTCATTATGAAAAAAACCACAACCCCCAAGGTGATACATGTGGCCAAAAATCCTCATTGCAATAGATCAATGAGCTACATTCCATGATGTCACAACTCAAAAGGAATCAACCTCTATGGGTACATCAAGATCAATGAAATTACCAACAATATATCTATTAGAAACATAATCTATCATATAGGGGGTAGCATCAGAATCATATTAGACAAAATATTATGGTACTCTTCCGCAAACCTTGGAGGCACTGTTGGATGAACCTTTGTTGAACATAACATTATCTCATGCACCATGGAAGACATATGATATAACATGATTCCATATCATTTGAGGATATTACTCACCAATGAACATGACATGATCTTTTTCAATATCATAGAACTGAATCTATGTCATAATAAAATATGAAATATCCCATGGTGAATACATCCAGTCAATAATTTGGAAGTTTCATATGGAAATATTTGTAACAAATAGATTTACCTCAAAGAGTAGTGTTATCCCATCAATAGCTCAATTTATATACATACTTCATGTATGTAAACTAGACCTTGAACTATGATAGTCATGTCCTTGGGAAAGGGAAGTATATCCACTAATCTTCCCAAATCATTGACTGGGATAGTTGATATGAAGGAGTGTGTGTATTTTCAATTGAACAAAGCATGCGCTTAAGAAAAATCAAGAAAAGTGTTCCTAAAATGACATTTGGATAACACATCATCAGAAATTACATGGAATGATGAAAACCATAACTTTATCCATGCCATATTTGAACCTAAATAAGACAACCTCATTTTATATTATCTACTATTTTAGGATAAGGAAAATATCATGGCGGTCCCCAACATACCCCATATCCTCTATGAAGATCCCAAGATGAATCATCCTCCCACAACTGCCTTAGTTGATACTTCCCCAATAGGGGAACCAGAAGTAGAACACCTAGTATGTTGTACCTAATAAAATGTTCTAGAATTATCATTTTCTATAACCTTTGAATCCACATCAAAAACATGCATCTGATCCCTTGGGAAAGTGTTGGGATACTCCAACCCTAGATAAAGGAGATATTGTGGATTGAGACCTACCCACGACTACCTGAAATATCTTCGGTCCATGTAACAGGAAACCCCAATTCACAATATTTCTTAATGAATATTCTGGATGACTAACATATCATGATGATCCAGTTATGGTAAACGTTCTCCAAATAATCTCCCCTCATTCTAGTACTTTGAGATATGATGAAAATATAAACTAGTTGACACTGAACTATATATATGGAATGAAATCATCCTAGAAATTCCTATACATTTCCTTATAATCTATAAATTGGAGTAATTATTAATTGGTAAGGTTCTGGAAAGGATTCATTAACTCCCTCAAGATGGAAGTAGCCTCTTTTAAGGTATGAAACTCCTAGGTACTATCCACCTTAATGGTTGAAGATGAAAACTATTCTTAAAACTAGTCCCTAAAATTCTCTCATGAGACCACCAACTCTTCATGATCCCTGAATAACAGGATCCACCACATCCTATATTTTCCACACAATATCATCATTACCAATTAAATCAGGTTCTCCTTTCGATAAAAGAGAAAACTGAAATCTGTCTCCACCTCCCTTAATAAGTCTGATGTAACTGAGCCTGAAATAGCACAGTCATTCATTTTTAGACTCTACCAGTGAATCTTTTATAGTTACCTCATCTATGAATCATTATCATCGACTACTACTCTTTGGTTATCTATTGGTATATCTTATACAACATCTTTATTGTGAACCTAATAAGGTGTTTGACCTGAAGACATACCTAAAAAATAATAAATGTTTAGATACACTTAAACTGGGAATATATAATATATAATATTAATAAATAAATTATTTAATTTAATTTTTAACCTAATACCAATTTAATACCTAGGATTTTATAGTAGTAAATAAAATTTTCATCCAAAGTTTTCTACACAAATAAACATGTAATTTTTTCATCATAATCATAAAACACATATTGACACAAATTTTTTTTAAGTATTATATTTTTAACTTAATATATAACTAATACCACTAATAATTTATCAATGTAATGGAATAACAAAATCTTGTACTCAGGTGTATTATACTAAAAAAATTTATTTTCATACAAGATATATTTTTATTAAGAATAAAAATATAAACATTAAAATGGACATGGTGTAAGAACATATATAATGTAATGAATAGATTTATATGATGGAAGATACATATAAATATCAATATGACCCTTGGTAATTATGATCATTGGTCAATATAATAGGTGGATATTATAATCATTTATCAATATGATTTTTATCCATTATGTCCATTTATTAAATATAGATTAAGTAAATAACATTAATATTAGTTAATATCAATGGTAAAGATGAATCATAATAATAAAAAATAGAGGAAATATTGATTGAATAGTTGGAACATCACTTATAATGTTCATTTATTAGATCATGGGAATGAGGTAACATCACTAGGTTTTTCTCGTGACCAATCCTAGAAAGAACTCTAACAAGTGGAGTTTGAGTGGAACCATCTACAGTAGAGTTCATGTTAGTGGAGATCACAACCTAGTCAATAGAAGTCAAAATACCATAAGAAATCACCACAATTACACACCATATCGTTATGAAATTTCTAGTGTAATTAGAGGTTATGTTTTTATTGGTCGAGTTTTGTTATAATATAAATTATTTAAGAAATTAAAAATATTTTTTATCTTATATTATATTTTTTTATAAATGTATAAAATTTAAATAAAAGGTATAATGTTGGTGATTATAGAAATAATTTGATAAAATGGATTTTAGATTTGGATTCATAGAATCAAAATTATCAGTGGGATGAAATTTGGTTATTTTTTATTAACATTGTACAATCTTGGAAAAATGATATAACACATTAAACTATGACAAATATTATATATATGATTCCATATTTAAGTAAGAATGACTCATTACATCTTATTAAGTGTTATTTAATTACTTTTTTTCATGAAACACTATAGTGGGTCATTAAGGGTGGTAGTTGATCCCATTGGATATAATGGAGCACTAAAGGAAAGTTGGATAATACAATAATTTATAAATTATTCCATGAAATTAAACTGACAAAAACTATACAGACTCACCCATATGCTCATTATTACACACAAAATTAGAATTTCCATCATCATTCCTCTCTCAAGTAGTCTATCCCCTAGTTGTCACTTCATTATTTAAGAGTTTGGTTGGATCCATGGTCATGTTCCAATAGAAGAATCTCATGTGATGTAGGGGTTTTGATATCCATCTCATTATTTTTTATTTCAATTTAATTAATTTTAATCGCTTTTAAACATCTATGTTATATGATTCATTTCTATGTATCCATGTTATTATATATGATTTTATTTATTATCAGTGTAAAATAAAATGTGCATGATTTTTTTGGTCTCCTACCATTTAAAATAAAATTTCCTAAACACAATAAATATCATTAAACCTTATTAGTTCATGGTAGTTTTTACTTCATATAAATCACTCTTTTGGGGAACTTTTTTTAAACTATAAAGACATAATTATTCATTAAATGTTTTGATGAAATTCACTTCGACATTATTATTAATTAATTTAATGGTGAAAACTATTTATGACGCATATAATTCATTGGTCTATATGAGCAGACCATGTATCATATGTTACATTGGGAAAAAATACTATATATTTCTAAGTTATTCAACCTTAATGATTTATCCATGTATAGACCATATTCAATTTTTAGGTGATGAAATGCATAGGAATTTTATATGACTAATGGGACTTGGAATTATATAGACCCCCAATGCCTTGGTAGGTCTCATTAAATAACTAAGATTGGGTAATGGGAGCATTTTTTCCCATTATGTATAATTTCATTGAATAAGGATTCAACAATATGATTAAAATATATTGAATTTTGAAATTCTATAATTTATATTTAGTTTTTGACCCATTATGTTATTAATTTACCTTTACTCTATTTATCACACATATGTATTCATTTTGATGGAATTAATTTTACACGTAATGTTTCTGAGGCCATATTTACAATTTATTTTCTTCTCTTCTACATGTTTCACTTACATGGAATTTAAACTTACCACCCTTACATTGATTCCTTGTTTTAAAAGTAATTATATGGGATACATTTATTTAAGATTGGTAGAATTATAGAATAAATATTTACACCTTTATAATGTACAATTTTAAAGTAATATAGGTATTCTATTGAGGCCTACTAATCATTGATCCTCAAAACATAATATATTGTATTATGTTTTCCATGTAATAAAAAACAATGAAGCTCTAGGAAACTGGGGTTGGGGGAATTAGATTTTTTAGTAGAGGTAGGTTTATTAAAAACCATAGGAATTTGAATTAGGAAAACATAGTTAGAGAAAAAATATTTTACTACTTGAATTGCCTTTGATATGTTTCTTGAATTGTATTAATAGTATAAAATATAATTAATGTTATAAGTTTTATAATTATATGATAAAATTCGTGTTAGATAATGAAACCTTCTATAAGAATCAGAAACTATTCCAACAACCCCACACAATGTAATGAACTTATAAAAAATTATGACTATGAATATAATATTTCTATAACGAAAATTATGACCGTAATAGGATAACTATATTTTTTTATGATTAATTTATGGAGAAATTGGGTTCCCCTCCGAAGGGCTCAGCCAAATTAGATCATTTTATGAAGGAACTACATCCAAATTTTAGTGGCACCAATAATCCCATAAGGTATAATAGTGTGCTATGTCCTAAGAGAAATTATTTTTGGCATTTGGATTAGAGAGTGGTAGAAATTCATTATGGTTGTGTATCATCAAAGAGTATATTATGAATAATGTTGTTTTTTAATTTCAAATACTACAAAAGTAGAGAATATTGAGTTGCTATAATAGAATGCATTCAATGTAATTTTTCTGGAATAATAATTCAATCAAAGAAAAAAGTGTAGATATGGAAATGAAATTGTTGAACCTGTGGAAAAAATAATAGATGGTGGTTGAGTATCTAAAAAATTAAACAAGGTAAAAAAGATATATTGTAGATTACTTGTGAAACCCTTGAAGGATTATTGATAACTTATTTGATAGTTTGAATCCGAGTATTTAGATATCCTTTGTATATCATAGTTTCTCAACATATGAGAATAAAATAACTAGATATATCAATATTTATTAGGACTTATCAATATTACTTACTTTCAAAGGAATATAGGAGAATAAGAGGTTCTTTAAGAACCATGATGACATGAATTTAAAAAAAGGAAACAAAGGGAAGGGTAGATTTTATGACATGAAATAACTATAGAAAGAATCTCTATAGAAATTTGTTAAAAGTCAACGTAGTTTTTTATATGTATGGAAAATAAAGAAATCAATATCATGAGTGATATGTTAAGAGGAAATAAACTAATGTAAAATGTTTCAATTCCACAAAAATGGGGCATTACACAAATAAATTACCTTATAACTATGGTAATCCTCAACTGAATAGGATAATGGATCAAGGTTGTTTAATTTCTATAACTTTAGTTAATGTTTAATCTCTAAATGAAGTGATTGAAAGTACATTTATTATACATTCAATGTTTGTTAATAAATTGACTGATTATAAATATACACATTCCTTTTTCTTCAATATATTTTCAATGAATATTCAATCACCCCTACTAAATTTAAGAATGATTTATCACTTAGAACACAGAGTTGTACATTAATTAAAAAAAGATACCCCTTGAAATTCAAATCTGGATATGTAGGTGTTGTCTCATTGCAAATCTAATAATCATAACTATGGTGGATTATTATGTATTCTTGCGGATGGATACTCTCTCAAACAACTTTTTGAAAATTTATTGTAGTGAAATGGAATTTAAAATTGGTGAGTCGTGTAAGTAAATAATTTATTTTCAAGGAGAGATGTCATTAGTTTAATCTTTTCTTGATCCTAATACACTATATTAATATAATAAAAATGTTAGAGATTATATTAATGGAATTTAATCAATAGTGGGTAATGGTTTTCAATTATTATAGGAGATAATAGTTGTGTAAGAATATATTGATACATTTCTTATTGAATTACCATTATTACCCCCTAATTGAGATGCTTAATTATCAATTGATATTATCCCAAATTAGAATTCAGTATTTAAGGCGCCTTATAGGATAGATCTAGTGGATTTATTTGATTTGAAGAATAAAATAAATGAATTATTTGAAAAAGGGCCCACTCATCCAAATTTTTGTCCATGGGGATCACATGTGTTTTTGTGAAGATTATTGATGGGAAAATGAGATTATGCATTGATAATGGGGAAATAAATGGAATTATTAAAAAAATATCTATATCCTCTTAATGATGACATATTTTATCAACTTCAAGGGAATCAATTATTTTCATATATTGATAACAACATTCACAATGATTGTTAAAATTTGTGGAGGTGTGTATTACAAAGACGATATTTCATATGATGTATGTTCAATAGGAGTACACTGTAATACATTACGTGTTCAAAAATTTTCCTTCAATTTCTATGGATTTGATGAACATAATATTGAAAGTATTCATTTATAATCTCGTAGTGGTATATATTGATGAAATTAATATATATATTAAAAGGTATGAAGAGCACGATACTCATTTATGAATTTCTCTTCAGGAATTGGGGAACAAACATTAACAAGGGAAATTCAATGAATGTTCACTTTTCATCAAAAAGTTATCTTATGTGGTCATATTTTGTCCAAATAGATTATATATATTCACCTATCAAACATAAAAGTTATAACAGAATTTCCAAGACCCACCCACATAACAGAAATATAATGTTTTCATCGGTGAGTGATATAATATAATTGATTTAATTAAATAATTTCTCGACTAGATAGTCCATTAATAAAGATTACACGTAATGGAATCAACTTCACATGAAAAAAGGAATGTAAAGAATGTCTTTTTTAATTAAATATGATAACAGAGAATACACCTATATTGAATCCTCTGTCTGGTAAATATGTATTTTATATTTATAGTGTTATATTAATTAATGATGTTTGAATTGTTTTCTAATAAAAAACTATATAATTTTTGGACTACGCATAAATACATTTGAAACTCTATGATATTAGTTACCCAAAACATTATTTGAAATTCATAGTATTAGTATTTTCTATTTGGATATTGAGAGACTTCCTATATGGAGAGATATGTGAAATATACTGTGATATAAGAGTTTGAAATATATCTATACTCAGAAAGATATTTATATGGGGAAAAGAATATGTTTAGTTTTACTCCTGGAATATAATTGTTATATCCATTATCATATGGGGGAAATAAAAAATATGTAATATTCTTTGAGTATAAAATACCATGTTACTTTATCCATGATGATTCTATTAAATGTTCAAATTCTCAAATACATAGTAACAACAGACTTGGGTATTATAATAAAGGTGTAGAATAAATCTAATTACATGTAATGAATAAACCATATTTATTATAGAGGATTAAGAAATATATAAATGCTTATAAATCATATCAAAATAAAATGAAATATGTGATGAATATGAGATTATTAAAGTTCTACATTGGTGATTATGGAGTTATGTTGTTCGAAAAGAGGTTATGTGTTCTACCTATTCTAGAGGTGGTGAATATAATTTTGGTTGAGGCTCATACCTCATACTTATCTATAAATATGGGTAGCACCAAGATTCCTAGGGATATACTAGTTCACATTGGGGGGAAAATGAAAATTGAATTTCTTTATACTATAACATATTTTGTATGCCAGTATGTGAAGGATTAATGAAAAATTTTCTAAGGAATAATGGATCATATACATATACCAAAATTGATAAGGAAAAATATTTTTATGACTGATTGAAAATTAGTATTTTTATTGATTGAAAACCAATACACAAAATATCATCACGGTGGTCTAAAGTACTGCAATCCCAAAGTATCATTGACAAAAAACTTCATCCCATCACCAGGAATGACCCCAAATTAGAGAATGAAAACATACTGCATTCAAGAGTTTCCAGAGAGGCCAGAAAATCAGCCATCATATTTCCCTCCCGCCAGGTGTGAGAGACCGCCATGTGAAGCCCAATTAGTATTTTGGAAAAATATTTCTATGTATTTCATCATTGGTCATCCTAATAAGTATAATGGGTATAATTCTTTATGGTTCACTTTGGATTTTTACACATTTTTATCACATTTCCTTTCATTTAGAGAATATTTCTCTCAGGAAAATATATCAAAGGTCATATATAAATGATTTTTTTGAGACTTCATGGAACACCCTTATCAATAGTATCTAATCATGACTCGAGGTTGACGTAACAAAATTCGAGCAGTCTCTAGAATGCATTAAATATATATCTGATTCATAGCCAGGAATCTCACCCCCAAACCTATGGGAAGTATGAAATGACTATCCAAAAATTGGAGGACATCTTATGGTCATGCTCACATAAATTTTAAGTAAGTTGCGATCATTATTTACCCCTTGTGCAGTTGACCTACAATAATATTTTCTACTCCAGCGTTAAGATGGAACCATATGAATCCTTCCATGGAAGGATAGATTGAACATTAATAGGCTTTGCTGAAGTCATATAAATGAAAAATTCTTGGTGAAGAACATGTTGAAGAGGCAACATAAATTGTAAGATCCATCTAAAATCATTTCATGGTAGAAAAATTAAGAAAGAAAATTTATTTTCACATTCGATGGGGGGCCATTAATTTGAAGTGGGAGACTATGTCTTCTTGATGATATTTCCATGGAATGGGGATTTGAGATTTGGATGCAAAGTAAAATGGATTCCAAGATATATTGATCCATTTGATATATTGTAGTTGATTGGAGTACTGGAATTTCATTTTGACATTCCAATAAACCTACCTCAAGTTCATGACATCTTCCATATATCAATTCTGTGGACGTATATTCTAGACTCTAACAATCTTCTTAGTGATGATCATGTTTAGTTGGAACCAGAATTAATATATGAGGAAGATTCAATTCATATTCTTGAAACATGGGAACATATTCTATGAAATATAACAACATGAATGATGAAGATTATTTGGATGAATCATCTTATGGAATATTCATAATGGGAGAAAGATTATTTGACGATAATGTCTTATCAATATCGTTTTGAAGATCTATTCATAATTTTGAGGTTGATTTCTTAATGGGGGAAGAATTTAATATATGAGATTATATAATATTTACTAATCCTTTCAGCATAATATTGATACATAAATGAACATTTAATTATTCAATTATAATATTAGTACAAAATCGATTCAATAAAATACAATTGGAAATTAAATTTATTAGAGAATATAAAATCAGTATCATAAATCATGTATCAATATACTACAACATTAAATTATTTCACTCTGGTGGGTTATACTCGATAAATAATAACATTTATATAAGATAAATTTCTATAATGATGAAAATAATAAACATTGAAACTGACATGGTATAAAATTTAGAGAATTTAATGAATTTACCTAGATTTTGGTATATATATAATGATAAATATGATCACTTGTAATTTTGATCGTTGGACATTATGATGGTCAGATATTATGAGCATTGGTCAATATGACCATTAGGAACTATAACCATTGGTGGTATATTGATTAAAAATAGACCATTAGGATTAGCCAATAATAATGGTAATTATTATTTATAATAATCATAGATGGGATGGAATAAATCTTTTAAATGTAGAAACATAACTTATGAATTTCATTTATTGGAGCTTGCAAAGGAGGTAGCATCACAACTGTTCACCCTTGACCAAGCCTCCGAAAAATTACCACATGTGAAGTTGGAGAGGAACCATTTTTAAGAGTTGTTAATGTTACTGGAGATCACCGATAATGAATAATATTTCTTATGTTACTTTTTAATATTTTAAGGAATACATATTGAACAGGGTGTGGAATTTTCGGTCTCAGAGATCCTTGGTGGTGGTACATTAAAAATATTATGTATAATATATCAGTTGAGACAATTTTTTAATATAATGGAATAATAGTAGAATGGTGTTATATATGGTAAATATAAGACAAACATTAAATTTGGAATGTAGGTTTTTCCCTAGGCTTGATATACTATTTTTTATCATTGGGTATTTATTTTAAAATTAGTCATGTTTGGATGGTGAATAAATAAATAAATTAAGTAATTTATATTTTTAATTAATTAATATGTACTAATTCTCACCTCAATTTTAAAAAATGTTGTTGGAAAACCGTAGGGTTAGACTCAAAACACTATGTATTTAGAGATAGTGTGGAGGAGAGACTTGGCAGTGGTAAACCATATCACGGATCCACGATCAGTTCCAATGAGTTTTTCGTCACAAATTGAGTTCATGGATCTCACCAACAACACCAAAATTGTAAAAGTTTCATTTCCATGATATTGATCCAAAATTAATATAATGTGTTTGTTTTTATTGGTCAAATCCTTTCACATTTTATTCCATGGTGGAAAACTATTAATCCTTATGAAAATTTGACTATCGAGTTGAATATTGATTTTTAGTTGATATTTTTTTTTGGATCTATTGAATAATAATTGTTTATCATTTCCAATTTCTCTTCATTTTTCATTATAATGGTAGTGGATAGAAGAATACATGAATAATGGTTGATGTTAATTCCTCAAGTTGTTTTGTGAATTTCTCCCTTTGTTCTTTGCATGTTACTAATAAGTGTTACCTTTTTCCAAATGTAAAAAATACATAGTGGATGACAATTTTGTAAAAGTTATTTAGTGAAATGGATTTTTTCAATAGGTTCAGGTTTGGAAGAGGTGTCATGATTATTGTGTGTGGTGAGGATTGAATATATGGGATGGATCACATGTTATTCAATCATGATATCTATTGTTAAGGGATGTAGTGTGATTATATCAGGCCACTACTATATTAGGAGGATTTAATCCAACCACTGGTGGCATATGAAGTGTATTGAAACCTATATATGAGATCCTCAGTGTGATTTCTTGACTAATATGTGGTAGTGGAATCACATGTGATATGAAGGACGATTTCTAGAATTGATGGAAAATTATGAACTACACATTATGTAGTTTGGATGGAAACACATCATATAGTCCCCTCTGTGTGGGAGAATGGGATATCTCTTCAAGTGTATATCACGAACCATATGACCTAATCACAAGTTTTGTGACTCATAGAAAACTATCTCAACATGTATAAGGAGTAAATTCATAGAAATCAATATATCTCTACATTCTATGTGTGTCAAATCACATTTCATTTAACCCTTGAGAAATGGATTAGAATGAATAGGGACTGCACAACTAAGTGGGTATGAGACCCCACATACCATGTGTGTTGGAGAATATTCCATGTATTTCATAAAGTACATGGTCTTGGGAAGAGGAAACATGTTGAGTGTTGGCCTGAACACTACAATCCATTTGAGATGATGTACACACCATGTACTTGGGAAAGTAATCAGACTCATGTAGTGTACACAAAAATATCCTAAGTATAAATGCATGATCTATAGTACACGTGATTAACATGATGGTATGAAATGTTCTATCCCAATATATATATGATGTGTACCCTTAATGGACACTCCATGTGTTTGGATAAATTAATGTTGGGTGAGATGGTAGGGAATGAGATTTTGTAGACCTAGAAAGACATGCAATGTTCCCCATGAGACTTTCTATACAATATTTTATTAGGAATTTGGATCCCTATTTTGTATCAGACCAAATGTTGTATGAGATTGGGTGAGTTAACTTGGACCATAACATTGTCAGTGTGTTCACTTTTTTTGTTATTTTGTGTTGAGTTTACCTAGTTTCCTCTATAGGGGTTTATTGTAGAATCATTCTATGATTATTGAACATGGTCACATCAGAAAACTAGAAGTGGAATCCCATTGTGAGGCATGAGGGATGTATCCCCATTCCCAAAATCTTCATCTCGCAGTAGGTTTTCAGGAGTCACTCAAACATCATGCACGGGCAAGATTCCATATCTATTTGGTTATTCTAGTTAATGTTTGGTATATCCCATAGTCCCTCGGTGATAACCTCTATATGGGTATCGATATTTATTTTCTCATAGATAGTTGTAGTCTGATCAAGTGAGTATCTCGGATGGTACCTCTCCGTTTTATTTGTTGTTATTCATGAAACCACGTGAGTATTAGGTTCTCTTAGAAGAGTTCCACCAGTTATAACAAGACTCATGGAGTTAGTTACCCCAGAATTGTGTTACCTTTGAGACACTAGTTGAATTATAGGTTGTCTGTGAGGATGCGTGTAACACCCCGAGCATCCATAGTACATTTTCCTTTGGATAATACAATAGCTTGTGTTGTACGCAACTTCGAGTTCAAACACACCACAACCAATCAAACTAGCCATTAAGAATAGAAATAACCACTTTTTGTAATATTTTAAATTTTATCTTTTAAAATGGACTACATTTTTGGATTCGGAATATTTAAAGTAGCTTAGGGTTAATTTTTGGTATTTTTCTTAAAACATTCAATTTTTTATGAATAGTGAAAAACACTGAGTTATTGTTTAAAACTGAGTTTTTTTAAATAATTATTTATTTTATTTAAATTAATTTTAGGTGAAAATATATACATAATACCGATATAAGTTCAATGTAATTCATTGGAGTCATTTTATAATGAGTTTAGATATAGAAAATTTTATCAAACTTTGTACCGTCTTTTTCCCACCTCATAGGAGTATTTCCAAATTTTTATAAAACTTATTTTTGATGCTTCTGTGAGTTAAATTTCAAAAATTTGAGAGACACGGTTGATATCAGTAAGTAAAATGTGGTTCAATAAGAAGAAAATAATTTTTGGTGAATATTAACTACTTACTTTTATTTACCACGGTTAATAGTAATTTGGGTAATTAAGGGTAAAAATGATTTTATTATTACCCTAACACAAGTCCTAATTCTATTTAATAATTATAATTTGACTAAAAACAACCTTTGGAATAAAATATGAACCTCTTTGGTCCACTTGGATTGGATTAGGACATTTATTAATATTTTATTTAAAAAGAGTTAAAAGAGTAAAATTCAACGTTTAATAACAAAACCATTATTAATATAGGGTTACACACAATATAAATTCGAATATAAACATTAATTTGGAAGATAAAAAGATTTTATACATAATGGTATTTTATTTATAATTTTTAGAAATTAAATAATTAAATTTATTTATGACACAATGATGATGCAGTAATTACCATATTAATGAATGATTAAAATAATTGATATTATAAATTTCCAAATAAATATATTTTGAGACTATTAAGGAATTACATTAATTTTTTAGGTTATCATGACATGTTAGGGTTTATTATATGTATTTAGTTCTAAGTAATAATGTTGATAGAACTTAAAAAATCAATTATTAAATAATGTCCAAATTGACAAAAATGAGTTTTTAAAACAACTACTATATTATTGGTTGATATAATAATCCAAAAAATCTATGGTTCAGACACAATACATATATAATAATATTTTTATTGTTAATTAACCACTTTTGGTTTACCTGTATGTTTATAGAAAGTTTAGTTACTATATAATATAAAAATACAAAGAGACATGGTAAATTTAAAATTATTTAACTAAGAGTTAAATTTAAAATATAAGGTTAATATAGTGACCCAAAACTATCTAAAACCTATTGTTTGAGAGGTTTCAGACCCATACACATATTAGTCTTTAAATAATTCATTTTTTATCCATTAGAAGCCGAAAATTATTTTATTATAAAATAATATTTCAATCTCTTCCTAAGGTGCCCCTCACCCCTCTTATCAAAGATAACTTCCCCTTCTCTCAAATTCACACCATAAAAGCCATTTGGATCGGAAAACCGTGACCAAATATCCTCCCAAACATTCTCCCTTCATCCTATAGGGATTACATTAGTCAGAAAGACAACCTAAGGATCCATTTTAATCAAATCAAAAGGAAGATCTCAAAGAAGAGGTAAATATTTCATCACATCTTTCAAGTTATTTTATACTTCCAATTCCTCTTTTTTTCATTCTAAAATAATATATCCAGTATCTTATATATAATGTGATTTTATTATAAAAATGGTACATCCATATTCATTATTCTATCCATCATATGAATAAAAAATTCACCATACATGTGTACGTACGACATAACATCTCCACATCGTGGTTTAGTTGTTATTAAATACCTTATTTTTTGATGGGTATAATAATGATGTATAATTGATATAAATAATAAATATAACATTTTGATGATTTTTTATATATTATATACCATCTATTTACATACTATGTAAATATCAAAAGAATTATATTGTCGCTCGTGCTTACGTATGGATTACAGTCTCCACGAACGCGATGTGATTCATTCCCCATCATAACCATTCAAGAGTAATTTTCATTTAATAATTAAAAATAATGTTTAGAGACTTGATATCATTATGGATATGAATATGATACATACCATCTAGGAAAAACATGACTCACATAATAACGAATATAAAGGAAAACAAATTAGTTAACACCCGTAACGACGATAATAATAATGTATTATTAACAAAGCATTATTAGAAGATAATATATGATATCATAATTATGTATATGATTCTTATATAATTTAATAAAAATGATTTAACTATTATACAGGAGGTTAACTTACCATCAACCAATAAAAAGTACAAGGTAAGGGTTAATTTCACAATCTCTTTATTACTGGAGGTTGTTTTTACCTTAGTATATACTGGGACCTATTTATCATCTACATACATGTATCTTAAAAATTTATTCCAAAACAATTTTAATATTTACTAGAATATGGGTTAAAGTAATTTACACCCTTTTTAATTTTTATAAAATGGATTTAATGGAATTTTTCGGTCATTTTCCAAACAAGGTACCTTATGACCTTTTTAAGAAAATTTTGGTAAGAATGTTTTTTTAACTTATACGGCAGGTGTAGCTATTTTCCGCCATTATAACATTGTAAAAGATTCCCTAAAAAGATTATAAGAATATTTTCAAAATAAAATTTTACTTCTATAATTATGTAACATTAAATGATTTCAAAAAGGATAGAGATATTTATCTCAAATAGTTTTCATTTCATCTATGTCAACATCCTTTGATATATTTTTTACTTGTTTGAAGTCGATTCACTATGATACAAATCTTCCATATTGTATTGAAGGTTTTGAGAAATGTTTTATTGTGGATGTGTTATTTTTATACCATTCATGGTTTACGGTTAAAGTATTTACATTTCATATGCTAGTTTTAATACAAATGTTTATGTTATATTTCATCCTTTTCATTTGAGGAATGTATTGGAATTAGTATGTGATGGGTGGAGCCCGCTATAGCACCTCGATGCCTCGATAGGTATCATGATACAACTAGACATGGAATTAGCCAAGGCCTTTCCATATTTGATATATGGTTTTGGCTGAGGCATTAATCATTTTTAGATGTCTTCGTCGAGGCCTTGACAAAATGTTTCTGAATTTATGACATTATACATTCCATCATTATGAAAATAATATTGATGGTTCGTGTAGTCATTTGACTAGTAGAATACCCATGATAATTTTTTAATATGGAATTGTTTACTAAGCTCATATTCCTTCCATAAAAGTGTTAATGTTTATTATTTTTAACTGAATGTGTTTTCAATTATTCACTATGCTTAATATTTATGTTATCTTCTGTTGTATTGCTTACCCTTACTGAGCATTTGAGCTCACCCATTTTTTATGTATCATTTTCCCAGGATATGAAGATGTTAGTTATGAGTGACATTAATGCATAATCTTGGAGGCTTGGATGTTTCTAATAGAATAAATTAGTGTTGTATTTATTTTTATGTTATAAAGTTGAACTTATGTATTAAACTTGTTTCCAATAATACTAAACTGATCGGTCTTTCGGGACATTATTTCCTTGTGATCATACCAATTCTATGCAATAATGCACAAGCTCTGGGTAACTTGGGTTGAGGTGTTACAATGTGATCTTAACTTTAAAATTTATGTATACCTTTGAGAATTCTGGGTTATTATTATATATTTTCCATGTTTAAAATTTGTATTGATATATCTTCATGATAATTAGCTATCAAGTCTTTTGATGATTTATGTTTGGTGATTTCAGGGTATCCTAATGGGTATGTATATACAAACCCCTAAATGGGATATACTCAAATATATAATGTCTTATCAAAATTGAAAGCCTTTAATTGGAGTCCTAGGTTGACCGAGATTTGGTGGAACTTAGTTTTTCAAGATGAACCACATATGGATCCAAGAAATCATTTTGGGTAGTTTCCACTATGTTTTTAAAGGATTGGTTATTTTATTTTTTCTTTTTGGCTTGAATTTATCCCTTTTCATTTTTATTATAATAATTTATGTACTTTGCTGAGGGAAAATTTTTATTCATGCATATATAGTATCAATTTTTATCCTTATTCATTATATTAGTACATGGGGATGTGTGTGTGTGTGTGGAGGTGATTTAGGATAATACCCCACATCTATGAGATATACCTAATCAGTTCTACTCTCCACCCCATATCCAATTGGAGGAGGGATTGGGGTGTTATTATAGATGTACCTCTTGTATGTGGGACTCAAAGGCTTATGTTATGTAAAAGTGGCGTAAGAGGAGGTCATATTAGGACCTGAGTATAGATATTTTTTCTTGGTGTTGTTTGGTTTGGGAACCTGGGAACCAATGTTAATGTGTATCATGTTCAGCTTCTGGGAAAGGGAACCCATTTTTTTGTGGAAGCCAAAGTATCTCTTCACCAAGACTCTGATAACCCACTGATGACCAATCCCATACAGGAACTAGTTATAGTGAAAACATTGATACGTGCATTATAAATTAATGTGATATAGTTCCATGTGCTTCTTGATTTGTCACCACATATATCCCTTTTTGACTGTGGTGCATCTCGACTATCATTGGATAACTCAATAATTATGGATAGCTTGGATTCTATATTGGGATCATGGTTATGATCTACATGGGGATGAGAATTAATTTTGAGGACTTCTGTAGGAGTCTTTTCCACTGGAAGGATAGAGACCAATGTCTCTACCCACTCAACAACATAATGACACACCTCTAGTGGATCAGAGGGATGATTCCTATCAGGTTGGGCGGTGGTCAGTTCTAGTGGTACTAGATGATGAATAAATTTTTCTATGTCCACTTCAAATGTTTTAAATATATATATCTCCCAGTTTTTATATTGATCCAAACCCCATTATCACGTGGTAGAGGATTGGGGAGAACTTGTGGTTTGAATATCCTACTTGGGTGGGACCACTATTAATAGAGGTCTCAAAAGTGAGGATTATCTAGGGAGACAAATGGTATTTGTAGTTCCCTATGTTGGTGATGTTTGATGTTGATTCAAGAACACAATAAATAGGGACACTTCATCCATAAGGATACATTCTTTCAACTTGATTTAAAATAACATAGGAGAGTTAATGATGCCTAAAGAGGATAATGTCATTTTGTGGTGGGCGATTTCCTTTTAATTTTATTTTTTGGGTTCTTTTTATGAGATAAGGTGTCATATTGATCCCAAGTTGTACAGAATAGGATGAAAAAGGAAAGGAATGACTTAGGAATTATGTTCTTCTCCCCGAAGGCTTTGAGCTTGTTTAGTGGTATGACATATTTCTTCTCACCTCCAAGGGATGTTTTAGTACATAGTTAGAAGCCCCATTTCCATGGTAATATTACCTATTAAATACCTAGTAATACATGTAGAGACTATTAGATCAAAACTGCTGTTCTGAGGTTCTATAAAAGTGGATTAGTGATCAGACACCATTACTAATTATCTGTCCTATCTTTAGGAGGAGGAATATCCTCAGGTAAAATTTTAAAACATTATTATTTTTGAAATATGATATTTTTCATCATTATAAATCAGTTTCCTATTGTATGTATTCACATGAATGTTACTGGTAGATTTTGTAGTGTTTCCAAATTAATAGATGAATTTTTAATTTCACTAGCGATGGGGAATCCAAGGCAGAGAAGGATGAGCTCATATATTTAAGGATTAAACCAATGTCTTATCAGTTACCAAGTATGAAACTTGTAAAACTAGATTATAGTACTTTTCAAGTTCCCAAGGTTTTGGGGGAGTACTAGGTTATCCTTCCATATTATTATTCATGATAAGTACCCTATAAAAAGTTTATTTCTCTATGGACCTTCACTAATGTGTAATGTCCTGGTTCTAAAAGCCACCCAAAGGCACCCAGAACCCGGTTGGTCACATGGCCTCAAGAAAATTTCCCTAAACGCCAGAGGCTACTGACTAGCAATGAGGGCCTTGAGTGTGATAGTGAGGAAACTATGCCCTCATTGGTAGAGTACACAACAGAAGTAACAAACACACAACAATGGAAGCCGAAAATATGCAACAACAATAAACAACAGAAGACTAAGGCAATGGACAACTGGAGAAATGCATAATAAATGATTCATGAAACATATGTCTAGGAAAACAGACAAACAAGTCACAATGATGAATACAAATAGTACTAAACCAAGTAAAAAAGAGAAATATAACAACTCCTCAGCATCGAAAGCCTAGGCTTGTTCCCAAGCTCTCTAGCTCCTTATTAAGTCATGTACCTGAAGTGGAAGGGCTCTTTCCCTTATCTATACTAGCAACAATATAATCTGTTTGGACCTGAAATCATTGGCCAAGTAGGGCGTGAGAAACAATCCCAGTAGGAAACCTCCCGAAGATCTGTGCCTAATATCCAGTGAATATATGGTAGGTAAAAGTACATAAAGCTGTAAATAGGAACATGCTAAACAATAAACAATCCATAGTTACAATAACAAGCAATGGATAACAAGCAGCTATGCACAAACAGGTAACCCTCTGGGATGTACTCACATCCATCCCCTCTGGTCCTACCTAACAATTACCAACAACCCTCGGGGGATTACACTCAGCCTAACCCCTCTTGTTTGGTCATATGAAAAAAATTTAAGACTCTCTGAGAAAGATCATTCGGTCAATTCCCCTTATAGTCTAAGGTAGTCAGGGACTCTCTGAGGAAGATCAGTTAGTCAGTTCCCCTTATAGCCCCAAAGTCAAGGAATCTCTAAGGAAGATCACACAGTCAATTCCACTTATATTCCTGGTCATTCATAGACTCACTGAGTAAGCACCAACTGTCAATTCCTCTTATAGTCTATGGAAAACATGGTAATTCAAGTAAAACAAAGACTCACTAAGGAAGCTCACATTTTCTATCCCCTTATAGTCTAAGGAAGTCAAGGACTCTCTAAGGAATCTCACACACTCAGTCCCCTTATAGCCCAATGTAATCCTAGGATCTTTGAGGAAGCTCACACAATCCATCCCCCTCTTGCCTAATGCTCAAAGACTCTCTGGGGAAGATCACTCAGTCAATTCCCCTTATAGTCTACTACACCTGGTTCTCAAGTCCCTAAGTAGGATAATGACATAGAAATGTAATACGAACAAATTAAACCTATAGAACTACTTGGCTAAAAAATCTACAACATATCAAGAATGTTAGGATTCAAACTCTCCATCCTACAATAACAGGTATGGAAAACACTCCAAGTAGCCAAACTAGCTAACATGACCAAATGGTCGTAAATAGAAAATGTGTGGGAAAAACATCCAAGGCATAAAAAAACAACCATATTATTATCCATTTAACCTATAAAAAGGTATATAATCATGGTAGGAAGACAACATGGGTAAAACGGTAGACACACAATACCTCATTCAAGGGTATTGGTGGAATTTGCACATAATACTCAAAGAAATTGAACGGAAACACACAAACCACCTACCTTGGAATTAGGTGATCAATATTCTTGATCCTTGATGCTTGAATTGACTTAGATAATCGTCGATCTACTAAAATGTATAAACCCTTCAACCGACGATAACTTGAAAAAGAGGAGGAATTGGAAAATGATGTTATGGGAGAATGAATAACTCATTGATACGATTCCAACGCAACTGATGGTGTCTGATTCAAAGGAAGGACACACACTCTGGGGCTTATCGGTGATCCACAGTCGTACGGTGCTCTCAGTTGAACATGACCTAAAAGGAGTGTGCGCTTCCAATTAGACGCACCCCCAGTGTGTTTAATGAAAAAAGAATGTACATGACATGTACTTTTGAAGTACACACCATGTACTTGCCTTTTTAGTACTCTGCTTTAGGCGGCCTCCAAGTCACCCATACATGGCCATGTGGGAATCCATGACACGACCTCCAGCGGAATCGTAGTACACTGCGTGCACTCATAAAGTACACGACAAGTACGTCGAAAATTTCTAGATTTTCCCCGTTTTCTTAAAAACGACCATAAAAGGAAAAACATACCTGAAATGAAGATCCGGGTTCTTACAAACATCCCCACTTAAATAAATTCATCCCCGAATTTTACTAGTGCGACGTAGTAGAAGAAACCCCGAACAACACCAGCCACTAAGGTCGTACATCAGCCTCCCTCTCCCAAGTCTCGTCCTATACTCTCCCATGCAGCCATAACACTCGTACCAGAGGAATGGACCGGACATGGAGAACTGTCACACTATGATCCAAAATACGGATAGGATTCTCTTCAAATGATGAATCTACTTTGAGATCAATGTCCTTGGGTTTAAATCCATGAGACGGGTCTGAGAAGTAACGTCGAAGCTCAGAAACATGAAAAAAGTCGTGAATAGCCTGGTACCTCTGAGGTAACTACAACCGATAGGCAACCGACCCAACCCTTTCCAATACCTCAAACCATCCAACACACCTCAATGAATTCTTACCCTGTCACCTAATATTCTTGTGTCCCAACCTCGGTGTGACATGCTGGAAAACCTGATCCATGACTTTGAACTCCAGAGGTTATATCCACTGATCAGCGTAAGGCATCTGTCAAGACTGCGCAATAGAAATCCTTTTCCAAATCAATTGTATATTCTCCATGGTCTCCTGAACAAGACAAGGTCCCAACAAAGCTGCCTCTCTTATCTCTATCCAACATAAGGGTGATATGCATGGCCTACCCTACAAAGCCTCATAATGTGCCATCTGAATATTTTCTTGAAAACTATTGTTGTAGGAAAATTCCACAAGAGGTATAGGATTCTCCCAAGAACCTAAAAAATTTAGAATTCATGGTCGGAGAATGTCCTCAAGCACCTAAATCATACGTTCAGACTATCTATCTGTCTGGGGGTGGTATGCTATATTAAGAAGTACCTGTGTACCCAAAGCCTTCTTAAGCCCCTGCCAGACCCGAGATGTAAAACAAGCAACCCTATCTAAAACAATGGACTGTAGAACCCAATGTAGACGTAAAACCACTTGGATGTAGAACTATCGTAGCTCATCAATACTGAAGGTCTCCTTAATCAGTAAGAATTGAGAAGCCTTTGTAATTCTATCAATGACATCCCACACTATGTCATTCCATCAAGGAGACCCTGGAAACCCAATCACGAAATCTATCGCAGCGTCATTCCACTTCCACTAGGGAACGTGTAACTGCGGTAAAAGCCTTTTTGGTCGCTGATTCTTTGCCTTCACCTGGTGACCTGTAGAACACCTCATGAAAAACCCAAAAACATATCACTTGTTACCTGGACACCAATACTGATGGTGTAGATCACGATACATCTTGGTGACACCCGGATGAATTTCCCAAACTGAGGAGTGAAAATCCCGCATAAGCTCCTCTCGTATGTCTGCTGGCACACATACGCACCCCTATAAATGAAATATCTCATCCTCACATATGGTATATCCAAGAATAGGGTGCTCTCCTGATACACTCTCTCATAGGACTATGATCTCTGAGTCTGATAGCTGCCTCATTCGAACACGATCAGGAATTGAAGAGGTAGTAGCTACAGAAGAAAGAAAATTCTGCCCCTGACTGTCTTGCACCACCAAATGCATCTCAGATAACTGAGCCATAAGCTACCACTCATTGCTGGCCTCTTGAACTACATATATCTGAGTCCTTCTACTGAACGCATCACCCACTGCATTGCCTTTCCCAGGAGTATAGGCAAGCTCAAAATCAAATTATTTTAGGTACTCGACCCACCTATGCTATCTCAAATTTAGATCACACAGTGTTAAAATTTACTTGACACTTTTGTTGTTGGTGAATACCACAAAATGATCTCATAGAAGATAATGTATCCAACAATGTAAGGCATGAATAACAGCTGCCAACTCCAGATCGTGCATGCGGTAATTCCTCTCATGTGGCCTCAACTGCCGAGACCCATACGCAACGACTCCATATCCCTGTATAAGCACAACTCCTAGCTCGATACCTAATGCATCACAGTAAACTGTATAGCTCTTTCTCGGATCTCTCAAGACTAGTATTGGTGTTGACATCATCCTCCCCTTCATCTTCTGAATGTATGACTCACAAGAATATGACCATAAGAACTTTGCACCCTTCTTAGTCAGACCCGTCAGCAGTGCTGATAAGTGTCAAAAGTCCTTTATGAAATGTGTATTGTATCCATCCATCACTAGAAAACTATGCAACTGAAATACATTCTTCGTATCCTCCCAAGAATAATAAATCTCTCACTTTCCCTAGGTTTACTGATACTCTTGTGTCTGTGATCAAGTAACCCGCGAAGTGAATCTAATCTATCCAAAATTGGCACTTTGAGAGCATATCATATAACTAATTCTCTCTCAGTGTACTCAAAACAATATCAATATTGGTAGCAAGGTCATATCGAGTGTGAGAGTACACCAAGATATCGTCCCTGAAGACCACCACAAAAGAATCCAGGTATGGATGGAACACTCGGTTCATCAGTGCCACAAAACATGTAGGCGCGTTCGTGAGACTGATCGGCATAACCATATACTCATATAGACCATACCTACTCCAGAATACTATGATAGGTATATCATATAGTCTAATGTGCAACTGATGATAACCATACCTGAAGTCAATCTTCGAGAACACTTGGGATCCTCGAAGCTGATCAAAGAGATCATCAATCCTTGGTAATGTATATCAGTTCTTGACCTTAAACTGGTTCAACTTCTGGTAATCTACCCAAATCCTAAGGGTACAATCTTCTTTCTTTGAAAATTGGACAGGGAAACCCCACGGAGATGTACTGGGTCGAAGGAAACCCTTTTCCCTTAACTCCACCAACTGCTTCTTGAGCACATGAAACTCAGGTGTGGCCATCCTATAAGGAGTAATGGACACCGATGCTACTCCTGGAACAAGAAAAATAGAAATTTCTACCTCACTCTCCAGAGTAAAACCTGAAAATTCCTCAGGAAAGACATCCCTGAAACGATCCACCACTAGAGGAAGGTCTAACTGTGATGTTCCCTGATCAACCAGATATAGACTACCAATCTGGGCCATAACTCCCCCCAACCCATGATGCTCTGGACCTGCTCTGCTCACCTTGACATCCCATTCGCCCTTATGAAGAAAGGATCCACCCTCTGGTGATATGAAACTCACACTGCAGAGATAATAGTCGATGACTACCTGGAATGGAACTAACCAGTCAATTCCAAGAATGACATCATAGCTCGTCATATCTTGGACAAAAAGGTCCCATAATAAGTGACATCCACCAACCTCTAGAGGTAACTCCATATACTGACGTGCGCTAGATGTTCTCATCCCTGACTGTGTGTTCAAGAATTAACATACACGCATAAGAAAAGATGCAGAGCCCAAGGCTCTCTATAACAGAAAAAGAGATAACGCTATTGGAAGCTCCTTTGTCGAAAAGAGAAGAAGATAAAACTAAGGATACAATGATATTACCTCGAACTGTAGAGGGTTTGGGATCCTGCTACTGCTGGGTCTGCTCCACTGCAAAGGACTGCCCAGATCCATGGCCCAGTGACTCTACCTGACTGCTCTGAGCTAATCCACCCAACTGTCACAGAAGAACCGATGACTGAATACCCCAGCCACGACCTCCACCTCGACCTAGATGGCTGGAATAACTCTAGTTCCTATACTGATGAGAAATTGGTGGTGATGCTCCTGAACATGGGGTTAATTAGGAAACCTTCTATCCAACTACTAGAGAGAAACACTGACAGAAACGATGCAGATGTCCCATCTTGCCGCAATATTGGCACCCCATCGGGTCTCTCGAGCAACGTGGCCTAGAATGCCCACTCCTCCTGCACTGGTATCACACCACATGGCTACCAAAAGGAGCATCCCGCCAACTCTGATCTCCCCATGCAGTCTCCCTACTGCGATTCCTACTATCAGCTGGTGGAACACTATCTCTGGATGCTGAACCGCCCTGGCTCATAGCTTTAGAATCCATCAAATTGCGCTCAGTGATCCGCTTCTGGTTTATGTTAGAGGATATCAAATTCAACCTAATGATGTTCACCTGGGAACAGATCTACTTCTTATGACCGTCCTCAATCATCCTAGCCAGGAAAAACTCATCACTTGCTGGGATAGGCGTGAAACGGTGCAGCTCTGTGTAGCGAGAGGAATACTCTATAACAGAATGAGTACCCTGCTCCAGGATCATGAACTCCCGAGATCTATTAGACCTCAAGGTCACCGGGTAAACATAATTGTAAAATATACACTGGAACTCCTCTCTAGCCATATTCTAGTAGAATCCCACCTGATATATGAGATCCCCCACCTCGTGGAAGAGTCTCGGAGCATGTAGGTCACGATCTTCACCCTCATCTCTGGTGGTACCTTAAGATTCTTGAAGATCGTCAGTGTGGCTTCGAGCCACGACATTGCAGCATGTGGTCCTCCTTCCCTTGAGAAGGTGGGAGGATGCTGCTACTGCAAAACCCGCGTCAAATCGGCCATTGACGGGGCAAGAGGCGGCGCTCCCTGGAAGGTCTGCATCAACCCCAGATAACCCTCCCCAATCTGTTCATCGGTGCCTATGACTGGTATAACTGCCGGTGCAAAGGATGACACAATAATAAGATCTACAGGAATTACCTGATCACCCATATGAAGCATCTAATCACTACCCTGCAACTGGAGGTCAACCAGAGGATGTCTAGGTGGCATGACTCTGCAAGGTTAAACACAAACTTAGATTCAAGATTATCAAGGATGAAAGAATAAATGCATAAGAAGAAAGCTGGGGAAAGAAAGCATTCATGATAAGTAAAACATGACTACACGGTGTCTATTTCCCTTAAATGATGTGTTCCATCAAGTCATTCACATGGGCGTGTACTCCCGCCACAACTGGTCGTGTAACACCCAAAAACACATGGCGTGTTGTCCTAGAACATGGCATGTACATAAATCCCCTTTCTCGGCCTGGGTCCTTCTACACGGTTAAGCCACATGGCTCTCCTAAGAAATGACTACATGAGTTGTTCTAGGAAGACATGTCGTGTACTAATCAAGCTTCACCTGGCCCATGTTGTTAGTGACAAGACATGACACATGGCAGACATGAAACGGCGTGTTCCAGACCGACATGGCATGTATGTGAAAGGAAAACACTGACCTATGTTGTTTGTGACATGGCCGAGTACCTAGGTTAGACTACTCAACATGTAAAATCCAAACACGACGTGTATGTGAAACGATAACTCTGACCCGTGTTGTTCAAGACATGACCGGGTACCAGGGTCAGAATACATGGCGTTTAAAATCCTAACAAGATGTGTTTCTACAAGGAACTCCCCATCCCATGTCTCTGACACATGACCTAGGACACAGTTAGATATTACAAGATGTTTACATGTGGTACACGGTGTGTAATTAAGAAAAACTCTTTCTTCCTGAACAGAAGAACACATGGGGTGTAGTTGAAACTACATGCCATATATTCTGGGTTCTTCCAGACAATAAGCCTTAGAAACTACTCTGGAGCCCAGAAAAACACAGAAACGAGCATTAAAAGTTCCAAATTCCAATCAGTGGGGCCCATACTCCCCACGAATAAAAGCCTGGCATCCTATACATGTTATAACAAGACAACAAGGTGATGATCTACCAAATTCTGGTCCATGAGGGCCCATAACACCTCAAGAACCATTGTTAGGCGTTCATCCAGTCAAATCCTTTCACAAAAAATATAATTTCAAACAACATGTATTTTATCAAGGAATCTGAAACAACAATATTCATATTCTACACAACATCTATCACAACAACATGCAATCGCAAATGCATCCTAAATGGCATGGAAATACTGCATGACATGTGATTTCTAACAAGTGCCAATATGATTCATGAGATGGAAAACCCTCATCTCATAGGTTGCGACAGAAATAGAACCTCAATATCATCAACAATAAAAAAAATACATGTGAGTCACCCAACGGTGAAAATCAAATCAACTATAAAATTGCAAAATCAGAAAAATTGTAATAAACGAGGTATATTGGGTTTTCCCTCTACATATGTTAGCTACTCATGAAAAAATTGTTTTACCAAGTACCTATTATATTTTATCCCTAGATATAGGATCCAGACTGTAATTCAAGAGAAAATATTGCCTCTGATACCACTTTGTAACGTCCCGGTTCTAGAAGCCACCCAGGGTGCCCAGTACCCGATTGGTCACATGGCCTCAAGAGAATTTCCCCAAACACCAGAGGCTTCCAACCAGTAGAGAGGGCCTTGGGTATGATAGTGGGGAAACTATGCCCTAATTGGAAGAGTACACAATGTATGTAATAAACATACAATAGCGGAAGCAGTAAATATCCAACAATAGTAAATAGTGGAAGACTGAGACAATGAACATATGGAGCAATGCATAATAAATGATGCATGATATATATGTAGAGACTCGAAGCTTCACGTACATTGACATTACATTACATTTGCGGAATACTTAGTACATAACAAAAACTCACACACAAGGATCGTAATAGTTTAGTGTCTTTGGAAACTCGGAATATAATCTTCTAATCCTGGTCAAAGATCTTCAACATCTCCCATAAAGATATTCCTTTTTTTATACCTAAAACCTGTCTTTATATCCTGGGGGAAAGTAAACATAAAAGGGTGAGCTCAAATTCTCAGTAAGGGTAATCAAAATAAATATCAATCACATCATATTCATAAGAACATAACATTTTGGAAATCTTATCCTACAAAAGAGAGCATAATTTCATAACATGGGATAAATCATAGTAGTGAAATGAAATCCCAATAATCATAACATAAAACATGAAACATTGTGGAATACACACATAATCATAGATAATCATTTCTTATTAGTCAAGACTCATTGCCAAAACTATCTTAGTGGACAAAGTCCCTTTTTGAACCGAGTCACCCTCATTTCAGTCCTGTTTCACTGAACCGGTATAACCTACCATTCCAGCCATGTCTATCTCATTAGATATAAAATCTTTACCCAATGCATTGGAGGGAGATATAGGTCCCACCCATCTCATAATGATACCATTCTTATGTGTGCCACAAAATCATAAATCATACATCATTGCATAACCCATGTAATAAAAATGGGAATCTTAACCATCATGACATCATAAAACAATTCATATAAGATAATGGAATTCATAAAAATAATTCTATCACAACATAATCAAATCAATTTAATAATAGGGATAAAAACAGAACGATTTATTATCTTAGATGGAAAATAATTTTGATAAAACACTTGAACTCCATTCTTGAGGAAAATATCCTTTCTTCTTCAAAAACATTTTTCCTTTCTTAACATGTCATACAACTTTAAACTAAAAGAAGTTGATTAAAAATAAACTTGAAAACTTGTAAAGGATTCTTCTTGGAAATAATGTTTTAAAAATCCATTCAGGTCGTATAAGTTAAAAAAACATTCTTCTCGTACTTTTGTCGGAAAAGTCAAAAAGTACCTCGTACGAAAAACCACAAAAGATTCCTTTCATATCTTTTAATAAAAACTCACCGAAGGGTAATATAGGATTTAAAAAATTGTAGGTGAATGGAAATAATATTACCTATTGGGGAAACATGGATTTGGATGATAAAATACACCCCAGTAAATACCAAAGTATAAGAAATCTCGGATAAAAATGAGATTGTGATATTTCCCTTACCTTAGGTCCGATTTGCTTCGTAAGTGTCTGAACCTCCTATATAATGATTTAAATAATGTCATTGACTTATTACAGAATAATATTCATTGTTATTATATCATATATGGTTCACTTATGACTTTATATTACCCGTTCTTTTATAATTCATGTTAAAGTAGCGTTTTGGGTAAAATCGTCTCATTAGTCGTTCGTGTATTAACTTGTAATTATTCATATGATTACTTAGATCATTATTACTTAATTATAGAACATGATTTATATATAATATATATTCAGAATATACTTATATATAATGTATCGATAAATGGAAAGAAAAACACCGTTCATGGAGACGGTAGGACGTACGTACGCATGAACGCTGTTTTCGTTTCCTTATTGAATTGAGTGGAATTAAGTAGATGACATACATATATATACACATAAATCCAGTAGCTTTATAATGTCATATATTTCATTATTATTGCTTATATATACTTTATAATCATTCTTAAATGGTTAAATGGAGAATGAATCTCATCGCGTCGTGGAGACGGTAGTCCGTACGTACGCACGAGCGATGATATCATTTCCATAATTATTGAATTGAATTGGAGTGGATGATACAATATATCAGAATCATTATGATGTTATAATGACTATGTATAGTTATTCTTTACACCATAATACCCATCCATGTAAGGTGTTGGTGGAAAAACAGATTACACCACGGCGTGGAGACGGTATTCCGTACATACGCACGCGCGATGATTTCATTTTCCGTAGGATGGATAGATGGTGAATTAGGATTGTTTCATAATTATAATAACATATCAGTATATGAGTGATACTTATGTTATTACTTCATAATGAAACAACCTAATAAGAAGAAGTGGAAGAAGAAATAAAGGTGAAAGAATCGGTAATAGAAATTACCTCTTCTTTGAAACGCCTTTTTGAGACCTCCCCTTAGGGCACTAAAATTGGTCTTTGAGGAAGAACAGAACCTCTAGGATGTTTCTAGGGAAGTGGAGAAGAGAATTTGTCAGGGGTTGGCCGAGCTTGAAGGCTCAAAGTTGTGTGAGGAAGAGAGGGAGGAGGTGCCCTTTTATAAGGGAGGAGAGGGGCACCTTTGGAATAACTATAAATATTATTTTATTATAAAGTCATGTTCGGTTTTAAATAGCTCAAAATTGATTTATTTCGAGGCTAAGGTGGGGATGGGTCGAAATCCTCTCATCCAATAGGATTTAGACAAGTTTAGGTTATTATTTTAACCTTATCAATTATATTTAACTCTAAGTTAAATAATTTAACTTTTACCATGTCTTTTTGTTTTCTTACACTATATGGTTAATAAACATACTATATCAAGCCAAAAGAACCCCAAGATGTTTATTATTAATATATATGATCTTATCTAAGTCATTTGGTCGAACCGTAGATTTTTAGGAATAAAATAACAATTAATAATATAATATTTGTTTTAAAAACTATTTTATGTCAATTTTGACACTATTTAGTAATTTATTTTTGTGAAAATCATAACAGAATGATAAGTTCGAAAACAGTTAATTAAATCAATAATAACATGTCATATTAACCTAGAAAATTAGTGGAATTCATAAAAAGTCACAAATTATATTTATTTGGGTATTTATAACATTAATTATGTCAATATTTCATTAATAAGATAATTACTGCATCATCGTTGTGTCATAAATAAATTAAATTATTTAATGTCTAAAAATTAAAAATAAAATACCATTATGTAGGAAATCTTTTTATATTTCTAATGAATATTTATAGTCGAATTTATCTTAACTATAACCCTATATTAAAAATGTTTTATTAAATAAACTTTGATTTTAACTATTTTAACTCTTCTTTGAATTAAATAATAATAAATGTCCTAATCTAATTCAAGTGGACCTAAATGGTCATATATTATTCCTGAGTTTGTTTTTGGTCGAATTACACTTATCCAATAGAATTAGGACATGTGTTAAGGTAATAATAATATCATTTGTACCCTTAATTACCATATTTACTTTTAACCGTGGTAAATAAAAGAAAAAAGTTACTATTCACCAAAAAATATTTTCATCTCATTGAACCACATTTTACTTACTGACATCAACCGTGTCTCTCGGATTTTTGAAATTCCACTCACAGAAGCGGTAAAATTATGTTTTATGAAAAATTCAGTTTTTTTAACTACCACTTAGTGGTTTCACTATTCATCAAAAATTGAAAGTTTTCAGAAAAATACCAAAAATTAGGCCTAAGCTATATTTTATATTATGAACTCAAAAATGATTTCTATTTTACCAAATTCAAAACATATCAGTTGAATTAAATAATTTAAAAATTAATTCCCGTCGTCAAAACAAATAGCGAGTTCTTAAGAGATAATAACTATCAAAAGATTGACACTTGTTTATGTCTGGTTTAAATGTGAAATTACATCCAATGACCAACATTGTATTAAATTTTAAAAATATATTTTAAATATACTTTAAAACCACTCAAATTAATAATTTATCACTATTAATTATTTCGATTAAAAAAGTTGTTTTTAATTATGATTTAGTAATTTTCACTATTCATCAGAATATGAAAGTTATCCGAAAGGTACCAAAATTTCACCCTAAGCTAATTTCGATAATCCGAATCCAAAAATGAAGTCCATTATGAGAGATAAAATTTCTTAAATTTTAAAAGGTGGTTATTACTATTCATAACGGCTAGTTTTAATAATATTTTAATAGCATATCGTTGTTTAGTGAAACTCGGTATTGCGTACTACACACGCTATCGAGGAAGGTCGTGATTGCGTGTAATGCAAGGAAAGTCAAGGATGCGTGTTGTAAAAGCTCCTTTTGGTGTAGCGTACAACACAAGACATTAATGAAATTAAAAAGAATATTTTTCATAAAATCTCAGGGTGTTACATTCTACCCCCTTAAAATGAATTTCGCCCTCAAAATTCGTCGGGGTTATAAATGGTTTACTATTAAAAAGTTTTTTTGATATAAACCCACATCGTAAAAAGGAATACCAAAAAAAATATTTAAAAACAAAATTACGAAACGTAATGGTTACCCAAATAAACTAATCACTGGGTTTCCACATAGGTGAAAATATGGATATGGAAGAAAAATCTAACCATCATGTTCTGATGGAGAGTGGTAGAGAACATGGCTATGGAAAAGCCAAAAATCACAAATCCATAAATTTGTGACGATCTAAGGTACCATCTGATTAATCAGATATAAGATCACTAGGACAACATTTTTGGTCTTCAAGATCGTTTCCCTAAAGTTGAAGAATTTGAATTAGAATAAATACTTACTTTATTTTGGTACAATCCCACAGTTGTTCGTGCCTTGAACAATTTACACTTCATCTCTTAAATAAATGAAGTTGAATTTGTTATTCGTGAAGTGTTAACAGATCATGTGATAGAATGACGGGTCATTCAAACAAAAAGTTATTAAATATACATAAGTCATTCTATAGTGAGACTAATCATATATGGTTCCTAAAATGGACTTATACATCATATATCATACTGCTTAATATAATAAAACTAGTGTCTACTAAACAGGGACTTCCTGTAGGCCAGTGGTAGGCGATAAAGGCCAGTCGCATTTCGGTTGTGGGTTCGATTCCCACGGCCTTGTCCGACGCGATGGCCTGTCGCCCATCCTGCAGGTTTTCCTTTTCCTAAAACTATATTACTATAACATCCCATCAATAATATCGAAAAAAACTTTTATCCTTAAACAATACTAACTTATGTCCAACATAGTCCATTCCAATCTTTAGGCTTATCCATAATACTACAGTCCACTATCATAACATAAAGAAAACGATTACCAGAGATTTAATACCATCATTGATCCCCATATATCATAAGATATGTCTTGTCGGTCACATTCCAAACATTCAAAGGCCTTAATCATGTGTTCACTTTAATACCCATTGAACCTTAGTGAAAACATGAATGCAGTTAAAAGTTAACACTTTCCACATACCAAAATCCTCAAAATTCTATATACTCAAACCATGATATCACTTAGTCCTTATATCAATCATGATCTCATGAATACTATTAATCATTTCGTTTTCTCGTTTTCCCTTCATTATGTGCATATCATCTTATTTCCAAAAATATCTCAATCACTTTGAATACCACATTAGACCAATGCATAAATATTCCAATACTTTATGATGCAACATTATTTTGGAATCCCATTACATAAACACTTAATCATTCCACCACATCGTTGTCATATTCAACATCGCCAATAGTGATCGCATGTGACTTCGCTTTGTCCTTTTCCTTAAGAGGTTTCTCATGTAGATCATCACTAACCCTTGGATTAGGGAATTTATTAGCATAATGCCCCATTTCCTTGCACTTGAAGCATTGAAGTGTTGGTGGTGCGTTCTCTGCAGTGTTCGCTTTATTCACATCATTAGAAACCCTTTTTTCCATTACTTCGACACTCACCTTCTCGATGACCTTCTTTTCCACACTTAAAACATCTTCTAGTCCCTTTAAGACAATCTCCACCATGCTTCTTTCCACACTTTGTGCATAAGGAAACATTCATCTTCATTTCACCATTATTTTGAGATTCCTCCTTGAACTCCATCTTTCGTTTCTTGTCAAAACCAAGAGATGGATATGTAACACCAACTTCCATTTCTACCTTGATAGCACAACACACAATTTCTTCATAGCTACTGAAGTCTCTTATAGCTAATTCCATTCGAAGACTTGGTTTTAAGCCACTGAAAAATCGATCAACTTTACTTTCAGGTTGGATGATAATGCCAGATGCATACCTTGCAAGTCTTGTAAAACATTCTTTGTATATACCAACAGATTCATCATCCTTCTGCTTCAGCTCAAGAAACTCCTTTTCCATCTTTGATCGAAGAATACGAGGGAAGTACTTACTAAAAAACAAGTTCTTGAACTCGTCCCATTCCATGGACTCAATTTCATCTCTTGGACTCGTATTCTTGATAAGAATCCACCATTGATCAGCTTCACCTTCCAAACGTTATACTGCTAAGATGACTTTATCATGTTTAGAACATTGAAGAACTGAAAATATCTTTTCAGTGGTACTGATCCATTGTTCAAAAACAAGTGGATAGGAAGACCCACTGAAAGAAGGTGGACGTTGCCTCATTAAGGACTTAACAGAATATTGTTCCCTTCTCTGCTCATTTGGAAGTCCAGAATGATTCATAGCTTGTGTAAGTATAGAAATAAGATTTTTCCCTCCATCTCCCATAACATTTGTTTGTTCAGGAGGACAATCATTGCATTTTCCATTGCATTGATCAACACGGTTCCTTCGGGTTCCAGCCATCGTCTAAAACCCAAAAAGAATAGTGTGAGAGGAAAACATCATGCTACAGAAAACAACATTAAAAAGGTGGAGTATCCTCAATATCTAACTTCTTAGGTTAAATTCTAAGATCGTTACCATAGTTCTAGTACTATATCCTATACGTATACTTATCCTTAGGGACACCCCTAGACATACCTTAGAAATATCTCTAGGGATCTCACTAATGTTTTCGCATCCTAGTTTCCAAAGGTTGACTAAACGTTTCCTCTGATACCAACTGTAGAGACCCGAAGCTTGACGTACATTGACATTACATTACATTTGCGGAATACTTAGTACATAACAAAAACACACACACATGGATCGTAATAGTTTAGTGTCTTTGGAAACTCAGAATATAATCTTCTAATCCTGGTGAAAGATCTTCAACATCTCCCATAAAGATCTTACTTTTTTTATACCTAAAACCATTCTTTATATCCTGGGGAAAAGTAAACAGAAAAGGGTGAGCTCAAATGCTCAGTAAGGGTAAACAAAATAAATATCAATCACATCATATTCATAAGAACATAACATTTTGGAAATCTTATCCTACAAAAGAGAGCATAATTTCATAACATGGGATAAATCATAGTAGTGAAATGAAATCCCAACAATCATAACTTAAATCATGAAACATTGTGGCATACACACATAATCATATAGAATCACTTCTTATTAGTCAAGACTCATTGCGAAGACTATCTTAGTGGACAAAGCCCCTTTCTGAACCGAGTCACCATCGTTTCAGTCATGTTTCACTGAACTGGTATAACCTACCATTCCAGCCATGTCTATCTCATGAGATATAAAATCGTTACCCAATGCATTGGAGGGAGATATAGGTCCCACCCATCTCATAATGATACCATTCTTATGTGTGCCACAAAATCATAAATCATACATCATTGCATAACCCATGTAATACAAATGGGAATCTTAAACATCATGACATCATAAAATAATTCATATAAGATAAAGGAATTCATAAAAATAATTCCATCACAACATAATCAAATCAATTTACTAATAGGGATAAAAACAGAACTATTTATTATCTTATATGGAAAATAATTTTGATAAAACACTTGAACTCCATTCTTGAGGAAAATATCCTTTCTTCTTCAAAAACATTTTTCCCTTCTTAACATGTCATACAACTTTAAACTAAAAGAAGTTGATTAAAAATAAACTTGAAAACTTGTAAAGGATGCTTCTTGGAAATAATGTTTTAAAAATCCATTCATGTCGTATAAGTTAAAAAAAACATTCTTCTCGTACTTTTGTCGGAAAAGTCAAAAAGTACCTCGTACGAAAAACGACAAAAGATTCCTTTCATATATTTTACTAAAAACTCACCGAAGGGTAAAATAGGATTTAAACAATTGTAGGTGAATGGAAATAATATTACCTATTGAGTAAACATGGATGTGGATGATAAAATACACCCCAGTAAATACCAATGTTTAAGCAATCTCGGATAAAAATGAGATTGTGATATTTCCCTTACCTTAGGCCCGATTTGCTTCGTAAGTGTCCGAACCTCATTTATAATGATTTAAATAATGTCATTGACTTATTATAGAATCATATTCATTGTTATTATATCATATATGGTTCACTTATGACTTTATATTACCCGTTCTTTTTTAAATTCATGTTAAAGTAGCGTTTTTGGTAAAATCGTCTCATTTGTCGTTCGTGTATTAACTTGTAATTATTCATATGATTACGTAGATCATTATTACTTAATTATAGAACATGATTTATATATAATATATATTCAGAATATACTTATATATAATTGATCGATAAATGGAACGAAATACACCGTTCATGGAGACGGTAGGCCGTACGTACGCATGAACGCTGTTTTCGTTTCCTTATTGAATTGAGTGGAATTAAGTAGATGAAATACATATATATACACATAAATCAAGTAGCTTTATAATGTCATATATTTCATTATTATTTCTTATATATACTTTATAATCATTCTTAAATGGTTAACATGGAGAATGAATCGCATCGCGTCGTGGAGACGGTAGTCCGTACGTACGCACGAGCGATGATATCATTTCCATAATTATTGAATTGAATTGGAGTGGATGATACAATATATCAGAATCATTATGATGTTATAATGACTATGTATAGTTATTATTTACACCATAATACCCATCCATGTAAGGTGTTGGTGGAAAAACAGATTACACCACGACGTGGAGACGGTATTCCGTACGTACGCACGCGCGGTGATTTCATTTTCCGTAGGATGGATAGATGGTGAATTAGGATTGTTTCATACTTATAATAACATATCAGCATATTAGTGATACTTATTTTATTACTTCATAATGAAACAACCTAAGAAGAAGAAGTGGAGGAATAAATAAAGGTGAAAGAATCGGTAACGGAAATTACCTCTTCTTTGAAGCGCCTTTTTGAGACCTCCTCTTAGGGCACTAAAATTGTTATTTGAGGAAGAAAAGAACCTCTAGGATGTTTCTAGGGAAGTGGAGAAGATAATTTGGTAGGGGTTGGCCGAGCTTGAAGGCTCAAAGTTGGGTGAGGAAGAGAGGGAGGAGGTGCCCTTTTATAAGGGAGGAGTGGGGCACCTTTAGAATAACTAAAAATATTCTTTTATTATAAAGTCATGTTCGGTTTTAAATAGCTCAAAATTGATTTATTTAGAGGATAAGGTGGGGATGGGTCTAAATCCTCTCATCCAATATGATTTAGACAAGTTTAGGTTATTATTTTAACCTTATCAATTATATTTAACTCTAAGTTAAATAATTTAACTTTTACCATGTCTTTTTGTTTTCTTACACTATATGGTTAATAAACATACTATATCAAGCCAAAAGAACCCCAAGTTGTTTATTATTAATATATATAATCTTATCTAAGTAATTTGGGCGAAACTTATATTTTTAGGAATAAAATAAAAATTAATAATATAATATTTGTATTAAAAACTATTTTATGTCAATTTTGACACTATTTAGTAATTTATTTTTGTGAAAATCATAACAGAATGATAAGTTCGAAAAAATTTAATTACATCAATACTAACATGTCATATTAACCTATATTATTAGTGGAATTCATAAAAAGTCTTAAATTATATTTATTTGGGTATTTATAACATAAATTATGTCAATATTTCATTAATAAGATAATTACTGCATCATCGTTGTGTCATAAATAAATTGAATTATTTAATGTCTAAAAATTACAAATAAAATACCATTATGTAGGAAATCTTTTTATCTTTCTAATTAATATTTATAATCGAATTTAGCTTATGTATAACCCTATATTAAAAATGTTTTATTAAATAAACGTTGATTTTAACTCTTTTTACTCTTCTTTGAATTAAATAATAATAAATGTCCTAATCTAATTCAAGTGGACCTAAATGGTCATATTTTATTCCTAAGTTTGTTTTTGGTCGAATTATACTTATCCAATAGAATTAGGACATGTGTTAGGGTAATAATAATATCATTTTACCCTTAATTACCCTATTTAATTTTAACCGTGGTAAATAAAATTAAAAAGTTACTATTCACCAAAAATTATTTTCATCTCATTGAACCACATTTTACTTACTGAAATCAACCGTGTCTCTCGGAGTTTTGAAATTCCACTCACAGAAGCAGTAAAATTATGTTTTATGAAAAATTCAGTTTTTTTAACTACCACTTAGTGGTTTCATTATTCATCAAAAATTGAAAGTTTTCAGAAAAATAGCAAAAATTAGGCCTAAGCTATATTTGATATTATGAACTCAAAAATGATTTCTATTTTACCAAATTACAAACATATCAGTTGCATTAATTAATTTGAAAATTAATTCCTGTCGTCAAAACAAATAGCGTGTTCTTAAGAGATAATAACTATCAAAAGATTGACACTTGTTTATGTCTGGATTAAATGTGAAATTACATCCAATGACCAAAATTGTATTAAATTGTAAAAATATATTCTAAATATACTTTAAAACCACTCAAATTAATAATTTATCACTATTAATTATTTCGATTAGAAAAGTTGTTTTTAATTATGATTTAGTAATTTTCACTATTCATCAGAATATGAAAGTTATCCGAAAAGTACCAAAATTTCACCCTAAGCTAATTTCGATAATCCAAATCCAAAAATGAAGTCCATTTTGAGAGGTAAAATTTCTAAAATTTTAAAAGGTGGTTATTACTATTCATAACGGCTAGTTTTAATAATATTTTAATAGCATATCGTTGTTTAGTGAAACTCAGTATTGCGTACTACACATGCTATCGAGGAAGGTCGTGATTGCGTGTAATGCAAGGCAAGTCAAGGATGCGTGTTGTGCAAGTTCCTTTTTGTGTAGCGGACAATACAAGACATTAATGAAATTAAAAAGAATATTTTTCATAAAATCTCAGGGTGTTACAATATACATCTATGAAAACTTCCAAACAAGTCACAATGCAAAATATAAATAGTGCTAAACCAAGTAAAAAAGAAAAATATTACAGCTCCTCGGCATCACACGCCTAGGCTTGGTCCCTTTCTCTCCTTCTCCATAGCAAGTCAAGTACCTGAAGTGGAAGGGTGCATGCCCTTATCTATACCTGCAACAATATAATCTGTTTGGGCCCAAATGCATGACCCAAATAGGGTGTGAGACTAAATCCCAGTAGGAAACAACCTGAAGATCTGTTCTTAATAGTCAGTGAATATATGGAATGTAAAAGTACAGAAAGCAGTAAACCGGAACATGCAGAAATGTAAACAATCCACAAATACAATAACAAGAAACGACTAACAAGAAAATATGCACAAACAGGTAACCCTCTGGGAATTACTCAATGTCATCCCCTCTGGTCCTACCTAACAAGTACCAACAACCCTCGAGGCAGTACACTCATCCTAACCCTTCAGGTTTGGTCATACAAAAAAATTAAGACTCTATGAGGAAGCTCACTCGGTCAATTCCCCATATAGTATAAGGTAGTCTGCAACTCTCTGAGGAAGCTTACTCAGTCAATTCCCCTTGTAGCCCCAAGTTCAAGGACACTCTAAGGAAGATCACACAGTCAATTCCCCTTATATACCAGGTCATTCATAGACTCTCTGAGGAAGCACTCAATGTCGATTCCTCTTACAGTCTTAGGAAAACAAGGTAATTCAAGTAAAACAAAGACTCTCTGAGGAATCTCACACGGTCTATCCCCTTATAGTCTAAAGAAGTCAAGGAATCTCGGAGGAATCTCACACAATATGTCCCATTATAGAAAAATGTAATCCTAGGATCTCTGAGGAAGGTCACACAATCCATCCCGATATAGCCTAATGCTCAAAGACTCTCTGAGGAAGCTCAATCGGTCAATTCCTATTATATTCTACTACACCCGGTTCTCATTGTCCTATGTAGGATAACAACATTGCAATTCAATACGACCAAAGTAAACCTACAGAACTACTTTCCAAAATAGTCAACAACATATAAAGCATGATAGGATTCAAACTCTCCATCCTACAACAATAGGTATGGAAAACATGCCAAGTAGCCAAACTAACTAACTTGACCAAACGTTCTTAAACATAACCTTCATGGGAAAAACATACTAGGCACAAAAAAATCCTATTATTATCCATTAAACCACTAGAAAGTCATATAATCATTACATAAAGACAATACAGGTAAAAATGTAAACACCCAATACCCCGTTCAAGGGTATTGGTGTAATTTTCACATAATACTCTAATACATTGAACAGAAAGGAACAAACCACCTACCTTGGTGTTAGGTGATCGATATACTTGAACCTCATTGCTTGAATCACCTTAGAACGTCATAGATCTACGAAAAAGTATAAAACTTTCAACCCACGTAAACTTGAAGAAGAGGAGGAATTGGAAAATGATGCTCTAGGAGAAAGAGTAACACACTGATGCGATTCCAATGCAATCGATGGTGTCTGATTCGGATGAAGTATGTACGCTTGGGAGCTCGTTGAAGATCCCTGGCCGTATAGTGCTCCCGATTGAACAATACCAAAAAGGAGTGTCTTCTAGCGATTATAAGAAACCCCGGTGTGTTTAAAAAAAATAAATTACATAGCGTGTAATGTTGAAGTACACAGCGTGTACATGCCTTTTTCGAACTCTGCTTTAGGTGACCTCCATGTCACCCCTACCGGAACGTGTGTGCAGCCATGAAATGACCAACCCATATCCTCCAGCAGCATCTCAGTACACCACATATAATCATAAAGTACATGGTATACACTTCGAAAATTTCTAGATTTTCCTCATTTTCAAAATTAAGACTAGAAAAGGAAAAACATACATGAAAAGAAGATATGGGTTCTTAGAAATGGATGTCCTGATATTTGTTCTAGCATATCAAATGATCATGTGTAGCTATGTGAGATTAAGGGACTGTTGTAGAATCTATGATTCAATCCAAAAATTGGGTTTGGAAATAAATTCATATTCCTTTAGGGGTGTAGTATTAGAATTAACCAAATTCATCTTCAAGTAGAATCACTTTAATGTTATTTTCATAGGAAAAATTAAATAATTTTAATGAGATCACTAAAACTATCCAATGATGATTTGTTTTTGAAAAGTCATATAAGAAACAATTTATTAGAGTTTAGGTTTGGCCTCCATTATTGTAGTTCTATTATAGTCCATTTTAATTTAATTTTTTTTCTATTAATTTATTTAATAGAAATATCATCAATTGTTTTTCCATTTTACCCTTGACCATGTTTGATTTTAATGAAAATTATCCTCCCAATTTCCATTATTGGTTTATTAAATTTATTATATTTGGAAGATATAATAATTCCCTTATGAATATCCTAGTAAATACATAATTAAGTATTGAAAATCAAATAAATCCTTGAAAGGATATTAATTTCCCCTCATGTTCTTTAATCAATAAACACGCTGCACTAAATTGTAAACCAATAAATATATATAATTCAAAAGTAGTTAGAGGGTGAAATTTTTTCTCAATAATGGAAAATGATTAAATTAATTATTAATAATAAACACAATCACATTGAAATTTAATTATGAACCTATGAATTGAAAAACATTTAATATTGAAAATTGAATTATAAATTTAGATGAAACCCAGAATTAATAATCACAATTTTGGTCACCTCACCTTCACTAACAACTTAAGGTTTATACCTCTACATTAATAAAGAAATAATTGGAGTATGAGGTATAAAAATCGTAATGGAATAAAAAAAGAGGAAAATGAAAATATCCCAAACATCGATAAATGTAGTTACTATCATATCCTCATCTACCTGCGTTAACTTTAAGGACCTCATCCCCTCTAACTGCTGAAAAAATAATTTTATTTATAAATAGTGGAGTATCGACATTTTCCTTATGTATATCTCTTATTATATATATATTCTATCCAGTGGTTTCGTTTTATTCTATTTTATCTAATGCGTATCACAATTTAAAATAATAGTGTTGAATATCATACGATATCATGTGTTTTCATTTTGTTTGAATAGATGCATTTTTTAGTATATAGATATTTATATATTATTATATCTTGTGCATGGTACATATGGTTATGTAGTGTATCCAAAATCTCTCTTCTCCATGGTAGATAACATCAATCATCTATTCTACCAAAAAGTATCTACCCATCTAGAATTGTATATAGTAGTTCCATTAAGCATTTACCATACTAGAATCATCTATTTTACTACTATTGATCATCACTATAGTATCTCACATATACCATCATTGTTTCTATAAGGTATCTCATCATCTCCCATTGGTAATCCACTACAATAGTACACACTTTGATACAATTCACAATATAGCACGAGTTATCCTCCATGGTAGTAGAATCTTCCATTGGTGATTGAAGTAATGCTCTCATTCCAATGACGGTAGCTCATGGATGGTACCTTGCATGAAACACAACGGTATCCCTCCTTCCTTTAGAAACATATCCAATTCTGAGTATGTTAATTATAACACCCCAATCTTCCACAGTACGCTTATCTTTGAATAATACGATAACATGTGTTGTATGCAACATCAAGTTCTAACACACCACAACCAATCAAACTAGCTATTATGAATAGTAACACCAACTTCTTGAAATTTTATACATTTTATCTTTCAAAATGGACTTCATTTTTGTATTTGGAATATCGAAATTAGCTTAGGTTGATTTTTTTTAATTTTCGGATTAATTTAATATTTTGATGAATAGTGAAAATTAATAAATTTACATTAAAATTTTTTTAATTGAAATAATTAATAGTGATAAATTATAAATTTGAGTGATTTTAGAGTATAATTCGAGTATATTTTTACCATTTAATCCAATGTCGATCATTGGACACAATTTCACATTTAAACTGGAAATAAGCAACTGCCAATCTTTTGATAGTTATTATATATTAAAAACATGCTTTTTATTTAAACAACGGGAATAAATTTTAAAATAATTTCTACCACTTATGTGTATTGATTTTGGAAAAACGGATTCCAAATTTACAATCAGCATATCCAAATTGTGTAAACAGGTATGTTTTATTTTTAGACATTTAAAATAATTATTTCGGTAAGTATTTTATTTACCATGGTTAAAGGGTAAATCAGGTAAATAAGGATAAAAAATAATAATATAATAATAATAAATCATCCTCAAATGTGTCCTAACCCTATTGTTTGATAAACTTCCGACCATGTGCATCTTTTGATCGATTTTGGGACCCCATGGATCCACTTTTAACTGATAATGACACTTTATATTAATTAAGTTAAAGTAAATACAAAAATAACATAAGCATATATCTTTTAGATAAACAATTTTTACATAGGGTTATATATGTTATATTTTCAACTATAAATAAAAATTTTAAAGATAAAAAGATTTCCTACATAATGGTATTTTATTTATAATATTTAGACACTAAATAATTTAATTTATTTATGACACAATAATGATGCACTATTTTTATAATTAATGAATGAATCAAATAATTGGCATTATAAATGATAAAATAAATATAATTTGATTATTTTGATGACATACACGAATTTTATTGATTAATATGACAAGTTAGGATTTATTAAATTATTATTTTTCGAATTAATATAGTTTTTAGGACTTTATCAAAAATCATTTATTAAATAGTGTCAAAATTGACATAAAGGAGTTTTTAAAACAAATATTATATTATTAATTGATATTCTATTCCTAAAAATATAAGGATCATCAAAAGGACTTTTATAATGATAAGTGAATTATTAATGGACCACTTGGTGGTCTCTTGGAAGTTTATAGTATGTTTATTTACCATATAATTTAAAAATATAAATATACTTGGTAAATGTCAAACTAATAAAATATGAGCTAAAACTAAAAGAGAAGGTTGATAAACTGACGCAAACATGTCTAATACCTATTGGTTGAGTTTTTATCGACCTATCCCCACCTTGACCTTTAAAAAATCCACATTGGAGACATTATAAACCGAATATAAATTTATTATAAAATAATATTTCTCGCTTTTCTGAGGGTGCCCCCACCCCTCTTATAAAAGGGCACTTCCCTTTCCCCCTAATTCACACCTTCAAAACCTTTTGGATCGGAAAAAACCTGCCCAAATATTTTCTCAAGTTCCCTCAATTAAACCTAGATTCCTTAGTTCTATCCAAATGACAACCTAAGGATCCCTTTTGATCTAATCAAAAGGAAGAACCCGAAGAAGAGGTAATGTTTTCACCACCTTCTTTCAGGTTCCTTTATTCTTCAATTTCTTATTTCTTTGTTTTTACCATTCTAAAAAAATAAATCTAGTATCTTATATATACTGTGATGTTATTATAAATATGGTACAACCATATTCAGTATTCTATCCATCCTTTGAATTACATGTCACCATACGTGCGTACGTACGACTTACCGTCTCCACATCATGGTGTAATTAATATTCAAAACCTTATTATTTGGATGGGTATGATAATGATGTGTAATTGATGTAAATAATAAATATAACATGATAATGATTCTTTATATATTATATACCATTCAATTATATATTATTTTAATATCAAAAGAATGATATTGTCGCTCGTGCGTACGTACAGACTACCGTCTCCACGAACGGGATGAGATTCATTCCCCATCGGATCCATGAAATTATAATTCTCATTTTAGAATTAAAAATAATGTTTAAGTACTTGATATAATTATGTATATGAATAAGATACAATCTATCCATAAAAAACACGGCTTATATAACAAAACATATAAAAGAAAACGAGTAAGTTAACACCCGAAACGACGATAAAACTAAGATATTATTAATCAGGCAATGTTAAAAGATCATATATGATATCATATTAACGTATATGATTCTTTTATAATTTAATTACAAATATTTCACTATTATACAGGAGGTTAATCTACCTTCAACCAAGGAAAAGTACATGGTAAGGGGTTTTCATCCCACTCCTTAGTCCCGTGAGATTCATGCCATATTTCCACTATTACCTTTTTTGTGGTGTATGTACTGCCCATAATTGTATTCTTTGTGTAATACACTTTAATTTATTTTTATTAACATATTCATTGTTTGATACCTCTTTCATGGAGTGTATGTTTATTAAGTTACCAAATTGGTAAGGGTTAATTTCACAATCTCTTTATTATACGAGGTGGTTTTTACGTAGGTATCTAATGGGACATAGTTATTATCCATGTCCATGTTTCACCTATGATGAATTAGAACTATAACCCGATCTGTATTATTACGAAGATCCTGTCAATATTTTTGATACGAGAGAACAAGTACTGAGTGTAACGACCCAATGTTTTTCAATGGAAAATTATCTTTTTATATTTATGTCATAAAATAACATGAAAACACAAAATAATTAACTACTAAGTGATAGGTGACCTTTAAACATAATTTTGTCACCCCTATGTTTGGAATTTTGATAATCTCACATACACGGTTGTGTTCAAGATGATTTTTGGAGTCTAATGAATCAAAATTTTTTTTTCCTGAATAGTGACCTACCCTTATGAATAGTTATATGACCCTTATTAATAGTAAATAATCCAACATAAGATTAACATTACCTATGAATAATTAAATAAAATTTAGACATCTTATAAAGTGATAATTTGACCTTAGTAAACGTTTTAGTATTTTATAATTCATAAATAATTAATTATAATTAATTAATTAATTTAAAAGAATATTTATTTCCCTAACATGTATTAATAAATTATTGATTCAATTTATTATAGTTTTTAGAAAATTTTATAAAACCCTACGTAATTTTTGAAAGCGTTATAAAATCAGTTTTAATCTTAAAAATTGTTTTTTAAAGTAAATTTTGATTTTAATTAAATTTTAAATTAATAATATTTAGAAAATAATTTTTGAAATATTGAATTCATTTTTTGTTTCTAAACGTCAAAAAATGGTTGGGGTAATGTTTTGGGATTTTTCCGACATACTTGATTTTTTGATGAATAGTGAAATACCGAAATTTACAAAATAAGCTAAATAAGCTAATTATAGGGACATGTGTGATGTTATTCTGATGTAATCCAACTTTTTTCGGTATTACATTATAAAATTACTCTTCATAGTCATTCAAGACTCACTATTCCTTGTCTTGTGGGGAAATAATAAACTAATCAATTTTATATTAAGGAAACCCCTCTCCCCTCCACTATAATAGCCACCCTTCACACCCTCATTTCCTTACACCTCTCAAGCCCCAAGACTTCTCTAAACTCTTACAAAACACCATCCCTAGCCCCTACCCACGTCCAAGAGCTTCTGATCTCATCAAAATACCATGTTTAGGCCCTTAAGGAGGTTCTCAAGAGAAGGATTCAAGAGGTAATTTCCCTCCCTCTTCTCCTTTAATTCCCTTTCAAGTTCAAGTTCATTCCTTGATCCCTCCTCACCTATATTCATCAAAATTGTGTTGTTACACCATTATTATACATATATAGTAATTTTATGATTCTAATTGGATATTATATTATCCAACCCCCTTTTCCACTTCCTTTCATTTTATTAAATAGAACGTTGTTCGTGAGGTGTTAATTTATCACCTTCAAGAACAACATGCCTTCTTCTTCCATTTCTACCTTCAGATATGGACATGAAACCATTTTTATGGTTGAAACAGAATATTGTATATGTATTATGTTCTATTTAAAGTTCTGAAAATAACCTATGGCCATATTAATAAGTGATAAGTTAAAACAAGTTCGTTGTGATCCAAAAACCTCTCAAATTAACCCAAATAATCATCATTTAATTCTTATCTAATGATTCATCCACATGGATCTAATATAATTCATTATAATATCATTAAAAATCATGTAATATCATTAATGAAATGTAATATCATTTCTGGATATTTACTCATGTTCTACCCAAACTTTAATTTAAGAATACAAGTGAACCACCCAAGAAAAACCATAAATACGAACATCCCCGAACAATGTTTTTAAACTCTATAAGTCCTAAAAAGGAACATAATAAGACATAATGAAACCAGAATGAACCCTATTAATGTAAAAATGGTTATGGATTTCTAATTAATGAATATATTGTCATTATATAGGACATTAAATTGAAGGAATCATTCAGGTACAAGGTAGGGGAAATCTCAAACCCAATTTTATTCCTTCGGGTTCTCCCTCTTTCACTCCATTTTTGATATGGTTACTCATTAAAGATCATTTATAATCATTTTATTTACTTTTATTGGATATACATGTTTTTCAATGGATTTTATGTCAAACCAAATGTTTTCCAAATGAACTCCTCTTTAAAGAACACCCCTTTTACATCTCACTCAAAGTGAACAGTTCTTGAAACATGTATTTTATTCCCTCTTTATTTTGGGAACCCAAAGTTTATGAATGTGTTCTTATGATATGAAACCCATTCTGTTCCATGGGTTAGTTATGTTCATTTTTTCTATGTGTTTTATGTGGAAAGCATGATAATGATAATTTTATGATGTGACGGGTGCACCTGGAATAGCGCTTCAATGCATTGGTTAAAGTGAATAATCTCATGAATAAATGTGAAATGATGTGTGAACAAGATTCTATCTTAGTTCACAGGTGTGTGTTTCAGTTAACCACTAATTCATGATGTTTTATTTTTATTCATTGCCACATTTCAAGTCTTTTATTTATTCTCCTCTCATGTTCATGATATTTTGCCTATGTTATGATTATGCTCACCCCATGCTATATTGTTCTTATCTATCCTCTTACTGGGCTTCTAGATCATCCCTTTTTATGCATATCCTCAGGTGGCTACATGTACTAAAGAGTGGACAAGTGTTAATAAGAAGCTAGAGATGAAGAAATTAATTAAATGTGTATGCTTGATGTTGTATTTGTTATGTATGGTCCTAGTTTTCCGAAGACACTAAACCTTTGGATCCCCTATGTGTAATGCTATTATGTTTTTTATATTTAAAATTATGTAATAGTAATGTAAGAAAATGTTGGGTAACTATAGTTGGTATCAGAGGCAAGGTATAGATAATTTGTGAATTAGGATTGGTGAACCCTAGAGAAAACCTCTATCTTGAGACTAAGTAAAAAAATGCAGACAAGAATATTTATATAGGGATCCCATATATTACGTTTTTGGTATTATTTTAATGTAAATGAATATGTTATTCATGAGTTTTTTACTTATGTTTTGGTCTATCCTTTTCTATTTTAGAAAATGGTGGGAACCAGGAGAAATCAGGCCAACAACTCTTGCGAGGGCCAATGGAACGATTTCCCGAACAACATCCCCAATGATTTGGGAGGTGGAGTTCAAAACATCATGGAGATTATTACCCAATTATCTCAGGTTATGAATAATAACCATAATAATGGGGAACTTCATCCTTCACCAAAGAGGGAGAAACTAGCTATCAAATGTTTTATGTGGAAATGACCACCGACATTTTGTGGATCTTCCGATCCACTAGTTGCAGAACAGTGGGTCAACTCCATGGAGAATATCTTTTCCGTTCATCACTGTTTTGAGACAGGGAAGGTGACTCTAGATTTTTATTGTCTAGATGGAGAATCCGATCAATGGTTGTCTTTGATTAAGAACACCAAGCCAAGGGAGGAAATTGAAGACATGGAATGGGAAGACTTTACAATAATGTTTCTTAATAAGTATTTCCCACGAACTCTTCGCACGAAGATGGAGATAGAATTCATAGAGCTCAATAAAAAATGAGGAGAATCCGTCACAACCTATGAAGCGAATTTCACAAGGCTCGCAAGGTATTCTTCAGGTTTTGTTATCGATAATGATAGAAAAATTGTTAGATTCTTTAGTGGATTAAAAAAACACCTCCGAAAGGATCTTGTAATTCGAGACTTTGGGAGTTATGAAGAAGTTGTTCGATGTGCTCTCAAAGTGGAGATGGAGTTTGATGAATGATCCCATGGATATGGTGATAAGAAAGGAAAGATGGATTTTCAAGCTGGTGGATCTAATGACAATGGAGGGAAGAAAAATCAATGACCCACATGCCAAAAATGTGGGAAGTTTCACAATGGGAACTGCCTCAAAGGGATGGGGAAATGCTTCGAGTGTGGGAAAGAAGGACACCATGCCCAAGAGTGTCGAAAAGACATGAAAAGGAAGGAGAATGTAACCAATGAAAGGAGAAAACCATCCATGGTTCAAAGCTACAACTATAGAGAGCTAGGGCACTATGAAAACAAGTGCACTAAACGTCGATCTCTCAAGGGTAATCAACGTCAACAGCCACGAAATCTAAAGGAACAAGTGAAGGCTTATGATATAACTGTTGAGGATGTGGACCATGATAATGAAGTCGTACAGGGTACACATCCTATTCACTCAATAATGGAAAAAGTCGTATTTGATTCTGGTTCTACGCATTCCTTTATATCTTTCAAGTTTGCTTGAACTATAGAATCTAAGACCCAAAACCATAAAGTAGAGATATTTGTAAAAACACCAAGTGGTGACATCATTGCAACCCAAGTGTTTGACTCTTCTCCTATTGAATTAGGTGGGGAGATTCTTCCAGAAAATCTCGTAATACCTCCCTTTGTGGAATTCGACGCTATAATGGGAATGGACTTGCTCTCATTATATAGAGCACATATCAACTGTCAGGAAAAGGAAATAACTTTACATTTTCTGAACCATCCCTTTCTCCTCTAAAAATTAAAGGAAGATCATGAATCTCATTTGAAAAATCCTTCAATGGTGTGGGTGTTGATTCTCTATGAAGAAGCATACCTCTCCCAAATGGATGAGTCGATGGAAATTTTTAACCTTGAGGAAATGCCCATTGTGAGGGAATACTGTGATGTATTTCTCGAAAGTTACCTAGAATTCCCCCGGATCGTGAGGTAGAGCTCTCAATTCAACTCATACCCGGAGATACTCATATCTCGAAGTGACCCTATAGGATGGCTCTTATCAAACTGGATGAGTTAAAGAAGCAGCTGCATGAGAATCTGGACAAATGATTCATATGCCCTAGTGCATCACCTTGGGGTGCAGCAGTTCTCTTTGTGAAGAAGAAGGATGGAACAATGAGGCTGTGTATCGATTATCAAGAACTCAACAAGATCACTATAAAGAACATGTATCCTCTCCCAAGGATTGATGACTTGTTCAACCAGTTAAGAATAGATCAATACTTCTCAAAGGTGGATCTTCATTCTGGATATCATCAGGTAAAGGTGATGAAGGAAGATATTCAGAAGACTGCCTTCCGTACAAGGTATGGGCACTATGAGTTTTTGGTGATGCCCTTCGGACTTCCTAATGCCCCTACAATATTCATTGATTTGATAAATAAAGTCTTTAGATATTACCTCGACAAATTTGTGGAAGTGTTTATCGATGATATTATCATCTACTCCAAGGGAATGGAGTAACATGAAGAACATCTAAGACTTGTGTTGGTGACATTGAGAAAGGAGAAGTTGTATGCCAAGTACAGCAAGTGTGACTTTGGGATGAATCATGTCACGTTATTGGGACATGTGATCACAAGTGAGGGAATTTCTATGGATCCATCAAAGACAAAGGTGATTAAGGAATGGCCTAGGCCCTCTAGTGTCACAGAAACCCGTAGTTTTCTTGGATTAGCTGGGTACTATCAACTTTTTGTGAGAAACTTCTCATGACTGTCAAGCCTGCTAACTAAGTTAACAAGGAAATTGTTAGAGTATGTTTGGATGGAAGAATGTAGGGGAAGCTTCAAGGATCTAAAAGCAAGGATGATCACTGCACCTGTACTCACACTACTGAAAAGTGGAGAAAGTTTTGTGACATACAGTGATGCTTCAATGAAAGGCTTGGGTTGTTTACTAATGAAAATCGATAATGTAATAGACTATGCCTCACGACAGTTAAAGATCAATGAGCAGAACTACCCGACACATGATCTAGAGCTGGAATCCGTGATTTTTGCCTTGAAAATCTGGCGGCACTACCTTTATGGCGAGAAGTGTGACATATACACCGACCAAAAGAGACTAAATATATATTCACACAAAAGGAGCTCACCATGCTTCAAATGAGATGGTTAGAGCTAATCAAGGATTCCGATTGCTCTATTCACTATCATCCTGGAAAGGCGAACAAAGTAGCTGATGCTCTAAGAAGAAAAGAACCAGGTACCCTATCCATGATGCGGATTGAGAAAGACCCTATCTTCTTGGATATGCAAAGGATGGATTCAGAAATCATAAGGGCAGGGGATACATCATACCTTGCCCAAATAATTGCGCAACCATCCATCCAAGAGAAGGTTAAGGATGTACAAAGGGATGATGTGGAGATACAAAAGAGGGTGAATGGAGTAAAGGAATGGAATCTGCAAGAGTTCCATATTGACGATGATAGTGTGAATCGTTTGGCAACGCGGATTTGTGTAAATTCATCACTCGAGATAAAGATGGAGCTATTGGATAATGCACATAGCTCAACTTTCTCTATACATCCTGGGAGTACCAAGAAGTACCATGATCTTCGAGAACACTTCTGGTGGGATAACATGAAGAAGGAGATTGTGGAATATATAACAAGGTTCTTGGTATGTCAGCAAGTTAATGTTGAGAAACAAAATCCCAATGGTATGATGCAACCCTTACTTATACCTATGTGGAAATGGGAAAATGTTACTATGGACGTTTTCACGGGTCACCCAATGATGTCAAAGGGAAATAATGCGATATGGGTTGTGGTTGATCGACTCACCAAGACTGCCCATTTTATAGCTATTTGGGAAGACCTCTCGCTTGAACAGCTTGCAATGATATATGTGAAAAGTGGTGAGACTGCACGGTGTTCCACTCTCAATTGTCTCTGACCGTGATTTAAGGTTCACATATAAGTTCTAGAGGAGCCTTAAACATGATTTGAATACTGAATTATATTTCAGCACGAACTATCACCCCCAAACCGATGGCCAGTCTGAAAGGACTATTCAGATTCTTGAAGATATGGTAAGAGAATGCTCTCTTGAATTAAAAGGTTGTTGGGATCAGCATCTTCCACTGGTTGAGTTCTCATACAACAATAGCTTCCACTCGAGTATTCAGATGGCTCTGTATGAAGCTCTTTATGGAAAGCGATGTAGAACTCCAACCTGTTGGGATAAAGTTGGAGAAAGAGAGCTACATGGTCCTGATCTTTTTCAAGAGATGACAGAGAAGGTTCAAGTAATCCAGAAACACATCAAAGATGCTCAATGTCGGCAATAGAGCTATGCTGACAACTGTCGAAGGGGCTTGGAGTTCGACGTTGGAGATAAAGTCTTCCTTTGAATATCTCCATAGAAGAGAGACATGCGATTCGGGAAGAAAGGGAAGCTAAGCCCTAGGTATATTGGCCCCTTTGATATCCTTGACCGCATATGAGCCGTGGCCTATCGTATTGCACTTCCACCGAATATGTCTCATGTTCAGGATGTGTTTCATGTATCACTACTGAGGAAGTACATACCAGACCCCTCACATGTACTAAACTCGGAGGTGGTGCAGTTGGAAGATGATCTCCCCTATGAGGAGCACCCAGTAAAGATTCTGGATCAGGGAGATGAGGTTCAACGCAACAAGACAACCGATCTTGTCAAAGTGTTGTGGAGGAACCATAAGTTTGAGGAAACAACTTGGGAACTGGAAGAGACAATGAAGGATAAGTACCCTCACCTTTTTGCGTAAAGTGAAATTTCAGGGGTGAAATTTCATATGGGGGGAAGAATGTAACAACCCAAAGTTTTTCAATGGAAAATTCTATTCTTATATTTATTTCATAAAATAACCCGACAAAACAAAATAATGAACTACTAAGTGATAAGTGACCTTTAAACATAATTTTTTCTCCCCTATGTTTTGAATTTTAAAAATCCGACATACACAGTTGTGTTCAAGATGATTTTTGGAGTCTAATGAAACCAAAATAATTTTTGGTGAATAGTGACCCACCCTTTTGAATAGTAATATTACCCTTATGAATAGTAAATCATCCATCATAAGAGTAACATTACCTATGAATAATTAAAAAAATTAGACATCTTAGAAAGTGACAATTTGACCTTAGTAAATGTTTTTGTATTTTGTAAGTCATAAATAATAAATTATAATAAATTAATTAATTTAAAAGAATATTCATTTCCCTAACATGTATTAATAAATTATTGAATCAATTTCTTATTGTTTGTAGATAATTTTATATGACCCTACGTAATTTTTGAAAGCACTATAAAATCAGTTTTAATCTTAAAAACTATTTTTTTAAATAAATTATGATTTTAATTAAATATTAAATTAATAATATTTAGATTTTTTTGGAAAATGGACTTCATTTTTGGATTCTGCACGTTGAAAAATGGTTGGGGTAAATTTTTGGGATTTTTCTGAGATACTTGATATTTTTATGAATAGTGAAATACCGTAATTTACAAAATAAGCTAAATAAGCTAATTATAGGGTCATTTGTGATGTTATGCTGATGTAAGACCACCTGGTTCGGGATTATATTATAAAATTACTATTCTTGGTCATTCAAGACCCACTATTCCTTGTCTTGTGGAGAAATAATAAACTAATTAATTTTATATTAAGGAAACCCCTCTCCCCTCCACTATAAAAGCCACCCTTCACACCCTCATTTCCTCACACCTCTCAAGCTCCAAGACTTCTCTAAACTATCCCCAAACACCTTACCTAGCCCCCCCCAAAGTCCAAGAGCTTATGGTCTCATCAAAAGACCAATCATAGGCCCTTAAGGAGGTTCTCAAGAGAAGGATTCAAGAGGTAATTTCCCTCCCACTTCTTCTTTAATTCCCTTTCAAGTTCAAGTTCATTCCTTGATCTCTCCCCACCTATCTTCATCAATTTTTTTTTAACTCTAGTATTATACATATAATGAAATTTCATTATTCTAATTGGATATTATATTATCCAACCCCCTTTCCCTCTTACTTTCATTTTATTAAAGAGAACGTTGTTCATGAGGTGTTAATTTATCACCTTCAAGAACAACATGCCATTTTCTTCCATTTCTACCTTCAGATCTGGGCATGAAACAATTTTTATGGTTGAACCAGATTTTTTTATATGTATTATGTTCTATTTAGTTTTCTGGAAATAACCTATGTCCATATCACTAAGTGATAAGTTAAAACAAGTTCGTTGTGATCCCAAAACCGCTCACATTAACCCAAATAATCATCATTTAATTATTTTATATGATTCATCCAAATGGATATAATATAATTCATTATAAGATCATTAAAACTCCTGTAATATCATTAATGACATGTAATATCATTTCTGTTTGTTTACTCATGTTATACCCACTCTTCAATTTAAGAATACAAGTGAACCACCCAAGAAAAACCATAAAAACAAACATCCCCGAACAATGTTTTTAAACTCTATAAGTCATACAAAGGAACATAATAAGACATAATGAAACCAGAATGAACCATATTAATATAAAAATGGTTCTGGATTTATAATTAATGAATATATTTTCATTATACAGGACATTAAAGAGAAGGAAGCATTCAGGTACAAGGTAAGGGGAAATCTCGAACCCAATTTTCTTCGTTCGGGTTCTCCCTCATTCACTCCATTTTTGATATGGTTACTCCTAAAAAATAATTGTTCATAATTTTATTTACTATTATGGAATATACATGTTTGTCAATTTTTTTTATGTCAAACCAAATTTTTTCCAAAAGAACTCTTTTAAGAACACCCCTTTTACTTCTCACTCAAAGTGAACAGTTCTTGAAACATATATGTCATTCCCTCTTTATTTTGGGAACCCAAAGTTTATGAATTTTCTTATGAGATGAAACTAATTCCTTTCAAGGGGTTAGTTATGTTAATTTTTGATATGTGTTTTATGTGGGATGCATGATAATGAAAATGTTATGATGTGACGTGTGCGGCCGAAATTATATAGCGCAATTATTAATGTTTCAAAGTGACGGGTGCACCCAGAATTGTATAGCGCTTCGATGCATTGGGTAAAGTGATGAATCTCATTAGTAAATTTGAAATGATGTGTGAATAAGATTATATCTTGGTTCAAAAGTATGTGTGGTAGTTAACCACTAAGTCATTATGTTTTATTTTTATGCATTGCCACATTTCAAGTCTTTTATTGATGCTCCTCTCATGTTCGTGAAATTTTTCCTATGTTATGATTATGCTCACCCCATGATATATTGTTCTTATATATCCTATTACTGGGATTATATCTCACCCCTTTTTATGTATATCCTCTGGTGGATACATGTACTAAAGAGAGGACAAGTGTCAATAAGAAGCTAGAGATGAATAAATTAATTAAATTTTAATGTTTTATGTTGTATTTGTTATGTATGGGCCTAGTATTCCTAAGACACTAAAACATTGGATACTCTATGTGTAACGCTATTATATTGTTTATCATTAAAATTTTGTAATTGTAAAGTAAGAAAAGTCTGGGTCACTATACTGAGAAACTAGACGGCTCATCTGGTAGAAGTTCTATGGAGAAACCATAAGCTGGTAGAGGGAACATGGGAACCTCAAGAACTTATGATGAAGAACCACCCAATTCTTTTTAGGCAGTAATATTCAAGAAATTTAGAGGAAAAATTATTTGAAGGAGGGGAGAATGTAACACCCCAAGGTTTCACGGTACACTTCTCTATGAATAATATGGTAGCGTGTGTTGTACGCAACATCAAGTTCTAACACACCACAACTAATCAAACTAGCCGTTATGAATCGTAATACCAACTTTTAGAAATTTTATACATTTTATCATTCAAAATGGACATCATTTTTGGATTCTAAATATCAAAATTAGCTTAGGGTGAATTTTTGGTAGTTTTCGGCTAACTTTCATATTTTGATGAATAGTGAAAATAACAAAATTTTTATTAAAAAGAAATTTTTATAATCAAAATAATTAATAGTGATTAATTATGAATTTGAGTGATTTTAGAGTATAATTAGATAATATTTTTACCATTTAATCCAATGTTGGTCATTAGACATAATTTCACATTTAAACTGGACATAAGCAAGTTCCAATCGTTTGATAGTTATTATCTCTTAAAACATGTTTTTGGTTTTAATAACAAGAATTAATTTTAAATTAATTTCTTCCGCTTCTGTTTTTTGAATTTAGAAAAATGGATTCCATATTTAGAATCAGGAGGTCCTAATTTTGTAAACAGGTAATTTTTTTTAGACATTTTGAATAATTACTTCGGTAAATATTTTATTTACCATTGGTAAAGGGTAAATCCGGTAAATAAGGATAAAATATAATATTATTATAAAAATAAATTACACTAGAATGTGTCCTAACACAATTGGTTGGTACATGTTTGACCATGTTCTTCATTGGGTCGATTTTGGGACCCCATGGATCCACTTGTAAGTGATAATGACCATTTATATTAATTAAGTTAAAGTAAATACAAAAATTACATAAGCATATATCTTTTAGAAAAACAATTTTTACATATGGATATATGTGTTATGTTATTGACTATAAATATTAATTAGAAATAAAAAAATATTTCATACATAATGGTATTTTATTTATAATTTTTAGACATTTAATAATTAAATTTATTGATGACACAATAATGATGCAATATTTTCCTTATTAATGAAAGAATCAAATAATTGGTATTATAAATTTTTAAATAAATATAATTTGAAAGTTTTGAGGCCATAAAAGAATTTTATTGATTAATATGACATGTTTGGATGTCTTAAATTAATTTGTTTCGAATTAATAATGTTGTTAAGACTTTCAAAAAAATAAATTATTAAACAGTGTCAAAATGGACATAAAAGAGTTTTTAAAAAAAATATTATATTTTTAATTGGTATTATATTACAAAAAATCTAAGGATTGTCCAAAGGACTTATATATTGATATGTTTATTATTAATGGAAGACATGGGGGTCTCATGGATTTTTATAGTATGTTTATTAACCATATAATACAAAAATACAAAGTTACATGGTAAATGTCAAACTAATTAACTATGAGTTAAAACTAAAATATAAGGTTAATAAAGTGACCAAAACCTGTATAAAAACTATTGGATCAGTTGTTTTCGACCTTTACCCACATGAAACATTAAATAATCCACTTTGGATCCATTAGAAACTGAATATGAATTTATTATAAGATAATATTTCTTGCTTTTCCTAAGGTAAACCTTACCCCTCTTATAAAAGGGCACGCCCCCTTACCTCTAATTCACACCATCAAAGGCTTTTGGCTCAACAAAACCCTAACAAAAAATTCTCCCAACTTCCCTCACTTAAACCTATAGGCCTTAGTTTGATCATGAATCCAACCTAAGGAGCCCTTTTGATCAAATCAAAAGGAAGAACCCGAGGAAGAGGTAATGTTTTCACCACCCTCTTTCAAGTTATTTTATTCTTCAACATCGTCTTTATTTGGTTTTCTCAATATAAAATAATAACTCTAGTATCATCTATATACTGTGATGTTATTATAAATATGGTAAAACCATATTCAGTATTCTATCCATCCTTTGAATGACATGTCACCATACGTGCGTACGTACATCTTACCGTCTCCACGTCGTTGTGTAATTGTTATTCAAAACATTATTATTTGGATGGGTATGACAATGATGTGTAATTGATGTAAATAATAAATATAAAATTATAATTATTCTGTATATATGATATAACATCCAATTATATATTATTTTTATATCAAAAGAATGATATTGTCGCTTGTGCGTAGTACAGACTACCGTCTCCACGAACGTGATGAGATTCATTCCCCATCGTATTCATGCAAGTATAATTCTCATTTGATGATTAAAAATAATGTTTAAGGACTTTATATCATTCTTTATATGAATTAGATAAAACTTATCCATAAAAAACAAGACTTATGTAACAAAACATATAAAAGAAAATGAGTATGTTAACACCCGAAATGACGATAATACTATGATATTATTAACAAAGAAATGTTAAAAGATCACACATGATATCATATTAATTTATATTATTATTGCATAATTTAATAACAATTATTTCACCATTATATCGGAGTTTAACCAACCCTCAACCAAGGAAAATTACAAGGTACGGGTTAATCATACAATCTCTTCATTATCTGAGATTGTTTATACGTAATTATCTACTAGAACCCCTTTATCATCCACATCCATGTTTCTTAAAAATGTATTTCAAATAATTTTTAATGTTTTACAGACTATAGGTTAAAGTCATTTATACCCTTGTTTTACTTTTTATAAGATGTTTATAAAGGAATCTTTCTGTCTTTTTCCAAACAAGGTCTTTTTTAACCTTTTCGATGGAATTAAGGTAAGAAAGTATTTATTAACTTATACGGCGGGTGCATATATTTTTTGCATTATAAAATCATCAAAGCTTCCCTTACAAGCTTATATGAATATTTTCAAAGTAAATGTTTTTTATAATTATGTGGCTTTTAAATGATTTCAGAAAAAGAGATATTTATATGAAATAGTTTTGATTTCATCTATGTCAACATCCATTGATGGATTTTAAGCTTATTTGAAGTTGATTTATTATGATACAAAACATCCATATTGTATTGAAGGTTTTTTTATATGTTTGATTGTGGATGTGTTATTTTTATACCATTCATGGTTTATGAAGAACATATTGACATTTCATATGCCGGTTTTAATACAAATGTTTATGTTATGTTTAAACCTGTTCATATAAGGAATGAATTGGACATATTAAGTTACCAGTGGAGCCTTCTATAGATCCCTGATGCATCGGTAGGTCTCATGAGACAAACTATTGTCTTGGTACAAGGCCTTGAAAAAATCTTATTTGTAATCTTGGCACAAGGCCTTGACTATATGGTTATGATAGACTGGAATTATGCATTCCATCATTATGAAAGTGGTTATTGATATTTCATGTGATTATTCGACTAGTAAAATATCAATGTGAATAATTAAATGGAATTATTTCATATTATTTCTTCCATATTATGCTGAAGTTCAAGTTTAAATGGATTTTTTTAGTTATACATTTCCATAAATGTTTTTTATTTTTTATGAAAGTTTCCGCTATATTTTTATCCTTACTGGGCATTTGAGCTCACCCCTTTCCATGTTTTATTTTTCCAGGATGTGAAGAAGTATTTTATGAATGAAATATAGGGATAGTATAAGGGGATATGAGTGTGGAGACAATATGTGGTTGTAGTTTTCACTTTATGATGTAAGGTAAACTTTATGAATGTATCTAGTTATTCCAAGGCTACTAAACTAATCGGTCTGTCGAGACATGATCTTTTGTTATCAAGCTAATGTTATGTAATCTCACCAGTATCTTCTAAATGCTGTGATGTTATTATAAATATTGTACAACCATATTCATTATTCTATCCATCCTTGGAATGATATGTCACCATACGTGCGTACGTACGACTTACCGTCTCCACATCATGGAATAATTTTTATTCAAAACATTATTATTTGGATGGGTATGATAATGATTTTTAATAGAGGAAAATAATAAATATAACATGATAATGATTCTATATATATGATATACCATCCAATTATATATTATATTAATATCAAAATAATGATATTGTCCCTCATGCGTACATACGGACTACCGTCTCTATGAACACGATGAGATTCATTAACCATCATATAAATGCAAGTATAATTCTCATTTTATGAATAAAAATAATGTTTAAGGACTTGATATCATTCTGTATATTAATCAGATACAACCTATCCATAACAAACACGACTTATGTAACAAAACATATAAAAGAAAACGAGTATGTAAACACCCGAAATGACGATAATACTAAGATATTATTAATAAATCAATGTTAATATATCATATATGATATCATATTAATGTATATGAATCTTTTATAAATTAATAACATTTATTTCACCATTATATAAGAGGTTATCCTACCCTCAACCAAGGAAAAGTACAAGGTAAGCGGTTTTCGTCTCACTCCTTATTCCTATGAGATTCGGGCCATATTGCCACTATAACCTTTTGTGGGGTGTATGTACTTCCCATAATTGTAATCATTGTGTAATACACACTAATTTATGTATATTTACATATTCATTGTATGATACCTCTTTCATGGGGTGTATGTTTCATAAGTTACCAAATTGGTAAGGGTTAACTTCACAATCTCTTTATTATCTGAGGTTGTTTTTACGTAAGTATCTAATGGGAAATAGTTATTATCCGTGTACATGTTTCATGAAAGAGTTTATAAAGGGATTATTTTATGGGAATTTTTATCAAAAACATCATTTCAAATGTTTTAAATATTTATTCTTCTAAATCATTCTAATTAATGTCTATTTCTTCATAATGGTTTTAAGGATTAATTTATATGGACATAAATATTTTTAAAAGGTTAATTCCTTTCAAAAGATTCAAGTTGGTATGAGATAGATTGATTCAAAAATGTATTTAACTGTCCTCCATTCTAAATTGCATGACTTTTGAATGTTTTCATGAAAAATGGATATTTCTGTCAAAGAGTAATACAAATCATTTTCATCTATGTCACCATCCTTTGATAGATTTTAAACATGTTTGAAGATGATTTATTATGATACAAATATTCCATATTGTATTGAAGGTTTTGTAATATGTTTGACTATGAATGTGTTATTTTTATACCATTCATGGTTTAGGGGTAAAGTATTGACATTTCATATGCTAGTTTTAATATGAATGTTTATGTTATGTTTAAAACTTTTCAAATGAGGAATGCATTGGACTTAGTAAGTGACAGGTGGAGCCTGTTATAGCTCCTTGATGCATCCGTAGGTCTCATGAGACAAACCAGTGTCTTTGCACATGGACCTGACAATGTGGTTATGATAGTCTGGAATTATGCATTCCATCATTATGAATGTGGTTAGTGATATTGCATGTGATTATTTGACTAGTAGAATATCCATGAGAATATGTAAATGGCATTATTTCATTTTATTTTTTCCATATTATGCTGAAGTTAATGTTTAAAAGGCATATGTTTTAGTTATATGATGCCTTAAATGTTTATGATTATTTATGAAAGTCTCTGCTATATTGTTATCCTTACTGGGCATTTGAGCTCACCCATTTCAATGTTTTATTTTTTCCAGGATGTGAAAATGTTTTTTATGAATGACCTGCAGGGATAGTATAAGGTGATATGACTATAGAGACAAGATGTTGTTGTAGTTTTCACTTTATGATGTAATGTAAGATTTATGAATGTATCTAGTAATTCCAAGGGTACTAAACTAATCGGTCTTTCGAGACCTTATTTTTTGTGATCAGGAAAATGTTATTTAATAATGCACCGACTCTGGGTAACTGCAATCAGGGTGTTACATTAATAGTCCTTCCCAATGGTGTATAACCATTCACCTTAGTGATCCCAATGTACAATACTTGGTTTAAAAAATGAGTTAAATTTTGTTGGTTCCCCAAAAATGCTATATGGCCATCAAAGTGGCTGGAATAATCTCCCCTAACATGCGGAGAATTGTTTTAAGGGGTTTTTTCAAGGACAATCGAGGTGGAAAAATTGATATATGGTGGTCTTGAGCTTCAAAATTGTGTATTGGAACAAGAATGAACTTATATGGAAGTTGTTATTCTTTGAGTATCAGATAGTGGTTGTTAGTGTCCAACTATGGATGTTGTTATCAACCACAATATAAATGTACGAGCATAGAAGAAGAACAAGTGGAGCAGGATGATGACATTTTGAATATGAGGAACATTACCCATATATTCCTCTTCGTAACTTGATTTTTGTGTGTTCATGTGTATAAATATATTAAAATCCATGCATCCAAATTCAAATTTCCGAGGAGGTGTGGGAAAAGTACACACACATTGAACACACATACGAGCTTATACCGATATGCATAAGACTACACTGGATTTGTACAAAAAATTGTGCGGGCTCCTCCCCATGATACTCACATACTCCTTCTAGTGAGTGGGTTCTCCCCAAGGGCTTATTGGTCGATCGAACAAATCTTAGTCCATCATAGTTTCTCAAGTTTATTTGGGTTTAGTGATGGCATATTTGTACCATTGTTTACCTGAATGTCATTTTAAAAACAATCACTCAATTCCAATAATATAAAAATTAAATTCCAAATTTTTAAATTCAACATTTTTATTATATTAAGTATAATTAATTCCTTAATTTTAGATCCCAAAAATTAAAAAAAAAACAAAGAAATAAATTATAGTATTAATAAAAATACATTAAAAATTATTTATAATTACTCAAAAAATCATGATAAAATTAGGGCATCCAATTCACACACACTTGAATTATTATTTTCCTTAAGAATTGTATATCGACATTAAATAAAATTGCGAACCAATCATTCGAGGACTAAAAACTCAAATTAGTGAAATCAAATGATTATCAATGTAAAATTAAACATTAATGATCTATTTAATACATATATTCAAATCCACACTTTTCAAAGAAACAATCAACCAAAACATTTAAATTTTTTCCATAAAAAATGTGGGGACTCCTCATTTAATTAATTGAATCTTCTCAATTCATTATTATTAACATGATAAGTCCTGATATACCACACTTTTGAATCCATCAAATTATCACCCATGACACAATTTCAATTATATTCATTCTTATATCATGTGTACATTATTATATTCCATAAAATTTCAAAGGAACTATATTCTCAGTACATATGGTAAAAAAGAAAATGAAATCAATAGATTTTTTAAAGAACAATTCTAATGACTCTCAGGATTAAGGTTTGTAGTTACTAATGAATAAAAATTAATTCTAAAAGGGAAAATTTATATCTAAAGTCTAAATCATGGAATCACAAGTAAATGTGTAATGAAAATATCCCCTTAAAATTGACATATCTGACCTCCCAAGATTAATGTAAAAGTCTTGATCAATGATATAAAAATGAATTAATTTGTGGTTATTGAACATTATAGATCCTAGTTATTTAATATTTTGTTTGATATTCATTCTTGGAATAAAACACACACAAATCAGCTAACCATATGTTAATAAAATCATCATAAAATTATTTATGATTTTTATTTTCCCACGTTTAAACCCTTTTTTTATTTTTTTCTTTTTTAGAGATGGGAAATAATAAATATACAATAAATTAATGAACTACCTTCCTAAATACCCAAAATAATTCCCCAAAATATTTCTATACAATTTATTATGTTCTACCACTATGAATTCCCTTACCCCCACACACTAACACATAACCATCTTATAGAACACTAATTGAAGTATTGGAATGGATATAAATTGATTCAAATGTGGATCCTTACTAAAACATTCAATCATGTTCACTATAGGTTAAATAAGGAATAAATTTTAAGATTTCCTCAAGGATAATGTATTATAAATAAAAAATTTCTCAATTATAATAAATTTATTTTAAATCATAGCCTCTACTATTTCCAATGACTTTTATAGAAGGTGACATGTGTTATGATCCCTCAAGAAATGCACACAAGATAAAATATAATATATTTTTCAACAAATGAACTTGGGTAAAAGACATATAATTTGGTAAAATCTCTCATGTAATGACTCATAATAATAAATCGACTTACATAAATTTCAGAAATTCTAACTGTTAAAAATGGATGGTAAATTTCATTTCCATTGATTAATTAATTCTCTCAAATTATGATTCATTAATTTAATATCCATTATTCACTACAATAATTCAATTCTACCTATTTCCGAGTAAATATCATATTATTGACATATATAACATTTTATAATAGGGTTCCTAATAAACTAATTACTCATAGATAAGTCATGCAAATAAAAATTTCTTTTATGGGAATAAAATTTCTATTTTAATTATGATGCTACAGGTTAGAGATAAAAAATGATTCTTAGAACAAATGTATGGAGATTAAAATATAACCTTAAAATTTAACACCATTTTTCTCAAGAGGAATTTTCTCCACAAATTTTGATTGTTTGAGGATTCCAGATTAATTCATTCGATGAATATACAATAGAAACAATACAACTAATTATAGTTTTATTAAACATAAATTGTGTATATTGGATATGTAAATATATCATAAACACATAAATTTTGAGTAAACATTAAAATATGTGTTCCCACATAGAAGAGAATTTAGTAAGTGTCCTTGTCTCATTCTGTCCTCATGAGAAGCAATCAGTAGATGGGTCAATGATGATTGAGCTTCTCTACTGGTTTGTAAGGTAGATTCCTACGTATAATATTAATACTTTTACCATTGAGTGTAAATGGGTTTCCTTCTTATAAATTCTAGATATGAATGGAACCGAAGGGACATTCATGAGTGATAAAAAATGGACCTCCGATATGGAATGAATCTTACCAAACATTAACTTAAATCTGGAAGTGTATAGAAAAACTTGATCTCTTGGTTGGAAGGTCATTTTTTGAATTAGTATTTAATGTGAAACTTTTTATTCCTATATTTTTATATTTGGGAATTTTCAAAACCCAATATTATGATTTCTTCCAACACTTTTAACAAAAGTATTACCTCTTTTTTAGCACTAAAAAATCCAAATTCATCTTTTTAATAGCCGAATATGATTATTATCTAACTCAAGTACTACAAGAAAACAATTCCAAAAAATTAAAATGTAGGGACTCAAACATATGGGCATATTTATGGTTATCTGGTATACCCATAATGTCTCTTGAAGACATTATGTACAATCATTCTCATATGGTTTCACAAATTTCTCCAAGAAACAGTTAATATATTAGTTAGAAACATCATATTTTCCATTTTTTTTAGGATGTTGGGGTTTAAATGTGTTAAAAAATAATATTTTATTAAAGATTTTTTTGAAATAAATTTATTTCTTCGACAACTTACATTACGCACAACATAATGTCTAAGAAAATCTTGATATACTATTAGAATGTTGATTTTATTTTTAATCTCTATTCATTAGATTGGTAAGTAATAATAAGAATAAATAAATTATAAAAATTTATAGCATTAAAATTTATAAAATCAATTCCCAGGTTATCGGTTAAATATATATTAAAATAAAAACCATTTGAAAGTAAAAGATCTATTTTTCAAAAAACAATTATGCATGAAATGTATTTATCACAATTGTAGTCTGATTTTAGTGAAATATAAATAATATATTAAATAAAATCCATTAAAAATTAAACTATTAGTTTTCTAATAACATGATAAAAATGAATCCTCTTTAATATTTTTGATTATTGTTTTTAAAAACAAAAATTTATCACATTTTTAGAATACACATTGAAAAAAATTTATAAACTCATAGGTGTTGAATTAGAAAAAATAATAATTCATTTAAAATAATTGTTATGTTAAAACATATTTAAATAGGTCCCTTCTAAATTTATTCAATATTAATAGTAATTGTGGTAAAACTTGTTACCTAGATAATGGGTAAATTAGTTTCATCTTGGTTAGAACTAAGTAATAAGGCCATAATTTTAATCTAAAATTGTATTTTATTACTTTAATTTGACCCTTATAACCATAGGATTTAAATTTATTTGTTTAATTGACACTTTATGAAAATGAAATTTATAACATTTAAAACATAGTAAAAAATGTGTCACTCTCTAAGATTTAAATATCAATTATTGATTCACTCATTAAAAAAACTAGTTCTGAAAGAAGATTTAAAATAATTTTAATCTTAATTAAATAATTTTAATTGTATAAATTTATTTATAATTTTGAATAATTATATAATTACATTATATTCTTATTCAACATAGATTTAGGTTTTCATCAATTAATAAAAACAAGAAAAAATGTTGTTAAAAATAAAAACATTAATATAATTTTAATGACATAATGTGTTGTTAGACATTCAAGATAAATATGGAATATTAGTATAATGTAATATAATTACATTTTAATTAATAAATTTTTTATATATTTTAATTCAAATTGAATGAATTTGGTAAAAATTGACAACAATGATATTTGTTTTTCTGAGTAGTATTTTAGTAAATTATATAAAAATTATAAAAACCTAAAAGTGAAAAAATGGTATAAGATATATGTGAAAATATCATCCATATCCATTTATAGTCCATTTAAAAATATTTACATTTATGAATAATTTATTAAAATTTAAACTTTTAAAAAATTATTTGTTTTTCCACTCCCTCCCTTGTTAAATGACACCCCAATTTTTTGTTCTTATAACCATTTTGAAGAATCTATATAGACCATTCCAATGGAAAATTGACTAATAATCATCCTTATATATGTTTTAGAGGTGCTTATTTCTAGAAAATACCAATCTTAATTTCCATAATAAAATATATAAATGATGTCCCCCAAATGATAGGAGGTTCAAATGATTTTTAAGCACGTCGAACAGAATGTAAGGGATTTTCATCTCAATTTTATATCTATGTAACACATGAATTATACCCAAATATTTCTTTTATGTTGTGTATATACATCCTATGAATGTCTTTTATGATTCCTCTCATGGAAATTATAGGATATACATATACATCTATGGTTTATTATTCTATGAGACTTATGATTCAAAAGCTACCAATGTGGTGAAGGTATTAAATTAAAATATTAATTTTTATCATGATTCTTATGATAATGTTTTTTATTATGAAATCATATTATTTACCCATTAATATGATTATGAATTTTATTCTCATATAGTTATTAATTTTGATTACATGTTTTCATTTCATTTTCCTCACAATAAGTGAGCAGGAATCAAAAAAGATATTTGTATGGAAAGTAAAAATTATTTCTCTTTTCAGTCAATTTTTTTTAATTTCAAATAACTATATTATAATAATGTTTCAAATAATGTTTCTACTAATCTCCTATAATTTTTCAAATATATTTTTATGAATGTTTACATTTTTTTGAAATGGATGAAAATGAATCTTCCCATCATTTTCTAAATGAGGTACCATATTGTTTTAAAAAAAGTATAAAATGACTATTTTCTTTTAATTTATATTAAATTATATATATTTCACTCTTACATGATTGTTTAATGATTTGAATATTCCTTTAATATTTTCATTAGTTATTTTAAAATAAATTTATTTATAATTTATTTGTAATTTATTTATAATTTTTTATATTTTAATAAAGTGATTTAAAAATAAAAAGGTTATATTCCTCCTTAAATGTTCCAAGTGATATTTGGAAAATAATTTTCCATATAATATTAAATAAATTCAAGTTACACAAGCTTTAATGTTGTTATAAACTAATGATACTATCCTTATTATTTCTATGGATGCTTTAGTTTTATAATAAAAATATTTTTAGAAAACATGTTCCATTGTTCACGGGTTAATCTATAATGATGAAATGTTTATTAAAACCATTTAGTTTCCATGATTGATGATATGAAGAAATATTTATGATATTGATTACTTTTAAGGGGTTCTAATAAAATTAATTTCATATGATCTTATGACACACATATGTATGGTTTTCATTAACTGATAGGAGGGACCTATATTTCCCTCCACTAGAATGGGAAATGATTAATATTACAAGGGATAAAAGGGTACAAATGAGGTTATTTCAATCCTAAAATGGTGTAAATTATATATTACCCCATGTTTTATGTAGGAACATGAGCAGTTAACCTATTCCTGGTATGTTTGTAATCTTTTAGGGGGTATCCATTACACATATTTTTCTTTAATTATGTATTTGTAATTATTCCATGTCTTATGCCAATGTTATGATATCTGGCTTGTGTTACTGATTCCTTTATGATTCATGTCTTATAAAATACCAAAAAAATATTCCACAACTCATAATTATGATCAACGAAATATAGGGTTTTAAATTTAAATGTAAAACTAAAGTTTTCATACCATAATACTGATGTAATTCTTATGTGATTAGGGATATAACCTTGTGTACCATTTTTGAGAATTAGATCTCACACATTCATATATATCCCTTTCCATGGTTAGGAAGAAAGTTATTATTTATGATATGTCTAAGAATTGTTCTCCTAATTAATAAATATGTGGGAGACTATGTAGTTCACTTAAGATCCAGTTGTTTATATATGCATGCTTCCGAAGGAGTAAGATATATATGATTTTGGAATGAATCATTATATTAATTAATTAATATTAATCTATTAGTATATAATATATATGTATGAAAATCCCCATTCACTATAGATGGTATTAGTGGAAGTTTAAATTAACCATTGTAAACTAGGATAAGAAAATGTAAGTAAGAAACCTAAGGATTTGTCTTTGTAAACAATAAAATCCAAATGTTTTCGTAATAATCATGAATGTCCAAGGTTAACATAAAGGAGATATAGATTGAAAATAATGTTTCACTATTCACAAATCAGAGAATTTTTTTGTCATGATTTTATGGTTTCTGACTATTATTAATATTTCTCACACTGTGATATTTGGTTATAGTTGGTGGATGGAACCCAAAGGAATCATGTTAATGATGAATTAAATGAAAAATAAAATTATTTTCATCCTTATAAAATAGTTTTTATGGGTGTTGGATTGAAAAATATCGTAAGTATTATGAGATGAATTTCTTGTTCTATGAATAATGATGTGCTTCCAAACAAGTAATAAATGGAATATTGTGTTATTGAGTTTTAATGTGGAAACATCCCTAATATTTTAGTTGTTTTTTTGATCCACTTATTATATATAAATGTATTCATACAATTGAAAATATATTTTTTATTCCCCTATGTTAGATCATAAATAATTTATTTTTGATATATATCATTTGAAAGGAGAAATAGATCAATGATGGACTTAAATCAAGAACATAAGGTAAAATATGGGATTGAATCCATGGAGTGACATATCTTTATGATCTTATTTCTAAATAATTTATTTCCAATATTCCAGGAGAAAAATTGAGATGGAATTACATTAGTTAAAGTAAAAGGATAGTGAATCTATTGGTAACTATGAGGAAAATGTTAAAATATTATGGGGTATACATTTTTCATTATCACAGAACCTGAATATAATGTGTCAATTTCATAAAAAAGTCTCGAAATAGAGATATACATAATTGAAATTAGTATATATGAACTAATAGTTCAATGTGTTATCACAGTGGAAATAGAGAATGGATTTTCCCATCAATATCATTGTTTTGATAAGAAAATAATTATCTAATTAAAAAGACAGTCTTAAATTCATGGAGGGAAGAAAATGATACTTCTTTTATGCTCAATTTATAGTAAGAAACGCAGAGGATATTATATTATGGGAAATAATTAATTTCATAAGTGTGGAAAGGAATTCCATAATGTGACATAATACTAAAGTGATGGGAAGACCTTAACTAATGATGTGAACAAAGATAAATCATGACATAATTATGAACCCATAATTGAATGTGTCAAATGGAAAGAGTAACCAACTCCCAAATTTAAAGGTTAATAGGATGATCATTATCAGTAACCTCATAATACTAGAGGCAAAAGGAAATCTAATGTTATCAATATTTCTTATAAAGGGTATGATGATTATGTGATGAAATGTACACTTATTGTCCACACTAAAACTTCTAATATCTTATTTGAATCTAGATCTACCCACTTTTTTATTTATAAACAATTTTTAAAGGTTTTTATAGTACCACATAAACAATTAGATGATAAATTTGTAGTGAACAATCATAATGCAAGAATGATAGAATCTGAAATATATTATTCTTCTAAAATTTATGTTTGTGGTAATGTGCTTCAATAAAATCTAGTTTTCTACCCTTTGGATTAAATTTATATTATTTTGGGCATGGATTTTCTTTCTTTTCATAAAACAGTTTTCATGTTCAAAGGATGGAATGTCACATTTGATAGTCCAAATCAACTGATGGTCTTCTATTAGTGTGATGATAAATATGAAACTTATTCGAAATAAAATATATTATATGGGTATTTATTCTAATTAAAAATGATTGTATATATTCGATGTTTGGGGAGAAACTAAACATCAATGAAAAATACCATTGTGTTATAGTTTTTCTATGTCTTTTTGAAATAGTTTCGTAGTATTCCCTCAAATTTTGAAGTAGAGTTTTTAATATAAACAATTCATGGTTCTACTCATATTTTAAATAATATTTATATATTATCATCAACCGAGTACCATTAATTGAAATATTAACTCTATGATAATCTTGAAAAGGGGCTCATTTGGCCATGTCTGTCACATTTGGGTGCACCAATTGTTTTTATTAGGAGGAAATATGGATCAATGTGACTCTGTATTGATTATCGACAGCATAAAAATAAATCTATTAAGAAACCTGTATTATATAACTTTTATTGATGAATTATTTTATCAACCATGCATATCTCAATAGTTTCCTAAGAATGAACTTTTTTACATACCTTCTATAGAGGGTTAGTAAGGAGGTTGTACCAAGGAAAACAATATAATAATGATATGGGAACTATGAATATATAGTGATTCATTTTCGTGATACTAATTCCCCCACTATATACATGGATTTATTGAATAGATAATTTAGTCATTACCTTGATCAGTTTTTGGTAGTTTTTACTGATGAATGTTTTATATATCTAAAGATTTAGGATGAGTATGTAGATCAGTTAAGGATTGTACTGATGGAAACAAGGAATTAAAAATGCATTTACTATATAAAATTTTTAATTTTAGTTATATAATGTTTAAATTTTGGTTCATATAATCTACAATGTGTGTATATCTATGAAGCTATCGGAGAAAAAAATATTTTGATCATTTTCCTAGAATAACCATGGTTACTGAGATCACTTGTTTCCTTTATTTTGTAATGATATTATCAATAGTTTTCAGAGAATGTTTCATAGATTTAAAATCCACATTCCCAATTATATCATAAGGGGACCATGCTCTTTCCAATATATTTATTCAATTAATGTATCAAGGAATTGAATCGATGCTTAATTTATGCACCAGTACTTACAATAACCTACAATGGAGAAGGATTTTTACAATACTATGGTGAATCAGATAATGGATTATGAGGTTTCCTTATGAAAGATGATAATTTAATAGATTATTCTTCATAACCATTAAATATTCACTACAAAAAATTAACCAACTCCTTATATAATTTTACCAGTGGTAATTTTTATGTCAACAATATGGATGGATTATCATTATGGATAATGGTGTGATGTATATACTAATCATAAAAGTATAAAGTGTAAGTTCACAAAAAACAATCAAAATATTATTAATATAATATGGTTATATTTTATTAAATATTATGAATTCTGAACACATTAATACCATTGTAAATCAAACAAGGCGGCCCATGATTTGATTTGGAAATACATGGTTAATTATATTTGATAATGATCACCAAATATCTAATAATCTTATATTTTAAAAGGATAGAGATATAAATATTAAAATAAATGGGGGAAATATTATATATTTCAAATGACTGTTCAACCATATATCTATGTAAGTATTAAAGAGTAACATACATAAGATTTATAGATGTAGAAGATGTTGACAAATGTTCATCTATTAAACCTTAATTGTGATGGAATTGTAAGGTTAAAAACTGTGTTAGTGTCCCCTCCATACCTATTTGGAAGAAATATAAGTAGGATGAAATTAATAGTTCTTCATTATCTATTCATCCAAGAAGTAAAATTATGTATTCTGAATTAAATAATAATTTTACATGGGATTGTATAAATAGTGATATTATAGATTCTCTATCTCAGTGCTTGGCATTTATTCATATTAAGGCTGAGAGAAAAATTGGTAATGTAATGTTACGACCAATACACATAACACATTGTAAATGGGAAAACAATTACCCTAGATTATTTCATTGGAATCCCTAAAACGACTAAAGGGATCAATGCCATATGGATTCTCCATGACATACTTACAAAGTCAGTACACTTTATTTTCTATTGAGACGTTTTCTCTTTGGAATAGATTGTTGAAATATATATTAAGTGAAAAGGTTGTAGGGAGTTCCAAATTCCATTTTATCTAATAAATATATGAGTTATACCTCAAAGGTATAGAAAAAGAATTTCGTCGGTTCTACATTCCTAGTTTAGCATCACTAAGGCATATCATCTTGAATAAAACATCATTTTTGGATAATTATTCAAAATCTTGAAGACATTTTGTGTGTGTTCTCTATAAAATTAAATGGTGGTTAGGATAAATTCCTTCCATTAGTGGAATTATAATACAAAAAATCATTCACTCCAAAATTTAGATGGATCCTTATGAATCAGTTGAGGTTAGAAAGTTTATAAATCCAATGTGTTGGAATGAAATTAGAGAATGAAATCTATTTAGAATTGGCCTACCAATGGAAATGACGTAGTTGTTTAGAACTAATAAATGATTTTTAAGGGATGTTTATGGTTTTCAAAAGACTTATTGTAACATTATCAGAGATATATGGTTCTTTTATGTTTGTGAAAACATGTTCCTCTAAATATGCCAGTCGAAGAGTGCGAAATGATTTAGAAAGAAGGGTATGTTGAGGCCTATTTATATCAGTATCTAAAAAATTATTGATCGTGTTAATGTGATATATTATTGATTGGAACATACAGTAATTATAACTAAATTCCATGACTTGTTCCATATAACTATCATGTGGAACTATATACTTAATCCTTTACATGTATTGAACTAAGGGTTCATACCATGAGAGGAAAATATCTCTTATGAGGATTAACTGGTGGAGTTTCTATGTCATAGATATAGAATTATATGAAACAATACCATGAACATGTTAAATGTTTTGTGGAAAATAACCAATTTAAATAAGTAATGTGGGAACCAAAGTATAAAATTAAATTGTGATATCCTCATTTTATTGTACCTATGCAATAAATTTTGAGGATGAAATTCAGTTTTATAGTGGCATAATGTAGTTCCCTGGAAAATTATGCATTTTATTTGTTCAAATAATTATTTTATTCAATATCTTACCATACATGCTACAATAATCCTAAATGAATACCGATATAATATAGGAAAATTATTATTTATGTTATCACCAAACTATTTGATTGAAATGTATGAATTAAAATATATAAAAAATGAAAATATATATGTAAAATATCTATTTTTTCATCTAATGTCTTTAAACATCTCTAATTTTTTTTCCAGACTAGGAGATGAGGTTGTGCGTGATTCTATAGTCCGATGACTCGGGAATAGGCATTTGAAAATTATTAGATATATTAATAACACATATATGCATTTTTCTTAAAAAAGTGAAATAACTCCCAAAAAGAGTCTCTGGTCGAAAATATGGGACATTAGATGAGTTTAGAGCGTGTTGTTTGCCACAGTCATGACATAACTATAGAGCATGTTTGACCTTCGGGTTGTGTACAGTCGTTGGAAGATTAATAAATAAATAAAATAAATAATTTATTTTATTTAATTTTTTATCAAAATTGAATACGATCATCTATAAAATAATTTTTATCAAAAGACCCTATTGTTAGCTGCATAGTGCAGGAGAGTTTAGGAGTGGTCGTTGGAGAGGTATTGGTGGATAAAAACATATCATAGGATCATATTGATACCATAGGGATCTTCCAACCCAATAAAGTATTAGGATCTTACCAATGATAACTTGGAAATTTATTTCTTCCCAATTTATTGATCCAAATTGAGGTATGACATTTTCAGGTGGATTTATGCCCATTTTATTTTTCCAATGATCAGCAAGAATAAAACCAATAACGAATTAAATCAAAAATTGAGAATTTTGTCAGTATGAGTGAGATTTATCTAGGATTTGGTATTTCAATTTTGTATTAATTTTTTTTGATCATCTTCAAAAAATGAATCTTTTCCAACATAAATTTTTTTGAGGTACATTACTCAAGATTGTGTTTTGTGAATATCGTCCCTCATTTTATACACATCCATCTTGGAAATTCTTTTATCCCACAGTTTGATAAATACCAGATATTAGATAGTTCTGAGATCATTCATCAATGAAATTAAAAAATACTAAAGGTACGGATGCAATCATGGATATGATTACATGGAATGATGAAAATTGATGATCGATCAGTTAATATTTAAAGATACTCATTCCTAGTACTCAGTGTGCAGAATTTGCAATACATGATGATAGTAGCTCCAGATTGAGTTGGATGATTAGATTACAATGAGCATGAAACATCAAGGTCCAGTTAGGCTAGATCCATTATCTCCAAAAAGTTTGGTAGTGAGAATCATGAATGAGATTAATGGAAGAGAAAATGACATGAATATTTTTGGGTTCTAGATAATTCTGTGTTACACGACATGTAATAGAGAGATACATGTTGTGTGGGGACCAATATTTAGGATATGAATATCTACGGAGAAGATAAGTATCACAATGTCTGTGACATTTGTCCCATGTTGTGTGACTTGACCTTACAACTCAGTGAATACTTTGGATGTACATGGACATGGAAAAGAACATGATAGGATAACACGAGAAGATATAAATACTGTTACATGGAAAAGTACATGAGAAATGCTAGGTGTGCAAGGGAAAATAAATTATAGATAGAGAGAACTAGTGCTGAAGAGCCATGCCGTGTAATTTTAGAACATGTTTTGTAATTTTTAATATATGCATTAGAACCCTTATTGCCTTTAGAATAGACATGTTTAAATAAAGAGATATCCCTTGATCCTTTTTATAAGGGTTTATTATGTAATTATAACCTGCCATTAGAATTAAAATCCCCTATTAGGAACTTCAATATTGGATACAGTTGTTGGAATTCCCTTGTGAGGCTCTAAGAGAGAACCTCTATCTTTCTCTTCCAAATGTGGGTTTCTTGGAATCATCATGGTCAACACATAATGGGAGTTGTTCCAATAATTAAAAGCATAATATATATTAGACTATTATTATACCTCACGAACTTGGATGTGATCCCCATCCATTTATCAATATCATTACACATCCAACACTTTTTATTGTTAGACTTGAGGAGCATGAAATCTCTGATATACGCCATCACTGCAATCTGACTCATAGAGCATGTTCTCCTGAATGATTGTAATGTGGATCCATTGTGTAGGAATCCAAATATGTAAATAAAATTATGCCAAAAATTTGAGATAGTGTTTACACTATGTTTATATCTAGATGTTATTGTTGTATGACTCATTTGTAGTTTACATAACCCTTTTATTAGATAAATATAATCTTGATGGTTTCTGTTTGGTTATTTTTTCTATCATATTAAGTGTTTTTATACTCACACCAACATGGGATAAAACATCAAATTACCTGTATGATGTATATTATGGGCCATTAGAGAGGGTTATTGGTGGACATGGAGTAGATAATCTTTGACATGGGTATACTGACTGGGGTTTCTATCATGTGTCATACATGACTTAAAGTCACCTCACTTAAGAAGGGTGAGATTCTTTCCAATTATGGTGGGATTTTATTTTTCCATGAGTATTTTCCAATTTACATTCACACATCATTTTAGGGATTTGTATGTTTTTCATGAATGAGTACCAGGTACAGATTTACATTTTAACACTGTATAGTCATAGAGATGGTTGTGTGTACATGTACCTTAGGATAAGGCCTCCCATCATAGTATTTTCCCAAATGGTGATAGTCTCCATCCCTTATTCTTGTAGAGGTGGGAATGGGTTAGTAAAAGTTGTCTTAATTTTGGTCAGTGATGTCCTAATTTTTTGGATCATGATTGAGTGAAATCAATGAAGTTTCCAACTTAGTAATGGAGTTTTAATTTTTTTTATAGTTGGGATATTTTTTTAGATTTTTGGAAATAGTGTTATGTGTTATGAGTTAGGATTTATGTCCAAAGAATCTAGTGTTGGTGTGGAAGCCAACATATCTATACAATAATACTATGACTCCCTACATGTTAGTTTAGTATATGTAGGCACTAGTTTCGGGAAAAACCTGGGAACATTCATCATATATGATTAGGTTTTGGTTTCCATTTTCTTATTGAGTCATTTTACCATATATACTCATTGAATCTAATGTCTTGTCAATTTTAGGATACATATAGGAAATTTTCTTGCTAGGATTTAATAGAAGGACATTATGGATGATCCACTTAGTGATGAGGCTTTGATATATTGAACTATTAATGAGAGGTTACATCCAAACGGTGCACTGGTCTTACCAAAAAATTTATATTAGAAGATGGTATCAACAGTACCAGTGGATGAGGTGCATAGGCGGAGAACATTTAAAGAGTTTTGATGATAGTGAACATTCAGGTCCTGGGGCGAGACATACCCTCAAGTAGTTGAGGACTAGGTTGAGGTCATGAAGAGAGTATTTTGTCGGATATGAAAACCAATAATCTAGATGACGGTCCTAGAAGCAATACCACTCAATGGATCTTTGGGATAATGGTTGGGCTTAGTGACCTAGACATATTATGAGATGACTCTTTCATAGTCAGCATTTAAGCACATTTTCAAAGAGGATTTTTCACAGGCCATATAGAGAGATGTTCTCTTGTAGTGGCTTCAATAGATTTAGTAGGGTAGTATAACTATTGATGAGTATACATCATGGTTCAAAAAAGGATCTCAGTAATTGATAGATATGGTGAATGAATTGTTATTTTGAGATAAAACATTTGAAAATTGTCTATGTAGATACATCTATATAAGGGTGATACCTCTATGAATTATTTCCTATAATAGGGTGATCGAGTGTGCTTTGGTGGTCAATAATTTCTTAGATGAGGAGACACAAATAGTTGGTTCTAGTAGTAGGAAAAAAAGATCAGGTAGTGGAATATTTGTTGACATGTTACCACCACCACCCCCAAGTGGTTAGTTCCATGGTTAGGTAGATATGGGACATCAGTGAGGATATCTATAGGTGGTTTAGGATTATGATCCAAAGGGTGTAAGGATGATACAAGTCATGAAACATTTCTTATATACGTTACATATAATATTTATTGACATAGGTGTGAGGATCATATTTAATTCCACGTCACTAGTTTGAAAATTATAGATTCTTGTTGATCCCCTTGCTCAGCCATTACGTTTGGAGAATCTTACAAGAGGCGTCCTAGTGATCACACACAATCGCAAATTGTGTAACATGACTCTTAGAGGTTATAATTTATTAAAGGAATTTTTTTAGTGGCAATGAGATCACACAATATCATATTAGGTATATACCATTTATCTATAGTTCATGATCCAATAGACTATTTCAGATGAAGGATGTAAAGTGTTTGTTGTGATGGGATGTGGTTTTCCTTTGTGGGTGAAAAAGAAAACCCAAGTGTAGTAGGATAGGCTAATGTATAAGAGGGTGTTTTTGATTCCACACATGTTATCTATCATGTCTCATGGTGCAGTGAATTTTATGAGTATTTAGAGTCCAATAGAGGTGGTGTAGTATAATAACGTATTTCCGGAGGAAGTTCTAATATTACCTTCCCATAGAGGGATAAGATTATCAATATAACTACTCCAAGGGAGAACCCCAATATCAATAAAAAAATTTCATATGGCTCCTATAGAACATCACATGTTGAGGGTGTAGTTAGAGGATGTGCAGAGAGAGGTTTTTTTTAAGACTTAGTATTCACCCTAGGAAGCTTCAGTTCTATTCACCAAGAAGGCGTATGAGATCATGATGTTTTGTAGATTACCATTTCGTAAACCTAGATATCATGTAGAAAATGTACCTTTATCAAGGATAAAATAACTCTTTGATTAGTTTTTAGGGGAATGATGGTTCTTGAGTATAACCTCACATCAAACAATCACCAGCTCTGAGTACATAATTAAGATATTTCGGGGAAAATTTCTAGTATCATTAAGATAACTATGAGTAAATTTTGTGATTATGGGATTAACTATTCCCCAAATATTTTCATGGGACTCACTAAATGGATCTTTCTCCCTCTCTTAGACTAATTTATGTTTGTCTTTACTGATGATATCCTAGTGTACACATCATCTGAGGAGGAGAACACAAGAAAAAAGGGGATATAATAGGATGTATAATGAGAGAACCAACTTTATGGGAATATTTCGAAGAGCTAGTTCTAGATCAAGGATGTCCACTTTCCAGGAAGTATTATCTTAGTAGAAGGTGTACAATTGGATCGGGGGATGGTTGATGCTATTTTATCTTGGGAGACACCCAAGAGTGTGATAGAGGTTTTGATATTCCTTAGGATGGTATTGTACTATCTCAGAGTAAAACATGATTTCTCTAGTATATCATCTCCCTTGATATGTTTTACCTGAAAGAGGAATCCTTTTTTGTGGACAAATAGGTTCCAATAGGCTTCTTAGGATTTGAGGTAGAGATTTAAAAGCACAACCATCTTGATATTTCAAGAGGAGGATGTTGAGTATGTTGTGATACATCACATACCAAGATTAATTGTGTTTTAGTGAATATGTAGGTGGTTTTATCCTATGGTTCAAATAATTTGATACTACATGACCATAAATATGATTACCATAATCTAGAACTACCATAGGTAGTCTTCATACAAAGGGTGTGGCATAACTACCTAATGGGTGAGTGATTTATCATTTATTCTGACTACTAGAGTCTTAACTATATATTATTTTAGAAGGATCTTATCATGAGATAGAGGCCATTTTTAGAGTTAGTAAATGATTATGAATTAAATATTTTATATACATATAAATTGGGGAATGTTAAATAACATTACCCCAACCAGATATTTCTTTCATAGTTATTGAGTGGGGTAACAATGTAGTTTTCCTCATTGATTTTATCATTTATGGATGGAGAGTGTAAAGATTACATCTACTAAATGGTTTTACCACACTTCTCATGTAGCATGTTTGGGAGGGTAAGTAAGGATATATCTACTATGAGACCCAACATACTAATATATCCATTGGATGTACTCCTGATTGATTTTTTGAAGACATAGAACATGTTATCCTCATGAATGAAAAAAAATTGTACCATTGATATTGAAGGAGGATGTTCTAATAATGTTTCTTAAATCTCCTTTTGTTGTACATCCAGTGGTGGAAAATATTTAACAGGATCTCTGATAAATGTTTAGTAGACAAGGATAAAGTACATAGTTGAGGATTTTGTCTCTTGATTCCTTACTTTTCATCATGTAAAGGATGAGAACTTGGTTCCCATAGGTATATCTCTACCGCATGAGGTTATAGAGTATATGTGGGATGATATATCTATTGAATTCATGAGAGGGATTCCATTTATTTCTGAGGAGATACGTTCATTTGGGTTATCATAGTTTTTCTCACCAACTCATCCTAAATAATATTTATCCACTAGAAAATTTTAGTCGATAGAATGGGATACCTATATGGGAATAAGCTTCTTCAGATCCATGGAGTTACCTTGGTGATAATTTTAGCCTTTCATGCTAACTTCAAATAACGATTAGGGAGAGGATTCCAAGATTCCATTGTGGAAAATTTCTGTTTGATCATGGATTTTAACAACCATACAGATGACTAGAATGAGTAGACCATTTCTGTCATAGAGAAAATGTTATGGGATTATGTGTTAGAATTTGGATTTAGTTGGGAGAATCAACAACCATTGGTGGAATATGAATTTTGAAAAAAAAAACCTTTCCACCATAGGTCTGGAACAATTTAAGAGTTATTTGGGTGACCTTGATGGTAACAAATATTCAAGAATGTTCCAGTAGAGTTGGATCTTATGAGACCAATATCGATGTGAGACATGATAGAGAAGGTTCAATTCATTCATAAGTGGATGAGGACTACACAAATCCATTAAAATTATTAAGAAAACTAATGATAGTTCCATTTAAAGATAGAGGAGAGAGACCATGTGTTCCTTGAGACTCACCTTAACATGGATTACTAAGATTTTCCCCAAGTGGAAATCTCTCTAGGATATTCATTTGGCGTTTTTAGATACATCATAAATAATGTGGAGTGGCATACCTCTTGGAACATTCCCTATAGTTTGAATAGGTGCACAAAATCTTCCATGTGTCACAGGGGATATGAAACATTTATAACATACAAAATAATATCCACTAGGGTGCGCTGGAAATAGAGGATGAAGATAATTTTGCATATTAGTCTGTATTGATTGAGTATTGAGATGATAATATCCTATGTGGGAGATAGATTCATTTAGTATTTGTCTAGTGGTAGAAAAATAGTATTCAAAAAAGTACCAGGGACCGAGAGACCTAGATGAATACTCAATACTCATATCTCTTTTTGTAGTCTATTTATTGAAATTCAAGAATTTAAATCTATAATGTGGGAATAATGTAAATTCTATTTTTTCATATAATCTATTTTTATATATTTAGTATTATTTTTGATACTAGGTACTAACACGGTACAATATTCTATGTCTCGGTGACCACATAATAGATATTTGATAAATAATATATATATTAATTGTACGTGGATTTATTTTTCCGAAAAATGTAGAAAAAATACCTAATAGTGTCTTGGGTCAACAATCTGAGACAAATTTTGAGTTCAGAGTGTATGTTTTACCATTGGAATGATTTCACCTAGAATGGAGCTAGATGTTTGGTTTGAGCTCTGTCGTGGTAAGATTAATAAATAATTAAAATAAGTTATTAAGTTTATTTAATTTCGTATCACCATGACCTATGGTGGTCTAAAAATAAATGTTTATAGAAAAAACCCGATGGTTAGCCACATAACCCTAGAGACCTGAGGAGAGGTTATTGGAGTGGAATTGGATGAAAGAAACAAATCAGTGGATTTGATTGATAGCACAAGTGTCATCTATTCCAATATATTTCTAGGGCCCGCCATTGATAATGATATAATTTTTTTCTTCATAATAAATTAATTCAAATCGTGGTAGGATGTTTTTTAGGTGGATTTATCCCCATTGTATTTTTTTCTATGATAAATGAAAATAAATAAACTAATTAATTTATTTGTGGATCTAACATATTGTGGGTGTGGGTTAGATTTATTTGAGATTTTAGATTAATATTTTTCATTATTTATATCTCATAATTAATTTTTTCAATGAAAATAATTGAGGCCAACATGGAAAATGTACAAGGAACATTCGTCATGCTTATTGGTCCATTTCTTCCCCCATTATTTAATCATTTATCAGGGGAAATTCTTTTGGGTTGCAGTTTGATGAATAAATTTTTTTCATTGTTACAAAACCATTCTTTGAGGAAATGAATCAATACTTTGGGTAAATATGTGATCAAGGTTGTTATTATTGGGAATGATGATGATGAATGTTCTATTAATACATATTTTGGGATCACCATTGTAGGTTTATCATGTGTGATAATTACATAGGATGACCATAGTGGATCTCAATTGAGTTGAGTGACTATAATCTGGTGAGATGTTAATGGTGGGGTTCAGTCAGTTCATATCCATCATCAATAGTGAGTTTAGGGGTGGGAATTGCATATAATAGTGGTGACGAAGACACCAACATGAATATATGTGGGTTATAAAAAATTACAAGTTACATAGTGAGTGACTTGGAGATGCACACTATGTGGGGCCCTAATTGTAGCACTTGGATGTCTGTGAAGAATAATAGTATCACATGGTGTTTGGAAAGTGTCACATGGTGTGTGACCAAACCTGAAGACTTATCATGTACTATGGGAGTATGTGGAAAATTAAAATTCCAAATAAATATCTAGGCTTGGAGTACATGGGTTGATCCATGTACTCAGACACAAGATTGCACAGAGGCCCTCATAGGTGTACAAAGGAATAAACACGAGCATATTCCTTGAAATAGTGGTAGACCCAATGTTGAAGAGTCTCGCCATATAACTATAGTAAAAACCATGTACTTATAGTATTCTATTTTTAATTCATCTAATATGTCTTGGAACCTTTTTTAACATAAGACTATAAATGGATTGTTAGGGTGAATTCCCTTGATCATTTCTCTAAGGGTTTATTATAGAATAAAATTGTGTACAAAGGATTGTGATCACCTTTGAAGAACCTCAATCTCAGATAATGTTGTTGGAATCCCATAGTTAGGCCAAGAGTGATATCCTCAATATCATCTTCCATAGGAGTGGTTCTCAGAATCATTTTGAGCTACACTACATGGGTGTAGATCCCCTAATAATTGGGTTAATATAGATGGCATAATATGTATACCCCATGGACTAGGTTATAATCCTCATACATGTATAGATCTCTTAAAACATCCAAAATGTACTTTTTATGGTGAGACCTAATGATTATGACATATCAATTGGATGTCACTAATGCTATCAGACTATTGGTGTGTGTTATCATGTATGCGTGTTATATTGAACATTCGAGTAAGAATCCTAGGCTGACAATGTTATTGTGACCTTACTATGAAACTCTATGTCTAATGTGAGTATATCTTGTTATTCTTTTTGTATGTATCATAGGATGTTGTCATATCCCTATGATGACTTGACAACCATCTTAATTCTTCATGTGTGTTGATTTTGGGGTTTCCAAATTGCTAAAGTTAATATCACACCATCATGTGATCTTACCACACACATTATTTCCTATATAGATGATAGACCATTCGACAGGGTTATTGGTGGAACAAGAGAATATGGAGCTGATATTGGGCTTGATAGACGGTGCTCCATAGAAGGAAACACACTTTTACTGCAGTCCCCTCACTCTAGTGGATGGGCTTATTTCCAATTTTGGGGTGCTTGTATTTGTCCACGTTTACTTTCCAGTTAACTATCATAATTATTTTGTCGGATTTCGAAATTTTCATATTTGATTACAAGTTTTTGTATTACATTCCCAAGATTTTATGGGCTTGGAGATGTGTGTGTGCATAATTACATTGGAATAATTCCTCCCATATGAGTGTTATGACAACTTGGTACAAGTCTCAATACCCTAGACTATTGGAGGTGGGTTTGGTGTAGTCACATTCAGAATATAGTTGGTCATGCCGGTCTTGATGGGTCATGTCATGAAAATATGGCTTACTCTTCTATAAAACCAATTCATTATATATCAATAAATTATAATAGAAAATAAAATGTTTTTGAATATAAATGATATGTTTTACTTATTTGTTATGTATTCAATGTAGTTATCAATATTTTTGTATTATTTTAATTAAATTTATATAATATATACTCCAACAAAAAATTTAAACATTTATATAATATTTTTCTAGGCATGGACTAGATATAAATCCAATTTTATTATTAAAAATACTATTTTACTGAAATATAAGGTTTTAATATATTTCAAACATAAATTAAAATAATTTACTACCAATTAGAGGTAGCGAATTTGATAAAATAAATAGCATACATAGAATTAGGTGGATAAAATTTTGTAAATATTCCAATTTTGTATAATTTGTTCAATATGAATAGTGACTGTGGTAAAATTTATCACCTTAGTAAAGGCTAAATCGAGTTAATCTATGATAAATCTAGGTTTTAATGCCACAATTTTTCATTTTTATTCTAATTGGATGTGATGAATTATACCATTATCATTTTATTATAAAAATTTATATATTAAATTTAAAATTTTCTATTAAAAATATATTAATAATATTTAAAATAATGAATGTTATAAAGTGTCATACACTTTTTAATAGTGTTTATTTCGTCAAATTGGTTCAAAAATTAGTAATGAATTAATCTTGATATTCAATTTACAATTAATTTATTTATTTTCATGATATATATTTATTTATAATTTTCATTAATTATATAATGAGAGTAAAATTATTATGAAACAATGATGCACTATTTTTTTGACTAATAAACAAATAATATAAATGATTTTAAAAATATATGAAGTAATATTATTTGAGTGAGTTAATTTGTTTCAAGAAATTATTAGACGAATAAGAAATATTAGTGTTATGTTATATAATTATATTCTAATTCTAACATAATATTTCTTTATTTTGAGTCAAATTAAATCATTATTGTCAAAATTGACATTGAAGAGATTTTACAGAAATAATGTATTATTAAATTACGTAAATATCATAAAAATATTAATAGAGGACAAATGGGATATGATGTAAAAAAATATCACCCCTTTTTCATTTTTAGGTCATTTGGAACCATTTGGATTGAGAATGACATTATTTAATTTAATCATTTTTGAAACTCTAAGTATGTCCACTCCCTCACTTATAAAAGTACACCTATTCATTATATTATTCATAACACATTGATCTTTCTAGATCCACCCAAACCTAAAAAAATTTCTTCTCAATATCCTTATCCATGTTTTGGAGGTTCTTATATACCAATCAATTTCACTCTAGGTTCCTTAATAATATATCTACTTGAGGTATTCCAAAATAGAGTATTTTAGAAAACTTTAAAAGAAAGAAAACTTATGTTATGGGATTTTTGATTCACTTTTATTTTTGTGGGAAAAATTCTTATACACCAATTATTTATTTTTCATCATGTATATAATACCCATTAATATAATTTATGATTATTATCATGAAAATTATTATATATTCATATCCATATAAGGTTATTTTATTTATGGGTCTCATGATTGAAAAGTTACCTAAGTGGCAATGTTTTTATTTTACAATCTAATTCATTACTCAGATTGTTGATGATTAAGATTAAGGAATATTTATTTTAATGACCTATTTTGTCGAAAAGAATTTTTCATCCATATCCATATTTTTTAAATAATATTCCCCGAAGGATTGTACTATTATTCTATGGTTTATTAAATTAATTTTTATTAATTAAGGAAATTTTAGTAAATGTTTCAAAATGAATCTTTTTTTCATGTTCTTAATTAGGTACCATAGGAATTATTTATAAAATTATAAAAAGAAATATTTTCTTTTACCTTTTAAGAAATAAAATGAATTTCACACCATCATGATTCCTCATTGTTTTGATACATAATTTAATATTTTACATTTTTATTTTATAGGAAAATATATTCTATAACATTTTGGAAATTTTTAGATTTTAAATAATGGATTTCAAAATAGAATGGATAATATCCTCAAGAAATGTTCTATATGATCATTAAAATCGTTTTCCATCTAAGATGACATTCTTTGATGTTATTTATTCCATAATAGGTTTATAATCAATAAAACCATTGATTTTAATGTATTATTATTATTTTGAATCAATTAACTTTCTTGGACATATTTCATTACATGCAACACCATGTTAATAATGCATTATATACATAACCATGGTAGCTTGTGTTACACTAGACACTGAATTTTTACAAAAATATGATATATTATTATTCAAACATGAAAGATATAAACTATTAATTATCCTTAAATATTTGAACCAAAATAAATTATTTTTAGATATTATTTATAATATTTTTATATAAATATATTATATTTTAAAAAAAGTACTAATTTTTTCGATAATACCTTTATATGTTTCAAATATATAATTTTCTAAAAAAAAGATTTTTGATTTTTTCTTACGAACATTAAAAAATTAAATTTTTTAAAACATTTAGAGAACTATTTTTTAAAATAAACCTCATTTTTTAAATTTTCTTTTAAAAATTATGTTATGGGGATTTTTTTGATAATTTTCTAAAAAGATAAATTTTATGATTAATAGAGAAAAACTGTATATTTTAATTGAGAGATCCATAAAGTTAAATTATAATATAAAAATGGTTTACACATTAATTTGTTCAATTACATATCTATTAATCTAATTAAAATCATTTTAATCAATTTCATAATTAATTTTTATTCAGAAACATTATAATCATTTGAAAAAAAATTCTTTGAACACCCATATTCTTGTCGCCTATGCGTGCTTAATTTTAAAATATCTTATTCACTTATATGAATTTTATTTGAAAAAATAGATTCCATATTATTAATAAACATAATATGAATTTTAAATTAGTTTTAACTTAAATTTATACCAAAATGACTAGTGGATATATTAAATATTAATTATTGTAGTTAAGGTAAAAATATGATTACCACGAGGTTAAAATAAAAATATAATGTTTAAAACGACCTAAATAATTGAATAAAATATATTTGAACATCTTATTGTCATCCTATTGGATCTAAGGCTTAGGAATAATCTATTTTGGAGACTTTTTCTTGGAAAAAACTCTTACCCCATTTTCTTTTAATAACATTCAGGTATGTCATTAACCTAACTTATAAAAGGACACCCCATATCCTCTCTTATTCACAAATTATAAACCTTTTAAATTTTAAAATACCTTCCCAAATACCTTAAAAAATACCTCCTTTAATTCAATAATAATTTGTTTTGGTATAAATCTATCATATTAAGACTTTTGGTGAAAACATAAGTAGGTTACCCGTAGAAGAGGTAACATTACTATCTGAGTTTTTTTAAAAAAAATTCTCCCCTCCAATTCTTATTAAACCCAAATTATATAATATACTCAGTATATTTCATATACTGAGAATTTTTTATTTTAAATTAATGACCTAAAACCTTCTCTACTTCCATAAAATGAGTTATGCAATCATTGTTCGTGTAATTGGTAGACTACCACCTCCTAGACTGATGTCATTCATTTTCCCACTAACACCTCTCACAGTTGGGTATGAAGACATATATAAAGGATATATATGATTATTATAAAATAATTTAACTTATAGAGTAAATATATCATATATTACATTTTAATCTCCTTTCCATAGGGGATACAGTAATGTCCCTCATATGCATAGTAGACTACTGCCTTGCGAAATGATGTGATTCACTTTCACAAAAAAAATTATTTTATTTATTGATATCATATTATTCTTTATTTAATTTTATCCATTCAAGGGACTTATGATCCAATGTTACAAATGTTGTTTGTTTTTTATGTTATAATATCATCGTTTGTAGGTATTTATCATTATTAGACTTCCAATGATTAAATATTCTGATATACATCTCAATAAACTCATGATGTTTCTTATAATATATTTTTTACAAATAATGCATTTTTACCATCATTTTAATGTCTTTATATACATAATATTTCAAAATAATTCTTTAATGAAAAATCATCATTATTTTTTCATAGTATAAAAGCTCATTTTTCATCCCAAACCATGTTTTTTTGAATTGGTTTCAGAAATATATTTTAATATTATTTAAATGATTTATTAAATAAAATTTTACCCATATTTAGTTTTTTACAATTTTTTTTGAATGTAATCATCATGCATCTTTCTAAACAATTCCCATTTGGGTTTTATCTTAAATATGAAATGAATAATGGTTTCTAAAAAACATCACATGGACAATATTTATAGATGTTACAACCTATTAATGATTTTCGGATCCCCTTACAATTTTTTAGAGTTATTTTCAAATAAACTTTTTTCATAATATTTGGATATTTTTTCATTTTTTAATAATTTAATACAAAATGAAAGGGATTTTGAAAAGGATTTATGTTTTAAAATGTGTTTTTCAAAATGGAATGTATATTTTCATCATGAATGTTTATTAAAGTATTTTTAGTGAAACATTATATTTTTTTCATGTTTATTTTAAAAGAAAACTAATTCCATAATATTTTGTAATATTTATTTTTAACAATTTATATTCAACGAAATTTTATTTTCCTAACAAACATTCTATGTAATTTTATCTTTCAAAATAATTCTCTATATAATATGAAATCCTTTTGGGTTAAAAATGACAGACTTGGAATATGATCCAAGGATACCATTACTATTATTTCAGTCAATGGTATATGTTTACGATGATAGGGTTTTTAGGAAACAAATTTCCCCTTCATGGGTTATAAAATGATTAAAATCTTATGAAAATTAATTGTTTTCAAAGGTTGTGTTGTGATTAAATGAATAAATGATTATGGAACCTGTCTCTTTTCTATAGGTTATTATATGATGAAATTTTGATGAACCCAATTTCATTCCATGTGTTATGGTATGGTTATTGTTTTATGTTATGAAGGAAAAAATTTGTATAATATTCATTATGTAATGGGTGGGACATATATCTTAGTCCACTACTTTTTATAATGATTAATGTTATATGATCTCAAGGGGTACACAGGAGTTTATACCAATCTGGAAAGACGAAACATGGGTTGTTATCCCAATCATGAAATAGGGTACACATGCTGTCATCCCAAGCCGAAATAAGGTACACATGTGGTAATATTAATAATAACATGTTATGAATGTCTTGGTGGGAATATTTGACATAAAATTTTCTATTGTTATATGTATAAAACAAATCTATGTCTTATGACAATGTTATGCTATTATAGATCAGGTTCTTAGATTCCCTTATATTTCATGTCTTATGAATTGTGAATCTTTAATCCAAAACTCATGATTATGATATTTGATATGCAGGGTATGGTTTTAAAATGTTATTATAATGTTATGATTCTATTGTTTTCATGTTGGTGTTATGTATATCCCATTTTACCAATACTAAGAATTTTAACTCACTGATTCTTTTGTTTCCATTACTTGGGTTATTAAGGTAGCCTTTAAGTAGGAGTTCTAAATGGTAATTTCTTTATGGAAGACATTGATTATATTCCATGGATGAGAAATATTGTGATAAAATATTCCAAAGGAACTAAAATATTATTGTTCATAGGTGTGAGTTTTAGTAATGTGATGAATATTCATCTAAAAAGATGTCATATCCATATTATAGATGCCTGGGTCACTGTATATTCTCTCATTGGATAGGTTTAATTAACATTACAATACTAGGATTAAAAAATATTATTGGGATCCCAAGGGATATTTCTAAGGATATGTACAGGGATACGACTAAGGATAATTATACGGTTCAGTGAAAGTATAGAAAAATTTCAAATAATTATAGTAATGTGTAGAAAATTTGTTTTAAAAATATCAAGTTTTAGTGTGGATATTACAAGTGGATATGAATATGAAACATAGATAAATAGGTGTAAAAATTCAAAAAAGAGAGCATTAATCTAGACTTGATCATCACATGGTGCACTAAATATGTACTTTCTTCACTCCTTGTTAAACACACCTGGGGTTATGATTTGGAAATTCCAAAATTCTGTACAATCCTTCATGAATTATTTAAATAGATGATGACCAAGGATGAGCTATTTTAAACAAAGGGTTTCATATATTTAGAATAATTTTGTAGGATTTTGACTTCAAATAAATGATTTATCAGACAATGTGGAATTCCATTATGATTATCATTTGTCATACTAGGATTGTTGGTCTTAGTCAGTGGTTAGACCCAAAAAGAAAAATGGATAACAATTAATTTGAAAGAATTTTTTCTAATGGAAATATGAATGGGATAATGAAGGGAATAAAATACATTGTTATTATACATAATCAGTTATCATGGAATAAGAATAAACAAATGCTCCTTAACCAACTTTTAGGCTCACCAAAGTGTATAATGATATAGTTTTCTGATAGTTTGTGTAGTGGGGACCCTAGAGGATAGATTAATAAGTTTCATATATATCTAGAATATGGGAATAAGAACTAAAATGAATGTATTATAGGTGTAAAAAGATGTTTTAGAAATGGGAATGATGTTCACAAATAATGTAACTGTAAATAAAAAAAATAAAAGTTTAGTTAATGAAATGTATATAAATATCATTCTACATAAAACATTATCGAATTATGACTATTTTTAATGTGGAATTTAAAGGTATTATAAAAAAATCCTTGGGGAAAATATCATGTAAAGAATCACAAAGGTGGTACTAGTAATGGTTTTTTCGATGATAAGGATGAGACTATGAATGAAATATGAATGTAAGGATGTATTATGGAATAATCTGATGAATCAATGGTAATGGATAAAGGATTAGGGGATATTTAGGTACTTATGTATTGGGATACATGTATTATATTGCAGAAGTATTTTAAAAATTTAATTTGGCTTATATGAATAATTAAATATATAAGGATTATGTTATTTTTGGATGCATATATATCTTGGTGTATGATTAAGATAATAGTTCTAGATTACATCATGGTTTTATTATATGATCAAAGTATTATAAACCCCTATAGAGGTTTTATATGATCGGATTTTATCAATATTAACGATATATTAGGATAAATTTATAGAAATTCATATTTTTTGTTTTGTTTATGTTATAGTAAAAAAATAATATATAAAGGAATTACATTACATGTTTTGGGAATTTGATTAGTGATACTGGTAACATTTAAAGTTTATATTTTATTTGATGTTAAGGTAACTATTGGTTGTAGTTAATAAACATAGAAAGACTGCACATGTCATTGATATAGGAGAGTATTTCCCGCTATATCCTCATTTTTAATACACATTAAGGATGTTTTAAGAGTTCATAGTGTACCACATTGAATAATATATGGTTAGGATCTACAGTTTACCTTGATGATTTTGAAAATTCTTCAGAAATATCTTGATACATAGTTGAGTTTCAAAACATCATATTATCATTAGATAGATGGTAAATCTGGGAGAATGATTCAAATTCTAGAGGATGTGTTATGATCTTGTTCTATTGATTTCCAAGTTAGTTTGGATCAATACATTACTCAAGTTGAGTTTTACTACAACAATAGATTTCACTCAAGAATTTAAATATCCCACTTATGAATCATTTTATTAATAGAATTTTTGAATTAAAACATACTTGAATGATGTTGGGTAAAGAATGATATTAGAAACTAAGAAGTCTGATGAGATAATAGAGATGGTTAGATTCATTCAGCAATATGTAAGGATAAAACACAATTTACAGAATTGTTATGATGATAATAAACTATATGGTATATAATTTAATCTTTGTGATAATGTCTTCCTATGAATATATATGTACAATAAATGAGGGAAACCAAATCCACTGGTATATTAGTTCCATTTATTTTATTGATCTTATTATGAATGTATATTATTATTTTGTGCTTCCATAAAACCTCTCTCATTTTTATTATGTGTTCTATGTATATCTCTTGAGGGAGTACTAAAATAATTTATCTCATGTAAAAAATTCATACATTATATAACTATATAATGATATTTATTATGATTAAAAACCAATATAGATTAGGGATCATATATATAATGTAATATGAAACAAGAACAGTATCTTAATCAATGTTCATTGGTGAAACGATAAGTTTGACAAAGCTATATGGGATCATGATGAAATGATGAGCCAAACATACCCTCATTTTATTTATTATATCGATGAATTAAATTTTATAAATTCATTTTATATGGGGTATAATGTAACACCTAGAGTTTTTAAATAACATACTAGAACCTGCACACCCGAATTTCATGATTAAATTATAAGCATTATATTTTTTGATTTGATTCTAGTAATTTTGATCCATTTATTCCATCCAAACCTTAAAAAATAAAAATTAAAAAACTAGGTCACTAAATTTATTGAGTAAATTTTATTTTTAGAGTATTATATAAATATGAAAATCTCTTACATAAAAAATAATCATTTCATCCAAAGAGAATTTCTACCACTCAACAAAAAGTTTCTTATTTCACTATAAGTCATCATACTTATCCATATGAATATTATTTTATAAATAATTTGTTCGAAATTATTCTTCCTGTGGTGGGGAAAGTGAACAAAAAGTGTGGGGAGATTAAATTCTCCATAACTGAAAAAATAAGCATTAACAAAAGAATGTCATCTATGAATATAAGAAGAGCATAAGGGTAGATGACATATTCAAAATACATACGAGAATCATAAATGAAATCGTTACAATATATACCTCAATCATTAAAAATGAATAATTGTAAAATTTAAGAGAGTTCATAATTAATTATCATGAGTTAAGGGATATCAATCTTGATCATAATATAAATTATAAATTCGTAACAGTCATAGATAAATCAAGTTCATATCATGGTACATCATCTCATAGATCAGTTATAGATCCCTTATAGAACCCTTAAAATTGGAATAACCTTACAAATGTATTCTAATATAATTTTACCCGGAATATAATCCCTACCAAATGAAATGGATCACTCTCTAAGTGGAGCCATCATATAAGATACAATTGGCTCACCTAGTACTATCTATGTCCACCATTCATTTATAATTTCCAATAACTGAATAATGAATACAGAAAATAGAGAATTAACCTCATCATAACTAAATAGAAAAACCTTTGTTATTTTCATAACATAAATAACCAGTATAAAATAAATTTTTTCCCTCACAATTTCATTGGAACAATATTAATATATCGAAAATAAATAAGTTCTATGAAGATATTTTTTAAATCATATTAACTAATCTGGATAATGATTTGGGATAGTATAATTAACAGTTATTACCAGTTTAAGAAAATTAACAACAATTGTTGTTGATGTATATGAATGGAAATACCATTAAAATATCATTTATGACATTATTGAGAAAATAACCTTTTTATTTTGAAAATAGCTTTTTAAAACATATTTTTTTTGAAAATATTTTTCTTTGAAAACCTATTTTAAAAAAGATAAATTTTTAAAATATTATAAAAATTTATTTATTTAAAAATAAACATGTAAAAATGATATGTAAACTCTAAATAAATAATTTTAATAAGGGAGAGAAAATTAGTAAATGACTTTTATTTTAAACAAATATTCCTTTTGCATAGTAAATTTTTTAGAGAAGTGAATTGATCTGAAAATGAAAAGAATATTCATTGTAATTTTAAAAAAATTGAAATGGGTAAAGATTTGTTTAATAAAATATTTGGAAAATTCTAAAAAAAATTGAAATTCTTTTTATTAATCATTTTTTTCCAAATAGAATTGATTTTTTTACTAAAGAGAATAATGTAGCCATATTTTTAAAAACAATTATTAATAATTTATGTAAAAATGAGTGATAATGGTTAATTTAGAATAAAATATCATTAATATTTATATGAAAAGAGACTTCATGATAGTTATTATATTTTAATATGAGAGACTAAATCATACACAATCCCAATAAATGGTGAGAATATAACAAAATACTCATACAAACTTTGTAACTTTAAATCATAATCCTAGTGAAAGAATAAAATTAAATTAAAACTAAAATAACAAGTAAATGAATTGAATAATTATATAACAAGTAAAATGGGATTTATATGAACCACATTAAATAAAATTGGTGTATAACATAACAAATGTCTAAAAAAGGAAAATTGAGATAAAAATACAATTATATTATAGCACAACTGTGACTTTAAACCCCATTAAATATAGATCATATATTGAAAATTTAAATCGACATAAATTTATGTACAATAATCATAAAATAAATTCTTGTGAATTATATACACTCCCATAACAAATAATTGTTTAATATGTCATATATCTTTATGAAATAAAAGAAAGATTAGAAGAATATATATTTTGAGTCTAATTCATCACATGTGTATTTACCTTCTTGAATAAAAAACATATATGATTTATTTACATAATTGAGAACCATTTTCAATTTAATTTTAAATTTTATTTCAATTATGAAAATGTTATAGAAAATCACTTAATCACTTTAATTAAAGATTGATGTTTTGGAAATATTAGGCTAATGTGTCACAAATGACATTGGTATATTGACTATGATCAAAGATGTAACTGTTTTAAAATATAATGAATAATAATAATTAAATTATTACCATATTTATGAAAAAATTAATCTTTTAAAACAATCTTCATATATGGTTATGAAAAATGAATGAACGTTGTGATCTTGGAGACTGTACGTCGTATATGAACCTTATTAATGATTCTATTTTTCAATGATCATTATAGAATGAAGTTAAGTAGAATTTATAATTATATTATTTTCATAATCCCATTAATTACATATCAATAAATTTTATATTCTTATATATATCATTATTGTGTTTTTATGATGAAAAACAATCATATCGCTTTGCGGAGGCGGTTGTCCACACATCCACAAATGACTGTATCAGTTTTTTTGTGAGTGAATGTGTAAGAATGAAATATTATATTATATTAAAATGATCATATATATCTAATTAAAACAATAAATTTTTCATGTATATCACATATATTTATTATATTTAACTTTATTACCTTCTATGTAATGCATTAGTGAAAAATTAATCAAATCGCTTTACTAGGTGGCAGTCAGCTGTACACATGATCGACATTATTTATACCCTATTGGTTAAAAAGTAAGAGGTTATATATGAAATTATTACCATAGTAGTATAATTATGTTATATATATTTTATAAAAACATTATATCCATCATTATACCGAACCAAGAAAGGTAGTAATAAAAAAGCAATAACAACACTTCTCGAGTCGGTAGTTCACCGTACACACGAATGCTGATTTTTAACCAATTTGATTGAGTGTGTGTGTTTCTAGGTAAAAAAATTAATATAAAAATATCTTATCATATGATAGTTACTCATGTTATTATATCATCATAGTTTAAAAATATTTGATGGAGGTGGGGAATACTATAAAATATAGGGGATCGTTGAAGAACATTACCTCTTATTTGATCATCCTCCTTATGATTTCACTAAATACTTGAAATGTTGAATTTATTCACAAAAATATCTAATCTATAATAACTATAGTTATGTTTAAATGTTATTTGGGAAAGTTTTATATTAGTAAAAATGATTTCTAGGTGTTAATATGTTAGGGGAGTGAGTTCACATTTATAGTTGATGAGTGGTATCATTCTTGTAAATACCCAAAGGAATTCACTATTGGAAGGTCAATATCATGTCAAGTGGATACACGATTGATAATTAATGGTTTGGAGGATTATGTGGTCGATATAAATCACCAACAAAAAAACACACATGTTTTAAACATGTTTTCCTTAACTCCAAATATTCCTTATTTTCTCATTTTAGATTTTCATTATGGTATATGGTTCTCTATATAATATAAATTGTACATTATGAATAAATTAAATTGATAATTATTATATAATATTTATCCAATTGTTATAAGTATCAAATTCAATTTATGGATTGAAAAATCAATGTATGTTGAAAATTAATTGTTAGACAAACACAAGTAATGTGCGACAACATTATTTTTATTTAATTGTGCTAATAGTTTTTTTATTATTTAGGGGTAATTATAGTCATTATTGAATAAATTTTTCCATTAATAGAACATTGGTGATATTTATTTTTATATATAAAAATACATATTAATATAGTATTTGTAGTAATTTTTTAATCTTTTAAAAAATATTATTTTTCATAAAACAACATCATTGTCAGTTTTACATTATTCATTTAAATTGAATTTTAAAAAATATAATTATGGAATTAATATATATTCAGTTTAGTCCTTTTTTCCAGATATGTTCATATTAAAAAATAATATTTTAGAGTAATTAATTCAAATTAGTAAACCTTTAATATTTTTATAAAACATTATTGTAGTTATTTATTAACATAAAAAGTATTGCGTTGGTGTTTTTTATGTAGACAAAGTGATGAAATAGTATACGAAAATATAAATACATTATTACGATATAAAAAATAACTTACATATATAAATATATTTATGAATAAAACTATGTTTTTTTACCATATCCCAACACATAATTGAAATTAAATGGAAAAGGGTTTATTTTTGTATTTTTCTATACATGACATATAATATAGGAATATTTTAAGTAAAGTTGTCCCAAAAACACATAAAAATACATCATAAGGATATGAGGGTCCATGTATTTTTATATAATGGTTGTTGGATAATTTTTAGGTCATTTTTTCACAGAATAATGATGTTTAAACCATTAGTAAACTCGTTTTTATCATAATATCTCTCATTAATTTTAACTTTTTTAAATAATAATTATGTTAAAAAATTAATATTTACATATTATAAAATAATAATTTTTATAATTACAAATATAGAATCCATTTTTTTAATTCAATTCATACAAGATCCATAATTTAATTTAATGTCAATCCCACAGACATAGTGACATAATGGGTTTTTAAGAAGAGTATTTTCTTAAAAATTATAATTCTATATTAAAAGTATGAATAATAATAATAGAAGTATAAATATAAATTAAAATTTTATTACATATAATAAATACATTTAATTTAAAACATTACCCTTTAGGGATAATTTTAATTAATTAAAATGGAGAAACATTATTCCATTGAAAATAGTTTTTAGAAAAAAATGTTTTGAATCCAAAAAATATAATTCTATTAAAAACAAATATAATATTATTCCAATGTAATTAGTTAGAATAAATATCACTTGATATTACTTATTTTACATGAAAACATATTAAAAATGTATTTAATTATAATAATTTTAATTTATTTTCACGAAAAAACATTTTATAAAAATATATGTATTCATTATTCCCCAAAAAATCAATATTTATTTTTAAAAAACCAAAAATTTTAGCAAGATTAAATTATAAAATTTCTATTAAAAATTAATTTCATTTAATAAATTTAATTTTCTATTAGTTCTGAAATCTAATTTTATTATTTCTTTCACAAAATGTTAAAAAAATAATTTTTGATGAAAATAAATTATTCATGAATAAAATAAATTTAAGGAAAATTGTTTGATGATTTACTAAAAAATTATAAATAATTGATATTTATTATGATATAAATATAATTAATAAATTACTTAATACAATTCATTAATTCAAATTTAACAGCATGGTTATAATGGAAATATATATTAGGGGTTGTTTAAGTTCGATGTTTCATCATGAACATGATATCGAACATAAAAATATAATGGATTATTATAACTCACACTAAACAGAGTGTGGCTTGAAATTTAAAATATAATATGTTTTTCCTGTAAATTATTCTATTAAATATAATTCTATTCTTTTAAAATATTGATATGTTACAATCTCCCCCCATTAAATAAATTCTATCCTTAAAATTTGCACATTATCTCAGTAATCAAAGACAGGACATTTGAATATAAATTTATTGTAAAACCACATCATAATAGGGCAAACAAAATATCCTCTTAATATCAAAGAAATAGAAGTAAAAAATCCAAATAGAATATTACATAAAATGGTTTCCAAATAGGAGTAAATATGTGGGATTAAAATAAAAGATTAAATAATTATAGAGGGTTATTTAGTCCATTGACTACAAGAATGTGAATGAAAAATGTATTGTTTAGGGGCACAAAACAACAAATATGTAATTATTGAAAAGGCCGTCAGTTCTTCAGATTTGATGGAACATGGATAATATTTATTTCCTGATCCTTTTACTTGAGTCTATGAATTCTATTACCATCTAGACTCTATGAATATAAAAATATTTATTGATGATGAGAATAATTTATTCTTTTTTCAATTTCAAAAATAGTATTACGATTTTATCCAGATGATTCATAATCAAGATTAATTTCTTATGGCTGGAGCAGAAAAATTACCGTTTAAAATGACTATGTAATCCACAAAATAATAACAACCTAAATTTATACACTAAAAAACCAAAATGATTAAAAATTAGTGAAAAGAAACATTCCTTAATATCCAAATATCAATACCCAAAGTTCCAAATAAATAATTCCATAAATAATTATCCAAAATATTATTCAATCATTTCCAAACTATGTTCAAAACCTAATGTTTAGAAGGATTTATGATATATTCTTCCCATATATATCAGTACTTATTCTTAAAATAAAATTCTATTTTTTCAAAACAACTTAATTTTTAACTATAAAAATGTAAATATATCTAGGAACTCATGCAGGCATGTGGTAGGTGTGAAGCCCTTATCGCCATTTGGTCAATGGTTTAGGCCCCACTACATTGGTGGATGTGACGGGTTGTCACATAGTGTACATGTGGTCCTTTTATTCCTCAAACATAAAATAAAACTCATTATATAACACTTCATATTGTTCTTAGGGGTTACAAATACTATAAGCCGGTGAAAAATCTCCAAAATAGACAACAATAAACTCAAATTATTTTAAAACCCAAAATTATAAATGTGGCATCTAAGAATTTGAAAATATGATCAATGTTAATATTATAGATCTATAATGGTATCCATAACTCTTAATATAAAATTACATAATAACATTATAATATAAATAGTTATCTAAACTAACCAATTGTATCGACTACAACATCCCAAAAACAGTACACCCAACTCTAGTGCTCTAATCATTAAATTTACGTTTTCAGCATTGATATAGATAATTGTAACCCATTTTTTTCTATCCAAACCACATAACATGAAAAGTAAAAATATTGTCTTACTTTTATTATTAGGAACCTTTTAGTTTTATAATTTTTGAAAATGAGGACAGACCCCTACATAAACAATACCCATGTCATCAAAAGAGTATTTCCCCAAATTAACCCTTATTTTATTATTTTGCATTAAGTTATCATAATCATCCTTATGAAATCCATTATATAAATAATTTATTTAGAAACATTCTATATATCTTAGTGAAAATGAACCATAATTATGGTGAGATAAAATGCTTATTGAGGGAAAATATATTCATTTACAAATGAATGTTATTTGTGAACATAAGAATGGAATAATGGTATGTTGAAATAATCAATGTGCATGAAAAAAATAAAAAAAATTAACTCATAAATATATATAACTATATCTTCAGATATGTAAACATGGAAAAGGAAATATTCATCAAAATAAACAATCTTGAGCAATTTGATATCAATCATGATTATAAGAAACAATATAATCTAAAAACAAGAAGACAAACAACATACCTGTATCCTAGAAAATCACATCATAGAACACATACAGAACCCTTATAGACCGCTTACAAAACCCTTAAATTATAGAGAAAATATGGTCAAATTACAATATAATTATTTTGAGAATATTATAATTACCCAATGCCTTGGAGCGCTATCTAGGAACACCCATTAAATAACTTATAACATGCTCACCCAGTTCTATTTGGGAACACTCATGATTTTTAATATCCATTAATAGAATAACTAATAGAGAAAATATAGAATTCATTTGATCAGAACTCATTGAAATAACCATTATTCTTTTGGGAAGATAATTAATCCATGGAAAATAATAAGGTTCCATTACAATCTTTTCAAAACAGGATTAACCAACGGAAAAGAAATTGGTTTCATTGAAATTTATTTCAGACCATATTAATACATATAATGGATGAATGAGGATAGAATCAAAAAGAAATTTCTATATTTTAAGATATGTAAAAACAAATGTTGTTAGTGTTGCTTAATTAAAATACTTTTAAAGGGTCATTAAAAACATTCTTGAGGAAACTATACTTTTCATCCTGAAAATAAATTTTTAAACCATAAAACATTTTGAGAATAAGTTTCACTGAAAACCATTTTAAAAAAATGAATTTAAAAGACAATACGGAAAAAATATTGGAAAAAATAACCTTTCAAAAATTCAAAGGATTCGTTAAATAAATGATAGTAATGATGGTGGGGAAATCTATACATGTCCTACATGTTATACAAATACTCCTATTATATTGAAAAAAGTTTTAAAAAGTTCCTTGATAAAAAATTGATATGAATATTTCTTTTAATGTTTTTTACCAAAAAAAATATATGTATAAATGTCTCTAATAAATAATTTTAAAAATGATTAAAAATATTTTTTGAAACATTTTTAGAAAACATTAATTTCGATGAAAAATTATTTCCAACCAAAGAGAGGAATGAAACTATTTTTTCATAAAACTAATTTCTAAGAAATTATATGCACCATTGAGTGAAAAAAAATGTAAAATTAATTAAAAATATCATGAATAACTAGGTTATAATATATTTCCTAAAAATTTTAATATTCCAACATTAGATATTTAAATATTCACAATCCCAAAAAACGAGGAAGTTGTAACAAAAGACTCTAACATATTTTATAATTCTATATCATAATACACATGAAATTAAAAAATAAATTAAACATATATTATAATGAAAATAATTAAAATCATGATATAACATGTCAAAATGGTAATATAAACACCTCATGAATGAAAATAGGTGTATAATATAACAAATATCTCCAAGAAGGATTATTGAGAAAAAAAATTCCAAATCCCTTTGGTAACATTGATACCATAAACCCCATGAAATACATATCCTTAAATATTTTTTTAAAAGCACATAAATTTAATAATAATAATGAAAAAATACCTTCAATAGAATTATAAATAGTATAGAATTAAAATGTAGTGGGGAATATGGCATTTATCTTACAAAAATAAAAGTTAAATGAGAAAAACACATACCTTGAGTCCGATTCATCATATGTCTATTTATCTTCCTAAATAATAATCATATTTTAATTATTTACACGTTTTATTACCCCTTGAAATTTTTTATTACTCTTATTTCACTTACATTAATGTTATATATAATTTCTTAATCAATTATGTTTAATTGAAATATTTTGACCATATTCAACTTATATGTACAAAATTAATTTGTTAGGTAGACTATGGTCAAAGAGGAAATTATTTAAACATAAAAAGAATAATAACCAGGAAATAATTATCTAATTTATAAATAAATTATAATATTAAAAAATCATGAATTATTTTTATGAAAACTGAATTAACATTATGATCATGGAGATTATATGTTCTATATACGCATGAGTAACATTTCTATTTTTCAATTGATCATTATGAAAAATGGTCAGTAAAAATTAACTTTTAGTAATGATAATAATACAATAAATACCACATTATGTAATTTAATATAATTAAATGTATCTTTCTTGTAATTTCTTTATTAAAAAATTAATCACATTGCTTCAAGGACATGGTATTCGACCCATCCTCGAACGACGTATTCATTTTTTGCAGCGAGTGAAAGGGTAAAAATATAAAGATATATAATATTAATATAATGAAATTTTTTGCATTACTATTAAAAATAATTCATCTATATAAAATATATAGATTATATTTAACCTTATTACATTTCATGTACTGTGCTAGTGGAAAACAAATCACATCACTCTGTGAGGCGGTTATAGGTCATTCACATCAGAAACATTATCATATCCCCTATGGTATGGAATGTTAATGGGTATTTATGATATAATTACTCTATAAGTATAATTAGGATATAAATATCTTATATAATCATTAGTCCCATCATGATATTCATCCTTGAGAGGTCGTAATGGGAAAACGAATGCCATTGTATCACGAGGAGGTAGTTCTCTGTACACCAGAATGATGATTTTGTAACACATTTGAAGGAGGTGGGTTGGGTTGGAGGTTGTAAGGTAAATACTTTTTTCAGACTAAATGTAATATAATGTTGTTATAATATTAATATGGTATAATAATATTTGAAGGAGTTCGATATAGAAGTAAAATAATGATGATCCTTGATGAACATTATCTCTTATTCGGGTATCTTCATTAGGTTAAAACGAAATAAAAGGATGGATAGATTTAGTCCCAAATAGTTCTTATAGGATGAGGTTAGAGATGTTTGGAAGTGATTTTTTAGTTGTTGGATGATTGAAACGTTTTGAGAGGTGTGGGAGAGTGTGGTAAGTGAGTTCAATTTTATAGTTGAGGGGGAGTGGAATTCTGGTAAATACCCAAAAGAATTCACTATTTAGTGGTCATTATTACCTCTGTCAATCTAGGATTGATACTTAATGGTTTGGAAGGATTATATAGTTTATCCACACCTATAATGATTGATATATAAATATTTTATTCAAGGAATAATTATCTTTTATTTTGTGGATATAGTTATAAATAACCATTTCAGATTATATGATCCTTGAATTTGAGGAAATTATATGTTAATACAATTTTTGGGATGCAAAATAAAAGTTATTAGAAAACCTTCGTTGTTAAAATATGATATGTTTATTTTTGATAAATTTATCTCTTTTGGGGAATGTTATAAAATTATATAGTTTTTTAAAAGAGACAACATACAGACCGTGTTACAACCGATTGCGCCGGACGAAGCTATGAGAATCGAACCCACAACCAAAGTGCGACTGCTATTTATCGCCTACCACTGGACTACGTGATGTACCTGGTTAGTTTGACTAATTCATTTATGTTAGATGATTTTATGAATCAAAAATGATTTTATTTTGGGTTATATATGGAAACTATTATCCTATCATGGTGAATATTTGATTAGGTTAATTGCTTTCAAAATATGAGATTTTAAGAGTCACTGATGTTACTTAGAGATAAATGTTATGATTTATCTTGGAAGACTATATGATTAAATCCTTCAAATATTTGGGTTTCAATCATAGTTTGGATTAATTTGAATAAATTTAAGGAAATCTTTTTATTGAATGGTCTTTTTTGAACTTTGGGTTTTGTTAGACAAATTTTGGAGATTAAGAGTAGTTTTTCATTATGTAAAAGTTTATCCTTTTGGGGGATTTTCTGATCTTGTACTGAACGATTTGGTTTTAGTTAATATCTAAAGACAAGGTAAATATATAGTTTAGCTTTTGTGGATTATTTTATTCGCTCGAAGTTGATTATTTCACTTTTAATGTAAAAAAAAGTCAACCATAATACTCATAGTTTGGAGAAAATATGAGTTTGTGTTAGAAATCTAGTAAAAGATGAATGTCTACATGACAAGTAAGAATATTTCCTTATGTTTTTATTTAAGCTCCTAAATAAATTCCTCAATGAAAAGTAACTTAAAACAAAAACCTTGTCTGTTAACTTTTCCTACTGGGGAATCAAAGACTCTTTAACCCATTACAAGTTTTTGAATTTCTGGTGGTTAACTTTCTCCTAAACATGTTTTCTATCACTCTCTATCAGAACATGAAGGCTTGTTTTCTCCTAAATATCCATGTTTTCAAGGAATCATAGTATATGTTGTTTTGGGTAACCTTTGTACTTGTCTTCCTTTATTTTAATGTGATAGTTTTGCTGACTTTTTGTTGGATATGGGGATTTCAATGTAGTTCCCGAGCCCAATTTTTAAATTGCGAGCACGCAATTCCAAAAAGAGGAGAAGGATGTAACATCCTGGATAAATGAAGTATATGAAATTTTCATATTTATTAATATTTGTTAATTAAGTATTAATTTTAAATTAAATGGGTTGCTATGTTCGATAGACTACATGGTACACAACAACGAGTTTCTTTGAAATCTTACGTTGCATACTAATAATATAATAATATTATTTTAAATTGTAGTTGACTCCTAGATGTTTTATTGGTGGGAATGAATAAAACTAACTAAAATATGATTATTCATATTTTTTAAAAGTATTTACATTTATCCAATAAAATTTAGAGGCTTAAAATTTGAATGAGTCTAATTTTAAGCATAATTTACATTAAAAGGCCGATTTACCGCCTTTTAATGGTAAACCCTCATTAAATATAATTTTGGTCACTTTAATACATTCTATTTGACCAAATTAAATCATTATTTATAATGGGGACATCAAAATTTACATTGTGTAAATTTTTGGAATTTATCTGAAAAAGATCATTTTCTAATGAATAGTGAAAAAGTATCAATCTTTTGATAGTTATTGTTTCTTAAAAAGACGCTCTTGTTTTGATAAGGGGAATTAATTTTAAAATTAATTAATTCCACCTCTATGTTTTTAATTAGGAAATATAGACATCATTTTTGAATTTTGAATATCAAATATATCTTAGGCTGAATAATTGGTATTTTTCTAAAAAACATCAATTTTTGAGGAATAGTGATACCACTTAGTGGTAGTTAAAATAAACTGACTTTTTCATTTAAATAAAATCATTGAACTTCTATAAAATGAATTTAAAAAATCCGACATACATGGTTGTTATCAAGAAATAAAATGTGGTTCATTAAGATGAAAATAATTTTTGGTGAATAGTAACTTTAGACTTTTATTTGTCGCGGTTAAAGGTAAATAGTTTAATTCAAGGTAAAAAGAATATTATAATAATTTAAAATTACCTTAAAACTTGTCCAAACCTTATTGGTAGAGTAATTAGATACCATGGGCATATTTGGGTTGATTTTGGGACCCCATTGAGCCACTTGAGTGTGATAATGACAGTTTAGATTAATTAATTTAATGTAAAGACAAAATTGACATTAACAAAAATCTTTTAGTAATTAATTTTCATGTGGTGTTATATATGTCATATGATTAACTATAAATATTATTTGGAAATATAAAAATATTTCCTACATCATGGTATTTTTTTGATAATTTTTTGTCAAAAATAAATTAAATTATTTATGACTTAAAAATGAAGCATTATTTACCTCATTCATAAATCATTTAAATAAATAAGATTATAATGATTAAAATAATATCCAAAACATATCAAATTCTGATTGGAAGATTTTATTTCGATCATGAGTCATATTATATTCATCTTTAATGATATTTGGACCATTAGAAACTGAATATAGTTATATAATAAAATAATAGTTTCACACTTTCCTAAAGAGCCCCTCCTCCCCATTATAAAAGGAGACCACATCTAACCAATTCCTCAAACGTCTCAAGCCTTTTGGATCATCCAAAAACTGCCCAATTAGGCTCCATACATCCCTATCCTCCCCCTACAATCCTTAACTTAGGTAGAAGGAACTTCAATAAGTCCTTTTGGTTCAAATCAGAGGAAGTTACCCAAATTAAATGTAACTATTTCTCTTAAGTTGTTTTCTTTTATTTAAATTATCCAAACCTAAAATCTTTTTATTACTTTCTTTTTAAAAAAAATCAGTATCCTAAATATACTAGGATGTTTTTATGAGAAGTATTTGAGCTACACTTAGACACACCTCCATCAAATGGATGAAGAACATATTGTTTCTGTGGATGGCAAACTAACGCCTCACGAAAACATGATTGTTCAAATATCTCCAACCGCCTCTCATGGTGGCCATTATGATGGAACTGTATTTATATATGACATATATTATGTTTATGTTTTATTTATGCTTCATTATTGTTCATTTATAGCACGCATTTATGGTTTCCATAGTGGGTAAATACGATAATCTCATTTGAGGAAGTGCGGACTACCACCCCCTAAAAGTGATTTGATTCGTTAATGCCTTATGTTGGATGTATAACGGATGTCTTTAAGGATATTATATATTATATTATACTGTAATTATAATATACCAATGTATAATTATGTTTTATTTCAATTAAAATACAAAATATAAATAAAAGTAGCATTCATGCGTACGTACGACTTACCATCTTCATGAACAGTGCATTTCATTTCTTATCTCTAAATGATATGTACTATTATAAATAATGTATATACTAGATATATATGATATATATGATATCCAAATCATTAATATAATTCTGGATATAATTAACCATTTACCACATGACGAACATGTGATTATAAGAAGTCAATTTTTGACTCGAGTACCAAATATCGACAAAATGGATGTTATTAACATAAATGATTACATAATCTATATGAAATGGTAATAAGTGATATAAAAGGAATAATAAACATGGAAAAGGTTCTTAAGAAAGTATAAATTAACTTTAGCTTATTATTCAAGATATTAAATAACGATTGAATCAAGTTAGACATGAGGTAAAGGATCCAACATCTCTCTTTCTTTTCAAGTACTCTCTTTTATGTCATTTCTTTTATGCTCCATGTTCTTATGTTGGAGGATGTTATTTTATATTAACAATATTTTAATTTCTATATTCATATGATGAGAGACCCCCTCTTACTCTCATCAATTCATTTTAAGAATTTTTATGTGGCGTCGTTAGGCTGCCGAATATTTGTAAGGGATTTCATATCTCACTATTATTCTGTGCGATTTCCATTGTTCAACACTTATTTATTGCATGTGGTGTATTGAGTACTGAGTTTTGATGTATATTATCATGATTCTAATTATATTCATGGTATTATGTGAGTCATTTTTTGATTATTATCTTTTGTTAATACGATTCGATTGAATACAACGTGGTAAGCGTTTTAATCTCACTTTTTATCCCCATGAGATACATGCTATATTTGCCACTACTTTATTTTGTTTGGTTTATTTACTTCCCATAATTTTACTATTTGTTTAATATACATTCATTTATGAGTATATACATCTTCATTTTATGATCCTTCTTTCATGTGTCATATGTTTTGTATGTTACCAAATCGGCAGGGGAACCTTTCACCCTTTTATTTTTAGAAGACTTCTTTTTGTTATGTCTTTTAATTTACATATTATTATGTTGGGATATATTCCTATATATCCTTATTGATTTCAACTTTATTTCCAAGTGATGAGATACCCTTTTTATCTCATTAACTCATTTTCTGAATTTTAAAGATACCCCGTTTGGGTGTCGATTTTTTACAGGGGAACTTCTTAACCCAATTTCGATTCTTTGGGATAAACTTGTACTTATTGAATATGTCATCCTATGAATATGTGTGAATGAACTCTTATTGTTTTACAATTAATTTACACTTATATTTGGGGTATTTATATTTTTCACACATAATTATGTGATTATTTTATGCTTAATTTAAGGATACCGTCTTTATAAGGGATTTCATCTCAATTTACAATTCCATTGAGACTTCATTTTTGTTATGAAAAAATTCCCTCTTATATGTTGTATATACTGTACTTTGACATATTATATCATGAACCCCTTTATTATCATGATATTATAAAGTCCTGATTAAATATTATTCCTCAATTATTTGTATTCAAGCGTCTCTCATTTTTTTTAAAACTCTTTAACTAAAATATCATTTTAAATGTTTTAAAGATTTATTCTTCTAAATCAGTATCATTAATTTCCATGTTTTAAAAATTGTTTGAAGGATTTATTTATATGAACATTATTGTTTTAAAATGTTAATTCCATTAAAATCATCAAAGTGGTATGTGACACTTTGATTCAAAAATCATTGTTTAAATGGTTTTTGAAAATGGATTTATTATTTCAATATCTTGAAATTACTTCTTGTGATTACAAATGAAATGTTATTAGTGAAATTTTTATATTTAAAATATTTGTTGTCTTATGATGGTACTTGGACATTTTACGGGTGGATACGTGATAAATCATTTTATGGGTGGTGTCGTGAATACCAGGATGGGTGGTTACGTTATAACCTCCATTGCTTTGGGTCTGGAAGTCGGTCGTATGGCTATTTTATTTAGTGATATGTGTCGAAGTCGACTGTATGGTTATTCCATTTAAGTATGGTTATGTCCCAAGTTACCTTTATATGTTATGTGTTCTTTATATGGGTTTTATGGTAATATTTTGGTGGCAAAAGGGTATGTAATGATCTTTTATTCAGTGAAGAGTATTTATCACTTCATAAAGGTGAAAAGTATTACTTAAGTTAATGTATTCTTGGTTTAATTGTTGTTTTGAAAACCTAATAGTTTTAATTCTTTGTGTATCCCTTACTGATATTTTTATGCTCATCCCTTGTTTTTGAAATGTTTTTCACAGGACATAATTTGGAATAGGTTCAAAGATGGAATCATGGAAAATTCATATTGTCTTAAACATGGAACTATACATGGATTTTTTTAATAGTTCATGTTTTGTAAAAAAATGGATACTGGGTAGAAGTGTCTACTTTTTAATATTTTGAAATGTAATAGTTATGTCCTAACTCTCTAAAACTCTAAACCTGAAAAGATCATCAATGTGAATTATTCATTTAATTCAAGATTATGTAATGTTTTAAGGCCAAGTCCTTATAATGTGAGCTTGGTTAGTGGGTTATCAAGTCGGGAAAAATTCTAAATGAAATACAGATATAAACATGTTATTCCAATAAATCTACGTACCTCAGTTATGTACATTGGCATGGGACATTCTATGATTTAATTTTTCTTTATATGATCAACTTGAATTCCAGTATTAGAGGTAATATGGCCATGAAACAAATTGATTGAATCCAAAATTCATAATTTCAAAACATCATATATAATACATTTCTTCTAAGGGGTTTTAGAAAAAATTTCATGGAATTCTCATGGTCTTCATAGATTTTGGGTTATACCGGGATATCATTGATAAGTAACAAAAAAATTTCATCAAGATATTCTTTGAAAAATCTATTAATTAGATACATAAAAACAAAAAGGCATTAGTCAGTCCAAAATTCATTTATGTAAACTCAAAATTCCAATACATGGTTTGAAATACAGTCTCTAAAAAATCATCATTTCTCACATCTAGCTGATGATATTCAGATTGATGGTCAATCATTGAAAAATGTTGGACTCCAAAAAGTTTATAAAATAAGTTATCAATGTTTGGGAGATGATATTTTTTCATTAAATTAATAGCATTGATATCCCTCTCGTCAATGTAGATCCTCATAGATCCATATTTCTTCTTTGCAAAGAGAATAGTGGAACCCCATAGGGAAACACTAGGTTGGATAAATTCATTATTACTCAATTAATATTGTTTTATATTGAGTTTAACTAACTCCACATTGGATATTCTATAAGGAGCCTTTGATATAGGTATTTCACAATGAATTAAATCAATAGAGAACTTAACTTCTTACTCTAGAGGATGTCCTAGTAAATCCTCTAAAAAAACTATATATTCTTGCATAATAGGTACATCTTCAATTTGAATATTCATATACGATATTTTCCTTTCCATATCAAGAATTTCATTTTGAAGAGCTATTAACTATGGATCTGGATAAGATCCAGATGATGATGTTTTGTCACTATTGATAAGGGATTCTACATCATTCCCAATAATTTTAACTTCATTAATCTTGAAATAAATTTTCACATAATAAGTTTAAATCCAATTCATATGTTTTTTGTGTCAAAAAAAGGAATGACTGAAAAATAATTATTCCAATGATACTTCCCTTAAGAGTTTTTAATGAAAACACCATTATTAAATCAAACTAGAATAGTCTAATTTTCTTAGAAAACATGAAGATATAATAGAATGTGAGGATCCAGAATCATATAAAGAATTATATATATTTTAGGAAACAATTAATGTTCCTACCACCACATTATTATAAACTTCAACCTCAGTAGTTATAATCGCATAATCTTCCATTTCTCGTACATCCATTTCTATGGAATGATTCTTTAGAACATAGGAAATGTTTTTTTATAGTGTCCCATATCTCTACAATTGTAGAATTTAATGTCATTGAATTGTTTCCTTCCCTTGAAATAATTAGATTGACGACCCTTTTCTCCACAGTTATAGGAGACTGCCATGCCTTTCTTTCATTTCCCAGGATGATTCTTTCCACAGTTCTCACATAATGGGAATTAATTCATACCCTTATTATTCATTGGAGCTTCAAATTTTCCATTGTTATTAGAGTAACAACTCTTACCTTGGATTCCCTTGAAAAAATTTGATCCAGTGAATTGATTTTCTATTTTGATGACATTTAATACAATTTTATCATATTATGAAAAATATTGAGAAACCAGTGCCCTTAAATGAAATTTCATAGGACCATAAATGAAATTATCAATATTGTATTCTGAATAACATACATAATTAATATCATACCTAGCTAATCTGGTGAAGGTATCCTCATACTTGGAAACACTCTCTTTTTCCCTTTCCTTTAGGTTAAGAAATTTCATCTTCAGTTCAGTTCATTGATCATGATGGAAATATTTTTCTATGAATATTTTCATAAAAGTTCTCAATTCCATATCTTCTATTACTTTTTCTCCATGGTATTCTGGATCATGGACCACCATTGATCAGCAACACCCTTGATAAAATATACTACCAGTATAATATTTTCATTTTCATTTCATCTTAATGGTAGAAATATCTTTTCATGGGACTTAATCCAATGCTCACTTACCATTGGATTGTTATTCCTACTAAAATATGGGGGTCTATGTCACATGAAATTATCCAATACTTGTATATCAAGGTTATTAGTCAGATACTGAGTAAGTAATCAATATATGGTAAGGATTTGATCAATCCCACACTAACTATGTTTACTACCTCAGTGGTAAAATCCATACAATGTCCACTGGAATTAAATACCTTTATACTAGTAGGTGCCATCACTAAACAATGGAATACACTAAATTATGTCATAACTCATAATTTAAAACTAGAAAACACATTACATAATTTGATTTTTTTTGAAATAAAATCTCATAATCAGAAACATAATTTATATTTACATTTAAATCCTTCATAATGGTTTGTAAAGAAAATGTGAATTATCCTAAGCATATCCTCGAGGAGTGTCAAACCATGTGCACAGTAAGGCCCCTGGTCATGTACCCAGATACCCTAGGTGAAGCTTGAAACTCCTTGTTGGAGTTGTTACTCCTAGGCACATCTATTTATGAACCACATCCACTTGCAGTATCCATACATGGAAGTATTTTATAGGAAGGCCGACCTAGTATCTACCATTCCAAAATTCAAGGATGTTACTCTATTCTTATCCACAATGTTTATATTAGGGTTATATAATCTAAACTATGTTTCCTAAATCTAGTTTCCAAGGTTGCTTCTAAACTTCCAATGATACCAACATTAACGCCCGGACCCCAGAATCCCAGATCCAATGCATTATTTTATAATATTGTCATCATTACATGAAATAAAAACCCAAAGGGCAAATTATTTTAGATGTTTTGGAAGAACATATTATATAAATTATACCCAAAGTACATTAGTAATGATAGAAAATAAAAAATGATAAATAATATACTCAAATAAACTCCCTCCTTGAATGAATATTAAATGTTATATTCTTCATAAAAAGGGTAAATGAAACATAATAAGGGTGAGCACACATGATCATTAAGGGTTACATATAGTGGAATCCCGAATCAATAATAATTTAATTATAATGAATTATACATAACTAATATGACATGATTAATAAATGAAAATACCTTCCAACAATATGCTATGAATAAAAATGCCTCCACTGATGTTGCCATAGTGATGAACTCATGTATAATAATAATTGAATAGTGAATAATGAGAATGATTATTATATGGATGTCATGTATCTAGCATATCACATGTGCCTTTACCTGGTTGGTGGGGACTCTTAAGTGTATACAGGTGACCTGGGTTCAAATCTAGGCCGAGGCATAATTTCTGGGGTACTATAGCAGGTAATGTAGATGCACTATAATAGGTACTCTAGCAGAAACTGTGAAGACTGTAGCATGTACTGCAGCGGGAAATGTAGCAGTCACTGTTTGGCACTATAACAGCTGGGAATTTGACCCCGTTTGGGCCTTCGGGAAATTTATTTGGTCACCGAGTCCTTTATGGCCTTCGGGCCACCCAAGCCTTCAGGCCAGTAAGGCCTTCGGGACACCTCAAGGCCTTCGGGCCACCATAAGTGCAGATGCAAACTTGACAACCTACAAGGAACAATCTCTATTGGAGGATGAGCAATAAGCATTCAACACAACATAAGCTACACAAATTACAAGAATGAGAGGGTACGATTCTTGCCATTGGGACAAGCCTGTGCATGCACAAGATAGCCTAGATGAATAGCCATGTAAAGGTGGAGAGATGATTTCATGATTAAAATTCTATGGAGGAGCAGTTATATGTAGTTAGTCGGGGTTGTATGTAATGATTGAATCCTACTAGAAATGAATTACTCTAATGCCTATGAGCCACGTACTACTTACATCTACCAACCTTGTAACGGTTCCACCTCACCCCTTGAAAGGAGGATTATAATAATCAATAAAAAAAATGAAGGCTTTCAGGCCATTGGATGGAAGGATATATCTAGAACATTATCCATTATACCATCAATATGGTTTATGTATGTGGGATGAAACCCGTCTCATTTTTTTGAAACATATTCAAAGGGTTTGTTGACAATAGATTTTTATCATGAGATCTGTTGATGCATCGAGGGGATATAACAGTCCCACACATAACATCATTCCCAAATAATTATTTATACATATATCCCATAAAAGAACAATACTTATTTTTGATATCCCTATTTAATTGAAGACACATATTCATCAATATTTTTCCCAGTAAAAAATATAATTCAATATAAGCACCGTATGTGAAATGGTATACAAATTATGGAAATAATCATTTCAATGATACAAAAAATTGATATTTAATAGAATTATAATTTCAAATGAAATATACTCTCAATGGGTTAGTAGATACACCACATAAGAATGATTTGGTGCATAATACCAAGAAAGCCTCAATGAAATCGAAATTGAGACAAAGTCCCCTACCACTATCTAATCAATTAAATTGTATTGATCAAAATTAATAATCCATAGATGATTCATAGAATACAATGAATATAGATATAATTGTGATGTTATATATAGAATTTCAATACATAGACACAATATATGAGAATTATGTGGTGATCCATGGAAATCTTAGTAAATTAAATGTTAGATGAGAAACCCCTTACCTTATGTGTGAATTTGTTCTTCGCTTGAACTTATTGACCGTAATAAACAAATTTATCCTCATTAATTAATAATTGAAGAACATAATATACATGTAATTGATTCATTTTAATCCTATTAGGTTCATTCATGACCATTTTATGGGTATAAGAGGGTCAATTTTATTGTTTTGGAAGCATTTTCATCCTTTTTTTTTCATGACCGATTTAGTTGTATTCATGAATGGAAATTTGTTCGAAATGTGGTTTAACATCAAGAATTGTTAATATATATTATTAGTGACATAAAAAATGTTAAAATGATCTAATAATGAATTTTTTTTATATACCATGAAGATGAATTATTAGATAAAAGTCAATAATAAACACTTAGATTAAAGGTTTCATCACCAGTATTAAAGATAGTAATGAAAATTGAAAACTAGTTTTTCTTGAAGATGAAAATTAACACATCTCAAACAATGTTTTCATTTATAGTATAAAAGGTGGTCAAAGAAGAGATGATGATGTAATATTAATTTATCATAATAACATTACAGTACATATATGGTAATGTATTTTTCATTACATTTAGATGAGAAGAGGTGAGAATAGAAATGATAACAAAGGAACTTAAAAATAAAACAAAATAATTGAAAAGGGGAATTTACCTCTTTAATCTATCTTCATTTGAGAGTCACTTTAGAGGATAGGATTTGGTCTTCTGAGGAGACCAGGGATTTTGGACGTGAAGGAGGATATTAGGATAGATTTAATCATAATTTTGGAAATGATTTAATCTTTGTGAGGTGTGATGAAATGTGGGTGTGAGGGTGGTATTTATAGTGGATGGGTGGAGGGTTTTCAAAATATTTTTATCATTATTTTAATATTTTTCCCAATAACAATCAATTGTGATTATTCAATGACCTAAAATAACAATATGTTCATGTGAGTTCAATCCATGTTTTTCTTACCTTAGTAAGACATCATCCATGACCCTATAAATCATGTATTTAGCATTTATCATAATTTCTCGTAATTTACTATTCACAAAAAATTCATGTATTTAAAAAAAGTACCAAAATATTTTTCTAACCATTTTTTTATTTGTAGAATCCCAAAAAGAACTCTATTATTCAAAAATAATATTCTAAAGAAGACATAGTTAATTTTTACATTAAATCATCATTTAATTGAAAAATACCAACGCATAAGATATTCATCTACATTTTAAGGTACATAAATTTTATTTACACTTTCATGGGTAAGGTTACCATTCATAATGGTCAAATCAATATTCATAAGGGTATGTTTCTACTTATAAGGGTGAGATACTATTTATAAGGGTATGTTACTATTCACTGAAATTATGTAGGTTTTATCTGAATCCAAATATCACTTTGATCGCAATATTGTATGTCTGTTTTTGGAAATTCACTACACAAAAGTGGATTATTTTTGGTTTGATGGAAATGTTTTGAATATATCCATTAAATAACCATGTGTTGTTTCATAGATACTCGGTGTTTCATGCAATATAGGCAATATAATGAATTGAAGGTATTTAAGAGAAACATACCATAAATATTTGGGGGGGGGGTTATATGTTTATTACACCAAGATAATATTTTACTACCAGAAACATCATATTATATTTCAGTTAAGTCAATAATATTATTTTCTTGTGTTACAAACAAGTTCAGGTTCTTTTGATATAATTCATTTCATGGTAGACCGAGTTTCTGTGAGGAAAATAACTTATAAACATTACATTATATTGGAGTACAAGAAATTTATTATCTAAATTATGAAAATATTCTTTAAAATGTATATTAATAAATAATTTTTTGTGAGTAATTAATTATAAATGAAAATAAAACCCTTTTTAAATAGAATGAATTTTTTTTTCTGAAAAACTATTTAAATGAAAATATATGAGTTTATAAAATAATAAAATCACTATTGATGGATATAATTAACGTAATATATATGTAATATAATGTTTTAAAATCATCTAATATGTTTTGAAGAGATAATATAAGAACAAATTCATTTTTTGGATAAAAGAAGTATTTAAAAAAATGTAGTTTTGACACCTTTTAATTGATCACCATTTTTGAATCTAATTTATAACAAATTTCTATATTCCATTTGACCAAATAAATTTAATATTTGGAATAATGATATAAAAAATTTACATTGGATAATTTTTTTATATTTTTCTGATAAGTTTCATATTTTTATGAATAGTGAAAATATACTAAATTTTAAATAAAAACAGGTTTTTCATTGAAATGGTTAATATGGTTACATTATATTATTTATATATTTTAAAATATAAATATATTTATTATCTTTATCAATTAATATAATTTAGATTTGTGGAAATAATTTTACAATGAATTTTGATGTAAAAACATTTCAATATTTTTTAATGTTTTGACATTGAAAACCAATTTTCTCATTCTGACAATGAGATTAATTTTAAATTAATTATTGAAAATGTTGTATTTTAAATTTTGAAAAATAGAATTCATATTTTTAATTAGTTGGTCCATATTATGTAAATAGGTTCTTTTTTGGGCTTAAGAATAAATATTTTATTAAATTTGTATTTACCATGTTTAAGGATAAATCATGTAATTAAAGGTATAAATAATACTATTATATTATAAAATTACCATAACAATTGTCGTAATTTCATTTGATAAGTGTTTTTTGTCAAAAATCAACCATTGGTCGAAATTTGGATCTTTTAGCACAATATGTCAAATTATAACATTAATTATATTTTATTTAAAGCCGAATTGAATATGTGTCACTCATGTTTAATATCTATTTCATTTTTAATATAATTTTATATAGAAGATAAGTTCAAATATAAATACTCATTTGGAGTCAAATTTTTTTCCTTATCATTTTAATTTTTTCTAATTCATTGGAAATAAAAAATTACCTAAAGGCTTATAAATTGATGATGTAGAAATTATATAATTGAAAAAAAAATCAATACAATAATTTTTATTAAAATGATAATAAATTTTAAAATAAAAAAACATGAAAAAATCTTATTTTTTGAGAATATCTCAACCATAATCATCGAAGGGTTGAATTATTGACCATTTGGAGCCCTATAGAAAATATTATGACACTTATGATAATTTATTTCAAGTGATGGAAATTTTATCACATTCATGTTTTAATAAATATTACATTATTAATGTACTAGTTTCTAAAAGATATATTCTATAGTAAATATTCCTATAAAATATAAAATAATTAACTTCTTTATAGTATTATTATGTATATTAAATAATTACAAAAAATAGATGTAGTAATTATTTTATTAATGGAAAAATAAAATTAATTTTATTAAAAATATTAAAATAAATATAATTTGAGATAATTAATATATTAAAATACATTTATAGATTAACATGACATAATGGGGAAATAATTAAATATTTTTTTAAAGGATAACAACTTATCATGATATTTCTAAAAATCAATAAATTGAATAGTGTCAAAATTGTCACTATTGAATGTTTATTAAATTAATGTATTATTAAATTTTTTAAAAAAATTAAAAGAATTTAAAAAATATATAATAATTATTATACTGTGTAAATGTGAAAATTTATTCATTTCTGGTCTAATTGACATCAAATAAGTAAAATTTTCACCCTTTTGAAATTGAAATATTTGTCACATTAGACAAATATTAAATAGAATAACTAAGTGTTAATTAAAATAATAAGGTTTAAATCGATAGAAAAACTTGTCTAAAATTTATTGGTAGATAATATTACAATATTATCCCATATAATATTATAATATATGTCATTTTTGTGGGTTTTTATGAGTTTTTTATTTTATTATAAATTAATATTTTGGTAGATTCCAAATGTGCCCCTTACCTCAATTATTAAAGGGCACATAATACCTCACAAATTCACTTTACATTGAGCCTTCAATATCAGTTATCCTCTTCTAATTTCTCTTATCAAATGCCCTAGATAAATTTTAGAGGTTTTGGTATTCTAAAAATACCAAATCTACTACCATTATGAGGAGATCTATATGGAGATTATTGAAGAAGAGGTAATATCCTCTTCTAATTCTTTCAAAATTATTTATTCATATAAATCATCTGTCTTGGGTTTTTTTCACTATAAAGAAATTAATAAAACATTATTTAAATGAATAGATGTTATTATGATTATTTAAAAACAATATTCCACCTTCTTTCTATCCTTAAAATGAAATCATCACGCGTGCGTAAGTACGACCTGTGATCTCCACACTGTGGTGTAATATGTTTTTCACAACATTATTTTGATGGCTATAATGATAGAAATAATATAGATATATATTTTTATAATATTATTATATTGTTTTTTTTAAAACAAATACAAAATAACCTTCCTTATGTTGTTACCATTAATGAATTTATACCATCGCTCGTGCATATGTACGACACACGATCTCCATAATGTAATGCGATTTATTTTAGATATTCACTATTAAAAATTGATTATATAAATGAATATAATTAATATATATGATATTTAATATCTTAATATATATCTGGAAATGAAATAACTATTTCTAATGTGCAAGAATCAAAACTTATATGAAAAAACATGTATATGAACTTGAAGCTGTTAACACGCAAAAGATGAGTAATAATGTTATCAACAAACATGTAAGGATACAATAACATATCCTATAATAAAAGTTAATATGATTCTAAAATAAGTTAATAACATTATTTAAACCCTTATGTAGGAGGTTCAAACATGTATGTGGGAACCCATACCAATGGTCAGGGATTTATATCTCACTTCTATTTCTGTGTGAAAATTTTCTCATACAACACTCTATTATTCTACGTGATGTAGGGAATGAAAATAAATATATTATATGAATTTTATAATTTATGATATGGGTATTTAAAAATAATTTTGTTGATATCCATTTCATATGGTTTTGTGGGTAAAAAGATTCCAAATGGGTAATGTAGTTTTGTCATTATTTTCTCTCTTTGATAAAAATATTTTTATAAACCAATATTATTTTTCAAGGTGTATACACTTCCATTTGACATATTATATATAGAATATACTTATATTCATGATAATTTATGCTTCTTGTATTGTTATTATTTCATGGGCATTGTGATACAAATGTTTCAATGTGGTTTTAGGCACATTAAAATTATTAAATATTATTTTCCCCAAAAAGTGTTTTTAAAATATCTCTTAAACTCATTTTCATGGAAAATGGTTATAAAATGGATTTCAAGATATCATTACAATTTTTAATGATTATTTTTGATGAAAAGGGTTTCAAAATGGGTTATGTTTCAATAATTATTTGTCATTGAATAAAATATATTTTCCATAAGAATTGTTTTCAAATGATCTCATAAGTTTATTTTCCATATAAGATAAATTTATTTAATGATAGTCATTTTTAATGGGGATGTTGTTTAATTATATAATTTCTATGCATACAAATTTTTTTATGTTTATTATGGAATGATATTTATAAATTTAATTTATTTTTTGGGTTTATATTATGATTGAATCCATTTCATTCATTATGTTCTGATAGGATGAATGATTTTAGGTTTTTGTGGCACTCATATATATGGTCTTAATTATGTGACTGGTGGTACCTATATCTACCTCTAATGCATCGGGTAAAGATAGATAAGTCATGAGTTATATATTTTATCCTTTTACCTTATTTAATGTTCACAATACTATTAATGGTCTAGGTTTTCATGTCCATAATTTTTTGATTGGACCTAGTTTCCATGTCTATATGCTTATGAAAGGGCCTCATTTCATGTCCTTAATTTAATGAGTGGACGTGTTACTATTTACACACATTCAAAATGTTATAAGGTTATGTGTATTAAAAAATTTCATGTCATATATTAATGTTAGGATATCATGGATTATTTTCATTGATTTCCTTATGATTTATGTCTTATTAAATACTAAAATTTATTCCATGTTTTTTGATATGCAGGTTATGAAAAAAAAATTCATGATCATTTTCACATTACTTTATTTTCATGACAAGCCTAAATATTTCATTTTTGTACCCATAATGATCATCTATGGTCACACCGTTATATGTTTTCATTTTTCAGGTTATAGAGAACATCTTTAGGTAGGGGTACCAAAGGGGAATATCATTATGGGGGATGTTTAGGATCTATCACTGAATTAGAATAACTTATTCCATGATTAAAAAAGGAACTAAACTAATAAAGTCAATTGGAGTGTGTTTGTGTAATGATTGATGTTTTCCAAAAATATGATAAAATATCCATGTAAATCAAGATTAGGACATTAGAGTTGGTATCAAAGAGAATGTTCACTCAGTATTTGGATGATAGTATGGAACAACACTGTTGAGGTCCCTAGGGAATATTTATAAAGATATTTCTTGAGATGACCCAAAGGATAAATATAATCATAGGTTATAATCATAAAATTTGGGTAACTATCAAGGATGACTTAGGATTAAATCTAATATATCATAGATTGAAATATTATATGTAATTTCCCTTATTTTTGTATTTTTAATATATGATAATTATTTCTCACACTTTACTTTCTGTTCTTCGTCAATAGATGGAACCAGATATAAAATATTTAACATTGAATGTTTCATATTTAGAAAGAATGGGAATTATAAATCTAATATTTAAATCTCTTAAAGACAATTAGGAAGGTGGTACAAGTAATTATTCGTCAAAAGATAATAAAGTAACTAAAAATGAAATGTGACAGGTATGGTATGATCTAAATACATTTTATACCATAAACATAAGAAGCATGATTAAATTAATGATGAGAAAAATTAATACAAGACTCAAATTTCATATTCTTGGAATGAATAAAAAAATGAAACCTGATTAGTGGATTAAGAATAATGTTGGGATATTGATGTGTGTATTCAAGGATTATGTAAAATCATTTTAGTTTAATTTTTTCATTATGGATTGAAAAGAATATGTTGAATAGTGATGAATACATATAAAAGTGATTTAAGGTAACAGTAATATTTTTTAAGGTAAGGTGACCATTAATGTGTTCAATATGTGGATAAATCTGTGTTTATCAATGATAGATATATGTTGCATATGATTTATTAGACGATACTAATTAAGGATTTTTTGGAATGTGGGTAATTCTTTCATGGACAGAGTTTACATCTTCTTAGACATAAGGAATATATATAATAAACCTTTGAATAAGGAAACATGCCTGATTTCAATAAATATTTATTTATATTTAAGTTATTACCATGTTTCCAAAGAATACATGATGAAGGGTTTCACATGTTTGGAATGTGACCAAAAAGAGATACCTTATAAGATATGGATGTTCAACTGTTTTGGATTTTAGTTTTTAAAAGGATTTCAAGGTTATCAATTTATGAAATGTTTACGTTAATCTTTGGATGAAGTTTGTTAGAATAAAGTAATATCTCACCATAAGTGGACTTAAGAATATTTTATGACTTGTGGTAACATTTTTTCATGATAAATAGTGATTGAATGACTTAAAATTCCATTTATGTATCTCATTATCTGCTAATGATTCAGGGATGAAAAACTAACCATCATTTCGTAGAATAATAGATGAAGTAGAAATTAATCAAGTCACAATAAAAGGACGAGACTATACATAATCAGGAAAGTATTTGTTCTCATTTATCAACAGTATGCAAAGGATCAAGAAACCAAAAATGATGTCATAGTACATTTTTATCGATTTATTAGATGCTCCCTTAGATCAATTCAGATTTATTTATTTTTATTGATAAGTTTCTCATAATGCTGTTCTCTATCACTCTCCATCAGAACAATATAGTTCGTTTTCTGTTTCATATCCATGTTTTCACATTCCACCTATGTTTTCCTATGTGGTAACCAAATGATGAGTTACATTGGGTAACCGTTATGTTAATAAACTTACTTTTTAAAAATATATTTTAATTTTAATTTATAAAACATGGGTTTCTATGAAAGAAACATTCAAGTATTAAACCATTTAGAACCCATATGAATTTCGAGGACAAAATTAATTTTAAGGGGAGTAAAATGTAACACCCCAAGGTGTTTATGAGATAAGTATATTTTTTAATTTCCATGATTTTTTTATAGTTTAGAATGATAATATCGTGATTCATGAAACACTGATTTAGGTTACCGAAAATGCAACAATATTCTTGTCTTTTATTACTCACAATTTCATGTTCTTTTGATAGAATTCATTTTATACAAGGCAGAATTTAAGGAAAAAAATTACCTTATAACCTTGCCATTATAATGAAAAAATGATAAATAATAGAATAATTATGAAAATATGACTTACAAAAGAATATATATAAATAATTCTGTATTTAGTAATTAGTTTTAAATGAATATAAAACCCTTTTAAAATAAAAGTAAATATTTTTGAAATGGATTTTCTAAATGTAAATAATCGAGTTTATCATATAATAAAATCACTCTTGATGGATTTTATTAATGAAATATTTATGTAATATAATGTTTAAAATTAATCATTTTTATTGATGATATAAGAACAAATTTAATTTCTTAGAGAAAATATTTTATTCCAAAACAAATGCAGTTTTTCCTCCTTTTAGTGGAACCACCATTTCAAATCTAGTTTAAAATTTTTTTATTATAATTTTAAAAATAAAATTTTTCTTCATATGTGGGACACTAAAATTTCCCTTTTAGAAATTTTTGATATTTTTCTGATAAGTTCCATGTTTTGATGAATAGTAAAAATATAATAAATTTTAATTGAAACTAAATAGGTCATTGAAAAAACTTATTTAGTTATGTTATATTATTTTATTGTTTTTAAAATATATTTCTATTAAATTTTTATCATTTAATTTAATTAATGTAATTGAAATTAATTTTACATTGAATTTTCACGTAAACAAAATTTAATATTTCAAAGTGTTTTATGTTTTATAACCTGTTTTCTCATTCCAAAAATGAAATTAAATATAAAATAATTTTAAGAAATTCTTTGTTTTGAATTTTAAAAAATTAATAACATATTTGGAATTAGTGGTTTTAAATTATGTCAATAGTTTCCTTTTATTGTTGGGTATATGAATAGTAACATTACTAAATTATTATTTACCACAGTTTAGGGTAAATTAGGTAATTAAAGGTATGAAAATTATTATAATATTATAATATCACCAAAAAACTAGTCATAATTTTATTGGATAAGTGGGTTTCGACCAAAATAAACCTTATGTTGAAATTATTATCCTTTTTAAGACACTTCTATCGTATTATGACATTTATTATATTTTATTCAAACATGATTTTAATATGTCTTACTCAAATTTAATAACTACAGAATTGTTAAAATAAGGTAATATATAATATAAATAAGACTATAAATACTCACTTTAAATATAAAATGTTTTTATCTATAATTACTGAGCATTTTAAGCCACACAAGAAATGATTACATCACTTATTATTAGAGTAAATCTTGACCATTTTCTTCCAATTGAATAATTACTGAGCATTTTGAGCCACACAGAAATGATTACATCACTTATAATATTTTATTAATGTGATAGAAAAGATTTCACATTTATTTTTTAATAAATACATCATTTTTAATTTATCATTTATCCAAAATATATATATTATAATGTTAATATAACTATTAAAGGTAGAAAATATAACCTCATTATGCTATTTTATGCATACTAAATATTTACACAAAACCCAGGTAGTAATTATTTAATTAATGGAAATATAAAATTATTTTTAATAAAATTTTAAAATATATATAATGCGGGATAATTAATATATCCAATGAATTTATTAGATTAACATGACCCCTTAGGGTTATAATTAATTTTTTTGTGTGGATAATATCTTGTCACGACATTTTAAAAATAAATAAATTGAATAGTGTTAAAATTTACATTATTTATTTTTATCATAACAAAGCATTATTAAAATATTTAAAAATAATAATCATTTTAAAAAATATATAATAATTTTTATAAGGTGTAAAATTATTAAATTTATTCATTTTTGGTCTAATTTAAATCCAATAATTAAATATTTTACACATTTTTTATTGAAATATTAATAACATTAGTTAATACTTAAATAGAAGGACATATTGTTAATTATAAGGATAAGGTTTAAATTGATATAAAAAAAATATATAATTTATTGGTTGATTATATTAAAATATTATATCATATAATATTTTAATAAAATTGTGGTTTTTGGATGGGGTTTTAATTTATTATAAATTAATAATTTGACAGATTCCAAATCTTCCCCTCACCTCAATTGTAAAAGGGAACATCATCCCTCACAACTTCACTTCAAAATGAACCTTAAATATTGGCTATACCCAACCCACTTGACATATAAAATTTACTAGTAACATTATAGGGGTTCTGGTATTCAAAAAAGGCCAACTCTTATTCCATTAAAAGGAGATCTATTGGGTACTCGATGAAGAAGAGGTAATATCATCTACTGATTCTTTCATAAATATTCACTCTTCATCTTCCTCACCATGGGTGGTTTCCATTATAAATTATTATCGGAATAATAATTTATACTTAGATATTTTGTTTTGATTGTGGAGAAACCATATTCCACCTTCTATCCATCCAACGAAAAACGAAATCACTATGCGTGCATACATATGACCTGTCCTATCCACACCGTTGTGTAATATGTTTTTCACCACGTTATTTTGATGGGTATAGTTGTGAAAATAATATAAATATATATTGATTTGTGTTTCATATTGGTTCAGGAATAACATATATACCATACTCTTTCTTATATTTTTCTCATAATGTAATGATACCATCGCTCGGTTGTATGTACGAACTACAATCTCCATGATGCATTGCAATTAATTTTCCATATTAACCATTAAATAATGATTATATAAATTTATGTAATGAATAAATATGATACTAAATATATTAATATCATTCTGTAAATGAGTTAACTATATCCTTTGTGCATGAACCAAAACATATATGACAAAACATGCATAAGAACCTGAAGCAATTAACAATAAAAAATTAGTAATAATTTTACTGACAAACATGTAATAATATGATCAAATATGATATAATAAAAATTAATACGAATTTATAATTAGTCAATAACATTTGTTAAACCCTTACACATGAGTTTATGACTAGAAGGATGGAAACAAGACCTATGGTAATGGATTTATGTCTCACTTTTATTTATGTGGAAAAAATGACTTAAAGAACAATAGATTCTTCTACATGGTGTATATAATTCCCATTAATGAATTATTTTGTTTTTATAATTTAGGTTATGGTTATTTAAAAATCCCTTTTATGATCTCTATTTTATGTTCTTTTCTGGGTCAAAAGTTACCAAATGAGAAAGGTTGTTTTGTATCAATTTTCCTTCTTTGAGACACATATTAGTTATGCACTTATGTTCTTTTACAAGGTGTATTCAATTCTATTTGAAAAATTATATTGGTAATAAACTTATTTTCATGATATTTTAATCTTTTTTTAAAATTATTATTTCATGGGGACTGTGATTCAAATGTTTACAAGTGGTATGAGACACTTTAAAATGATTAATGATTATTTTTTTCAAGAAATGTTTTTAGAAGATCTATTAAACTCATTTTCAAGAAAAAGGAATTAAAAATATTTTCAATAATGTTTTACATGTTTTAATGATTATTTTCATCATAAAGGTTTTTGAAATAGATTTATGTTTTAGAAACTATTTTTAATGAATAAAGGATGTAATCCTTAAGAATTATTTTCAAGTGATCTCTCAAGATTATATTCCATTAAAGAATACACTATTTGATGTTTCTTATGTTTTACTGGGTTTATGATTTAATAATTTCATATTTATTCTTACTAAAAATTATTTTTGTTTATAATGGAATGATATTAATGAAATTAATTTCTATTTGTGGGTTATATTATGATTTAATCCATTTAATTCCTTGGTTTTGGATATGTGGAATGATTTTATGTTAATGTGGTACAAATATGAATGGTCTTCATTATGTGATTGGTGGGACCTATATCTCCCTCCAATTAATTTGGTCAACATGGATAACTCATGAGGAATATACATTATGCATGAACCTAATTTAATTATCACAATGCTATGTGTGGACTTGGTTTTCATATCTATAATTTTATGAGTGGAAATGGTTTCCATGTCTTTATTATTATGCAAGGGCCTGATTTATTGTCCCTAATTTAATGAGTGAACCTGTTACAATTTATACATTCTCTCATTGTTATGTGTTTTTTTGTATTCTATAATTTCATATCTAATGTTATTGTTATGATCTCATGAATTATATTATTTTATTCCCTTATTATTCATGTCTTATTAACTACCTAAATTTTTTTGATATTTTTTGGTATGACATGCATGACCTTTTATTTTAAAAATCATGTTCATGTACCCTTATTTTATGTATATACCTATATATCTCATTTTATACCCTTAATGAGGATCCAAGATCACCCCATTAGGTGTTTTATTTTCCTCTGGTTATAATGAAAAGGATTAGGTAGGGGTATTAAAGGGGAAGATCTTTATGGGAGATGATGAAGATATTTATACAAATTAGATGAATGTGTTCGATGTTTCCAAAGGAAATAAACTACCACAGTCCTTGGGAGTTTTTTTATGTAACGTTTTTCCACAAATTTGATGTAATGTCTACATACATGAAATTGGGGTCATTATAGTTATACTATTCATAAATGAACAATTGGTCCCTTAATTGAATAAAATATATATTTATTTCCATATAAACAACCCATTTTGTAATATAGGATTTTTATTAATTTTAAAGCATTAAATAAACTATAATTTATCATAAAATAACATTAATTCCCATTTTTACACTATTTATTTAAATTGAATTTAAAAAATAACAAAATTATTATGGGATTAATATATTATATGGATAAAAATATGACATGTTATATTCATCTAAATAAATAATCGAGGACAATAATTCATTAAATTTACTTCACATTAAATATTGTTAGTATACTATTTTAGTTAATTTTTCTTAAAATAATTATTTGATTTATGTTTATTTAGTGTTTAATGTTACAAATTCATATTTTTAAAAAATAAAATAAAATATAATGATAGAAAAAATAATTTATATTTATGAAAACATTTTTAACCGAAACAATATTGTTTTCTTCTATATTACAAAGAATTATAGAAATTAAAATGAAAAAAGATTTCTTTTTTTCCATTTGATTACTAAAGTTATTATATTGTTAAATTTCAGGAAATGGTGTTCCAAAAATTCCTAAAAATAGATAGTAAGGTAATAAGTGTAAAATTATGGTCATCCAAATGGTTTTTGTCATTTTTCTAGGTCATTTTTCATTTTTTAACATTTAATCCCTTAGAAAAATCATTTTTACATTAATCGATGCAATTAGTTTTTACAGTTCTCAGTAATCATTATGGTGTAAAAATAATTTATCCTTATTATACACTATATATTATACTAATTAAAAATATTTTATCTATTTTTATAAATTCTACCCACATAAGAGGAAAATTTTAATTTAATATTAATCCCATAGACGCGGTGAGTAAATTAGTTTTTAAGAAGTGTTTTTTTTAAATTATGATTCTATATTAACTCTATCAATAATAATAATAATTTAATAAAACAAACCTAATGTTTATTGATATAGTTTCTACATGTTTCATTTAAATCATTCACCATTAGGTATTATTTTAATTAAATAATAAGAAAAAACATTTTTATTATAAAACTATATTTTAAGAACCCATTTCTAAAACAGAAAAAAAAACATTAACTAAAACCCAATATAAAGTTGATTCAAAGTTGTTAATTTCATTAAATATAAATAAATAATACATAAAATATGTGAAATTATATTTAAAACATATTAATAATTTTACATTTATTATAATGTATATATGTTTGGAAAAAATTGATATTTTGCATTATTCCCTGAAAAGTCACTAGTTTTGGAAATGTATAATAATTTCACGCAATGTATACATTGATATAATGATTTAAAAAAATTAATTTAATGATCTAAATTTACTAAAAGTTTAAAAAATTGCTAACAATATATTTGTTTTTATGAGTATAAATAAAAATTATTGTTGAAGAATTTTTGTGATGAGTAAAATAACATTACTAAAAGGTGATTGATTCATTACTAAACATTTGTAAATAATTTATATTTGGTAATAACTAAATAAATATGTATTTATTTAATTAATTAGTTAATATTATTCATACATTTTTATTTAACATCTAGTTTATAACTATAATATATATCATGGGTCATTTTTGTTCCGTGTTTCATAATGAATACAATTTCAAAAATAAATATCTCGATATTTCATGAAAAGCGTGCTATACCAAATAGTGTATTAACATGAGATAAAGTCAGTATTTTATTTCCATTATCCCATTAAATATTATTTTATACTTATAAAATATAGGTATGTTAATTTTTTTAATTTTTTTCGAATAAATTAAATTACATGGATATCTTTCATTACATCCAACACCTTTTTAATCCTTTGTTATGTGAACCACTAGGTTAGCATGCATTACTGAAGACACCGAATTACAACAAAACCTTAATATATTAACATTTATTAGTGAAAATTATACCCAATACATTAAAAATATAGATTTGAATAGTTATAAATAAATTTAAATATTAATTATAATGGTTATATATATGCAAAAAATTTGATAAAATTGAATTTAATTTTTTTGGAAAACCAATTTTATGTTTTGAAAATAAAATTATATCAAAATATTTATTTATTTTTCAGAAAAATTGTAAATTTAATTTTTGAAACTTTTATAAAATTAATTTGATAAAATAATATTCATTTTTAAAATATTCTTCTAAAAATTACTTTATGTTATTTGTTTTTGAAATTTCATAACGAATAATGAAAAATACTTAATTTTAATTGACAATTGCAAATTTTCTAAATTATTTAAAATGATAAATTATATTTTAAACATATTTTAATATAAAATTAGAATAATTTTATATGTATTAACCCAATTTATGTTATTTTAATGAATTCTATATTGAAATTGGATAATGATATTGTAAACCTTTTATCATTTTCTTTTGGAAAAACAGATTTCTTGTCGCTCCTTTTAGGTTAACGTCAATGTAAAATATGATTCCTATTTAAATAAAATTAAGAAAATTTATTATATATTTTTCATTAGAATAATATATATAATATAATTAGTTAATCAAATTATTTGACAAAAATTAAAAGTGAATACAGTAGAAATTAATTACCACAATAAAGGTAAAAATGAGTTTATCAATGGTAACCATAAAAAGCTAAGGGTTAAATTGAACTAAAAAAATTTATAAAATTTATTTCATTGGAATATATAAACCCTATAAATATTATTTACAATTAATAATAAAATTTTAAACGTTTTTTTAATGTGAAAAACTATGGTAAGCCTTTTTATTTTTCAGGCCTTATTTTTCAAATAAATTAAATATTGTAAGGCTTTTGATGCAATCATATGTAGGATACGAAAAGAGTAGGTATCATTATTCAACGCGCATTTTTTATTACTTCATCCACATCCTTCAAATATTATTAAACCATCCCAGTATACTAACCTCATTATCTTCTATATAGTTAAATGTTCTATGATAAATTAATTACAAACAACCATTTCCACTTCTATCAAATGGGTTATTAAATCATTGTTCATGTGGACAATGGACTTCAAACTCATGAATAGATGTCAATGATTCTTCCAATACCACCTATCATGGTTGCGATGATGTATATTAATTATATATATTTTATTTATAATATTATTATACCTATAAATTCATTATAATGTATATAACTTTTTAACTCTTCATTATGTATGGGATACGACACCATTGCTCATCTGTATGAGAGATAACATCCACGTGAAGCCATGCGATTTGTTTCACTAATGCTTTAGATGGAATATAATATGGATAAAATTAATTAATATATATGTTATATATATGAAATATTTAATATATGCAAGAAATATTTATAATTATTGTATGATAATAAATCATATTTTTCTTACATTATCACTCCCTCAAATATGATAACATCATTTGTGTACGTGTGGATGACCGCCTTAATGAAGCAATGTCGCTCTCTATTTTTATAACCAAAAAACATGAATTATATGTATAAGTATATTTAAATAAATAATATTTTATTTATGATATTATTATCATTATGTAAATTTAAAATATTACACAACTCTTTTCCATAATTATCATTTACAATTGGAAACTTTACCCATGCGTACATACAGAATACAATCTCCATGATCGTAACATACCTCATTTCTCAAAATAATATTTCATGATTTGTAATAAAATTTCAATTGATGAGAAAATATTAAACTTGTTTAAATATTTTTTTATATATTTCATGGAACCATTATCAAAGTAGGATTACCAAAAATAACAAATCAAATCATATACGAAAAGAGTGGTTATTACCTAAAGTGTGTTTTTAAGAAGGAATTATTAATATATAGGTAATAAATAGTTATGAGTACAAAATATATGTGATTATATATGTATATTTTTTATATAATATATTCATAATAAATTTATATTTATTATATATGTGGTTAGAAAATGATTGATGGATGTTAAGATTTAATGAATGAGATTTCTAGTATTTCTTTTATTTTTGGGAGACAAATGGAAATTCACCACTTGTTTATTTTTTGTGGTATATATAATTATCATTTGAAATGATATATCATGCATCCAATTATTTTATTGATAATTAATTATATATTTTATTTAATTCATTTTTGTGGATTATGTTTCAGAATATTACTAAAGTGGTAGTAAATATTTTCCTTATATTGCTTTCATTGAGACTTATGTCATGTTATGGGCCAATATTATTTTATGAGGTCTATATAATTTCCCCTTGTCATGTAATATAATTATTTTTTATTTTTATATTTTAGGAATCATTTAACATTATCCTATCATGGGGATTGTGATTTAATGTATCTAATGTGTTAAGGGTTTTATTGTACTATCTCTTCATTTATCTGAATTTTTCCCAATCAGACATCCAATTCTGAAATCATGTGATATATGTATCATGAAACTCATTCAGTTTCATATAATATATTTATTTATATATAATACATGTTTTCCATTCATTTTCCACTCTCAGTGTACAAAATTGTTCACAGGATTATTTTTAGGAAAAATCATTTTTGTTTCTTTCTTTAGTAGAAAATTAATTTCTCATCAAAAACCATATATTATAAAAATGTTTTCAAGTTTTTTTTGAAATTAGTAAATTTATTTTTTAAAGACTTCGTTACCCATATTTTTTTAGTTCTTAATGGATTCTACTTGTAATTTTACAAATAATCCCAATTTCAATTTTACAGAAAATGTGAAAAGAATAATTTTTTGGCATGCATGTAAAGAATAGTAACTCCTAATATCATGAACACTCAATTATTTCATGATTTACTTAAATAATTTCAATATAATTTTCAATGGAAATGTTTTTATTAACATTAGTTAAAATTTTATATATTAAATAAATTCGTTCAATATGAATAGGTTAATGAAACTGTTTTAGGTTTTAAAAAGTGTTTTTAATGATGAAAAGAAACTTTGATATTTAAATGTATTAAATAATTTTTAATATTTCATTATTAATTTTAATTTTTATTTAATAAAAAAATTACATCCAAAATATTTTTATTTTTAAAAAATTAATTTCCAATGAATGGTTATTTTCCCCATGAAATATTCAAAGTGATTTTTCAGAAAACATTATTCTCCATATAAGATGAAATTATTTGAGGTAACTTATAATTTACCAAGGATTTAATGAATGGATTCAATACCTCTTATTTCTATGAATAGTTCACTTTTATTATGACATGATATTTATGAATCAGATTCTCTTCCATGGGTTAGACAATGATAAAACTCTTTTTTAAAACTATTTTTTCATTGGTTTCACTATAATGGAATTATGAAATGATTATGAGAACCCTCTATTTTACATAAGCTATGATATGATGAATTTTTTATGAAAAACGTTTCATTTCATGGTTTTTGATATGAATAATTTTTTATGATATTTTAGAACATATATTTATGATTTTCATTATGAGATAGGTGGGACCTATATCTATCTCCAAAGAATTGGGAAATGGATTATATTATATGAAATAAAAGGGTACAAAAGAGGTTACCCGAATCCTAGATGTTAGTAAAAAAGAGGTTAACCAAAGCATGATATATGGTATAGGATAGGCCATCCCAATCTTAAAGCGGGTGCATAGGTGGTTAACCTAGGTCTAACATGTTACCAATGTCTTCGCGGAAATCCATAAAATTATATTTTCTATGCTTATGTTTATTCAGGAAATCAATGTTTTATACCAATGTTATTCCCTCATGGTTTATTTTCATTGATTAACTTATGATTCATGTCATATTAAATACTAGTCATTATTCCATGACTCAAGATTATTATCATTGATATATAGGGAATGATTATTAAATGTTACTATCATTTTTTCATTCCTGTATTCTCTCCTTTATTTAACCTTATAGAGCATTTGAGCCCAACATTTACTATGTTTCCTTTCATTAGGTTAAAAATAAAGGATTTATATAGAAGTCAAAATGAGGGAGATATTTATTAGTTTAATTGATGATATTACATTGATTGTTAATATTATGCTCCATGTTTCCAAATTCACAAAAAGATTACAGTCCCTAAGCATGTGGTTGGGTAATATAATGAATATTCATCCAAAAAGATATAATTTCCTTGCTTTATAGTATAAATATTTTTTATGATCATAAAACACACAGATTTATGAATTTCACTATGTGAGGGGTGGGGCCTATATCTCTTTCCCATCAATTGGGTAATAAATAGTGTTCTATAAGCTTGAAGGGAAACCTGTAGGTTTTTCAAATCCTAATATATGGTGTACAAGATGTTTTCCAAATCCTTGATCAGGTTCATGTGTGGTTATTCCAAGACTAACGTTTCATCAATGTCTTAGTGGGTTTCCCTGAAAAAATGTTTTCTATGCTTTTGTGTATGACACCATTCCATGTTTTATTCCAGTAGTATGCTCTCTTTACTCTTGTTCCTTATTAATTTATGATTCATGACTTATCAACTTCTATGCTTTATACCATAATTCAAGATTATGATCTACGATATGAAGGAAATTTATTTAAAACATTAATCCCATGTTCCCATTTATTATGGACATGTTCTGTTTTTGTGATCATAGATATACTCCTTGTTTTCCTTTATTGAGCATTATAGATCAATTTTTTTTATTTATTTTATTTTCCATAGTTATGATGATGGTATTATGTATGTTATTTATAATAAGTGTGATAATCATGAATAACTAAGTGAGAGATTATGTTTTCACTTAAAAACCACCTGTTGATATATTAAGATTTACAAATGATATATATATATATTTATTTATTTGATTATAGAATGGATAATTTCGTTAAGTACTGAATATTCATATATAATTATATAATATCTATATTAGAAAATTTCGTGTAACAATAAGGTGTCATGAAATGAACACCATATTTACTAATCATAGACTCCATTATTCTATTGAAAAAAATCCCTTAGTTGATGTTGTTATATCTAAACACATTAATTCTATATAATATGTTTGATCTAAATATATCACACATATCGTTAGAATCATTATTTTGGTGGCTTTATATTCCACACATTTTGATTCATAAAAATGAAAATTAAGATATATGAATTCTAAATAGACATATGTAAGGGTATAATAACATCACTATCACATTCTCAGAATATTTCATAGAAATTATGGTTTTAGGTGGAATGTCCTAACTATTCTAAATATTTATTAAAAATAGACACTTCTCATAGTTCATTCATTACTCATAAGAATATTTTAAAATAATTGGCCAGTCAATTCCAAATTATGAGAATTTTTGAGCCATTTTTACACCCAAAGTGTCCTCCATTTGAAATTGTAGGAAACAAATACAAATATAAATTCTACTTTACATTCTAGTAAAAACGTCCATATGAATATATAATTCTATATATTAAAAAATAAAGGATACTCCCAAATATATAGTACATATTTGGCAATGATTTTTTACTTTTGATGAGAGTTATGGTGATATGGTATATATCATGTGGCAAAATAATTTACTATTTGATCATACTATGAAACTTCACCTTCCAAGATATATATTTATTCTCCTGATATGTTACATTGAGTGGGTTCACATCAATAATATCTATTTTATATGTGTTTTGAAGAGTTAGGGGGTGATCCACCACCTTATTATTATCTCCCCCTTTTCCCTTAATATCTAGGTTAAACTCTTCCAATAGTACTGTCAATATCATCAGTATTAGATTGTAATAAAAATTATTCAATATGTAAATATGTTCTACATGATAAGAAAATACAACCACTTCAGTTCTATGTAAATAAGGTCAGTACATATATAATTAAAAAAAATAATACGAATTTATTATTTGTATTTGTGTAATTGATATACATACAAGAAAAGCTTTATGAGGAATACATTATAACCTTTTCCTTCCATTAATACATTGGGAACGTGCTACACCCAAATCATGGTTCAATGAATCACAACATAGACAAAATGGGTGATCTAAATTTGGATGTTGTATTACTGGTAGAGTGATACATTTTTGGATCATCTCATCATATTCCATATTAAAAAAATCATCAATCATAAATTCATATTCTTCTCAAATCAATCTCAAAATCAGAAGACAAATATTACATAATCCCTTGATTCATTTTATATAAAATCCCAAATAGAATAAAAATTATGTAATATGTTTTACATAAGTGGCATATGTTATTAAATTTATTATTCCAACCAGCAAATTATGCACCTCAATTTACTTAAACGAAATTATGATCCATAACACTAATCATTTAACTAAATTAAAAAAACAATCACTGACCAAAATAATATTTTTTCTCAATTATTGTTTCCATAAATTTTGTGAATATTACATAAAAATATGATCAAATGAATCAAAAAATAGTAAATTCCTCAAAGAATACCTCCAGGTATCTCTTAATGTGATATGAGAAAATCGTTTCCGTGTATATCTGAAATATACATGGGGAGATGCATTTCCCAAAAGGAATCCACTAGAAATAAATGCACTAAAAAGAGAAGTGAATGTCATTTTTTCTTTTCCTTATGAAGTAATTAGTACTCAAATGTATCTTATAATCTATCTAGGAAACAATAGGGTGTTTTCCTTGCTGAAAAGTCTATTAATTTATTGTATGTTATGTGAAATTGGTATTTTTATCAACAAGTTTAAACCTTATATTGTAAATACAAACTTTAAAACTGTTTTCCACTCTCACAAGAGTAAACTAATTTTTTTCATTCATTATAATGGTTAGATCAGTTTTATTTGGTACCACATTGATTGGGATGATCCATTGGGAATCCGAGATATGTTAAATTATGTTGGCTACTATAAATATATCTATTTACATTTTTCTACATACATAATTTTGAGGATTAGCATCTTTTGGGGTCCCTTATATGTTTGTAGTACCCCTCTAGTAATATTTTTTGGGATTAGTCCTTGTGGTTAATCCAAGGATGTCTCAATGTCTCCACCCTATTTATCAGTTGTTTGTTTTCAAAAGGTTAAAAAAACATTCATGGTATTTGGACTGGTTGTTATCCATTATTACTCCAAAAATTTCTCCTCATATTAGATACACATATTTTATATCACATGGGAAACTTTTAATTCCTTATTTGTTGGTTTCTCTAGAGATGAGATTGAATTCAAATTCCCCACTAACAATGATTGAATTTTCAATGTAATGGGAACGATGTAATTCTCTTATAATAAATTATAAAATAAATTATAGGTTATTTGTTAAAAAAAATTAAAGAATTAATTTCATTATTGTTGAGTATTCATTTTTTCCACAGTGTTTTCAATGGAAATGTAATCTCTTAAAGAAAATAATTCAAACATCATACGAGAATCATTGATGATATCAATACCTTCATCCCAAGTGATTGGAATGTGAGAATGGTTTTAGGATGTTTTCTTCTTAGAGTCAATGATTTTTAAATTCACCTTCATATCCCCATGATATATGTTATGAAATCCTTCTTGAATATTTTTTAACATATTTTGTATCATCAGTTCCAAACCTCTGAAAATTATATGTTAATTTCAAGAGGTTTTTACGTCTTTCATGTTGAGAAAATTAAAATTGTTTTGACAAAATTAACACCTAAACAACTATGAGAACATATTCGATTAATATTATTAAACAAATAGTGGACATGTTCACTAATTATACAACAACTCTAGTGTGATTTAATTAACCACCTTTCTATGATGAAAAACATAATGGGACATTAAATTTTTAGTGGCACCAAGATCACCCATAGAATTATAAAATTTTTGTTAACTAGTAGCGAATACAAAATATCACTTTTTGTTGACAATTTTTTTTGGGAAATAGTGATGTGATAATGGATTTGAAACTCCTCTCTATAATGAATCCAACATTCTCATCAAGCCTCCTTCTTTTGTGAAAAATTTCATTGTTTTTTTTGTATTTGGTAATTTTTTTTATGGATTCGAAGAGTGGTATATTGATTTCAACTTTTTGAAAATGTCTCTTTGATCTCTCATTGATGTTTTTATTTATATATTTTATTTTATTTTCTAAAAAAAATATAAGGGAATTTATGTGTAATATCACTTTTCTCTGATAGATTCCATTATAATGATGTTAATGGTCCTCCCTTTCTAAATATTATATTCATTTCCTCTTCCTTATTTTTACTTATTACTTTTGTTGGGTGAGATGTTCTTACATATTCAATCTATAATTTTAAAACCCACCTTCTTGTATTTCATTATAGAAAACCTTGGTCTTAAGGGGTTGAATATGTTTTCCTCTTGTATTGATAATTATACATACAATTAAATTTAGTTTTAAGATGGTATATTCTAGAAGTTTTCCTATTTTTTTGGAAAATATATACTTTTTCTCTCTCAAACATACATGATAAATCCTTCACTATATTTTTTAGTTTCTTAATCTGTATTCCTTGTCACCATTCAGATAGTGGTTCACTAGATGTGGATTTTACAATGGATTTTATCTGAAATGGAGGTGGTTGATATTTTTTTTGTTAAGGGATGTAATATTATTGTTAGAATGGATGTGGGATATATAATTTTTATTGGATAGGAGAACTATTTGGGAATGTTTTTGAAAATGGAGGTGTATATTGCTTTTTTGACCTCAAAATACAAGTTGGGATATCCCTTCTATCCATGGTTGATTTCATTAAAATTTTATTGGTTACAATTTTGTCTCACAACACTCCATACCCAATATCATAGTAGATTTATTAGTGAAGTGATAAGGTAATTAACATAATTAACTTACCTAAGGTAGGGTATGATGTTTATTCAATTTTCTATATCCATCTAACTTACTAGACTATTTAATTATTCAATAATGGTTTCACGTAATGGTAATTATTTAGAATCTCTCAACTAATAAATACCTCTTCTTCATGCACATCTTTTTCTAAACTATTATGAATTTTGTTCTATTTTCCTAACTGGGATCCCAGGTCCCATTAGTGATTTTTCAATATAAATACTCTAGATAATTAATCAATGTGATTCCTCTTATTTTATAGAACTAAATTTTATAATTAGACAATGACGTGGTTTTCTCTCAGTGATTGATGAGGTAACCATTTAAAAAAATTATGGAATCATTCCGAGTACTCATAGTGGGTCTCACTAGTAGCTAGTCAAATAGCATTGATTTCATTTCTTATTTGTGTGCTTTGGTAGGTTTGTAAGAATAACTTCATACAACTTATTTTTATGGAATCCCAATAATAGATATCGATGGGTTGTTGAATATATAAATAATCCTCTATGGTTCCTAAAATAGAAAAGGGGGTTTCCCTCCACATTACTTTATAGTCAAATACTCCTCTCACCTTGATGCATGAATATGCAATGTTGAATTTCAAAATGCAACAAAAATTATATTCACCTACAATGATATGTAATTAATAGTCATTTTTTTCATATACATGACTAACTGGTTTTGTTTATTTGAAAATTTTGGTGATCAAAGGTCCAATAGAGTATTTGTTCATTTATTTCCATTACGACCTGATTAGAGTGATCACATAGAGTTTCACATTACCTCAAATTTTGTTCGTTCAAATATATTCTCTAGATTAATATTATTCATCCCATTTAGAAAATTCCCCTATATATAAGGATAAAAAGTAAATAACCTCTCATTGGAGGACCCAGTCAGGTAATTTTGGGTATGATTCACACTCAATCTCATGAAACGATTCAATTTTTTAAGGCACACCTATCATTGGGTTTGTGAAAGTATATTTAATTTCATTATGGGATGTAGTATTAGTAGTAGCATAATTAATCTCATTGGAGCATTGCTATAATAAAATTTTTATGATGGAAAAGTGAATAATGAAGAAGAGATCTCTAGGACTACCAAAATGAAGAATCACGTATTTAAAAAATCTAAAATAATAGATAAGTTATTGGGGTTTTTTTCATCGATTCTTATAATTCTATCATTTTCCACTTTAAATTAATATTTTAGTTTAATTAATTTATTTAATAAATGATTTATAATCGTTTGTCTTTTTTCACCCTTATATCATGTTTGATGTTAATGAAAATTATCTTCACAATTTAATTTCATAGACTATTATCCTTCCAATATGTGAAGGGAAAAATATTATTATTTAAATAACCTATAAAATACATAATAATGTATTGAAACTCTTATGCATCCTATAAAGACCACTATTTTCCTTTCATATATAGTACTAACTAAACCCTCTACACACAATCATATGCCAATTGATAAATATGTTCAAAATTAGTTAGAATGAGAAAATAATTCTTAATCATATAATTAGTTAAAATTAATATTTAATCATAAACACAGTCACATTCTAAATTAATTATTAAAGTAAAAATTGAAAAAACATATGTTAGAATTTTGATGACAAAACGGGTCAATAATTAAAATTTGGATCTCCTCTCATTCTCCCAAATACTTATACATTCTACATATCAATTAGATAATAGAAAATAGTTGTATGAGGTGTTTAAATAATAATGAAATATTAAAAGGAAATAATAAAATAGAAGAATCATACTGAAGTGTGGCAGAATTTCTATCCTTGCCTCCCATTTTCCACTCAAAGAGTGACGTCTACCATAAAGGAAGTGGTATCATTTTATTTATATTGACCGGGATATCCGAATGTTATCATGAACAAATAAGTGTTATATATATATATATATATATTCAATGTTTTTTCCTTCTATTTTAACTTCCATGTATTTGTTTTTTAAATATCAGTGTTAAATATCCTAAGATATGTGGTGTCTCATATTTTTATGAATGGTTTCATTTTTAAATGTAGAGAAATAGATGTGTTATTAGTTGTTGTTTTCAGTCTATATGACCATCTATTGTATCAACAACATGCCTTCTTTATAGTAACACACAAATACTGACACAACTACATTTAAAAATATACCATCCAATCATTCTCAACAATAGTTCTGTTCAACTAAAACTGTGCTGACCTCCGCCATATTACTTTCATCAATCATCACTATGGTGGTTCAAATATACCATGATTTTTTCATTTATGACAGTTTTTCATCTACCATTGGAACTATAGTATGATAGAACACTCATTAATACTATTCATAATATAAATCTAGTTGTCCTTAATGGTAGTAGAATCAACCATTGGAGATGTTATTACTACTCCCTTGGTAGTAATGGTAGCTCACACATGGTATCCCACATGACATGTGATGATAGATCTTATTAATTAAATGACAGTACTTATTTTGAGTACGTAGACAACCTCTACCAATGGTGTATCCCCATGACGCTCACGATACTTCTTTACAAAATGTCATATATATATATGGTGCATGAAATTTCATTAGTTTCATATAAATGTGATTCAACCATAATATTTTCAGTATATACCTCCCATAACATGTATTGAATCCTCGTATGGGTTTAACCGTGGTCACCTGATGTTGAATAAGATATCCACGGTTTCCTTGGTCCTCCTAATGGTGAATTGGATCAATCATTATCCTGCATGTTAGTGTTGTGGTTATTTTAATGAGTTGTAGATAGTGGAAATCATTGTCCATTGGAATATTGAAGAATCGAGCATAATACAAATTCCCTGGCCTGGGAGAGACACATGCATAGTGGGACAACACAGGCACCCCACGTCAGTTTTGATAAAATTCTAGTTCTTAAATATATTATAATTAATATCAGCAAAAATAATATCATTTCTATAGTGGGGAACCATCACCTTGAAAACACATTTCAAACACATACGAGCTCATTCCAATATACACAGGCTAGCATAGTCCTTGGAAAAACTACTACATGGTCTCCTCCTTTGGCTGCTCACATCGAAATTTCATAATTTGGGCTCTCCCCTTTGAACAATTGGCTAGGTGGTAAAATATTAGGATGTATAACATGTTTTGTCTTGAAGGGTTGAGGGCTATAAAAGTTATCGAGTTTATATTTGAAATTATTTACAAAAAGTCACTCAATTTCAATCAAAATTTATAATTAAATTCAAAACTTCTAAATTCAACATTTTTATTCATTTTATAACAAATTAACAAATTAATAATAAATAATTTTATTTTAATAAACCTTTTTGAAAAATATAAATATTAATAATGAAACAATTTGTAATTACATAAAAGGTGTTAATGAATTTCATTATAAAACGTGTACGTCAATCTATAGAGGGTTTTGAAAGATAGCTTGTTTCCCAAGGTATCATAGTGTTGTTCTCCAAATATTAAGATGAAAACATGAGCTATGGAATGGAATAATTACACATTAACCAAGTGAATGTCAAGAAGGAGTATCCAACCATGATAATTGGAGACTGCATTGTCTAGCGGTCATGGGAAAATGTGATCTTTTATGTTTACCCCCAGATGATTTATCATCCGTTTCTGGTCCAATTGGATAAATTTGCAATTGTGTATTACTATATATTCTATGGTTTAATTGATTTCATGGTGATGCAATTCCATAAGATGAATCCCCCAGTAGAGTTTGTGGGACTTGTGGACTATATCCTTTTACCCATATTGGACTGGTTTTTATCAATCGTCTCTGGTGAAATCCTTATGTACTCGACATTGAAGGTGGAGCATGTGGGAAAATTGGGGATGGTTATAGACATGAATATAGAGTATGATGTTTATTGTAATATATGAAATTTTGGATTTGGATTCAGATGCTGCACCACTTAGGATATTCCTTTCATAGACATGAGAGAGACAATAGACCTATAATGGCAGAGGTAACGCAATCTTGAAATCCACCTGAGATCATGGAAATTATTGAAGATTCTCATAAAATTGATTTAAATTAAGAATTGTAGATCGAGGTTATATATTAGTTTACCTAATTTAATTTCACTTATAAATATATGGATGGTACAATACTCCAATTGTAGTTTTCCCCTCCATATCTTCGGTTCATCTGGGAGGCACAACATGGAATACTAATTGTGAGATATTTTGTGGATAGATATCCAATGGAAATGTTCCTAAAAGATTTTATAAAATTTTAAAACATATCATCCTTGATACATGATGGATGATGACACCATAAATTCTTCTATGGGTTAAATTGAGGTGGTTTAATGCCTTCAATTAAAATACATATTGTGGAGGTTAAGATGTTACATAATCTATTCAAATTAGTTTTGGTGGCCAATTATTAAGTAGTGAGTTTCTGAGTTTTTCTCACAAAACCCTGTCCATCAACAAGTGAAGGCCGATCTAGCTAAATGGATGTGTAAATTTGATGTTTTTTATTTTTTTGATGGGGATTCTATAATTAGAGAGAGGTTAGAACACAAACTAAGTTATCACAGAGTGACTGAACAAGTTATCCTATATGTTATCCATATGAAATTATATCTAAGTGGTATTTTTGAATTGAAATTGAATCCAATAGGTAATATAGTTTAATTACGTTCCCTTGATGATCATTTAAGACAGTGATGCATGCTTTCCTTTATAATTATGGTGAAAATATAGGAGTCCATTAGGACAAAATTGAAATTAGAATAATGTTTGTACTCCAAAAATATGTCCAGATAATGAGAACCAATCAGGTTCTAGGGAACATGCTTTAAGACTGCATGATAATTTGGCTCATAACATGGATGATGTTCTACCATAAATGGAGTCTTTGTATAACAACCATTACCACCCAAACATTAGCATAGAAAATATTTAGGGCATATACGAAAAAACTGATAAGTCATAATTTTATTGGTTTTGGCATTGTGAATAATGTTTATAAGACTATAATTGGAGAAATGGATAGTTTTAAAATTTTATGATAATCCAGTGGTAGATGAGGACAACCTAGAGACATTAAGATTCCAATTTAGACCATTAACGGAGGCTTTGAGTTCTGATGGGGGAGTTTTGGTGTCCCTGTGAGTCTCCCCTTATTATGGATTATAATGATTTTTCTTGGGTGGAAGGATATGTCTATTGGAGATATATTTTTTTTAATACACAGATGAAATTCGAAACCATTACCTAAAAAGTTTTTTCTTAAAAAATTACTAATTATCGATGAAAAAGTAAGAGTTATGAGCCACTTTTCAATAAATCATTTTTTTATTTTTCTAAATAAGGATTGAAATAAAATTATTGAAGTAAAATTATTTGAGTTAGAAATGAAATTTCCTTAGATATGTCTGATATATAACAATTTAAAATGTTAAATAATTTAATTTAGTGAACATATATGAATAAATATGGAGAGGAAAACATATAAGTCAATGGAAGGAGTTTGAGTTACCAAATCCATTACTTTTATTCTTCATTGCCATGAAAGTTATTAAAACTAGCGTATCATGAAAAATTAAATCATAATTACCTATTTCTAAAAATTATTCATATCAATTTATAATAACATGATATATATTTTCATGTTTTTATATATCTTACACATTGGATGTCTATAATTTTATCATTGTACTAGTTTCTTAATAGCAATGTGAATCTGCCTTCCACTCCAAAATTTAAAACCAATGAAAAATTAATGGAATTTTAATTTATGTTTAATTGTTACCTATAATGATACAATTCCATTACATTGGTGTTTTTCTCATTTCTTGATGATGAATTTAGTGATGAACTAGTTTCAGTTTATTTATCAATAATAGTTATTTACCTTATAACGATCATTAATTTTTGTTTTATCCATCATGAATAATAACGATGATATTTTTCATATATAAATATCATATATACTCATCAATTTTATTTTTTACCAACCATAAATGTAGTAGTTAAAAATGGAATGTATCATTCCACGGATGTGGTATTCTACAATACATAAGGACTATGATATAATTTTTCATAGAATTTAAGAAATGATTAGTATGATATATTATTTGAGAATCGTAAATAAATAATATATATATATATCATACATATTTATTAATTTAAAATTATTTCCATCTATTTAAGGTGGTGATGGAAGACAACGTGGCAATTCATGGAGATTATAATCCTCACATACACACAAATGATGTTATCATTTTCATTAAGGAAAAATTGAAAGGACGATAATATTTTATCCCATAGACATTACGAAATTCAGTAAATATTTAATACTTATTTTATAATTATATAATGAGTTTAAAAAATTTTAATGATAAAGATATAGAAGCGATATTTTAAATGATGATAATTAAATTCTTTGAGATTTTAACTTTCTATTGAATTTTTTATTATAAATAAGAGAATTTGGACATTATCTTGTTTCCAAAATCTGAAGAATATGGAATATAATTGTAAGGTATTAAAAATGGGTATTTTAGTTAGATGTAAACCTAATTAATTTAGTTTTATTGAAGGGTTATTGAGATTTCCCTTTTATAATTGACTTAAATGGAACACTAGCGAGTACACTTTAATTTTCAAATACATTATTAAACTATTAATGTGTAAATGACTTAAAATACATGATTTGTTTGCAATTTCGTTGATCAACCCTCAAACAATCATTTCAAAACATGTTTTAAGTCATATAACATAACATATATTGCTTCAATTGTTTTTTATTATTACGAAGGTAACTAGTTTATACCCAACTAACAAATGTTTTATTAATAAAATAATATAAATCAACTTAGATAATTTGGGTGTCCAGAAACCAAATTTAATCTCCACTTAATATAAATAAATTTAAAACAAATTATATTAAATTTTTAAACAATACAATTTATATATAGAAGATCTTATTTTTATAGAAAAATGATATCTTAACCTTTAAGTGTTCTTAATCTTATTTAGAATTGATTACTGATTAAATGTGTTGTAATTAAATTATATATATATATATGTAAAAATATTATTTGATTTAATATTTAAAATATAACATTTTAATGGATTTTATAAATATTATAAACGATTATAAAACAATTATTTGAAAATAACTCTTTCACCATGGTCATGGGCATTAACATTAATAATATCAATCTCATTTATATGATAAAAATTTAATATATTTTTTTAAATAATATAATATTTTTAGATTAAATAAATGGTAATTTTTTTATAAATATAATTTCTGAAATTCATAGAATCTAATTATTATTACAAGTATAAATAAATATTTTTTAGTGTGAAATATTACTAGTGTTTAAAAAATGTAGTAATTGTTTTTTATAAAGACTACATGTAATTTTTAAATGATATATATAAATTTTAATATATATATATTTGTTATAAAAATTGTTTTATAAAATTTTTAGTCATTTCGGGGGTAAAAGAATGTCATAAAAGTGACCGTTTTAAGAAAAATTTGTTTTTTCACTATTCCGCCCAATTTTTCTTTAAATATTAAAAATTAACACAATATAGATATTGACATGATATATTTAAATTGATTTTTTTTTTAAAAAATATAATTCTAAAGGTTACATGTTTATCTTTTAAATAAAAATAGACTATATAATTAAAAACTATTTTTTAAAACACCCTTTTGTAATATAATGTATTATTAATCCTTTTATTGTATGTATTTGCTATTAATGAAAATATTTTAATCTAAAACTGGTTTTCTTCTTGTTATAATTTTAATCTTGGATTTTATTGGATTTTTTTATTTGGGTGTTTTATGTGGAATAATTTACTAAAATGATGTTTTTATAGGAAGAATTTATAATGAAACATATTAGGCTGTTATTTAGTTGGAGCCTATAGTGTTGGTATTGGGCCCCTGAGTATAGATTCATACATATTATTAGGAATGTAATCATAACCCATGTATTTCAGTTCCACACAATAGTAAATTTAAACTGTTTAATGGTCACGTTACAAGGAAAATCATAGTTCCTTTCAAGGTCATGATACTATGAAAACTTCTAAGAAATTTAAAGTAATGCAACGTGAAATACAATGAAAAATGTAGTGATGGAATATGTGGGACTAATGTATGGTTATAACTTTTTTTCAATCCTCATTGAGAATATTTACTATGAAGATGTGTTTGTTTCATAGTGAATATGGCCCTGTGAGATATGTGGTTGGTTTGAAATATATGGATATGGCTAAATAATCGTGATATTGTGACATTAGAAATATGGTACAATGAAAGGATGCCTTATAGAGAATATCAACATAATAAATAGATGACCATGTTCATAGAGAGAATAGATCACCGTTGAAGGATGTATGTGTTTTTATGATAAGTATGACCCCATGGAGATGAGCTCATGATCAATATAACCCCAGAAATGGTGAACATGAGTAATTGATGGAGTACGACCCAATGAATGTAGACATTTATACCCATAGGAAATATGGACGAATGTGGAATGATATATATGGTAATTATATTTTGATTGAACATCCAGGGGGTGTCCTACATATACTTCTGTAATATGAATTAAATCCTATATTGGTTTAGTGTCATTTTTTAAAGTCATATAACATAACTGTATAATGCAGTTTAACATCATGATGTAAGGATGTTTTTATATAGTTTTGAACTTTGTAACTAAGATAGTTGTGTTATGAAAAGGGTGAAACTTGATTATTGATTACAGTTCATTCATTAGAATCCCTTTTATAAAACTGATAATGAATATAACCCTATTATAGATGTCACACATTGAATGAGACACTTTGAGAAAAATATATGGCTTGCACCAATATGGATAAGGCCTATAATGGGTGTATTCTTCCTCATGTTTAATTTTTTGATAGTAAAATATGAAAGGAATTATTATAGATATAAAACCATAAGGAATAGGTTCTAGTTTACATGTTGAAGGAGGCCTTTATTGATACTCATGTACTAGGAGAGCATGAGTGACGTTTATGTATGAATATGTGCCACCCTGAATCAGAACATTTCTGGGGATTATACCAAGGAATGAGTCCTATACTCACAATGATCAATGATTTAAATTATAACAGTTGTTTAAATACATCATTATACCAGAAGGCCTACATGATTTAAGATATAATTATACTCTGTCCTTCTGATAATGACCTTCATTATCAAGTTCATAGTGGATTTTTATTATTTAGAGTGTTTTATCTATCTAGAAGTACCACCCCATTGCATCATTTTATCAAGGTAATACATTATTGAAGATATGAACACTATTTTTCAGGGTGTGAGAGTGTGTATCTGGTGGTTTTGGAGTGTTACATTAAAATCAAATGTTTGGATAAGAAATGTTGAAGAAAGGGTGATCTACCATTGATATTTTGGTCTGCATACTACCCTTCTGTGGGAGGATGAGAAAATTTTTGTTAAGTGGACTTGGGTGAATTGGTTATTCATTTTACAAGGCATAAGAGATACTTATACCCTATAAAGTGATATGTTAAAGTGATTCTTCACCATAGTGTTGGGAAAAATGAAGGAGATTATTCACCATAGTGAAGGTATAACAGAAATTTATTACATTTTGTAGAGGAGATATATTATATGGTAATAATTAATCATTGTGGAGGGCTAAGAAAGTGTGTTTCTTTACCATAATGGTAAAAAAATGTTACACGTGTACCATAACATAAGGATGAAAAAATAGGTTCCTCAAAATTAAGGAAGGAATAAATGGGTTCCCTAAGTTGAGTTTGGGTGAAGAGGTTCACCAAAGATTGCAAGTCGGAAAAAGGATATCTTCGAGGTATGAATGTCCCCTAGGGGTCGTAGGAACACTCCTCCATAGTTTCAGTGCTCTATAGAGGGGTTGGGAACACGAATATCTAGTATCAATGACCATATGGTCCCATCACCCTAGTTTAGATTAATTTGTTGTGAAGTGGTATTTAATGTATATTTTATCTTTGGATGAATCAATTACCCCTCTATTTTTTTAATAAAATTAGTTTTCATGCCAACACATGATAGTTCTAGGGGGAATAAGAGCCATATGTGAGGGGATATCTATGTGCCACTTATGATTCCAAAGATTTCAAAAAAGTTTACATGTGGGAGACTGAGGGGTATAATTATAGTAATCAAATGACACATGGTTTCATAGGATATGAGATAGCATAGATGTACATAGAGGTCTACAATGGTGAAGACATAGATAAAAAACAACTTCAAATATTCCAAACTAAGTCACAAAAACCTAGACACGGGCATATGAACCTGGGAAGAAAGGTAATTGGGCATTCTCAATAACCTAGGAAAAGTAATGGTTTACTTACGAGAGACACTATTCCTCCTTGATTTTTATATTTTGACCTAAAAAAGGTGTTTCAAACACATGAAATACATTCTTAGAATAATTAAGGTATATATATGAGAGTGTGTGAAGTAATAGAAAATTTATTAACAAATAAATTATACATGAATTTTAGGACATAATAATCTTAAGGGGTTTCTTTAGTGCTGATTAACACTTAATGAAATTTTCAGGAGTAAAAAAAACATGAATCCATGGATCACATTGGAAATAATATAAAAGAACATAAAACCGGAATTGATAACCCAGCATAACATTCACTAAATAAGCCTTCACAACCTTCATGATATTCATATGATGAATTTTTTGATAACAAAAAATGTAGCAAAAAATGTCCTCACAACACTAGAGTTATCTACTGAAAAAATGAATAACTTTTTTTTATCTTGACTTAACCTTCCACAATGTCCTTCAAGAGGATTGGGTTCAAAGGGGGATGATTAATAGAAAATTGGTTGTGGTGGGTCTCATATATACATCATTATAATATCCTTGTCCACATCCATCACATTGAATTATGGTAAATTAGTCGAGGACACTCCCTAGTGAAGCACCCATTAACTATATAAATGCAATTCATGAGTTAAATCTTGGTCTAATTCATGATTTACATGCAAGAATGTTTCTCCAAAAATGATGTATCTTAAGAAATAATCCATTAATTGATAGGTGTATGTAATAATTCAACCTATTAAGAAATCAAAGTCAATTCCATAAATCGTATCTATGTTTTTCCATTAGACCATGGAATCATATGCACCACCAAACCGTGGTGGATCCCATTATATTAAAATACTTCTCATGTACCACCATAGTGTGGTGGTGTCTATTTAATTCATATAAAACAATATCCCATTTTCACTAAATCCCTAAATAACTTATTATATTTCACATTATATTGTATCATACACAATACCATATGAAGACATATCAAAAAAAAAATTTGTATATCTTTCAAATAACAATTAAAAGTATATCGATAACTTCACCATATGTCACATCGTATGAAATATCTTTTGAATACCCTTTTAAAACATTTTTGGATTTATTCTATAACATATTTAGAGTACCTTTATGACTAGTACTCAATTTCAATTCAATCAAGAACAATGTGTGTCCCCACTTGCCTTAATTTTTTTTTAAAAAATACAGATATCCTTATTTATATATTTATGAAAATATCAGTAATAAAAAAGATCTAATGCTACTAAATCTATAAATGGATATAGAGTGATCTCAATAATGTATATGTATCTCTATACTTATGTCCACCAGTTTACATCATATGAAGACATGCATTTAAAAATTTCCAAATTGTCTTCGAAATAGTGTGATAATTGGACATGAAGAATGTTAATATCATATACACTACAATTCTATTATATATTATAATATTATATATTGAAGTGGATGAAGATTACATAACATGTCATTAATCTTCTTGGATGATCACATCACATGTTACTCTTCCAAATAGACAATCTAAATATATTTTATTTCTAGGTGTGGTCACACAATCTATAATCTATCTCAACCGAGGTACCTAATATTATAATTTCAACATGAGAGAATGCATACCATCATCATTAATGTACTAATGATGAAATTTTTAATAACATAACTAATCATCCTCTGATTATCAATGTCAATATGTATATGTGAAGAACTAGTGTACCAATGTATGAATGTTTCCAAGCAAGGTATCATTCAAACCTCATGTATTTGGGAATTGAAATATGATCCATGCACCTCTAGTATTTCAAACATATCCATGTGACACTCAATGTGGAATACTTACTAGGTTATCCACTACATATAAGGAATCATATTCCTTATTTTATCCCTCATGATCATATTATGTGTTTTTATACAAGAATCATACTCTCATTAACATTAAAAATTCATCATAAAATATAATAAATGACGATGAACTTCATTATGGGATAATATAAAATTAAGTAATTGAGAGATAAATCATTATTAAAATTGATGAAATTTATATCTAAATATATATATTTGTATCAAACATGATCGTATGACAAAATGTACATTGAATTTTTTTAGGATTAACACTATTTATAATATTTAATAAACCCTACATAATAACAGGTTGATAATGTCATTTATAAATAACAACCTATTATGGATTATTTTTTCTACACATTATAGGGGATTTAAATAATTTAATAATTAGTAAATCATTTCACATATCTATGTGACCATCTAATAAGACCCCCCACAATAAAACTCATCAATACAAAACATCAACAAAGTAATCAAATTTGAATAATTCTATGATATATGAATCATGTAAACATAATTGAAACTTTGAAAATATTCAAACTAGTTAACTACATAATATGATATGTAATGATGTCATCTATTTTTTCTACGTGTAACTCATTCTAAGTTCATCATCATCTTTATTGGGGATAATTCCATTAGAATTTCCCAAATTTTTTTTAAATATTGTTACTTTTACATTTTTACATTATTAAGAAAAAATTAATCCCATTAAGGATAAAAATAATTTTACATTTGGTGGTCACTAATATAGATCTTAATACTTCTCTTTATCACCATACCCAAAATGCATCTATGATATGTTGAGTAATTCATGTTTTGACTATTATAATCTTATAGTGATGAACACTGATTCATGATTAACAAATTTAACCCTTTAAATTTTTTTGATCATAAATTATCTTAAAACTATGTTAGGATATTGATTGCAAAAAATATTATTTATTTAACAATGAAATTCGTTATTTTTTAACATTGGACTTCTATATGTGCCAAAAAATCCCACTAGATTTTTATAGATATTATACATTCAGTATATATTATAAAAGAAATACCACTTTTTTCTTCTTAAAATGAATATTTAACAAAAAATATGTTATCCATATATCATATATGCAAATATATGTGTTTACAAAATTTCATTTAAAAAAAATATTTATTAAAAAAATACTTCCAATAGGTGGAAGGAACACATTAACTCAAATAATAAAAAAAATATTGATATAAAATTACCCTAAATAAAAAAATTATCCAAATTTTGGATAAATTAATTTATCCATATATTCATATCAAAAATATTTTTAGAAATTTTTGAATCTCAAACCATGTGTACACAATCAATCTTGTAAAATTTGGTTGACAAACCCTAATTATTATTAAACATATTCAATTAATTTTTAAGAGGATAAAAATAACAACCTTGATTTAGACCCCAAATAGATTGACACAATCAAGTTTTATATAGAAAATATTTTCATCATATCTGTAAAATAAATGATTATTCAATCCTTTACTTGATTTTGAACACCTATATACTTTAGCAGACATTATAATATAATAATTCAGTATATAATACGAATCAAAAGATGATAATTCCAATATAATCCATACCAGAAATGTGTAGTTTATATATTTTCTTAAAATCATTCGGATATTATTTATATATCATCATATATATTTAATATTTTTCGTCTCTAAAAACCCAATATTTTAATGACCATGACCTTCTTCATGAAGAAACATTACCAAACATCTAAACAAACATTTGTTGTTATGTTTTGAACTTATAACCAATTTATACATATAGTAACAAAACCCATTCTTCGAATATCTAGTCCACCCATTCTAAATTGATTGATAATATTGGCTAAAATTATCCTATAATTCAAATATATCATTATAATTTTTATATAAAATGTAATAGGATGAATCACCTATCTAATGAAGTCAATTTTATCATACCTTAAAGGATATTAAAAATTTATAACGTTGTGTATGTTAAAAAATCATCTCATCTTTTCAAAAAAAATTCTTAGATACTCTTATCTAGAGAAAAATGAGATAACACAAAACTTATGAAAACATAATCAATGTTTGAGGAATCCAATTTATCAATGTTGAAGCTCATTTTCCACATAACTAGAAATTAAACTTCAAGCATCAAACATCAATTCATTCTCACCTACCAACTTCTTGTATAATTATAAAATTTGTAAATCGATCATAAAGTAAATATCTTATTCTTATAAAGATATAAGAATCAGATTCTATAAAATTTATACAAGATATTGACTCTCCATTATGATTTTTAAAACATTTCAGTTAACTCAAAAAAAATATTCATCATTAGAAAACCTTTCCCCAATATAAAAATTTTCATTATTATTTAAATTCTATTTAGTTGGTAGTGTGGACTCTCTATTACCCATTTAATTTCTATTTTTTCCAATACATTTTCATTTCTATTTCTGTATCATCAAAATTTTACTTGATCCTAGACCATGGATTCCTATCTCAACTATATTCAATATATTGAATAGATTCAATAAATTTTTACTGAATTCATTCATATATTACCTCTAAAATAACTATTTAAAATATTTCAATAGTGATTTTAGAGTGAATTTAGATCACAATTCAATATTAATAGCTGAAACTAGTCCCCAAACAATGATATTGAGCACATGATTAGAGGATAATGTTCCTTTCATAATATTGCTCTAAAAATTTTCATTATACAATTCATACTATTCACCCATACGATGATTTTGATAAATTATTTTATTGTTATACATAATCAGATATACATCCAGGTCTCATGTTTTTTTGAAACATTGACTTCATAGTAAGAAGGATGAGTGTGGTTTTATCCTATAAAACTTTTATATTATTATTATAGTCCAAAAAATTCTTTTGTTGAATATATTCACTAGATGGTTTCTTATGAAATGGTTTTTATAACACATAGATCATTTCATCTTATTTGTGAACTATTTTGAAAATTTATAACTAGTTAAGAAAATTTATACCATAATTTTCATTTCAAGGAATAACCTCAAGGTAAATTTTTATAAAGATGATTTTTATAGAGACCCAAACATTATTTACATGGATATTACCTCATTTTAGATAAATATTTTGTACTTTAGAAAACACATGCCTGAGGACCATAATAATTTAGTGTCTTTGGAAACATGGATGAAGAATCTTCATTCTTAGTGAATGATCTTCCATTTCTCCCATCAATATCTCAACATTTAGTACTTCTACCTAAAACCTTTCTTAATAACGTAGGGAAAATAAACAAAAGAAATGGGTGAACTCAAATGCATAATAAATGAATATAAGAGAGACATGTTAGAATAAACTTGAATAAAATTGTATAAGAACATGACCATGAAAATAGAAGATCTTACCCTACATATCAAAGATCAAATACATGAATAAAGGCATAAATATTTCCATTTCATAACACATGGATCTTAAGTAAATAAATAACATAATTAATGAAAGAATATCATAGGATTAAAACACATAATTCTGGCAGGCAGATAAGAATATATAATGATATCCATAGTATTCAAGGAATTGCTGAAAATAGTACCTCAGTAGAGAAATTCCATGACTGAATTGGGTTCACATCCCATTGTAGCCATATATTACTGAGTTGAGTTCCCCCTAATTATAACCCTTTGTTACTGAACTAATTTCACCGCACATTACATCCATGTATTACTAACTGACTTCATTTCTTGTTCTATCCTTGTAATACTGAATCGAGTTCATTTCACATTCCAGCCATTTCTATCTCATGAGATTTAAATCTATACCCAATTCATTATATAGAGATATATGTCCAACCCATAATAAACTTAAATCATACATAAAAGTGACACAAAATCAATAACAATCATATCATAACCCCTGTAAATAAATGGGTATCATAAACATGTAAAAATATCATAACCTATGGAAAAAGATATAGGTTTCCTAACCATTTCATATAAAGAATAAATTGGGAAATAAAAGCATATTTCATAAACATATAACCAATTATTGTGAAATATATTTCATACACATAAAACTAGTGATATAGAAAGAGATTTCATAAACATATAAACACTGTAGAAATGTATTTAATAAACGCATATCCCATTAAATAGAAACATGTTTCATAAACATATAACACATGAAAGATAAACATGTTTAATAAATACTATGGCATTAAGCATAAACCATTCAAATAATGAATACTAATGGAATTTCTAGATCACTTCCTTAAATGTAATGAGTGACATCAACCTATGCCATCATAGATGGAAATGAAATTTGAAATATATTTCAAAAACATTTTTTTGAGTAAAAATAAATTTATCCTTTGAAAATGGAATTTAATTCGTAAAAATATATGAAAATAATTTTAAAATAAAAAAAATTGAAAACCTATAATGAATAACTGAAATTATTTTGAAAACCTTTTTCCTTAAAAACATATAAAATAATCTTCAAAACAGTTTAATAACTTTTTTCATTGAAAAAAATTGAAATCATATGAATAAAGTTTTATATTTGTTTGAAATTAATTTATTTTTAAATACATTAAAATATTATAAATCAGCCTTGAAATCATTTTGAAAAACATTTTACTTGAACAATTTTAAAATAAGCGTGAATACATTTGGGGAAACAATTTCATTGAAATATTATAATTTAAGCCTAAAAACATTTTGAAAACCATTTGTATGAAAATATCTTTTAAAAATAATTTCTTAAAAATTATCCTCTAAATATGAAAATAAATATTCAATGATCTGAAAAATGACAAATATTTACATGTCTTATGAGATTAAAGGAACATTACTTTTACAAGAAAACAGGTTAGTCAAATGCCTCATTTATAGAGTGACAAAAAGATTCATTTAAAACATTAGAAAAATGAAAATATGGGAAAATTTATTTTACAAATCTTATGATTATATCATAATATTCCAGGATACCCTTTTTAGGATTCCTTTTTGTAAAGGAAAAAATATTTTTTACAGAATTGAAGGTAAAGTCAATCTTTCAAAAAAACTATTTCTTTACTATATTATGTACCAAAGTGTGTAAGAAATGGTACCAATATATGAATAAATAATTAATAACCATAATATAAGTAATTTAATGAATTTTATTGTGTGATGGATCATATGATTTAATTAAAGAGAGCATTAACATAAACAATATTGAAAAGATATTAGATTGTGTCAATGAAATCTTATAACTTTGTAACTTGGGAACATACTCACCATATAAGAAAAGGAAATGGAATGACACTTAAAATATAATAAAAATAAGGAAAATTATTATATACCATGTAAAATGTAATTCTATACACCTCTATGATAATGTAGGTGTATAACGTAGATCGAGTCTCAAAGGAAGAAAATAGAGACAAAAAAATTTCACCAATTTGGTAACATTTTAATCATATACCCCCTAAAAGAAGGATTATAAAATAGATATGGGAATAACCAAAAAATTAATAATAAGATACATGGAATATAATAATGGGCAGTTCATACCCCACACCAAATGAATGAGTGGCGAACATATCATGTATCTCGCAGAAATAAAAAATGAGATAAAATCTCATTTCTTTATGTGATGATTCTCATCATACGGATTCAAAGAACCTGGATAATATATATAAATTTATTATAAATATTTGTATGAACCATATTTTTATATATAATTACATATAAGGTTTGATTATAACCTTATATTTTCCTATTTTTTAACCATCCTATGTCAATATTTCACTATGTGTAATATTCTCTTCATTTTTCACAAGTGTCTTCATTAGTTATATAATTGGTTCTTATAGTTATATCATGATTTCTAGAGTGTAAAACATGATATAAAATTAAATTATATATGTTATATTTTTTATTAAAACTATATATAAAATATATAAGTATTAAAGGGAAAACACCATTCATGGAGGCGGTAAGCCATATGCATGCATGAACGCTATTTCTGTTTAATAGACAAGTTGAAAGAAAATAATTAAAGAAATATATGTATATATATAAATAATTCATAAATCATAATTTTTATATCATATAAATCATATATATTCACTAAAACAGTTCTTTATACAATAAATTATGTGTTTGAAATAATCATATCACTTTTAGGGGGAGATAGTCTATATGTTTTCAAAAGAAATTATCATATTTGTATAAAATGGAAATTAAAAAGTTATTTGTTTTAAAGTGGAATAAAGAAGATTAAATAAAAATAAAAATAATATATTCAATAAATTAATATAGTGTCCATTATAACATCCACCATGAGTGTTAGTAAGGAATAATATAATAATCATCATTTTTTGATGGGGTAGTTCACTTTACACATAGATAGCATGTTCGTTACCCATTAGATGGAGGTGTGTATAAGTGAAGGTAAAATAAATATCATAAAAAATACTTGTATATTTATCTTAATTTTTTTTAATAAAATAGTCGAATAAATAGACTTGTGGTGGGGTTGTGGAGAAGGAAAATAAAAGAAAAGATGTTTAGAGAAAACATTTCCTCATAATCGGGTAACCCATTTTGGTTTATCCCAAAAGGACTTCATGGATGATTTATTTCCATTTGAGGATTTAAGGGGGAAAGGAGGTATGCTTGTAAGAATATAGGGAAGATATCAAATAAACCTCCGAGTTTTATAGTTATGAATAATAGAGATATGTGGTGGAATTTTATAGGGATGGAAAAGGACTTACATGGATTTTTTTTGAAAATGAGTTTGATGTAAAAATGCTATTACCCAAAAAATTTCATACAAAAAAAACAAAAATCCATAATATTAGGTTTATGGAATAAATATGGCCATAAAATGGGGGTTTAAAAATTTTAATGGTCATTTTCCCCTAAGATAAATGTTTTGTCCCTAATTAAGCATAATTTGACATTAATAAATGTGATTAATTTTAACCACATTTTCAAATCTTTTTGGTCTAAAATGAAGTTGATATTATTAGAACCTAATATTATAATTATTAAAATGAATTAAGCATGTTTTTCTAAATATAATTCATATAAAAGGAATAATTATGATTAATTCTAATCATGCATATTTGACGAAATTATGGGGTTTTATAGTAGAAAGAAGTGCAAAAGTGCCATACATTTATATACTAAATTTCAAAGTGAAATTGATTATAATGCCCTAAATTTTTTTAATAGATAAATAATTGATCTAATGTGGCCTTTAAAAAAATTAAAATATATTTTAACAATAAAATTAATTTAAATGATAAGGTGGGTTTTAACTAAAAAGATGTATTTTTCACTATTAATAAAAAATGGAGTTTCTCCAAAAAAACACCAAAAATTATACATATTATAATTTTGGAAATATAAATTCAAAAATGAAGATTATTTTATCAAATTAAACATCTATATGTGTCTATAATTCATTCAATTTTTTCAAAGAAGGACATGAAGTGTAGTTCATAGTATTTTTAAAAAGACTTGGACATTAAAAAAATTATATGTTTTTTATCATTAAATTTTATTTCAATAGAAACATTGTTATAAAAATGAATATTAGTTATTAATTTTCATATAAATAATTTTAATATCTATGTTATAATTATATAATTTAAATAATATAATAAAATGAGACTTCATATAACTCGGTGTTTCATGTAATTTATTCCAATTCTATGTCAGATGTAGCACAAGCCAAGTCAGTATTTTATGTAGTTCAAGGCAATTTGGTAATGCATGTAGTAAAATCCATGTACGTTTCATGTTAAAGTATTGTTTTACTTAGTTTTTTAATATATATATATATAACTATTTCTAATGTCACCTGAAATGAAATATATCAGAATCATAAATTAATTTGTAAAATTAGTTCCCAAAATCATGTGGTATTACATTCCATCCCCATAAGATGAATATCACCAATGGAATTATTATAGGATATAAAATATATAATACTTTATTATTTCATTCATAGAAATTCACGTCATAAAAATGAATACTATAACATCCCTTAAAATTAGAATTTTCGAAACATAACGGTTTCTAAAAGTAACATATAAATAGGTTACCACATTGGAGAATATAGGTTGGGAGTGATGATTGGAAATGGAGGAAAATCAGAAATATTTATATATTTTTATTGAGGTCAACAATCATGATAAATTTAATGATCAAAGAAAAGTGGAGGTCCTTGAGTTCATAAATTTGTGATGATCTATAAGGATATCGATACTTTAAAAATTAAGGTATTAGGGAAACACCTTTTCTTTTGATAATTTTTGTAACATTCAATAAATATTTTATTAACCAATAATATAAGAAAATATATTTACTTGATATATTTCTTTAAAAAATTATTCAATTTTTGTACATTTATCAATTTTGAATTCATCCATTACTTTATGTAATGGATGTCTAAAAAATAACCTTGATACCTAAAGTGATAAAATATTTTAGTAGTTCTCAAGGACTATAACGGTATGAAAATAATATCTATTTATCAACAACTATTATAAAAAATAATCACAGTTAAAGAGTTAATATCTACAGAAAGAAATTATTAATATTTTCTGATCAAAAATTATAATTCATTTAAAATAAACATTCATTGATCCTGACATCATGTTGGTTAGTGGTAGGCATGACACCCTTGTCATAATTTGGGAATGGGTTCAAGACCTATAGCCTTGTCGAACCTGATTGGTTGTCACCTGACATATATGATGTTCTTTTATAAAACCATAATGAAATAATTTCCAAAATAAAAAACATTAACATCATTGAAATAAGTATAATCACTAAAAAGACTTTTAACCATGGTTTTCAAGACAATAAAAATACATAAATACATCTCCAAATATTAACATAAAATTTTCATGAATGGTTAACCATATAAAAATATAATCCTTTTAAAAATAGTTTCTACAAATTTGGTTAACATTGATTCCATAGTTTAACAGAAATTAGCTCTTGGTTTTCACATTCCGAACTTTTGAATGCCATAATCATATATTATTTTGAATCATGGTAATAATCTGAATTATCATAAATAGTTATTGAATAAATGGATATTTCTTATAAGATGTATATTGAATTTATTACATAAATCAACAAATTCTGTAAACAAAATCAATGATTCATAAACTACTTTTCGACAAGTCCTTAATTAGTTCTAATGTAACCAGTATCATCCAATTTACTTATTTATAACCCATATATCATTATCCAAGAAACATTATCATAACATAGTAAACTTATTAAGGGTTATAGTTACCTTAATAATGCCTTCTCTATGGACATCACCTTGCCATTGTATCAATTTTATATTTAATTGGAACCATTCAATGTGTTCATATAAATCAGTAGTGAAAAAAGTAAACTAAAAACCCCTTATATATTTCATCTTTCATAATTATTGAATCCAAATAAATAAAAAAATTGATTACATTATTCTTAATCTATTGAAAAGGCTACCTCATCATAATAAATATATAATTTCACATTTCAACAATCAACAATTTATCCTCAACAATATATCCATTACAGGTTTCAAATTTCTGATCATCTTTAAGAGATTCCCTCTTAGGAAGTTGATATATTTAATGAAAATATATTCCATACATAAAAAACATAACCTTCGATGATATATTGGTAAGGACAACGTATTCATCCATTTGATTAACCAAACTCATCATTATTCCTTTGCAGTCACTTACTTTGTGCCTTTCTTTTCCATAATCAATACATCTGCTTGTTCCTCTAAGAAATTCACATACGTGAATCTTTACACCTTCATGACCTAATGGAACCCATATCTTCATTCCTCCATGGTCTCAATTACCTGAACTCTCAACAACCTCCTTCTTTCTCTTCCTCTATGTCTCATAGAGTTGGTTAAGGTACAAATTGTTAATCATGTTCTATAAAAACTGATTATGTATGATCAAAACATCATTCAATCATATGATCCTCACACCTGAATGCTCATCAGCAAGTCGTCCATCACATTTAATATTAATCTAGTTACTTCAGCTTACCACAATTGACTAAAACCAGTAGCATAGTGTGAGCATTAGTTATCGGAGAAGATACCACATCGTCACGAAACTATTTATGTATAGGGTATTTAAAACAAGGCATGTTCCCAAATCTATGAAACCCAAGGTTAATCCTAGGTTATTCAAAGAAATCTTATATTTAAATCCATAATGATAGTTCCTAAAGATTTTGGGTATTCTGAAATTATATCCCTCGGGAGTACCAAACCAGGTGTGCTGCAAGGCCCATTACCATGTACCATATTACCCAAAGTCTTTCCCAGATCATCTTGTTAGAGGTTTTCCCCTTGGTACATATTTTACATACCCACAATCAACTGTAGTATCTAGATATTGATGTATGAAAAGGGAACCACTTACTCTATCCTTTACTAAAAATTGTTGGACATGATCCTAAAAGTTAACCATTCTTTGCACATATCCTTAGAGACATACCTATAAATATCCATAGAGATATACCATGGGATCTCACTATGGTGTTTTAATAATTATTTCCAAAGATTGAATATACATTTTCCCAGATACAAACTATAACAACCCGGTCATGACATACCTAGAAAATACACCATTTTAGGTGAATATTCAATAGATTACAAAAATACATTCCTAAGGACGGTAACTGTTTTGTGTTATTAGAGAATGGAAACAAAATATTCTATCATTTTGAAATATCCTTAGAATATCCCTTAAATATCTCTATCTTTATTACTTCATCCTAAAACACTTCTTCATAATTTTTGGAAATGATACATATTAAAGGGGTGAGATCAGATGCTCTGTATGGGTAAGCAAGGGAGATATATAAGAATAATCGTGACCATTATTGTATAAGGATGTGATAATGAATGTTTAATATCAAACCCTACAAATCAAAGATCATATTTATGATTCTTGGAATAATTATTTGTATTTAATAATGAATAAATAAAAATGAAATAATGAACATAATTTGGGAAATCATTTCAATGGAATAAAACATGGAATTTTAGTAGACACATGGCCATATATAATGATTTAGATAGGAGTTAATTCATTGTTTCCAAGTCCATATTTGTTGAAAAATTCATTTAATGAATTGGGTTCACACCCCATTCAAGCCCAGTATTTATAAACCAAGTTCACCACTTATTCATGCCCTGCATTAATGAATCGGTTTCACCCATCCTTCATGACCTATTTTACTAAACTGTGTTAATTTCCTATTCTGGCCTTATAATACTGAAATGAAATCATTTCATGATCTATCCCTGTCTATTTCATTAGATATAAATAATTACCCAATGTATTGAAGGGAGATATAGGTCACACCCGTGTCAAAGTTAAATCATATATACATGATATAGAAAATCATTAACAATCATATCATAAAACATAAAATTAAATAGGTGTCATAAATATTTTAGAATATCATAACCTTTGGAAAAGAGATAAATCATTCATAACCATTTCATTTAAAGCATAAACCATTAAAGATAAAGAGATTTCTTAAACATATAACATGTGAAATATTATCAGATCTCACAAACATATAACCTGTAACACCCCAAGATTTTATGAGATATATTATTTTTAATTTCTTTCATATCTTCTGTTGTACGCTACACAAAGATTATCTTGTTCTATAAGCAACACCGTATTAACTTTCAGTATACACAACACTATTCCGGGATTGTGTTACACACAATTTCAAGTTCGTTTGATAGTAGTTATTATACGCAAAATTGAGTGTATATAGATATATATATTCAATGTATAAATGATATATGGTTGGATTCTATTATACACAACAACAAAATATACTTTCACTACACGCAACCCTGACATGCCTTGCATTACACGCAATCACGACCTTCCTCGATAGTGTGTGTTGTACGCAATACCGAGTTTCATTAAAAAATGATATATGGTTATAATATTATAATGAACTAACCGTTATGAATAGTATTAAATAAATTTTGAATTTTATAACATTATTTATCATTTTAAACATTTTCTAGAACATGGTATGAGAACAAGATAAATTTTTCATGTAAAATAAGTTTTTTTTTTTAAATGTAGTTTTTCAGCCTTTGATGGCGCACCCACATTAAATCTTGGTCATGATGGGTTTATAAGGTCAATTTGACAAAATAAGATTCATCTTTGTAATCAGGATATAAAAATTTACTTGGTATAAACTTTTTATATTATTCAGATAACTTTCATATTTTAATGAATAGTAAAAACAAGCTATATTTTAAATAAAAACAACATTTTTCATCACAATAATTTATATTATTAGATTATATATTTGAGTGGTTTTAAAGTATAAATAGAATATATTTTTACCGTTTAATATAACTTCTGTCATTAGCATTGATTTTACAATGAATTCATATGTAAAATCATTTCAATCTTTTGCAATGTTTTAACTTTTAAAACTTGTTTTCTTAACAACGGGATTTATTTTAAATTAATTTCTGCAACATTTATGATTTGAATTAGGAAAAATGGATTCCATATTTGGAATCAGAAGTTCTAAATTATGTTAATTGGCTACTTTTTTATTTTTGGGGACTATGAATAGTAACTACGGTAAATTTTATTTACCATAGTTGATGGTAAATATGGTAATTAAGGGTAAATATAATATTACAAAATTACTATAACACTTGTCTTAATATAGTTGGATTATTATATATTTCCCTAAATCATACTAGGGTCAAAATTTAATATAATTGAACCCACTTTTATTTGATTGAGACTTTTAGTTTATTTTATTTAAAGGAAAGTGAAATATGTCTCACTCAAACTTTAATAATTAAAGTATTTAAAATATAAGGTTATATAGAATATAAATTTGGTTATAAATACTCATTTGAAAGACAAGGTGATTTTATTTATCATGGTAATTTATCTGTAATTTTTATGTGTTATTTAATTACCTTATTATCTTATAAATTAATGATGCAGAAATTATTTATTTAGTGAAAAATCAATAATATAGTTTTTATTGAAATTGTAATGCATATAAAAAGGCCAAAAAATATAAACAAAACTTAATGGTAGTGTATATATAAACCCTAATAATCCACTGGCCTAATTTTGGTCCATTTGGATTCTTATAAAGGAGATTATGACACATATATTATTTTATTTTAAATGATTCCAAAGTTGTCACCTTCATAATTTTATAAATTTAACAATTTACATGTTGTGATTTTATGATGATAAATTCGAGTAAAAGTATTATTATAAAATATATGAGATTTATCTTCATCATAGGATTTTATTTTGAATTTTTATGCAAGAAATAAGAATATTAAATAATTATACAAAAATGTTGTAGTAATTATTTTATTTAGAGATATACCAAATAAAATGTTTTAAAAATATTAAAATAAATATTATATGAAATATTTAATGTGATCCACGAATTGTATAGACAAATTTGACATGTTATCAATATATTAAATATTTTTTATATAATATATCCTCTCTTTGGATTTTATTTAAATTAAAATAAATGAATAGTGTCAAAATTGACACTATTGTTATTTTTTAAAAATAACATATTATAAAATTTTTTAAAAATCACAAAAATATTTAAAAATTATAAATTGAAATTTTTATGGTCTAAAATGTCATAAATTATCCAATTATGGACAATTAAGAAAACATAGGTAATTATTTATAATAATTTAAAAATTAGAATCTTATTACAACAAATAAAATTAAATAGATTAAATAAGGATAAATCACGTTGATAATGTTTAAAATAAATTCCCAACATGTATAAATTTTATTGGTTGATGATATTACAACCCTATCTCATCTAATCTCTGGATTTGAGTCATTTTTTGAGGTTTTTAAGTGAGGTTGAATTTATTATAATTTAATATTTCTTATGTTACCAAAGCTACCCCTCTCCTCTATTATAAAAAGGGAACCCATTCCCTTTTCTCTTCACACCCTTCTGAGCTTTGAATCTCGGCCAACCCCTGAAAGTTCCTCTTCTCAACCTCTCTAGTTATATCATTGATGTTTTTTTCTTCTCAAAAGACCAACTCTAGTGCCCCAATAAGAAGTTTAAAGGAGGTCCATCGAGGAAGTGGTAATCTCTTCTACCGACTCTTTCAAGTTTCTTTCTTCTTCTACATCCTATTCATTAGTTGTTTAATTAAACAGTAATAACATTAGTATTACATATATACTGATATGTTATTATAAATATGAAACAACCCTATTTCACCTTCTATCCATCCTATGAAAAACGAAATCACCGTGCGTGCGTACGTACCGAATACCGTCTCCACGCTGTGGGGTAATCTGCTTTTCCACCACCACCTTACTTGGATGGGTATAATGGTGTAATGAATAACTATATATGGTTATTATAATATCATACTGATTCCATGATATTATATAATCCACTTCAATTCCATTCCATAAATATGGGAATGATATAATCACTCGTGCGTACGTACGGATTAACGTCTCCACGACACGATGAGATTCATTTTCCATGTTAACAATTATAGAATGATTATAAAGTAAATATAATAAGTAATCATGAAATATGTGACATAATAAAGATAATAAATTTATTTATATATATATTTATGTCATCTACTTAATTCCATTAATTTCAATAAGGAAACAAAAACAGTGTTCATGCTTACGTACGGCCTACCGTCTCCATGAATGGTGTATTTCATTACCATTATCAATCTATTATATATTTGTATATTCTGAATATATATTATACATAAATCATGTTTTATATTCTGGAATTAAGTAATCATGATCTAGGTAATCATATTAATAATTACAAGTCAAAACACAGACGATAAATGAAACGATTTTACCCAAAACGCTACGTTAACATGAATTTACAAAAGAATGGGTAATATAAAGTCATAAGTGACCCATATATGATATCATAACAATGAATATGATTCATTAATAATTAAATGACATTATTTAAATCATTATACGGGAGGTTCGGATACGTACGTAGCATATCGGACCTACGGTAAGGGATAACTTATCCAATCTCGTTTTTATCCGAGATTATTTATTCGTAAGTATTTACTGGGGTTATATTTATCATTCATGTACCTATTTTATAAAAATGGTTTCATGTATGTTTAAAGTCAATTTTACCCATTTTTTACATTTACCACGTGTTATGGAAGGAATCTTTCTTTTGTTTACCATACAAGGAACTTTTTGACTTTTCCGAAAAAAGTACGAGGAGAATGTTTTTTTTATACGACATGAAATGATTTTTATGGTTTCATAAATCCTTATTTTTATCAAGAATACTCTACAAGATTTCATAACTATTTTCAACAAATCATTTTCTTTTAAAATATCATGTCATTTTATGAAAATAAAATGATTTTTAAGAAGAAAGGATATTTTCCTCAAGAATTCATTTCAAGTGTTTTATCAAAACCATTTTCCATCTAAGATGATATTATTTCATATGTGTATTTTTGATGTATAATGTCTCGATGATTTATGTGGTTTAACTTTTCTTATGATGAAATGATATCCATTTGTTTTATATGGATTATGTGATTATGAGATGATGTTTATGAAGCCCATTTTATTTTTTAGGTTATGATGAATGTTTGATGTTTATTTTGTGGAACAAGTAAGAATGATTTAATTATGAGATGGGTGGGACCTATATCTCCCTCCAATGAATTGGTTAAATATTTATATCTCATGAGATATACATGGCTGGAACGGCATGTTAATCCGATTCAGTGATACAGGACTGGAACGAGTAGTTAACTCGGTTCAGTAAGGGACTTTGTCCACTAAGATGGTCTTGGCCGCAATGCCTTGGAAAGTATGGAAATCATACATTGTGATTAATGTTTTTCCACAATTACAAGTTTAATTTCCAAGCTATTTATCATGATTGATGTTCCATTATGATCTTTTCCTTCTGTACTTTCATGTTTTATGTCATTTCTCAAGATTTTGATGTTTAAATATTATGTTCATGTTTCGAAGTTCAAATGTATATGGTTTGTTTTATTTTCTCCATTCTTACCCTTACTGAGAATTTGAGCTCACCCTTTATATGTTTTATTTTCCACGGGATACAAAGAAAGGTTTTAGGTAAGAAAAAAAGGATGATCTTTATGGGAGATGTTGAAGATCTTTCACCAAGATTAGAATATTATATTTTGAGTTTCCAAAGACACTAAACTATTATGATCGTTGAGTGTCTGTTTTTGTTAGGTATTAAGTATTCCAAAAAAGTAATGTAATTTCCATGTACATCAAGATTTGGGTCTCTATAGTTGGAATCAGAGGAAAGGTTTAGTTAACCTTTGGAAACTATGATGAAAAAACTTTAGTGATATTCCTAGAGATATTTCTAAGGTATATATAGGGATGTCCCTAATGTTTAGTATAACTATAGGTTACAGTACTAGAATTATGTTGATGATCATGAATAACCTAGGGTGAACCTAAGGTGTCATGGATTAAAGAATGTGTGATATGGTAGACATCCCATAAGTGACATTTTATGATTACATGGTTCCTCGTTATTTTAACCGTTTCTTACACAGTGGTTTTTTGTTTTAGTCAATGGAGGGACCTATAAGGAATTGTGTTAACATTGAATCTGAGGGAAAAATTGGTGACCATGAGAAACAAAATTGTGTAATGCCTAGAGAGAAAGATATTGGGATTATGTCGAATGAGTAATCTCGATATATGATTAACAAGGTGAACTTTAGTTGTATTCCTAAGTCATCAAATAAGAGGAAGATGGAATTTTATGCATGTTTTCACGGTAGGAGCATAGAGAAAGGAAGATTGAAATTTCTAAATAAGGGAAGAAGAACCTTTAGGAATACCTCAAATGGAGGGGAAGATGTTATCTGTATGGGGAAAAGTGTCATAGAGTGAAAGACTGTCATGGAGTTCAATGTCTTATTAGTGGAGAACACGGTCATTGCCCAACTCAATGCCCGGACCTAAGAGGATACTTATCAATCAAGGAAGGATGTATTCCACGACAATCATTGAAGCAGATGGATTGAAGTGTTTATGTATTGGTATTCAAGAATAATGTTGTTGAGGTACTTTCATGAAATATTGGAATATCTATGTATTGGTTAATTCTGGATTTCAATAATTATATGGTACAGGTAACCATGAAAAGTGTATGAAATATTTTTAGAAAGAAGATGATATGCGCATAATGAAGGGATAATGAGAAAATAATATGTTTGGTAGTATTCATGAGCTCATGATTGATATAAGGACAAAGTGATATCATGGTTTGAGTATATATAATTTTTTGGATTTTTTGTATGTGGAAAGAGTTAGCTTTTGACAGCATTCATGTTTTCACTAAGGTTCAATGCGTATTCATTTTTCAAGAGAATACATGATTAAGGTATTAAAATGTTTGGAATTTGAACAGCAAGATATATCTTATGATATATAAGGGATAAATGATGGTATTCACGTCCTTGTTATATGACCATTCTAGAAATATTTTTATTTATACTATGAGATTGGACAGATGTATTTCGGATAAACCTAAAGATTGATATCGATTAATTTAGACATCAGATAGTATTGTTTAATGCTTGAACTTTTTGTTATGTTATAATAGTATAGTTTTAGAAAAAGTACAACCCGTAGGATGAGTGAAAACCCGTCACGTCGGACAAGGCTCTAGGAATCGAACCCCCAACTGAATTGCGACCGGAATTTATCACCTACCACTGGCCTAGAGGAAGTCCTTGGTTAGTAGAAACTAGTTTTATTATATTAAGCTGTATGATATATGAAGTATATGTCTATTTTAGGAACCATATACAATTAATCTCACTATAGATGGACTTATGTATATTTAATAACCTTTTTTATCATTTTGTTTGAGACATATGGAATGACCCATCATTAAATCACATGTTCTGATAAAACTTCAAGAATGACACATTCAAATTCATTTCTTTAAGAGATGATGTGCAAATTTGTCATGGAACAAACAACAGTGAGATTGTAACAAAATCAAGTAAGTATTTCTTCTAATTCAAAATTTTCAACTTTAGGGAAATGATATTTAAAACCAAAAATGTTGTCATAGTGCTCTTATATCTGATGAATCAGATTGTACCTTAGATCATCGAAAATTTATGGCTTTTTCATAGCCATGTTCTCTACCACTCTCCATCAGAACATGATGGTTAGATTTCTCTTCCATATCCATATTTTCACATATGTTATCCTATGTGGAAACCCAATGATTAGTTAATATGGGTAACTATTACGTTTCATAGTTTATTTTTTAATGTTCAGTTTTGGTATTCCTTTTTACGATGTGGATTTCTATTATAGAGACATAAAAATTGTAAACCATTTATAACCCCGATGAATTTTTCAGGAGAAATTAATTTTAAGGGGGGTAGAATATAACACCTAGAGATTTAATGAGATATATTATTTTTAATTTATTTCATATATTCGGTTGTATGCTACACTAAGATTATCTTGCGCTATACACAACCCTGTATTAGCTTGTAGTATACACAACACTATTCTTGGATTGTGTGACACACAATTTCAAGTTAGTTTGATAGTAGTTATTATACGCAACATTGAGTGTGTGTGTATATATATATATATTCAATGTATAAATGAAATATGTTTGGGTTCTGTTATACGCAACAACAAATGAGTCTCGCACTACACGCAACCCTGACTTGCCTTGCATTACACACAATCAAGACCTTCCTCAATAGCGTGTGTTGTACTCAATATCGCGTTTCACTAAATAACGATATATGGTTATAATATTTTTATGAAAAAATCGTTATGAATAGTATTAACTAAATTTTTATTTTTATAACATTATTATACATCTTACACATTTTCTATAACATGGTATGGGAACAAGAAAAATGTTTCAGGTAAAATAAGTATTTTTCAAAAAAATGTAGTTTTGCCGCCTTTGATGGCGCACCCACATTAAATATAATTTATAATAGGTTTATAAGTTCAATTTCACAAAATAAAATACTTCTTTGGAATCAGGATATAAAAATTTACTTTGGATAAAATTTTCATATTATTCTGACAACTTTCATATTTTATTGAATAGTAAAAACATGCTATATTTTAAATAAAAACAAATTTTTTCATCGCAATAATTTATATGGTCAGTTTATAATATGAGTGGTTTTAAAGTATAAATAGAATATATTTTTACCATTTAATATAAATTATGTCATTAGCATTGATTTTACATTGAATTCATAGATAAAATCTTTTCAATCATTTGTAATGTTTTAACTTTTAAAACTCATTTTCTTAACAATGGGATTAATTTTAAATTAATTTATGTATATTTTGTGATTTGAATTAGGAAATATGGATTCCATATTTTGAATCAAAAGTTCCAAATTATGTTAATAGGCTACTTTTTATATTTGGGAACTATGAATAGTAACTACGGTAAATTTTATTTACCATAGTTAAAGGTAAATCGGGTAATTAAGGGTAAATATAATATTAAAAAATTACTCTAACACTTTTATTAATATAATATAATGATATATTTTTCCCTAAATCCTACTTGGGTTGAAATTGAATCTAATGGAACCCACTTGTATTTGATTATGACCTTTAGTTTTTTTATTTAAAGGAAAGTGAAATATGTCTCACTCAAACTTTAATAATTAATGTATTTTTTAATATAAGGTTATATAGAATCTAAATTTGGTTATAAATACTCATTTGAAAGATAAATTATTTTTCTTTATCATGGTAATTTATTTTTAAATTTTTAGTGCTATTTAATTACCTTATTATCTTATAAATTAATGATTTAGAAATTATTTAGTTAGTGAAAAATCAATAATAAAGTTCCTATTGAAATAGTAATTCATATCAAAAGGCCAAAAAATCTGCAAAAAAACATAATGGTAGTGTATATATAAACCCTAATCATCCACTTTCTGAATTTTTAACCATTTGGATCCTTATAAAGGCGATTATGACACTTATATTATTTTATTTTATATGATTCCAATGTTGTCACCTTCATAATTTAATAAATATAACAATTTACATTCTGTGATTTTAAGATGATAAATTCGAGTACAATTATTCTTATAAAATATAGGAGATTTATCTTCATCATAGGATTTTATTTTTAATTTTTATGAGACAAATAATTATATTAAATTATTATACAAAAAATGTTATAAAATTATTTTATTAAGAGATATACCAAACAATTGGTTTTAAAAATATTAAAATAAATATTATATGAACTATTTATTATGATCTATGAATTTTATAGAAAAATATGACATGTTAGAAATCTATTAAATATTGTTTATAGAATATATCCTCTGTTTGGATTTTAATTAAATTAAAATAAATGAATAGTGTCAAAATTGACACTTGTTATTTTATAAAAATAAAAAATTATAAAATTGTTTAAAAATCAGAAAAATATTTAAAAATTATAAATTTAAATTTATATGGTCTAAAATTTCATAAATTATACAATTAGTGATAATTCATAACAGATAAGTAATTATTTATAACAATTAAAAAATTTGAATCTTATTACCACAAATAAAATTAAATAGATTAAATAAGGATAAATCAAGTTGATAATGTTAAAAATAAATTCCCAACATGTCTAAATTTTATTGGTTGATGATATTACAACCCTATCTATTCTAATATTCGGATTTGTGTCATTTTTGGTGGTTTTTAAGTGAGGATGAAATTATTATAAATTAATATTTCGTATGTCACCAAAGGTACCCCTCTCCTCCCTTATAAAAAGGGCACCCCTTACCTCTTCTCTTCACACCCTTTTGAGCCTTAATGCTCGGAAAAACCCTGCCAATTGCTCTTATAAACATATATAGTTATGTCATAGAGGTTCTGGTCTTCCCAAAAGACCAACTGTAGTGCCCCAAGAAGAATTTTAAAGGAGGTCCGTCGAGGAAGATGCAATCTCTTCTACCGACTCTTTCATGTTTCTTTCTTCTTCTACTTCCCCTTATTTAGTTGTTTCATTATAAATTAATAACATCAGTATTACATAAATACTGATATGTTATTATAAATATGAAACAACCCTATTTCACCTTATATCCATCCTACGGAATACAAAATCACCATGCGTGCGTACGTACGAAATACCGTCTCCACGCCGTGGTGTAATATGCTTTTCCCCCACCACCTTACTTGAATGGGTGTAATGGTGTAAATAATAACTATATATGGTTATTATAACTTCATACTGATTATGATATATTATATCATCCACTACAATTCCATTCAATAAATATGGGAATGAAATCATCGCTCGTGCGTACGTACGGATTACCGTCTCCACGACATGATGAGATTCATTTTCCATGTTAACAATTAAAGAATGATTATAAAGTATATATAATAATTAATCATTAAATATATGAAATAATAATGCAACTAGATTTATGTATATATATGTATTCCATCTACTTAATTCCATTCATTTCAATAAGGATACGAAAATAGCGTTCATGCGTACTTAAGACCTACCGTCTCCATGAACGATGTATTTCTTTCCCTTTATCGATCTATTATATATATGAATATTCTGAGTATATATTCTATATAAATCATGTTTTATATTATTTAATTAAGTAATCATGATCCAGGTAATCATATTAATATTTACAAGTCAAAACACGGATGATAAATGAAACAATTTTACCCAAAACACTACTTTACCATGAATTTAAAAAAGAACGGGTAATATAAAGTCATAAGTGAACCATATATGATATCATAAAAATGAATATGATTCTATAATAATTCAATTACATTATTTAAATCATTATACATGAGGTTCGGATACATACAAAGAATATCGGACCAAAGGTAAGGGATAACTTTTCAAATCTCATTTTGATCCGAGATTGTTTATTCGTAATTATTTACTAGGGCCATATTTATCATTCATGTCCCTATTTTATAAAAATGGTTTCTTGTATGTTTAAAGTACATTTAACCATTTTTTGACTTTTACCATGTGTTATGGATGAAATCTTTCTTTTGTTTAACATACAAGGAACTTTTTGACTTTTTGACAAAAGTATGACGAGAATGTTATTTTATACGGCATGAATGGATTTTTAAGGTTTTATAAAGCCATATTTTTATAATGATTACACTACAATATTTCATGACTATTTAAAACAAATCATTTTCTTTTAATATTTCATGGCATTTTGTGAAAATAATATGATTTTTAAGATGAAATGATATTTTCCTCAAGAATTCATTTCAAGTGTTTTATCGAAACCATTTTCCATCTAAGATGACATTATTTAATATGGGTATGTTTCAAGTATAATGTCTCTATGATTTACATGGTTTCAATTTTCTTATGATGAAATGATATCCATTTGTTTTATATGGATTATGTGATGATGGGATGATATTTATGAAACCCATTTTATTCTTTGGGTTATGATGAATGTTTTAAGTTTATTTTGTGGAACAAGTAAGAATGATTTCATTATGATATGGGTGGGACATATATCTCCCTCCAATACATTGGGTAAAGATTTATATATCATGCGATAGACATGGCTGGAATGGAAAGTTAATCTGGTTCAATGATACAGGACTAGAATGAGGAGTGAACTCGGTTCAGTAAGGTACTTTGTCTACTAAGATGGTCTTGAAAGAAATCCCTTGACTACTATGGAAATTATATCATGTGCTTAATGTTTTCCCACAATTAAAAGTTGTATTTCCAAGATATTGTATCATGATTGATGTTCCATTGTGATATATTCCTTACATATTTCCATGTTTTATGTCATTGCTCAAGATTTTGATGTTTAAATATTATGTTCATGTTTTGAAGTTAAAATGTATATGGTTTTCTTATTTTCTCCATGCTTACCCTTACTGAGCATTTGAGCTCACCCTTTATATGTTTTCTTTTCCCCTTGATATAAAGAAAGGTTTTAGATAAGAAAATAAGGATAATCTTTATGGGAGATTTTTAAGAGATTTCACCAAGATTAGAATATTATATTCTGAGTTTCCAAAGACACTAAACTATTACGATCCTTGAGTGTCTGTTTTTTGTTATGTATTAAGTATTCCGAAAAAGTAATGTGATGTCCATGTATGTAATGATTTGGGTCTCTACATAACCAGTGAAAGATAAATTTATTTCATAAAAATATAACCCATGAAATATAAATGAATCTAATAAACATATAACCAGTGAAATAGAATCAAATTTCAAAAATGTATAACCCATAATATAGAAATAGTTTTGATAAAGACTACGACATTAAGAATAACCCATTCATAGAAACAACATGAATGGAATTATTATATTATTTCCTATATGGGAATTATTATCATAAATGGATGTCATATTAGATGGAAAATAATTTTGAAATATCAATAAAAAACATTTCCTGTGGAAAAAATCCTTTCTTCTTTGAAAAACCCTTTTTAATTAATAAAACTATTTGAAATTAATTTTCATATAAAATACCACCAAAACATATAAAGGAGACATAAAATCATTATTAAAACACTTTTCCATGAATAATTATAAAATAATATTGAAAACCTTTTAAGAAACATTTTTTTTAAACACATTGAAATCAAATAAAGATATATTTATAATGTTTTATAACCATTTTACATAAGAAAAATATGAAAGAAGATTGAAATTTATATGATAAATTTTATTTTTAAATAATTTAAAATATTTTAAAAGAGGGTTGATATCTTTTTAAAAAGAATTTTCCTTGAAAACATATAAAATAATATAGAAAACATTTTGAAAATAATTTTCATTAAAAAAAGAATGATTTTTTAAAACTATTTCATTGATAATATATTTATATAAAATTTTATTAAAAATAATTCTTTATTATCAAATATAAATATTCAAATGATTTATTGATGGTGTATTCGTAAATGTTGTATAAGTTAAGCAGAATATTATTTTTTTTCATTATAGAATGGATAGAAAAATAACTTATTCAGAAGTAAATAAGAAGTTTCCTTTAAAAAAATTGTAAAATGTAAAAATGGGTAAAATTTGATTTTGTGATCATAAAAAAATAGTAGAATATTCTTATAATCCCTTTTTGGAAAACAAGAATTTAAAGGATCACAGATTTCTTACTGAAGAGAAGGTAACAACATGATTTATTAAAAAACATTCATAACCCTATTATTTACCATTAAGTGGAATAAGGGGTTCCATTATATGAATAAATAATTAAAAAAAATAGGAGAATAAAATTCAAAAAATTTCTTGAGATATGGATCAAAAGTTTCTGTCAAATGAAGAATTAAAATAAATAATCATGAATAGAGATAATATTGTCTCAATAAACTCTTATAACATGGAAACATGGGATCGTAACATACATTTAAAAAAGGATATTTCATTTATCATAAAAGTTCCTTAAAATAAGGAAATTCATGATATAACATGTAAAAATGAATTATATACACCTCTAATAGAATTTTTGTTTCCTAAATAAGGATGAGTCTAAAAGAATGTAAATGGATACAAAACTATTTCACTTAGGTGGTACCTTTTTAAAGATATACCTAATGAAATAAATAACATAAATTTTTTTTATAAATACCAATAAATTTATGTATAATATACATGGAATACAATCATGTTTAGTATGTACAACACATAAAAGGAAAGTATGGAAAACCGATCATGTAACGCATTGATATAAATCATGAGATAAAATCCCATTACCTCATGTCTTGACTCTCATAGAAATAATTAAAAAAACATTATTAAAAAAATTAATTTATTCAAAATAATTTAAATAACTATATTATTGTACATATTACCACATATGGTTTGGTTTTGACGTTATATTTCTCTCTTTTTCAAGATCCTATGTTAAGGATTCACATTTGGTAATATTCACTTTATTTTTCACATGTGTCTTATTTTGTTTTATCTTTGGCCATTATACTTATATCATGATTTCCAGAGAGTAAAATATGATATAAATATAATGTTTATACACTGTATTTGTATTATAATAATCTAATGAATATATAAGTATGAAGTAGAATGCATTGTTTATAGAGACGGCAGGCCGTAAGTATGCTTGAATGCTATTTTCGTTTAATTATATTGTTGAATGGAAAAACAGAAAACCCAAATATGAATATATATATATATATATCATTATTAAAGTGTAATTATGAAAGCATATATATCATATATATTAACAAAAATGGTACTTAATACAATCCATGTAGTGTATGAATGAATCATATTACCTTTAATGGGTAGTAGTCTACACTTTCTAAAATGAAATTATCCTACTAATAGAAAATGGAATGAAAATAAATATGTGTTGTAAAAAGTAATAAATAGCTTAAATAAATAAAAAATAAAGTATATAAAAATTTTAAATATATTTTTTATTATAATTTACACCATAAGAGAAGGTAAGAGAAAATCGAACAATCATCATTTTCGGAGGTGGTAGTTCACCGTACTCATAAATAATATTTTTCTCCCTATTAGATAGAGGTGTGTGTAAGTATAGTAATAATTATTTGTATACAAAATCCCAAAAATATTATTGATACTAGTGTTGTTATACAAAAAAGTAATAAATATAGTGGAGGGGTTGGAGAATGAAAACAAAATAATGGAGTTTGAGAGATGTCACTACCTCTTAATTTGGTCCCTCCTTTTGGAATGATCTGAAAGGATTACTTGGGAGACTCTCTGTAGAAATTAATTGTTCAATAATTAATGGATGGATATTAGGAAGTATATTTGGTAGTGGTTATCCGATTTTATAAGGATTGCGAGTTGTGGGGAAGTGGGATAGGTGGTGGCCTTTGGTTGGGAAGGAGAAGGAATCACATGGAATTTATTGGAAAAAAGTCAGGTGTACGAATGTTCTTACAAAAAAAAGTCATACCAAACATACAAAAAAAATAGTGGAATATTTTTGTGAAAATATTTCCATAAAATGGGGATTGGAAAAGATTATTGGTCATTTCGACCACTATGAATAATATTTAGAAACCAATTAAGCTTAATTTGACATTAATCGATGTTATTAATTTTAATCACTTTAACTAATATTATTGGTCAACAATTAACATGATATTATTAAACTCCATATATTATACATATTACAAATTTTTATGTCAATATTTTTAAATTCAATTTATCGATGTGTAATAATTAAGATTAATCCTAATCCCACAAAAAGATATGAAATTATGGGTTTTAAAGGTAGAAAAAATTTCAAAAGTTTTTTATGTTTTCATATTAAATTTCATAATTAAATTTATTATAATGACCTAAATTGTATTAAAATTTAAAAAAACAGATCTAATTTAACCGTAAAAAAATAAAATATAATTCTTCATTAAAAATTATTTAATCAAAAAGGCATTATTTAACTAAAGCTGTATTTATCACTATTAAAAAATGATATTTCTCATAAAATTCATAAAATTCCACCCTAAGATAATTTAAAATTGAAAAATTAAAAATTTTATTTTATATGGAATAAAATTACTATATGGGTCTAAGATTAATTTTATTATTTTTCATAGAAGGACATTATGTTTAGTTCATAATATTTTTAAACATATAAGAGCTACCAAAAATTATATATTTCACTATAAAATTGTTTTTATTTATATTAAACCATTATAATAAATATTTTAAAAGTAGTTATTAATATTCATATAATTAATTTTAATGGATGGGTTATAATTATAGCATTTGTTAGTAATATATTAAAATGATTCCTTACAAAAACTCGGTGTTTTGTGTAACGTATGCCAAGTCGGTGTTGCATGTAGCATGGTCCATGTTAGTGTTGCTCATAGTTCAAGCCATGTTGGTATTACACGTAGCACAAGATAATTTGGTTTCATGTGAATGAAATGTTTGACAATGATATTTAATATATATATATATATATAATGAAAAATTTCCAGTGTAACATGAAATGAAAACTATTGAAAACATAAAGTAATTTGAAAAAAATAATTCACAAATTCTATGGGATTTTAAAATTATATATAAAATAAAATATTTTTTGGGATGAGATTCATTTTTATAAAAAAATTATCTACTTTTACAAAATGGGATCCAACTAAAATGATGAAATTTTTTTATAACATCATAAATATTAGAAGGAAAATATTTTATTTTCACCATGACTTATACTAGATTGTTCACATATATAATTCATAATGAATTTGGTAAGGATTCATCCTAATCGAATATTTTATTACACTTGTATATTTTAGTGGATAAATAATTGTCCAATACATAATAAGAATAGACTCAGTTCTATTCCTCAGGTGTCTTCACTATTGGGGTTTCTTGTATAGTGTACCCTTAAACTAATGTCAAGAGTAAGATAAAAAATTATAATCAATTGTTATTTATGATATGATCAATAATAACAAACCACCTATTATATATTTACATATAGCCTACCTATCTTTAATTAATATAATCTTGGGGTACTCATATGTGCTTGAGATCACCCAATTGGATGACTGAGGTCATGAAAAGATACTCTTTGGAATGAATCTAACAAATAGTATTTTGATGGGGATTTAATCACACTATCTTATATAAAGTTATTAAATTTATCTATGAATTCTTCTAGTGATATATTTTGGAATAATATTCCCTCCACTAACTTAATATATTCAAACAATATTGATGTGTAATGTCTTACACATCCCAAAAGACTACATTACTATCCCAAAAATAGAATTCATGTATATTTATAAATATAAATTGCAGAATTCAAATAAGGTACATGAATTTTAATGTAATGGTATAGAGTTGTATGTGACTAATAATCTCCACATGATTGATTGTATAATGATACATACCTGGACCTATTTTCCTTAAATAAGGCATATTATTTTAGGCTAGTATGTTATCTAAGACCAAGTCCCTGTACTTGGGGAGAATTTACTCATGAGGGTATTCAATTTATCGTAACTATAATACCTAAACTTAGAGAACCAAATAAATTAATGTCCATGGTTCTGGTAGATAAAAATAAAAATTATATATCAATTCATTCTTATCAGTAATTGAATGGCTATATATTCTAGAAGTAGTTTATTTTTTATAATAGACGATTCACCATTCATGATTAATATTTTATAATTTTGACCTAAACATGAAATAACATATATTTAAATGAAAAATTGAAATATTTAAACATTATGTAACCATTTATGAACAATTCCTAACCAAAACTAATTATATATATTTTTTAATTTAACATAAAATCATTGACATTCCATAAGAGAAACATAACACATTACATTCATCTTAATAAGAAAATTTCATAGTCATCATTATTTGTAATTTCATTCTAATAATACAATATTATCATGAATTATAAACAAATTTATAATTCAATTTTTATCATGTTAATTTTTTATATATTATAAATATTGTATGTTTAAAAAAAATACATTATTAATTTTAAACAAGTCTCAATAACTAGAAAAAATTCATTTTTAAAATATAATCAATTTTTTATTATATTCACATGGTTTAATTTATAAAAACAATATTATAAATTTTGTTTTATTATTATAAAATAATCCATTTTATCTATAATCTATAAAAATATCATATAAATGTTAAAAGGTATTACAAATGTTAAATTTTAATATTTTAAAAGTTTTTAATAACATTTGTATCAAAAAATATTAATTAATTTATAAAAATAATAATTAATATATTAGTAAACAAATAATTGATAAATAAATATCCTCCAAAAATTCATTTTTTAATAATTTATAAACCATTAATAGATTGTTAATTTCAATTACAAATTGAAAAATAATGAAAAATATTTTCACCCATCTCCACCACTTTTGTAACAAAATGTTGTTGATTAAAAACCTATTTCAAGGATCCACGGCTTGCGGTACACCATGGTGTTCTATCTATATTTCTTTAATGGTTCTCTTCACTACTGTAAAATAGATTCCACACAACACCTTGGTGAAAATTTTATTTCCATTTTTCTTACGTTAATAATTAATGTGTGAAAAAGGATTCACTCACAAAACCCTAGTGAAAAAAGGAGAACTCTTTTACTTGTGATAAACCTTAAAAATGAACAAGAATTTTGGCCATATATTTTTTGATTTATTGACCATTGCATTTTGGATTCTGACACGAATCATTATTTTATCTATTTCTTCATTTTTCAAATTTTATTTCATAAAAAAAAGTCATAGACCACTATGGTACGACCGATTGGATTTTATGGGGGTTGATTAAAATTTAGTAAAATTATATAAATAAAAGAAAACAATAAATAAAGGATCCACATGGAAGAAATATACAATTATAGAAAACTAGAAATGAATAATCTGCATACGATTGACCAAATAAGCCTATTTAACCTTTATGAACATCATATAATTAATTTTATAATGATAACAAAATTATAAGTCAAAGGAATTCAATATATTATTGTATCCATATTCAAAATGAATTTCTTAACATCCAAGCATGATTATACCTTTATCCATTTCATTATAGAACCTTCAGTGTAAAATATGAATATTAATAGAATTTCATGTGTTGAGTAGTCTCATCCTTATTCATGTGTGAAAACTATACCATTTCTAATTAATGAGAGTGTTTTTAATAATTTTAAGATTCATATCAGTGATTCAATTAGTAACTCAAGTGTCATAATGATTTAGTTAATGATTTTTCTAGTTCATGAATCAAATTCCTGAATGAAACTCCCTAAAATGGTTTATCATATCAAAATATTCCCTTTAATGATAGGGATGTGGAATTATTCAGTTTACCACGAAATTGAATCCAATTTCACACATCATATATAGGTTTTTTATTTTTATCATGATTTCAAATACAACACTTCACCAAGGTGGATCCCATTTTAGTGCATTAACACACATGTATCACCAGGTTGTTGTTGATCGTATATTCTTTATATCAGAAAACACCAACCAAGATGCCACAAATTTCAACAATACCATCCTTATCTCCATATATAAAAGGAGGAGGCATCATATCCCACCGGTATGTCCCAAAACATGGCCTGAACTATCTCACGCAAGATCAGGACCCATATTGATTTCCAAATCAAGTTCCTTACCACTCTCCCACACTTTAGGTATGTAATAAAACATAATTATGGAGCACATCCCTCCAAACAAGTGTTTATTTAATTAATACAATCATATGAAAACACATCACGAACCCATATCCTATACCTCATGACATGGTCACACAATCCCATCAAGGGCCACCATTCTCTCACATAGGATTTTTTAAAACCACACCATAGGATAACATCCCCATATATAAGACATGTTTCTAACTTCATCTATCCCAACAAAAAATATAACAACTATAAAAAACAACATGAATCCATTAAAACACTTACAATCATCTACCAATACAAATTAGACATCACATACACAAGAAATCCATATGGATATCCCACTGGACACTACAATCTAAAACCCTATTTGGTACACATAACATATTTCATTAATCACCCCACATTCATATTTGAATAGGTTCATCACCCGTACCCATATTCCAAACCATATGCTCATCCCAACCCACACTGATCCCAAATTAATAATAATTGTCCTAAAAAACATAAATTACCCCTACATTAATCCAAAAAACACGGTGATATTTCATTGATATTAGTGGGTTCTTGCTGTATTAACACAATAATGGGTCAATTACATAAATTCAAACTAACGTGGTCAATTTTCATCTTATAAAAAGATTCATGAAAATATATACAACCATAAATATGATAATTCAAACCATAAGACTTAACCAATACATATCACATGATTTAATCTCAATTCAAAAAATCACTAAAATCATATATAACCCATTTGAATTAGAAAATTTTAATGGAATGGAAAATATTTTTGAGAAATAGGAATTAAGGAATCCGTGATGTTGGATTTACTAAAATTGGATCCCTTAGGTGAGTCACACATCAAATAAATACAAGGTTATCTAAGTAGAGATTTTGAAGAAAATGAAGACCCTAAAAATCATGTAAAAATGAATGGGAACTAATATAATAGGATAAGAGGGACAAAAGGGATCTCGAGAATAATTATTAGAACCTCCTAGAAAAAATCTGCCAAAGGTGGACAATACAGTGTGTCTATGATGATCACGAGGAAATGAATATCCCCTTTCTCACAATGAAGTGTGAATCACCTGACCATGGTGCAACAGACAGCCAATTTGTCGGGGGTTTAAAGCAACCAATCTCCCCATAATGGATAGACCTTCAGGCACATTAAAATTTACCACACTATGGATTCCTCGCTGAGAAACCTCCACCATTGAAATTTATGATATTCCTTTGTTAGACCACCATGTCAGTGCACCCTACACTATTTCATGACCTCTATCATATTGTATAATTTTTATCCCTGAACCAAATCAAAGTCACCTAATCCCATTATTAATAAAAATCCAACAATCAGGATATATAAAAACCAACAAGATATACACGATTGAATAAAATTTATATGAAACTCTACTGAATATTAAAGAGATTCTATAATATCCCCCTAATGAATTCTCATCCCCGAGAGGCATATCTAGAACCCCTTGGTGAAAATATCGAACCATATAGACTATACATTTGAATCCCCATCCTGTGTTTCATATATGATACTTTCATTCCTTTATAATACCAAAATTTGATGCATTATTTTCCTTCTAAACACTTTTTCACTATGATCAAATAGATTCACTAGGCACTAATCAAATGATACATCCAAATCCAACTTTCCATCATTTTTATCCATCATGTTTAGAGTCCAAATCCTATTATTAGATCATCAACATGTGAAAAAAATCATGAATGCCAATATTTTTTTATGGAAGATTTAATCTGTGATCCGTTGACCTGCTCCATTAAACAATGTTTAATGGTCCAATAAACAATTGTGCATATTTACACTACTTTTTTTAAAGATAATTCCATAATTATGAGAATACATATAAGAATACATAACCACACACAAAACAAACTTGGTGTTGTTTCTTTTGGTTGTATACTATTGTTTCCAACTCAAGTTGGTTACAAACCACTTCCAAATCAAATTCACTAGATCATTTATCATCCGTAGAATTCCAGGGCAGTCACCACTAACTCACCCACCACTAACCAGCATAGAGGTGAGTGAAAAAACCTATCATATAAGTTCATAATGGATCCCATATAGGTTAAATAATGAAATATTTATCTAAAAAAACTATTAAAATTTTTCATGTCAAATCACACTCCCTCATGAATCATCACACATACCATGCACATATCTTTAAGGATTAGTATCACCATATTAGATAGGATAATTATCTATGGGTAATACACATTACATATCATCAGTAGAGAGCCTATGGACATTTATCTCCCCATCATGAATATCAGTATGAAACACGCATCATAGTTTAATATTATTTTCATGGGTACCCTATAGAGTCTTACTATATCAAGCGTATTAAACATTACTAAATCATAGATTGATAGGATCTCTTATATAGGAATGAAATTTGATACATTAGTTAGCTCTTCCAATACCACGCATACTGAATCAAGACCCCTCACGGCCTTTGGTAGTCTCATAATTAAGTACACACTTACCCCATCACACTTTATCACAGGCACAAGATGGGGTTAACATAATCCAACAGGTTTCATGTTATCCCTTTATATGCTCATTTAGGCAAGGTAATGAACAATAAAAAAATAAACGAGCTTCCAAAAATAGGACACTTCAAAAAATTCGTTATATCCGAACACATTATTCTCAGCTCTGGCTACACATCCCAATAGAAACCATTTGAGGTCCTCATTAAGTCAACCCTCATATAATTTAGTTAGGCCACCATAACTTTGATATAAAACAACACATGGTCATTTTGTAACCATCATATGTCTCTTTCAACACCCATGAGCAATCATCACGTCATAAACAGTTATAAATAATGACGATGGAAAGTAAATTACTAATGCATTAAAATGAATTTTATGACCAATGGGGAAAAGATCAACACCTCTCAAAAATTTTACATGTCAATATTCACATTTTTGAAAATTATCATAATATTCCTCTCTCAGTTATACATTTAAACACCATGATCATATGTCTTCCAAAAAAGAGAATCTTACAGGACATTCCACTTCCTAGGGGTATAATACCCCTCAATGTATATTTTTATAGGCACTCCACAAAATTCCACTTCCCTTGGTTCGTGTATTATTCAGAGAATATCCACCACAATAATGGATGGGTCATGTAGATGAAATTTATATCACTAATGATATAATTACACCGAAAAGTTTTTGAATAAATGATTATAGATTGATCTTATCCATGGTTCAAGGAATTTCCACTCATGGAGAAATAGTTGAAAAGAACCATAAGTGACCAAATAATCACTCTATATAAAAATATCTCATATTACAACCATAGATGTATCACAGTGCCTATTATAAACATTCATTTTTAATACAATAACATGAACCTAATAGGATTAAAACACTTCTTCAAACTCATAAAATTTTAATTCAAGATAATCAAACCATTCAAAATTTACCACCTTAGTTTTCTTCCCTATCATTAATGAATCCTAGATAGAGGAATCCTAAATGAACCACTATAATACCCATCATAGGAAAGGAAATTTATGATATCAAGAACATTATTTTTTCATTACTAATACATAAATATCTCCACCTTAATTTGATCAACCAATATAAATACTTCTAATATTACATAATCGTGGAAATACTACTCATGAACCCAAAAATATAACTTCGTGTACATATAATAATGTTGATGTTCCCAACGTGTACTCATTGTAATCTACAAGAGCTAGATATGTAAATCCTTGGTCCACAAGTATATCAAAATTTCATCAAAAAACACTACAATGAAGGTGACATTTTAGGGATGTTAACTAACATTCATAAGATACGTGAACATATTTGATAAATTTTTCTTACAAAATGGGAATTAATTGCAACCATATGTCCCATAGTTTCACCTAAATACATAATTTTTTATATCTTTCCCCATGAATTGAATCTAATGACATATTTATCACATGTTATTAATTGGGAAATATCTAGCCTTCCTTAACTACTAAATTATCATCAATAATTTGAATGGAATATAGGTACTATATAAGGACCCACCTATGGTAGCTCCTGATGCATGATTCAATAAAGGTCAACCAATCCCTCCCAATTATGATGTTGAAGCTCTTTCAGCCTAATATGATGAAATTGTATAATTTCCCATACCCTCAAACTGCTATTAAAAATACTGAGTATTTTTTAAAAGAGTCTAACCTCTTCCCAAGAGATGTATTCATAGGTGCCATACCATGTAAAAAATCATCCTTAACCCGAATCCAGATTACTTTTGAGAAGACATGAATGAATTAGATGATCATATGTTGATTAAATAAACGAAAAAAATATAATTAAGAAACTAATATATATCCTATTGGAAGGAACCTTGATATATTTCTTGGAAGCTAGACTAAAACATACACCAAACCTACCTAGTATTTTTATTTTTAACAAATAATAAATGATTTCCCTAACGAATTGTGCCCAAAGTAATATACTTTTTCAACAAACCCTAAACCATATCCAAGGACGGACTTCCTAGATGAATCCTTTCTATCCCTTAGATGTCCTCTTATCCAATTTTTTCAATGTAGTAATCAACCCCAAACATCTTCTTTAACCCTACTAATCCATCCTCAACTAGAATCAATACATGTTACCAATCCAACAATATACATGAAACTCTTTCAATAGACTAAAAATTTCAAAATGAAAACTCCTCTCTCACCCCCACTGATAACATGTTAGGTGAAATACACCTATAAGAATCAGTTAAGAACCTTTACTCAACCTAGATTTCTTATATTTTCCCTAGAACATCACACTAAATATACTATTTATACTTCATGAAAATGAACCACTAGATACCCTAGAATGACTATATCCTTGATTACTAATGAAATGAATAGCACAAACTACAATATTTTTCCTATGTATATTCTCAATAGTAGGATCGTTGTGCTTTCCTAGAAAATACTTATGTTAAAAAGAGGGGGTGAATTGAAGTGGAATGTGAAACATAATTTTTCAGAAACACTAAAAAATAACTTGACCAGACATTAAAATTATAGATAAAATAAAATGATCAAGTATAAATGAAAACAAAAATGGGAATAATTTAATCTAATGTGAAAAAATAGTAAAAGTAATAAAAACAAACTAATTAAAAACTAAACAAATATAGTAAAAATTCTATATATTAGACAAGAATCCAAAAAACCCATTAGGGGAATTTATTACTAAAAAATTACAATTTAAAGACTCTTATCATTTACTCTAAAGAGGTTAGAGGTTAAAAAATCTTAAAAAATGTATATAAGTTCTGTAAGAGGAACAATAACAACTTAACCTATATATTGGTACATATTAAGCATGTAGAAATTAATTGATAAAAATTTGGATAATGGAAAATATATCATCCAGATCCCCTTTCATCAATAATATCAGAAGAATTTCCTTGTACCCTTTAATTTTTGGAACTCCATAGTTGGTAAGAAAATAGATTGTACAAAAATAATCTCATCCATATTAGTGATCTGAAGTAGTATATTATTTACCGAAATCTCACTGATCACAAAGTTTGGAATAATGATTATAGGAAAAAAACATAGATACTTTATATTAATCCTAGAATGATCAAATAATATAAGAAGAAAACATAAAAAATACATTTGTAAAGACTCAATGTAGTGACATGATTCTATCTTCCTGATTTATCATTTTATTGTATTTATTAGTAAGTTATATTCCTCAATACATATAATTAATATATAGATGTCATCATAATAAAATTATATTAGTAATATATAATTTATTAATGTTTTTTTAATATCATAAAAAATAATACATGATCTATAGATTCCTGAAATTTTATATTTTGATGAAAGAGTTTAGCACATCTTCTCTAATTTTAAAATATAATATAGATCACAAAATTTAATCAAATCTTAAACACTCATAAGTTTTTTATAAACTAGATAAGTCAAACATAGAATATTAATTTAAATTAAAATTGTTCAAAAATTTATTTTCAATTTCAAAATAAAGGATGAAATGAGACCATTTGACTCAAAATGTCCCCTTTATGATAACCCCAAGACATATAAGAAATGATTAGTTTGATTGAAATTAATACAAGAAAAATAAATTTAATCTCGGATGAAACTCTCTCTAGGTTTAATATCCCGAATTTTTATAAAATCTAATAATTCAAATGTTTCCCCATTAATATAACTTCAATAATAATTTTAGTAAAAAATATCATAATAAATAAAATTTAAACACACAATTCTCTGATTTTTTCCATATATTATTTTCAAATGGAAATATAAATAGAGAAAAATTCAGAAAAGATATAGTGTAAAAATTTAGCACATGTTATGATAGATATTCCAGGAGGATTAAAATTAAATGAAAATTAAAAATAACTGTTTCCATTTTTATTATAAAATTTTTAGTACTTTCTCCCCATTTTATTTTTAATGAATAATAGATGTAAAAAAATTTCAACTCCCCAACATCTTATATCCTCCTTTGTATTAAGTCAATAAATGACATGAAAACCCAACGTTTATTTGGGATATTAATAAAAAATAATGGGAATCCAAGAAAAAGAATTTATTAAAATTTCCAACAACATCATCAAAGTATCCAATTATCAATAAATTAGTTACATCTAAAAAATAAATTAAAAATAGTACCAAATTTAATATTCCATAATTTTTTATTATATTAAATCTAAAAGAAAACTTAAATAGAAATAAAATTATTTTCAATGTTCAGAATACAGATAAAAAACTTTATTGAATTTATCATTTCATTATAATATGATATTATTCAAATGAATATGGTTTTAGACATAGTTCAAAGACGCCAATGCTATCATCCAAATAATATAACTATTTAATGAAAAAACACTTCCTGAAATTTATCTAAACAAAAAAACTCTTTCTCCCAATAAAAGTTATATTAGAAATAAAATCATTCCAAATATATAATTCTGTAATACTATATTTTTAACATAAAAGTTTAAAAATATGATGCATAAAAGTATAAATTTTAATACAATATGAATATTTAAAAGCAAAAATATAATATATAAAATAAGGCTATGAAATGAAAAGGTAAAATTTCAATTGGAAGATTATTTTTACTTTTATCTTTCTATACACAATTTATTTATTTAATTGGAAATTATGTTATCAAAACATAGACTTACTTGATTCTGGAATCTTTTGAAAATATATCATTTTTTTTCAATATTATTACAACACATTTTTATTCGATAACTTATGTTACATTGATATAAAACCATGATTTAATTTAAATTATTTCACTTTTTAAAAAAAAATATATTCCATCCAATTTCCACCCCACTATAATATTGAATAGAAGAGTGTACTCTTCAACACAAAAATAGTTTTGCTGGAAGTGACATATTATGATAGTATTAAAATCTATTATAAAAGGTTTTCATTATTTATTCATATAGTTATATAACATTAAAAATATATAAATTCGAGAAGTAAAATTTCAAAAAAAAAAGAATCATTACACATTTTATTTCAATTAGTATCTTCACTTTTAACTTATGTGGTTGAATTTGAATCTTTTTTAATATTATATCAGATGTTAACTTCACATTTATTACTTTTTATTCTCACCCAAATCTAAAATGGTGTTCAAATTGTCGCTTTTAGACTGATGTAACATAGAATTATTTAAGATGGATCTAAATGTTTTTATTCCTTATCTATTTAGAAACCTATTAAATTCATTAACCTTTATTCAATCTATTAATACTCGACATGATTTTCCATGATTTTATTACATTTATTGAAGAAACCATTTATGGAATCTTTCTTATACATTATATATTTTATTTCATTTTAGAAATATTTTTATACCTTTTATAAGAACCATTATACCCATTTGAGAAAACTCACCATTAACAGGATCCGTATCACTATTATCTAAATGTATTTTTAAACATCTATGTGATGTACCCAGTATTAATGTATTTATTATATAAATTAATCCTCTTGTATTTTAGTTAATTGAAATGAAATTTTTCTTTTTCTATTTTTTATCCCCTTCGAATAAATTCTATCATTTCAAGAGTGTTCAAATTTAATAATCATATATCATTTAGTGATGCACTTCATGTCATAAATTGAAGTAATTGTGGTCTCCCACTCATCTTGTAGAATTATGATCACCTTCTCAATAATCTTATCATTTGATAATTCTATTTCTATATTTTATTTTGTATTGTTATCAATTATCATGAATCTCTATTGAATAAGGAAATAATTCACGTATTACAATTTCAAATTACTGATAGTCAACACTAATAATAAAATTATTTGTCTCCAAAATCATTGATGGTTTAAAATGATAGACTTAGTAGTTATTCTATACACCAAGATTCATTCATCATTATGAAACGTAACTATATATATTATTTTGAATGAAAATTTATAATGTATTTTTACGTGGAAATTATGTTGACTTTTTCATCACTAGATAATGAAATAGCTTCTTTATCCTATGTCATATAATATAAAGTCTACATAAGAGAATTTAGAATTGTAGCATTAATCATGTATAATTATATATAATCCAAAAATTTCTCATATTAGTTCCATCTAATATATGTGGGTCATTTAGATTCAAGTCCACTAATATTTGTATTGATATAATATATACCATATCTAAAAAATATGATCTACTCACTTTTTACACGTTATTATAAGGAAACATGATATTCACTATATGGGAAATTAAATGTAATGAGTAAATCCAGAATATCAAGTGTCATACATAATATAGTATGAATATAAAATTCATATGTGTAGTGAATTGAAGTGTAAAGGTGTCATAAATTTTCACCCACATTAAAACATATTTTGACTAGAAGTTAAAATATATAATAAAAAAAGTATTAATGTGTTAATGAAAACATGAATTGGTCATAAATTAAGAAAAAGTAAACAAAAATGTAAAAGAAAAATATGATATAAAAAATAAATTATTATTTAAAAATTTAGAGTAAAAATCATAGTTTATTTGATAACAATACAAATAATCTATTAAAGTTTATTTGTTACTAAATTGTTTCAATCATAGAACTCTTCAATTTTTCTTTAAACTTGATTTAGAATTGATATCTAGAACCAAGGTATACAAGTTTTACATGATTATCATAATGAAATTTTCATAATGGAATGAAGAAATTGAAAACCTTTTTACTTCATTGATATAATTTTAATAGTGGGTTGATCTATCCCAAATCTCATATCAAAATCGTGTACATGTAATCTATAAACTTTTGAACACCATAAAATCAGAAAAAAATAAATTTGATACTCCGAATCATGTAAATATGATTGATTTAAATCAATATATAACTCAAGAAAATCTAATCAATAATAATGGATAAAATAATAATCACAATAACAAAAATAGTTGTTATAAATAACCTCACATGACAACTGGAACTATGAAAAGAATGAAAAATACAATCATAATCAATTATGGTGATGATATAATGTAATCTTCATGATTCGTCAGTTTCATCTATTGGTGGGTAAGTTAAATTCCTAAAATTATCATTCATCAATTAAATAGGAAATCATAAATAAAAACTGTATTATATGGGTTATTTGGGCTCTTATGAAATGGGGTCTAAAATATCTCACACTCTATTGATGAATGTGGCTCTATCTTCAGATGAGGTAGTTCAACACAGCTTCTCTATGTTTCAAAATTTATATGGATCAATTTAGTTCATTAAAACTAAAACAATTGGATGTTTTTTTCTTCATAAGGGAACTGAAACAAACAACATCAAGTCAAATCAAAAATAGTATAAACTACATTTTTATTTTCAAAACAGATGATGAAAATGAGTTATTTGAATCAACAACATGATAAACGAATTAGAAATGGAAGTATGTTTAAAAATCCTAACATCATACCACAAATATGGTGGAAGGAATTTCTCTAGCCTACGATCCTTCAGGGAATCATTCTATTGTAGTAAGTGTATAAATCTCGATAGTCCTATAATATTTCTGGCAAAGTCCACCATAGAAATTGCCCCTATCATAACTCTATAAAATCACATGGTTTCTCTAACATCAATTCATTAAGGAAGGAATTCTGATGAAATAGTTCATTGATACCCAATCTTGTTAATATTATGGGCCTATTAGAATGAATCACAAGTCCCCACCATCTCTTCATGAGTATATAAATCATATAACCAACCAACCTCACCAACAACTAATTAAGTGTCTCTACCAGATTGATGAAATCAATGAAAATCAAAATCTATTACTTAGTATCATTATGAGCACTCACTCTCCTGATATATAAATTGTAATTAGTATATAGTTTGTTATTGAAATATACCATAGGCTATCCAACCAATTTTATCCCAATTCCTCCAACATTCACTGTAATAAACACCAATGGATATAGTGGATCCAAATCTTAAACCACTTGGCATGCCTTAGGAGCATTCATAACCTTTCTCACTAGGTCATATGGAGGTATACCAAGAGGATTTTAAACCCATGGGTCATCATTAATATGAAACCTATAATGATATATAATTTTTCATTCATGAAATATTTTTTAAAATTCCAAAACGTATACTCCAAACAGATTTTTAACATCTTAAAGCACAATTGAATTAATGAAATAAATATTTCCACCCACATAAAACGGCCCAATGGTATACACATTAAGGGTCTAATAATGAGATTCCATATATCCATATCAACAACTATATAAGTCATAATCCCATATCCCATATACCTTCACATTATTCAAAATTACAGATATCATATTTCTCAACATATATTGGTTAGATTCATTATATTCAAACAATAATATATATGGGAAGACAATGAATATAATATTTTTTTATTTTACATAATGTAAACTTTTTTACCAAATATAAAATAGTAACATTACATATGATCCTATTTGTTGAATCATGATGCATGAACTCAGACACTCTCTATACCCTAGGAAATATAGAGAACCTAGAACTCATCAATTAAAAATATCACTTGAAGAAATACATGAAACCAAAAAATAATAATAAATTAATGTCATCACATTATAATGGAAATGTGATCATCCACTATATATGTTATTTCTATACACAATTATATCTTCTAACCTAAGTCTGGACCATACTATTTATAACCTATAAAAACCCAAATAACAATTTAAAAGAGAAGGGATCAAATAACATTTTGTTTGACACACCACACTAGTTCATTTATACTAATCTAATTGTATACAATACCTCATGCAAGAAACCATGTATATAAGATGGTGAAAACATGTAAGTCATACATTGGGGTAAAATTCCATCAATATTAGTAACCAATATGACATAAACAAAATAGGGAAAATAATAAAAGAAAAAATTTCTTAAATCCATAGTAGAATCCAACCAGATAAAGAATATCACATGAATAATCAAAGTGATTTATGTATATAATATATATGTAGTCAAAAATATATACAGGTGAAGTCAATAAATACATGTAATATAAAAAAAATAACAAAATTAAAGTAGAGAAGGGATAAAAAATGGATCTCATTATGTTTTGACATCACTTATATCCCATACCTACTCCAACTACCCTACAACATGACATAAGGCCCTTGCAATTTTTTCATCCTATAAAATCATGACTTTTTAAGCAATGTGATTCCCATACACGGTGTGGGTAGTAAACCTTATAATAGACCCTAAATGAGTCCTCAGAATAAGTGGAAAATATATATGAGATATTATTCACTATTAAAAAATAAATAAATAAACAAGTATATCTCCATGTTCGATCATCATGAACATATAAAACAACCAATTTCCCCAAACATACCTACATTAAATCCATAATAGAATGAATAAGAGTACCATACTATGTGTACATCCCAAAGCATGTCTTATACCATCTCACTAAATGAAAATACCCCCATAAATTCCAACATTATGCCTGAAACAGTCCCCTCTCACTCATAGAAGGTTACATACAATAATTTCGGTTCCTATCCCTCATGCTCAAGGTATCCTCAACTCTCATAATCCAATTAAAATATATCATAAGACGCAATCCTTTAACTCATTAATTTTACAATAAATCACATTATGGGACACCATCTTATCACTTATCATGTGATCACATCCTATGTATAGTTTCGTGTCCCTGAATATATGACATGGTCACATCTTCGACTATCCAAACACTAAATATAATTATTAGCTACAATGCTATGAAATCATGAAATTCCATACAATCATCCATTTATCCTACATATATATGTAAGGAACAATAAACCCATAATGATATACCATTTTTTGTTGCCAACTCAGCCCATGTTGGTAAGACACAATAACCACACTAAATCAGCCATGACCATCATAATTAAAGGGATTCAAAACCCCTACTGATTTTGAAATAATGAATCCCATATAAACCACAATAAATCACACCAGACCAAACTAACAAAAAAACCATACCATAATCCTTGTAACAAGATGAGGTTTCTTGGTAACTAAAGATACCCAATTGTTTCATAAATTGATATTACATTCTTTTAGATTAAAAATTAAAACATTACAGAAGCAAACACCATAGAACTGTAGTATTTTAGATCCATTTTACACAATGAACACAATATTATAATATGGTGAAAGATCATACATTTTTACATAAATATCTTCCCAATTAGAAATCTTCATAGACACACCCTTAATAAAACCATTCTTCATAACCCAGGAAAAGGAAACATAAAAGAAGTTCAGCACAAATTCTATGTAAGCTTAAAAAAAGAGATACGTAAGAATAACATGAATGGAAGTGTTTTAAAATTTATCATATCTTTTAAAACCATACCCTAAATATCCAATATTATAATCTCTAGTTATGGCATAAACCTTTCCAGTTCATAATACACGATTGAAAAGACAATCAATGAAGATGATCCCTGAGAGAATAATATCATAATAATAAATAGATATGTGGAATTCAAATTAGAATAGTACATAATATATTATTGATACCCCCAAGAAATTCATGAAATGATAGTTCTAGACAATCCAGTCATGTATCTACTTTGGTATTGGGATAAGAACTCATGTACACACTTTAATGATTTGGATAAGAACCTATGTACCCACTTTTTTCGGAATTGGGTATCCTCTTACGTACCCTCTAAGCTCATAGATATTTTTTCATTAACCATTTATTGGGGGGTGATATAGGGCCCACCATCATATAATTAAATTCATACACATGTGCTCCACTATATTACAATACATTTATCATATCGTAACCCATATATGAAATTGGCATCATAAAAATTTAATCATATAATAACCATATGAAAATAGATAGGTTTCATAAAAATTTTCTGATATAAAAAAAATAAATGGAAGTATGTTCCATAAGAATTTTATAATGGTATAACCTCTGTATGAAAAATGGGTTTCATAAAAAACATGTCTTCATAAGCATAAACAATTCAGAGAATGAATAAGAATGATATCATTGGATCATATCCATAGTAGGTAATATCTAACATCATCAGGTTTTCTCTTAGTTAGAGAATGGTTTTGATCAATCACAAAAAAAGTTTCTATGGAAAATATTCTATCCTCTATTAAAAACAACTTTTAAAAAAGAAAACATTTTTAAAACATTTTTTATTACAAATAACCTTCAAAAAATATAAAGGATTATTAGAATAATAACTAAAAAAATTTATAAAAAATAAAAATATTTCAAAATCCTTTTCCATGAAATTAAGATAAATAATTTTAAAATAATTAATACATTTTTGAAAACAATTTTTTTGTAAGAAAACATATTTTTTCAAAATAAAGAAATAAATTTGATTTTATTAAAAATAAATTCTTAATTATCTTAACTGAAATGAAGTGGATAATGGTACCATTACTTGGATATATCATGAATAAACATATGACAATAAATGTGATGATAATTATTGTGAGGTATATCATTATATTTTAATATTGAAGACCTAGTCATAAACAAGAATAATAAATGATGAAATTGAAAAAAAAATCTCTAACTTTCGTAAATTTGAATCATAATCCCCCTGAAGAGATAACATAAAATGAAACTTAAAATATAATTTGGAAGAATAAATTAATTATATTACATGTAAATGAGGTTGTATATATACCTCGTGAATGAATATTAGTGCATAACATAACATACTTATCAAATGAGGAAAATTTATACAAAAAAATCATCACCACTTTAGTAACATTTAAACCATAAACCCCATAAAAGGAGATATCCTCAAAAGGATATATAAATATCAATAATTTTTAGAAGAGGTATCATAAAATAAATTCATGGAATTTATATATAACACATAGAATAAAGATTTGGTGAATGTAGATTGTGTCTGAGAAAATTGAAAAATTTAGATAAAAACCCTTTTCATATATTATTCAATGGTTTATGATTTTTTTGACTATGGATGTGATATATTGATACCATTCACCATATTACAATGATTGTATAGTATTCATATTTAATGATTTTGAAAAATTATATACATTTCATATGTTAGTTTCAATACGAATGTATATGTTGTTATGTTTATCCCTATTCATTTGAGGAATGAATTGGGCCTATTACATGATGGGTGGGGCCTGCTATAGCCCCTCGATTCATCAGTAGGACTCATGAGACAATCTAGTTTGGGTTTTTAAAAGTTTATTTATGGTCTTGGCACGAGGCCTTGAAAATATTATTTTGATGTACAATATTATGCATTACCTCATTATGAAATAATTAATTGTTGGTCCATATAAATATTCGACTAGAAAAATATCCATGATTATGTTTTATTATAGAATTATTTCATCACCTTTCATTTCTTCCATATTATTCTCAAGTATATTTTAAAGGCATGGATTTTTAGTTCCTTTCCATTAATAGTGTTTATTTTTATGATTAATTATATTGTATTATTAATTTTTACTATGTATTTGATCTCAACACATCTTTTTGTTTCATTTCCCAAGGTTATGAAGAATAAATAATTATATAATCCTTCAAGGATTCTGTTTATTTCATTTTATATTACAAAATGTTTTATTTTGTCATCATAGTGTATTATGGGTATCATGTGTGTAATATGGTTTTTTAGACTACTATACTAATATGTTCTTCAATATTTGATTCTTTTAATCCTACTAATGTAATAAAATAAAGCACAAGCTCTAGGCTTATTGTGTGGGAACGTTAAAGTTGGTATCAAATAAATTTTACTAGAAACCATAGAAACTAGATTTAGAAAACATAGATTAATGAAAAAAACCTAATATAGGCACTAATGATAATAATAAAAGAACATCATAAAATATTGGTATGATATATATTTTTTGGACCTTCCTAGTAAATACATCACTGCCTAGATACAACATGTGGATGTGGTTCTAGCACAGATATACCAAGGGTTAAAAACTATGACAAGTTGTTTTATGAATGACTTGGCGTTTCCTGGTACATGACAATGGGTCGTACAATTCTCCTCGTCTAAAACTCCTCGGGTATATTAATAGGATAATTCGAATTTTTCATACTTACCATTAGGAAGGATTTTTACTCCAATGTTACAAAATTATATAGTTCTAGAATTTATAATGCATAAATTTATGTTATTCTCTCTACCGGGTTCTAAGATGTAGTATGTTTATAATTTTATGATCCAATCAAGTATGTAGAATTTTTTATAAATTGTGTCTAGTATAAGTAATGAGAACTCCAACAATTCATGTTTGGAAAAGATTAATAATGATCATATCATTCATTGTATTAATCCAAAATTTCAAATAGAAATAGTATCCATGGTATCCTTATCATATGAGTAAATAGTATCATGTGTTAATAAGATACCTAGATAATTAATTATTTCCTATGGATTTCAATGTTTGAAAGACAAGAAATTAATTGAATATAAAAAAATGGATAAAGGGAACAATGGAATGAAGGGTTTTCCCAGATGTGGTAACCATTAAAAGAATAACAATTGAAAATTTTTTATGGAATGGGAATTCTTTATAAGTGTGGAGAAAAAGGACACCATTTTCTTGATTATAAGGGTAAAAAATGTTTCCAATGTACAAGGATTTAACTATAAGGAGCTGGGATACCATTAGAATCAATATCCCAAGCATGAAATAAATATAACCAAAATGATTTTATTTGATAATGATAATGTTATTATACTTGTATAAATGAATATGAATAATTAATATGTCTTCACGAATTATGATATTTTAATATTTCATCTGCAATTTACTGGTTATAAGAATTATTAAATATATGTGGATTATACTATAGTACTTTTTCATTAAGGATTTTAGACCATAAGTTTAATAGTACAAAGAAAGTATATTCAGAAGATATTTAATCTTTTTGGAAATCAGATGATTGGGGGGGAAAATACCATTAATGTATTTATAATTTTGAGATAATGATGAAGAAATGATCGATTTAGATTTGTACTGACTACCTTGGAAATATTTGTTGACCTATCCACAAGTGGTCTAGGATATCATCATTGGAGTTTAAAACACTTTGGGATTTAAAGATTATATCTAATAACATTTATCTTACTAAAGTAATAAAGAATAATGAATGTTTCCAATAATGTTTTTTGGTAATTATAGTTATTACCATATTTCATGAGTATACTTGATGAAGTTATTCACATGTTTGAAATTTGAAAAATTAGAGCTACTTCATGTGGATTAAGGGATAATGATAAGTTTATCTTTTAAATTCAGTTACCATCTTTATAAAGTATTAGATCATTGTATTTTGGAAATTTTAACCATTTATGAAGGTTTTAAGTTAATAATTGTATGAGGTTTTAGAGGATAATATATTACTTCACCACCTGACATAACATGTGCTAAGAGATGATGTATATATAGTTAAAGGCATAATCAAAGGACAATATTGTGTTTATAAAATAGGCATGAATATTAATACACATATAGTGTCGAATAATTCCTCTACTCATGAAAAAGAGTCTCAAATAAAAGGTTTTCAAATTATAATAATATTTAATAGTATTAAGGGATTTTTTATCATTATAGTTGTTTAGGGTTTTGTAGTAATCATCATTCATCTGAAATTGTTCTCTATCACTTTCGATGAGAAATTTATAGTTTAATTTTACTTCAATGTCTAGGTTTTTTCTTCCAACATATGCCACCCCATTCAAAAGCCTAATTTTTTTGGTGACCATCCCATACCCCATAACCTCCTTTATGAGTATAGTTTATTAACCCTATTTTTTATGCAGGTTTCCCATAAGGAAATTTCAACTTATCTACCTTTAACAGTCGATGTTGAATTTCTAATTGCAAGGATGTAATTTTGTTGGGGGAGGAATATTTTAACATGCAAATTAATTTTTTTATAATTCTAGATACAATACATTATGAAAAATAATAATTTAAAATTATGTGTTTTAATTAATAGTAATATTTATATGTAATTATAATTTATAGCTTAAAAATTTATTAATTAATGTTCTAAAAAACAAATATTATTATAAATTATTAGTTTTGAAAAAAAAATATTTCATTATGAATATATGTATTTGATTATGTTTTATAAATATAACATTTAATTAAATATTTTAATTAATAATATAAATATCGATGATTATAATTATTTTTATAAATCAAAAATCATGTTATTAATATTTTCACTATTATTATGACCCCAAGGTATTATGGTATATTTCTTCACAAATAATATCAAATAATTAGATAGATTACATGAACACAACCCTGAGTCATTGTGAAACAAAACTTTTTTATATTTATTACATATCCTTTAATCTTTAATTTTCCACTTTTGGGATTTGAATTTTTAAAAATGCACATACACCTTTACGATCAGATCATTTTTTGGATTCTAAAATAATCCACATAATGTTTTAGTTAAATTTAACTTGGACCTTATGAATTGTAATGTACCCTTATGAATAGTAATTTCACCCATATAAGTACAATCTTGACCCTAATTGATATTATCCTTACCCATCAATGTATAAATTAGTTTTAGGTACCTTATAAATGAGAGTGAATGTTTTTAAAATTAATAATAAAGTGTTGGTATTTTTGGGAGTAATTAATTTTTATTTATAACATAAAATTAATAAATAAAAATAATATAAAATAAATTTTCATATAATTTATTTATGAAATAGATATATTTTTTTATTATGATTTTAGGATTATTTTATGAGAACACTGTTAATTTTTGAAATTATTATAAAATCAGTATTAAATATAAAATATTTCATTACAAGTAAATAACGATTTAATTTGAAAATGAAATTTCAATTATATTGATTATTATTTTGATAAAATTGAGTCCATTTTGAATTCTACATGTCAAGAAATGGTTATGGTGATTTTTTGGGATTTTTCTATAATACTTGAATTTTTTGGGGATATTAATTTACAAAATACGCTAAATAAATAAATTTTTGCATCATGCTTGATTCATAGATGATGTAAAAAGAAATTGATACGAAATAACATGACCTTATTACTGTTTATAGTAACAATAATTATGAATATTCATATTATTGAGACAAAATAATAAAATAATGAATAATATAATTGGAAAAACCCTTATCTCCTCCACTATAAAACCACCCTTCTATCCCACTTCTCTTCACTCCTCTAAGCCTATAAAAATCTCAACATTCTTCCGAAATACATTTTCCTTGGTACCTTCCCTCATAAACGAGCCTTTTTTCTTTCTAGAAGACCAAAACCCTTTTACTGAACGAGGTTCTCATGGAGGTTTTTTCAAGAGGTAAATATTCTTCCATTTCATTTAATTTCATTTCAATTTATCTTCTTTTATCATTCTCTCATAAACTCCTCTATCAACTTGATCCTGATAACTCTAGAATAATCTATATACTAAAATTATATCATATTTATGTAATAACCATTGTCAATTTCCTTACTAACCCTCATTTATTTTACAACTAAAATCATCTTCCAAGAGGTGCAAAATTATAACATTAATGGACAATGATGTTTTGTTTTTAAAATTCATATATAAATATTATAATGAAACCATTTTAAATTATGAGAAAGATTGTAAATTTTTTAATATAAACCTTTTTCTGTTTTTTAGGTAAAATATTTACATAATACTAAATAATAATATTAAAAGACTTCGTTATGATCAATAACAGTCGTAATAATATAAACGACTATCACTAAATAAGATATCTAATTATTCTACCTCTTACCAAGTAACCAAATCCTATATATGAAAATTTAAACATATTTATGTTCATTATTAATGTATAAATTCAATTATAGATAATTATATCCATTACACATGAACTTCTATACCCATATACAAGTATGGCGATTGTGAAAACTAAGGAACCAAACGCTCCCTTGCAATACATTTGTGTCTTATAACTCATCCAAAAGCCAAAAAAATGAGAATAATAAAATTATACTAAAAAATAGAAATTAATAGAAGATTCTTAATTAATTAATTAATAGATTTAATATTGTAATCCAGGATGTTATGTTCAATTTTTGAATACATTAGGACATAAGTTAAGGGGTTCCTCATCTCGCATTAATTTCTGTGAGATTTACATTATTCGCTACCTAATTTCATTATGCATTGCATGTATTCTGAAATTTGAAATATTATATCATGAAGATATTTATATTAATGATACTAAATTATTCTTCGAATGATTGTTAAATTTTGGACATATGATACAATTTATTACAATGTAGTAAGGGTTTTCTCAAATCACTTCCATTTTTGTGAGATTTTCATTATTCACTACTATTCCATGTGTATGGTGCATGTATACTACCCATTAATGTAAAATATTATGAATCTATTTATTTTAATGGTATTAAATTTATAATTTTATAATTATTAATTTTGGATCATATGTTTTGATTCATTACAAACAAGTAATGGATTCCACTTGGGCTTTCATTTTTCCATTGAGTTTTTCTTTCACCATTCTTACCCCAATATAATGAGTATTTATTTATTTTTACATCTTATATATACTATTTAAATGTTAAAAAAACATATATTAATATCATTTAATCGTTATTTTATTATAATTATATATTTTAATATGGTTCCCCTCTCTATTCTTCCCGATAAAGAAGCCCGATGAAGGGGAACTTGTCGAATTCTTATCCATTTTGAATAGAAAAATGTAATCTATTTAAGGACACAATTATGTTACTACGATCACTAAATTTAACATGAATAAAACTATATTTTTTATTTCTTGTTTTATGAAATCAAACATGCCATTCCACTTTAAAATCTAATTAATATTTCTCTTATAACGCCCTACAATGTTTTGTTTCTCAAGTTTCTTAAAAACACTTTTTACATGATTTTACATTCTTAAGAGATCATTAATAGATAAAATATAATTTAAATGTCTAGTCCTTTTATTTTTGGGATATACATGTTCGAAATATGATTTTATGAAAAATAATGAAGATTTTTCCAAATGAAATATTCATTTCAAAGTAAAAGAGTATTCATCATAAAAATTACTAAATTATTTTATATGAGTATTTTCATCTTCTTCAACAATAATGTTGATTTTTATGTTTAATTGGGGTTAATATTTTGAGATATCATCTACATATTTTATTTAATGGTTTTCAAATAGTTTGACTATGTATGTTCTATCCTGATACTATTCACCATATTACTTCGAATTTTTACTGTTCAAATTTAATGTTTTAGGAAAAATATTTATATTTCATATATTAATGTAAATATTAATCTATATGTTGTTATGTTTTTTTCTATTTATATGATGAATTAATTTTAATCATTATGTGATGGTCAGGGATCTCTATAGCCCATCGATGCATTGGTAGTTCTCACAAGACAAACTAGTTTGGGGTTTTACCCATTTTTTGTATCTTCTTGGAACGAGGACTTGATTGTATGGTTATGATGCCTGAAATTTTTCATTAATTCCTGATGAAACTAGTAATTTATGTTCCATGTGATTATTCAACTAGTATAATATCAATGGTTTTGTTTTATTATATCATTATTTATTCATATTACATTAATTCCATACTATGCTCAAGTATATTTTTATGGAATGCATATTTAGTTTCTCACCCTTCATAGAGTTTATACTTATAATTACTTTTTATGTATTATTTACCCTTTCTAAGCATCTAATATCACACCTTTCTAATTTTTCTTTTCAATAGGTTTTGAAGAATAAAAAATTGCATTAGATTTAATGGACTATTTTCATTTCATTATATATTATAACATGTTTTATTTTGGCTTCCTAATGTATTATGTGTATCATGTATGTAATCTGGTTTTCCATGATTTTTAAAATAATCAGCCCTTTGGGATTTGATTAACTGGTATCCTGCCAATATAATTAAATAATTCACTAGATCTGGGGTTCTTAGTTTGAGGCATCACGTGGGATATTATGTGGGAATATCTTGGCCAATCCAAAAGGATTGGGATTTGAGACTAAGTGGGGTTAGTGTGTGCCTTTTTATAGTTTAGGAGGAGTGAAATTCTTTTAAATACTCAAAATTATTCAATATTTTGAGATTAATATTACTTCAAGTGGCTTAAAATATGATAATTAATGGTTTAGAGGGATGATATGGTTGATCCACACCTCCAACACAAAATAAAACAAATATTTTGAACATTTTATTCTTTAACTCATATGTATCCCTATTTCTACCATTTAGGTTTTTTCACTTTGGTAACTAGTTTTCTAGACATGGTAATTTATCCATTAATTAAAAATTAGAGTGATAATTGTTTGATAATTTTGACCCACTGATTCTAATGATGATATAAAATTTATAAAATATAAATCATATATGCATTGAAAATTAATTTTAATATAAGCACCTCAAACATGAAAAACACCACTTTAACCATAACAACGTTAACAATGTTTTCACTATTTAACAATAAATATTGAAATTATAATAAAAAATTGATATATGAGTGGAAAATAGTTTATAAATATTAATTTTTAAAAATAAATAAAATTAATATTATATTTTTAGAAATTTCAAATCATTTAATTAATTTTACTTTATTATAAAATAACATTAATTTCAATTCTGACATTATTAATTCAATTTCATCTTTAAAAATATAATGAAAATTATCAAATTCATATATGTTGATTTCAATCATTTTTATAATTATATATTCATCTATAAATAATTTAACTTAACAATTAATTTTATTTAATTCATTATTAATATTTTTTGTATAATTTATTTTATTTAATTATTAATTAATAACTATAATGTTTGAATTTCTTAAATATATAATATAATTATTTCATATAAAAAAATTAATGATAAATTTTTATGATAAAAATATTATTTACATTTTAAAATTATATGTTCAAACAAAGTAATGTTGTTTTTGTCCACACCCCAAAGCATTATAGATATTAAAACAAGGAAATGTGACTTTTTTTTCTTCTTAATTAAATAACATATTATATGGCTCGTATTAAATATACGTGGAAACGAATTTCCATATTTCATATAAGTTTATTTTAAGGGTCTAATTAAACTCACAAAATAAAATTTAGATATTATTTGAGGTTATTTGAAATCTTTTAATTCTGGTTTAACCCCTCGACAAATCCATTATTTACCATAACAATGATAATTAATTTTTAATGCATTCACTATTAATTTTGGTAAAAATTATTTTGATCATAATAAGAATTATAAATTAGTTTGATTAAAAATAATAAATCCATTTTAAAAAATTTAATTTAAAAAATTGTAAAATTTTAATTTAAAATTAATCCCAAAGATTTGAGTAGAAAGAAGGTTTTTAATGAGAAAATGTTCAAAGGTTTTCAATATGTTTATATCTAAATTTAAAATTAAATTGATTAAAATATCCTCAATGAGACAAATTGATTAGAATATCCTCAATGAGACAAATTGATATATAATTTATCTCATTTATCATTAAAAATATTAAAAAATATAAATTAACATTTTGTAAAATTTAAAGGAAATGACATTTTTTAACTGATATTCAGTATTTTTCAATATTAATCAAGAAATGATACTTTTTTAAAAAAATTCCAAAAAAATAATCTGAGATAATTTTGATAATAAAATTAAAAAAATAGGATAATATTGACAAATTAATTTTCTAAAAGTGTGATTTTTTTTAAAAAATGTTCACCATAAAAATAGTTTTTTAGATAACGATTTCATTTTATTTTCAAAATGGTTTTAGTTTGATTTTTAATTAATTGGTTGAGAAGAAATTCATTATATATACATGTGTAAACCAATTTTCCATAATCAAGTCAATAATATTCATAACCATCATTCAAATAGATTGTTGATAACTGTCATATTGAATAATAATATGTTAATTATATGTTACATTATGATTAAACTCGATATTTTTTGTAATGTAAGCTAAAATTAGGATTTTTTTGTTATACAAACCAAAATATTTATTGAATATATCACTATATAGCCCAAGGATGAATGTAGCCCATTTTTAACATGTTTTACCAGGTAAAACAAGATATTATAAAGTATTAATTTAGTCATAAAAATAATTCATAAAAACTGTAGGTGCTACATTCGACCCCCTTAAAATGAATTTTTCCCACGAAATTCCTGTCATTCATCAAAGGATTGACAATTGAATGTTATTTTAATAGAAAAACACACCATAAAAATATTATATAGAACATTATTTTGAAAACTAAGATGGTATGTACAAATTCCATATGGAATAACACATAATAGGTTTCCAAATAAGATAACATAGGTGGGAAGTAAAAATTTAGAAATGGATGAAAAGTGTTAAAAAAAATAGAGAATGATATATATCACTTTTCACAAAAAAATGGGTGATCTATAGAACAAAAACAACTAGATAAGGATAAATATGTAATGATTTAATGGACTACTTGATTTTTTGTAAGCTAAGGTACTAGGATAATATTTTTGTTTCTATATCCTTTTCCAAAAGATAAGGAATTTTCATGGGAGGATATACATAGTTGACTACATTCAATTTAAAAGAATAATCTCCTTCATTAGTTATACTTTTATTAATTTCCACATCATCCAATGGTAAATTAATAATTTATTATTTATATCCCATTAAAATTTCAATATAAACAATTCAATTAATGACTAACCTTCTAACTGTTCCAAAATGAAAAAATTAAGGGATGGTCACTAAATCTATGAAAGTAAATTAACCATTAATATCCCATATATTAAAATGTATCTCTTGATTTTCACAAGTCAAACATGTGAATATCATTATAATTTATTTTATTGAAACATGTTAATAACTTGAATTACAATAGAACCTCAATGAATACATTAAACATTCCTCATTAAATGAATAAATCCATTGATTAATGAATATTTTCCATATATCCAATAATGTTGTAAACATAATCAATGATAACACAAGATAATTTTTCAACCAAATTATTTATCAATCCAGAGGTTATCTATAAAATCCAATTTACCTTATCCATATCAATCATCTCATTATAAAAAATAAACACTTTTTTATTAATATATAGAACATATGAAGTCATTCCTTCACAAAATAAAAATATCACCTTTCCATTAATTCATTTTTCATGTCCATCATCATTATTTAACTTATTTATTCAAATCCTTAATAAAAAACATATACAGAAAAATCATTATACATCTGAAAAATCATAATTAATGAATCTAAATAGATAAATACATATATCCTCCCACTTCAATTATTAGTATGGAATCTTTCCTTCCTTGGCCAGGATGAAAATTCTTGGGTTGTAGAAATTAGTTGGGTAATTCCCGGGTTATACACCGATAAGACATTAAACTCCTTGAAAAGTTTCCACTATATTACATTGTTTTACACGTAGATAAAATCATCCCCTCTATTTTATATTATCATTTATGGATTTCTTACATCATTCTTCAAATGTAAAATCTAGATTCTTCCTTCTTTTATGTTCATTAACACATGAAAATTCATAAAATATCATCTTCCCCTTTTTATGTGTTAGGAATCTCAAAAAATTTCACATTTTTAATAATATATCGCGATATATGTTTAGGAATAATCACAATATGTTTCAATCTAATCAACATCGTATTTTTTTACTCTTAATCACTAAATTTTTTATTATTTACAATTTTAACCAGATTTATTCTGGTTCTATATATTGAATAAAAACAAAATAATATCTCAAGGAACAATAATCATAGAGAGGGACCACAAAAAATGAAAAATAACTTATATGAAGTCTAAATAATGACTCCTTATTTAATCGATTATATATTTTTTCATTTATAGTCATCATTTATTAAAATGATTGAGGATGTTTCATAAAGGGTTTCTTAATTTCCATAGAATATTCCCATTGAGAGTTACCCCAGGTGTGCAGTAAGTCCGGTAGATGTTTTCAAATTCCTAACCGGGTTTAGAATAATATAATGTTTATGTGGTTTTCCACAAAAGGTACATCTGGGTTAGATACAATTCCAGTTTTAATATCCTGTCATAGATACAATTTTTTTGAAACCACTCACTCAACCTTATACAAAATTTCCAAGAAATTTTACAATACATTTACTGATCTTATTATTTATCATTATAGACATCTTTCGACATATTTTTGAAATATCACGAGGGATCTCACTAATGTTTTCTCACCCTTATTTTCAATTTTTTACTATTAAATTTCTATGATACCAACAATATCAAACTTGGATTTTCAAAATTTGATATTTCATATTTTTAGATGAAAAATAAGTACAATAAAAAATTACACAATTATGGACCATAATAGTTTAGTTCAATTGAAAAATTGGAACAGAATAATATAATTTTTTTAAATATCTTCAATGTTTCAAACAAATAGTTTCCCATTCAGCACTCTTTATAGAAATACCCAAAATAAAACCATTCTTTAAAACTTGGGGAATGGAAACACATGAAAGGGTGAGCATAGATTCTCATTAAGGGTAAATACGAGAGACAACTAATCATAACGTAAACATAATGGTATGAAAACACAATGGAAACATTTTAAAACAATAACTTGAAAATAAAATATCATAATCTTTAGAAAAAAATAATGATTTGATCTTCATAAGAAATGATTCCTAATATAATAATATAACATTATCTATGAGAGCATAAAAATGGAAAAAATAATATATTGGTTTCATGTCCACAAACATTTTATATCCCATTTAAATGATATCCACATGGAAATTCATCACATTTATCCCTATACTAACTACCCGTGTACCTGCTTTGGGTATAGGATGAACTCCAGTATACCCTCTTTGATGACTGAGATAAGCACTTGTGCACCCTCTTATTGGGGCTTGGTTTAACCCCCAAGGTACTCTTGGGGCTCATATAAAATTTATCATTACCCAATTCGTTAGTGGTAGATATAAATCCCTCTCATTACATAGTTAAATTCATAGACATGTGTTTCCTTAGATCATAAAATATTCCTCTTATTATACCCCATGAAATGAAATTGGTGTTATAATTTTTTTATTTATAACCATTAAAGAAGATACATATTTCCTAATAATTCTATCATTGAATAGACCCTAAAAATAAGTTTTTTTTCATAATAATGTTATAACTCATGGATGAGATATGGGTTTCATAAATAATTTCTCCACATAAACATAAAAAAATCATAGAATTAATAAAAATGGAATCCTCAGATCATATCCTTAGTGAGGGATATGTAACATCAAAGGGTGTCATATTTTATGAAGAGTTATTTTGATAAATAATTTAAAACATTTAATAGTTAAAATATCATTTCCTATTAAAAAAGTAATTTTAAAACATATAACATTTTGAAACCATTTTTTTGAATAACCGTGAATATCGATAAGTGAATAATTTAAAAATAATTATTTTTTTAACAAAAAATTTTAAAAAAATTTGAAAACCATTTCCATGATATTTACCTTAATATATCTTTGTAAAAATTTTTTAAGAAATAAAAAAACCTAGTTTTGAAAGAAAAATGTTTTCCGACCAAAAAGAGAAACACATTCATATTTTTATAATTTTTTACATAGTTATATTAATTAAAAAATATTGTAAAATTGAACAATTACATTGATATATAATTCATGACCATAGGGTAAAAAAATCATTGTAATTATTGTGAGTAATATTATTATATTACAACATATTTGACATAATCTTTAACAATCCCTATAAATGATGAGATTTTAACATAAAATTTATACAACTTTGGTAACATTGAATCGTAAGAACCGTGATAGAAAATATAATATGAATCATTAAATATAATTAGATTTAATAAATTCATGATATTATATAGAAAAATATATATATATATATATACATCTTGATCGAATATAGGTGCATAACAAAATGTGCATCTCAATGAAAAAATTAAGGTAAATAATTCCATTATTGATTTATTACATTTTTAACCTAAAACCCTATGAAATATAAATACATTAAAGGATATGTAAATCACCCTAATTATATGGATAATAATAAAAAATAAGTCCATGATATGTATATACACCACATCAATAAAATAGTTGGTGAATATTGCATGCGTCTCACAAAAGTAAAAACTGAGATAAAAATAAATTGCCTTATGTATTTACTTACATAATACTCTATAAAACTCATTTATAATAAATATAAGTTTATTATAAATCCATTAATTTAAAATATTTATAAATAAAACTATATATATAAATTTTTCTGTATTTTTATTAATTGTTTGTTAATAATTCCATGTTAATGATATGTTTTGTGTAGTAACAACTTTGTTACTTTATATTTTTGTACATGTTATCTTTTTGGTTATTTTAATTTTATCATGGTTATATAATAACTAAATTGATAGAGGTAATATAAATATAATATTTATTCTATATATACATTCTTATATTAATCCATAAAATCTGGTGATATGAACTGAAATACAATGTTCATTGAGACGGTTGTCCATACATACACATGATTGGTATCTCTACTTTCATGTTAGATTGAATAAAAGATAGAAAAATAATATATCATCATTAAAAAATCATTGACATTACTTATATATATAATATTTTGATCAAAATAATCCTCAATTCATTCTATGTAAATCATATTTGAATCACATCTCTTTGTGAGGAAATAGTCTATCATTAACACAACCAACATTATCATGTTGTAAATAGATTAAGAGTATTATTTTATATCCTTTAAAATAACTAAATAATAACAAAAAAACTATAAATATAATATATATAATATATATATAATAATTCCATCATTGTGACTATTCATCATATGTAGTAATGGAAACGAGAGTGGCATCGGTTCACAAGGTTTTACTCTTACGTACAAACGAATGATGATTTTATAAACAATTTTAAGTAAGTATGTGTTGTTTTAAGTGATATACTAAATAAAAAATATATTATTATGTTGGGGATATTGAGATTAATATATAACCATTTTATAATAATAATTTAAGGGGTTGGAAGAAGAAATAAAACAAAATGACCGTTGATGAATGTTTCATTTTCTTTGGATATCCTCATTAGGTTTTTTATAAAGAGTTTTTGGTTAATATTTTATCCCAAATAAATATTATAGGAAGAGTTTAAGTAATTTTTTAAATTATTTGGTATGATAATGATCAATCCAAATGGATTTAGTGGTGTGAAGAAGTATTGAAAGAGAGTTCCCTTTTATAGTCGAGGAGGAGAGGAATTCATGTAAATACTCAAAAGAATTCACTATAGGGAGGTAAATAATATCAAATTTGGATAAAAATATAGCAATTAAAGTTTTGGAGGTATTATATTGTGTATAAACACCACCAATACATAATGAAACATGTTTTTTATATTTTCATTCCTTAACTTCAAATTATCCCTCTTTTTACCATTTTATATTTTTTATTAGTGTAACTAGTTCTCTAAAGTTGGTACGTTTCTTTTAATACCAAATTATTGTGAGAATAATAATATAATTTGGATCGGATAGTTTCAAATTTTAAATCAAAATTATAAATTTTTAATCCATTTTTTTGGAAATTAATTTTAATATAAGTTCATGTGACGAAAAAAATCACCACTTCAACCCAAAAAACACCAACCGATTTTTTTATACATAACAATAAATATTTTAACTATAGTAGTAACATTGGTCTATGAATGGGATATAGTTTTTTTTAAATATTTTATAATTAATTTTCGAAATATCATATTTTTAGTATTTTTCATTTATTTAACAAAACATCATTTATTAAAAAATTCATTAATGAAAACATGTACATTATTCATTTAATTTTACTTTTAAAAATATCAAGACAATGATGGAAATAATATATATTGTTTTGAATCTTTGTAAGGATATATTCAACTAAAACATATTAGAGTATAATAACTCATTCAATTTACTTCACTTTTTCTATTTTTAGAATCATTTAATTTATTTTATTATTAACTAAAAATAAATATACATGTGTTTATTAAGAATTTAATGAAATTATTTCATATATGAAAATTAAAGATATATTATTTTTATAAAAAAAATTGATATCATTAAAAATAATATTTATAATAAATCAGTTCTAAAAACTATGATAAATACCCTAATGGGGGGTGGGGTGAATCGTTATATGACATATTAAGGCTACTGTTCCATCAGATCATGTTACATGTTTAAATTAAAATATATTCTCTCTCATTACTATAAAAATGTATGAGAAGAATTGAATTCATGCATTAGTCACAACTATTTTACTTGGTTCACCATCATTAGGTCACATCCTTGGATCATATAAAGCCTATGTGGAAATGTACCAAATCTACTAAAGTGTACTTCTATAACAATGTTTTGAGAAAACAAATTATCCATCCTAGTTTATAACCATTCACAATATGAAGTCTCTAAAATATTTTAATTAATGTGCTCATAATACTTTTTCAGAAGATCCATTTTTGACTACTAGTGTCAATATGATTTACAAATCATTTTTTGTATCATTATGTTCCTCTTTTATTGAACCAACCAACATTTTTCACATAATCCTTACACACCTTCTTTTGAAAAATAACCCTACAATGATACCGTAATGGATTTTTTCCCAATACTAACCAATTTTGTTTTCCCTATAAAAAATCATTATAGATATTAAAAGGAGTAAATTTTTATTTTTGTTTCTTTAATTTACATGAATTTTTATATGGTTCATATTCAATGGAAATTTGTAAGTATGTTCATATTTCAAAGAAATTGATGTAAAAGTTTGAAATAAACTCATTACATAAAATTTAGATATTATTTTAGGTTATCATTACTCTATTAATTATAGTTTAATCCCTAGTAATTACATTTTTTACATTAACTATGTTAACTAATTTTTTCATCACTCACTTTTAATTGGGGTAAACAATTAAGATAAATATATTTGTAATTATAAATTATTATGATAAATAATATGGTTAAATTTGTAAATAAAATCAATTCAAACATGTAAAAACATTTAATTTAAAATTAATCCCACAAATGTGATCAGAAAACATGTTTTGAAAGTGAAAATGATTAATTAATTATAAATTTTTAATATATAAATCAATGTTTAAATTTAATCAAATTACATTAATTGGATTAATTGACATATAATTTTACTAATATAACTTTGAATAACAATTAAGAATAAATTTTTTAGTTTTGAATAATTTAAATTAAAAATATTATTTTAATTAAAATTCAGTATTTTATAAAATTCATAAAGAAATGAAACATTCCAAAAAAACACAAAAAATCATCTAAATATAATTTTGTTATTACAATTTCAAAAAAAATTATTTCATAATAGTGCAAAAAAATGTTAAAATACTTTCCCAAAAAAATAGTTTTTTTCGGATAAATGTTTTATTTTATTTTTAGCATTGATTTAATTTAATTATTAATTAATTGGTTTCTAAATAATTCATTGTATATACATATTTAATCAATATTTTAATAATTTAGTTAAACCAATTTTTTTTTAGCATTCCAATGATTTGGTGATTACTATAATGTTAAATACTATTATTCTAATTATGTGTCATGTTATGTTTTAACAGAATATTGAGTGTAATGAAAGAAAAAGACAAGATTGCATGTAACACTAGGAAAAAATAATGTTACTTTTAACATAGAATAACTTAGTGTTACGTGTAGTACATTATTAACATGGATTTGTCTCTAACATTATCCATCAATGGAATTTTATTTTATCAAATATAATAATTAATTAAATCTCATAGTGTTACAATAATTTTTTCATTACATTAATATCTAACCTTTATGTGATTAATTTAATCAATTTACAGTCAACAAACAATTTTGATACTAAAATAAAAACATTTCATTTCAAATTATGAAAACCTCTTGCACTGATACCCATAAACTTATTTTTAAATATTGGTTCCTTATAAGGACCCCTACTAAAGGTTTTAAGGGAGACACATGAAAATTATCTTAACTAGATTTCATCCTAACCCCCTAAATCCATAATATCATCCAAAAAAACATAGAATTTTTTATTTTATACGAACAAAATAATGTGGTAAAGAGACATTGTAACACACCAAACCCAAAATCTTGGAGCTGGGGAATTACTCATTACATTGGAATGATAAAAATAAATTAAATCCCTATGTAACGATTAGTTTATTAGTTATTAAAAATCTAGATACATACATGTAACTCATATTACATTTGTAAAGGTAAAACAGTAAAATACATAACAAAATATAATACAATGCATCTAGAAGAACTCAATAAATGGCCTCCACATCATAAAATGTTGAAGGTAAACGATTGAAAGGGGAGAGATCAAATGCTTAGTAAGGGTAATAAATAAGGGAAACATGAATCGATAATATTTAAATCATAATCAAATTGGCATAGTCAATATGGCATGGTTAATAAATGAAAAACACACTCCATTAAGAAAATAAGAATGATACTGCATCCTTAGATTTTGATATAGTGAAAAACTCATGGATAGTAATAACCAAAATTAATAAAGAGAATTATTATTAATTTGACGTCATGTATATGTCACATGATACCACTATACCATATAAATGGATTATGTTTGTGGGTAGATACCCATCTGATTCTGTTTTTGAAATAAGCTCAAAGGGCTTGTTGCCAATCGATTTGTCTCATGAGACTTGTCGATGCATCTAGGAGATATAGAAATCCCCAACCATCAGATTAATTCCAAAAAAATCTCTATTAATAGATTTAATTCAAGTAAAATATGACTTCTAAATATCTGTATAGAGTAGAGGATACCGATTCATCAATATTTTCATAGCTAAAACGACATTCCAAATGGACACCGTTTTTAAATGGGTGTATGTCCTAAGGAAATAATAATATCCATGAGACTAGAATATGGATATAAATTATAATTAAAATTTCAAATGAAAAATGACCTTGAAATGGCAGTAGGTCCAACATATAATAATGATTAGCTGCATAACACCATGTAAATCCCAATGAAACGGAAACAGAAACAAAGTACCTTATAACATTGTAATCAATTGAGTTATTACTAAAAAAGTAAATCACTAATTACAGTGATATATAAAAATAATTATGATATTTTACATAAAAAGGTAGTAAAATTACATGACATACATGAAATATGTGGCGAAAAATGGAATTATTGTTGAAAGAAAAGTTATTCGAGTAACCACTGACCTTATGCCTAAATGTGTTCTCGATTGATCTTAATGAGCTAAATAATCAAATTTGGATTCATTAATTAATAAATAAATAACCTCTTGTAAATTTAATAGATTTTTAATATCCTTATTTGGTTCATTATTGTCCTTTTCTTTGGTATTAAGAGGTCAAATTTTATTGTTTGGAAGCATTTTCTTCCTTAGTTTTCATAATCTGTTTACTTATATTCATGAATGGAATTTTGTTTAAAATGTTGTGAAACATCCAAAAATATTAATATAGATTATTAATGAAATTTCAGAGTAATTAATAATATTATAGTGATTATGGCTTATATACCATGAGGATAAATTTTTTGATAAATGATAATGATAGAAGCTTGGATTAACTTGGTGGTTTTGTGCGTAATGAACTTGTTTTGTATTATCAATTTATATTATTATTATGTAAGGATTGCAGAACATTATATAAGATTAAATAAAAATATTCTGATCTCGTGAAGCCATAAAAAATGGATTCATGACCATAATTTAATATGTTAATAAAAATAGAAAACCCAACGTCCCGGAATGTAACAAATTATCACATTTAGAAAGTGTTAATATGCTTTGTATTAGAGGAGGGGGAAAAGAGAGAGGATGATGAAATATTACATTAGCATACTAAAATTTAATTTCATGTATGGTACAAGAAGTATAATATAATTTTAATGTGGGTGGGTAATGAGAGACACACAAAAGGATGTCACATGTAAAAGATATTGAATGAAAAAGGAAGAGAGGTTAACCTCTTGAGTACTCCTCCTTCAGAATCTCCATAAGGCCTTTGTTTTTCCATTTTGGTGGGACCAGAAATTCTTGAACATGGTGGGGGATCATAGGAAGTGTATTATTTAGAATATAGGTAAGCGTAAAATCATGAGTGGTGTGATTGGAAGATGGGGTGATAGGTGGTTTATGTACTCTAGGAGAGGCGGTTTTTTGCATTAATTAAATCGTTAATTTATTATTTTCCCAATGAAAAGGAATAATATTGTTTATTATGCCCAATATTTGTAATAAGTTCACATTAGGTTGAAACAATGACCATTTACACCATCCATGTCTCACACATGATGTATACATTCATTTATTTAGCATATTTCATAAATTATTATATTTTACAATTCACCAAAAATTCACGTATTTCCAAAAAATACCCTAAATTCAAACATAAAAATTTTCAAAATTTAAAATCCAAAAATAAACTCCATTTTCAATAATAAATTATTAATATAAAGAATTAAATTTTTAATTAAAATCATCATTTAATAGAAAAATAACAACACCTAAAATATTCAAATACATTTTTAAGGTGACTAAATTATATTTATATAGCCATGGTAAAGGTTTTAATTAATATATGTCATATTAATTGTCATAAGGGTAGTTATATATCCATAAGAGTAATTTACTATTTATAATGATAAGTTACTATTCAGAAAAAAATTATGTTGATTCTATCAGACTCCAAATATCACCCGGATCACAACCGTTTATGTCCGGTTTCTGAAATTTAAAACACAAAAGTGCGAAATTTAGATTTAATTTCTTGGTTATGAATTACTCCAAAATATCCAAGTGTTGGGTGATATAGATCCTTTATTCTTGAAATATATACTATCTAATGTATTGGATGTTTTTAAGAGAAACCTACAATAAAATATTTGGGGTGTTTTATTCCTCCCACCTTCGTAAATTTTGTCCACAAAATTAAAGCCCTTTAAAAATATGTGGGTTGTTCTTCGTCATAACATTCTCAGGTTTGCACATTGCTTCCTCTATTTTGTGGTTTCTCAAAAGATACATTATAAGATGTGTTGTTCGATTTCCCAATACTTCTTTATCTAGTCATAGGAATCTCAATAGGCTCTACACAGAAAGAAAAATCAGGTTTTAGCTTTATTTCATCCTAGGTGAGTACATGTGTTGGGTCAGACATGTATTTATTTATCAATGACCCATTGATCACATTATAAAATGTGTAGAGACCTAGTGGAATTTCTAAATGGAAATATACTACTCTGATCCTTTCTATAATTTCAAACATTCTGATGTACATAGGGCTCAGTTTCCCTTTCTTACTGAACCTTAAGACCCCATTCCACAAAGATATATTTAGAAAGACCTGATCTCTTATATGAAATTCAAAATCCATTATCCAGTGGTCAATATAACTCTTTTTACTACTTTGGGATTCTTTAATATGGGCCTAAATTTTCATCACTATTGCAGTTGTCTCTTTGATATGTTTTTGGCCTATAAATTTCCTCTCACCAATTTCATACTTACATGTTGGAGTTTTTCACTTCGTACCAGATAATGCTTCATATGGACTGATTTGAATGCTTGAATGAAAAATTTTATAGTATGAAAAATCTATAAAAGGTATTTATTGGTCGCAAATACATTGAATTTCAAGAGAGTAAGATCTTAACATGTCTTCTATTTATTGAATAGTCCTTTCAAACTATTTTTCAGTTTGGGGGTAATAAGTATAACTCATATGAATATTAGTATCCAAAAACATCTGTATACATATCTAGAATTTTGATGAAAATCAGGAATATCAATCATAAAAAATCGATAAAGATGCACCATGACGTATTTCAACATCTTTAATATAATTTCATGTCATGAGCTCAAGTGGTAAATGCTCCCTTATAGCAAGGAAATGTGCTGATTTCATGATATGATCAATAATTACCCATAATGCATCATTCCTTCTAGGTGTACTCGGTAGACCTGTGAAAAAATCAATTGTAATTTGATTCCACTTCCACATAGGAAACAGTGGAGGTAGCATGAACCCTCTATGATTTTTTCTCTCAGCCTTCACTTAAAGATTAACTAGACACCATGACATGTAGTTAAAAATTTCTTGATTCATGTTATCCAACCTATCTTTTTCTTCAGATCACTATGCATCTTAGTGATACCATGGTTTGTATAGAAATTAGAGCTATGAGAATCATCCAATAGTTCCCTTTTATGATCAAGTACTTATGGAACACATAACCACTTCCCAAATTTCAGAACACCATCGTCATACATGAAGTCTTCCAATCATCCTTCCTTAACAGCAATAATTTTCTTTTCTTTATTTTCATCAATAGATTGAGATATTTTTATCATCTCTAGTAAATATGGTTTAGCAATCATATGAATGATGAAATATGGTTCCTCTTCCTTCACAATTTCTATATCCATCCATAGTATATCCATGAATATAGGATCTCTCTCAATCATCATTTGGGTCAAAAATCCATGATCTTTCTTGTTTAATGAATCTTCCACATTATTTTCCTTTCATGGGTTGTAGTATATTGAAAAATAATAATTATTGAGTAACTCGAGCCATATCCTTTTCCTCATGTTTTTTATTTCTTTGTAAAAATTTATTTCAAAATATTCTGATCCATATATATCTCACATATTTTATATTATAGATAATGTCTCTATATTTTGAGATCAAAGATTACGATTGCTAACTCAAGATCATGAGGTGGGTAATTTTTATCATGAGTCTTCAACTGCCTTGATGAAAAAGAAATATATTTCTCACTTTTCATAAGGACACAACTCATTTCATTATTTGATGCATAAATATATACCACAAATCTATCATTTCATGATGGAAGATTCAGAATTATATCTTTGAATAATCTTTTTTTAAATTTTTCAAAGAATTTTATACATTATTTCATCCATACAAACATAACCCCTTCACGAGTTATCTTTATTATTGGGTAAACTAGTTAGGTGAAATTCTGAACAAAACATTGATAGAAATATGCAAATCCAATTAAACTATGTACCTCTATTATGTTCTTTTTCATGGGCCATTATTGGATTGCATCTTTCATTGCAGGAACAACTAAGATTACATCCATAGAGATGATATGGATATGAAAAGAATCATATTGAATCCAAAATTCACACTTTCTAAAAATCCCATATAATTCATTTCTTTTGAGTGTTTTCAGAATAATCCACATGTGATTCACATGGTCTTTGTAGCTTTTAGAGTACGACAGGATATCATCGATAAATACCACAGAAAGACATCAAGATATTCCTTGAAAACACTATTCATTAGATCTATGAAAACAGAGGGTGCACTAGTGAGTCCAAACAGCATTATTGAAAATGTGTAATGCCCTTACCCAGTTCAAAATGATATCTTTGGAATGTATTCCATCCTTAAACACAACTGATTATATCCATATCAAAGGAAAATCTTTGAATAATATTGGTCTCCATGAAGTTGATCAATTAAATCATCAATGTGTGGTAATGGATACATATTATTTATTATAATTGAATTGATATCCAAATAATCAATTCATAGCCTCATGGATCTATTTTTTTCTTCATAAAGAGGACATGGGATCCCTAGAAAAACAAATTAGGTCAAATAAATCCTTTTTCTCTTAATTACCCAATTTGTTCATTTAGATCCACAAATTCCAATGTGGCCATCCTATAGGTAGTCTATGATATAGAAATTTCAGTAATAAGTAAATCAATAGAGAACTGAACATCCCATTCTAGAGTATGTACAAGTAAATCCTATGAAAATATGTTTATTTATTCTTTCACAATAGGTACATATTCAATTTGGAGATTTATTTCCTTGTCTATAGATATCAAGATCTATTCCTCAGCAAGAATTGTGTTTAGTACAGTTAATGGGGGTGGATCTTCACATCATAATTTTATAGACAATTAATACCTATAACTAAATCAAAATCGATCTTGGCTGTGATGATATGGTTAGAAACTAAATGGAACATATGTTTCATGAGGGGGACTCATCGACATATATTTTTTGTAATGGTACATCCCCGATGATTCTTGACTAACAGCAACTTTATTAAATCAATTTGGGCATGTCTAATTTTGTTGGAAAACATGGATGATATAAAACTATACAATGATCCAGAATAAAATAATGAATTTTATAAGTTTGAGGAATCAGTTAAAGTAATGACCACCATAGTATTAGAAACATCAACTTCTGCAGTTGTAATTTCATAATCTATCCATTTCTCATGTTTTCTATTTGGAGGTAAGCTTCTTTTGATATTAGGATAGTAATTTGTAAAGTGTATGACCTATCTAAAATTGTAGCATTGAACATCATTGTCTTTTCTCTTCCCATTTCATTCACTAGTTCGATAAACCCTTTCTCCACACATATAGAAAACTCCAATGCCTTTCAAGCATTTCCCAGTATGATTCATTCCACAATTCTCATATAATGGAAATTGCTTCATTAACTTCTTCCTCATTGGTGCTTTAGATACTCCATGGTTTTTATAATGACTCTTCATATCAAATTTCCATTGAAAAATTTGATCTTTAAAATTCCTTCACTATTTTGATGGAACATAATACAATTTCATTTTACGATGAAAATATTTTAAAAAATAGTACCTTTAAAAAACATGGATTATGACCTTCAATGAAATTATTAGTCTTGTGTTCCAAATCACGTATGTAATCTTTAACATACCTGGATAATCTTGTGAATGTATCTTCATACTCTGAAACACTCACTTCTTCCCTTTGCTTTAGGCTATGGAATTTTCTCTTCATTTCAGTTTGTTATTCACAAGAGAAATATTTTTCAATGAATATTTCCATAAATGTAATCCATTCCATATCTTTTATTTCTTCTTCATCTATGGAATTCTGGGTCAAGGACTACTATTGATCACAATCAACCATGTGGAAATATACTTTCAGTATTACATTTTAATTTTAATTTCTTCTCAATGTCAGAAATATCATTTCAAGGGACTTCATCTACTACTCTAATACCACCAGATTAGTAGTCCCACTTAATGATGGGGCTTTTACCAGATTAAATGATCCAATACAGGTGTAGCATGGTTATTCTACATAGCCTGAGTATGTTGTATCAATATGTTCATGATCTAATCTAATCCAATGATGACTATGTTGACTTTCTAACTAGGGAAATTCCTATATTGTACGTGGGTATTGATTCTCCTCCTTCTAGTAAGATCCATCACTAAACAAAGGAATACACTAAATTAGGTCCTAGATTATAATTTCTAACTAGAAAACACTTACGAAAATCTTAAAATTTATGCACAATTAATATCATAATCATAAAAAGATTATATATTTACTTTTACATCCTTTATAATGGCTTGTAAATAAAATGTGAATTATCATAAGAATATCCCCTGAGAGTGTCAAACCAGGTGCACATTAATGCTAGTTTTCATGTACCAGGATTCTTTGGGTGAAGCCCGAAACTCCTTGTCAGAGTTTTTACTCTTAGGTACATTTGTGCTAGAACCACACCCACTTGTAGTATCTAGATAGGGATTTATTTTCTAGGAAGACCCATATAATAAATACATTACCAAAATTCTAGTATATTCTTATATTATAATATTCAAATCCTAAATTAGGGTTATTTTTTAATAACAATGTTTACAAAGTCTAGATTCCTTGGTTTCTACGAAACTTCCCTTGATACCAACTATAACACCCCAAACCAAACACCTAATGGTAGTTCATTACTTATTACATTGGCATGATTAAGAGGAATTAATTCCTGAAGGAATTATCATTTTAGTATTCTTGATGAAACTAGATACATACATGTAACTCATATTAAACTGGGAAAGGTAACAAAATACAATACATAACAAAAATAATAATCTTTATCCAGGAGTACTCAATAAATGGTCTCCTCTTTGTAACCTGTTAAAGGTAATCAAATGAAAGGGGTGAGCTCAAATGCTCATTAAGGGTAAAAATAGCAGATTAATGAATAAATAATAATTGAATCACAATAAAATTGGAATAGTAACTATTTCATAGGGAATAAATGAAAAACACATTCCATTAATAAAGTGAGAATGAAACTAAATCCATAGATTTTGTCATAGTGAAAACCTCATGGACAGTAAAAACTGAAACTGAATAAAGAGAATTATTATTAATTGGAAATCATGTATCTGGAACATGATTCCACTATACCATCAAAATGGTTTACTTTTGTGGGTAGATACCCATCTGATTCTATTCTGGAAACAATCTCAAAGGGTTTGTCACCAAATGATTTTCCTCATGAGACCAGTTGATGGAGAGTGGGGCTATAGTGGGACCCAATCATCACATAATGTACATATAATTAGTTATACATATATTTAATAAATGTAAAATATGCCTTCTCAATATCCTTATAGATTATAGGATACAGATTCATCAATATTTTTATAGTTAAAATAATGTTCCAAAGAAACACCATATGTTGAAGTGTATAAAACATAAGAAAATAATCCTATCCATGAAAACAAAATATGGATATATAATATACTTACAATTTCAAATGAAAATGACCTCAAAGGAGAAGTAGGTATACCTCATAAGAAGGATTTGGTTAACAACACCATGTAAATCATAATGAAATGGAAACCGAAACAAAGTCACTTACAAAAATGTTATCAATCAAGTTTTCAATCATCATTTTAATCACTAAATACCATAAAATATAAATTTAATCGTGTTATTATATGTCTAATGTTAGTAAATAGACACCACATTCAATAAATAGGTGTCAAACAATGGGAATCTCACGGAAATAAAACTGAGATGGGAAACCCCTTACCTTATGCCTGAAGGTGTTATCGATTAATCTTAATGACCTGAATAATAAAATATAGATTAAATAATTATTAATTAAAACGAATAATATAAATTTAATTTATACATTATAACATTATTAGGTTCATTCATTCCCTTTTTAGGGGTTTATTAGGTTGAATATTATTATTTTGGAAGCATTTTTTCCTTGGTTTTCAAGATTTTCATACTTTTATTCATGAATGGAATATATTTTGAAATGTGGTTAAACATCAATAGTTTCTAATATATATTATTTGTAAAATTATAGATATATAAATGTTATTATAATTATTTTGGGTTATATTACCTGATTTTGACTTTTTTGATAAAGGATAATGATAATGGTTTGGATTAACTTGGTAGTTTGGGGAATAATGATCCTATTTATTATTTTTAGTTTTTAGTATGAGTGTTTAAGGATTGTAGAACAATAAATAAGATTAAATAAATATATTATAATCTCGTTCAAAAATATAAATGGGTTCATCATTACAATTGAATATGGTAATAATAATTGAGAACCCTTCGTCCTTTAATTTGATAATTAACACCTCTCGGATGGTGTATTCATTTCTAGTATAAGAGGAGGGGGGAAGAGATATGAAGATGAAATATTCCATTATAATACTAAAATTTATGTTCATGTAATGTAATAGAATTATCATATAATTTAGAATAATGGTGGCGAGGATAGAGAAACAAAAGAATGGAAATTGTCAAATAAGTTGAAAGAAAAATGAAGAGAGGTTCACATTTTGAGTACTCCTCCCTAAGATTCTCTTTAAGGACTTTTATTCCGTTTGGTGAGACTCTAAGTTATTGTAAATGTGTTGAGAGGTTGAGAAGTTTATTTGGAAGAACATATGAAAAGACAAAATCTTGATTTGCGTGAGAGGAAGAGGGGGTGAGGGGTGGTTTATATAGTGGAGGAAAGAATGGTTTTTTTCATTATTTTAATAATTAGTTTATTATTTTTCCCAAGTCAAGGAATAATATTTATTTTTGTGACCAAAAATAGTAATAAAAGTGTTTTAGTTCGAATTGATGTCCATTTACAGCATCCCGGACTCAAGAATGCTGCAAAAATTCAATTCTTTAGCGTATTTCATAAGTTATCAAATTTTACTATTCACCCAAAATTTATGTATTTCAAAAAATTACCAAAAATTCGCCCTAACCATTTTTTGATGTGTATAACCCAAAAATTAAATTCATTTTCAATAATTATTTATAAAAATATGAGAAAATTAATTTTTATTTAAAATTTTCAACTCATTGAAAAATACCAACACCTAAAATATTCACCTTTATTTTTAAGGTGCCTAAATTTTGTTTATACCTTCATGGTTAAGGTTTCCATTTCTAAGGGTCATATTACTATTCATAAAGGCAGGTTACTATTCATAAAGGTACGTTACTATTAATAAGGGTATGTTAATATTCACAAATAATTAAGATGATTTTATTAGACTCCAAATATCAACCTGACCCCAACCGTGTTTGTCCATTTTTCAAAATTCAAAATTGAGAAGTGGAAAATTTATGTTTATGTAATAGGTAATGGGTTTACCCTAAATATCAAATTTTATTACATAGACACTATGTGCTTCATGAAATATAGTCTATCAAATGAATTGATATTATTTAAGAGAAACATACCAAAAATTGTTTGGGGTGATATAGACTTCTTTTTTATACAATGTTTTGGACTTCCAAATAATATAACCATCATATAGATAGACATTTCACGAAGAGAAGATATGAGCTTTGAGGAGCATTAGTGGACCTATATGGATGATAGGTGATTGATGGAAGATAATAGAAGTGGTAAAGAGGGGTATAAGGGAAAATATAATAATTTATCATAGAAAACAACATTAGGAGGTCATTATATCTGGAATATGATGGTTACAATTCAATGAAACACACTAGATGTTATGGCCTGGTACTCTTAATCACAATATAATAACCCTTTAAACTCTAGTGGCCCCAAAATAGGTAAATCAACATAATAGTTTGAAATTATGCATCATAACGTAATTATACATACCATTTATATAGAACATTGTATACTTGATGAATACACCATAATCCTTTCCCAATCTAATCCATCATAGAAAACACCTTTTGATGAATCATGACCACTTGTATGTTGTATAAGTTCTAGACCAAAACACTCCCTTGTAACAAAATCCCAATATCCTTCCACCATTAATAATAGAGATATAAACACTCATCCTATACACATGGTTTTAATAGAGTTTAAATAAACCACACCTTTAAAAATGTAGGGAATAGAATTATTGAATTAAAATACTAATATTTTCTTATTTTATTAATGGTAAATAGTTTATGCATGTAAATAGTGATGGGTTTATTGGGAAATCATTATTATGATATTTAGATAAAGTAAACACAAAAACAATTGAATGATTTATGGGGATTGCAATCAATAATTTAAATTAATGAAATCATAAAAAATAATTCCACATTATCCATGGTTCCATTATTCTCTGAAAATGATTTTGATTGATATCTCTTTGGAAAAAAAATTGATTCATGCACATGATGGTATCCACCATCCACAAGAATCATTGAATACATTTTGTAGTAACTCTTCTCCATAATGATGTACTAGAACATCCTTATCTATGTCTAGTCCTCCCTTTTATTGGGCTCTAATGTAGATTGAGGTTTTTACTGTCAAAGATTAATATATTTTGAAATTGAAAAGAATTTTCATTCCTTATCCATGATTAAACTAATTTTTAAACACATTTAATAATCAATATCTTATATACACTTCGTCATATGATATGTTAATAAGATGAAATAAATTTGATACTAAATATAGAATATTTCAATGAATGATATCATATTTCATTCTAAATTAGCACCTCAACATTTTAAATGATACCATGCTAATATATTAACCATAATGTGGTGAATTTTTTCATATCCAGGTCTATGATTTGGGGTTAAGTATTCAATAGTATCCCACCTTCACTAAATCCTCATTGACTTTATGGAAAACATCACAAATCTTGGTAAATCTATACAAACTAGTTTAGACATGATTTTCGTTATCCCTGTCACATTTTAAACAATAATCCTTTTCCATAATTAATTCTCATTCCATGGGTATATGTATGACCCTGTGGTCCTTTTCAGGATTGGACAAAATTATAAATTCCCTAAAATTTATTATTAATAAAATAACTTCTTCTAAAAAATATGATTACTATTTATGTTACAATGGATTAAAGCGCGATCTTGATCAGTCACACTAATATCTTTATATGACCATGTATGCCACATGATGTATCATTCTATATCTAATGCATTTTTTTAAATTCAAATTGTCTAATTAATCAATTATCTAATTCAAATATAATATTCTAATCTTGTGTAATCCATCTCATGGTTTTAGGGTTATCTAAAATAGACTGATTATTTCTATTAAATATCTCACATATCATTCTTCTATTTAGATGAAAACATCACATGTATCTTAAATATATATAAACAGTCATTTCCTTAGTACAATTAAATTATTGTTATTAATTTCATACTTTTATAAAATTGTAAAAGTCCCATCATAGTTAAACTCAACTGACCACATGATCAGAAACATATGCTAAGACCCTTGATTAGAACATCCTCAATGATATTTTAAAAATGGTATTAATTTATGATGCTTTTCATAAAATTTATCTTTTCTAAATTAGGTAATGAGAATTCATATTTATCATATGCTTATTTATATCATTGACCACATAAAATTCCATGTTATATAATTTCATGAGTCGGTCTAGATAAAAATTATCCACATATTAGCTCATGAGTTCACTCTATATCATATATAAGATTCCACTCAATAAAATTTAAACATATCTTCATAAGCCATAACAATGTTAGGATCACTGATTAAATACATCCTAATAGAATCCATTTAGGGGGTTTTATCATTACACTATTTATATAATATATGTAACACACATGAATGAATGATAAATGGATTTTAACGTTAATAATAAAATGTTATCCATTTTATAATACTTGCATCCAATTTATTATAAATCTAGTACCTACACATTCAAGATGAACTACTTGATTTTATTAGTTTAATTTTTTTAACAAATGATATATTAAATTCTCATCTATTTACACCCAACATATGTTAACATCACCACTCTCAGGGATCTCACTACTGATCAAGTTTTATTAATGATGTTTTTGGGTAATTGTTTTGATAAACATTCCATGTGATGGGTAATAACTCCATTAATTTCATGAAAAATATTATCATCTCCTAAAATTCAAGGAACAACATAACGTTTTATAATAGAATTTTATATAAATAAAAATTCTTTCCCAATATATGATATAGTGAAGTAATCTGACTCAATTGTTGAATCCATCATGGTTGCTTATATGTAACAGATTCAACTAATAGATCCACCATTTAAGAAAAACATGGAATTGGATTGAGATATCCTAGGATCATTATCATTTAATAAACTAGAATCAACGGAACCCATTAAATGGATTTCATAATTACATATAAAGATAATGAAAATATAATTCTAAGTACTTAAATATTTTATTAGTATATATCCAATGACATTCATTGGATGTATATTGGTATATTCATATTATAATCAAATCATAAGAGATAGTGGGTTGAGTACATAACATGATATACATGATTGATCTTATGTTAGAAACATAAGTAATAATATCAAATAATTCAATAACAATAAAATGATCTTGAATATTCCAATTATTTATTCCATGAATCATTTTATAAGCCATATCATGGAAATTTTCATAATAAACAACATTATAACATTACCAATATATGTGTTCTAGAATATTCCAAAAAACCTTTTCAATTTATCTCTATATAAAATGTAGGCTATTTTAGACATTTATTTCATTGAGAATAAATTTCACAATCACATATTCCTAGATTTTTAAATAATGACATCATTCTATATGAATCGTATTTCGTACACACAAAATACAAAAAATAACAACATACTCCTACAAAAAATGTTGTATAAAATAGAATCATATGGATTTTTAATGAAACCAAACTTATTTGTTTCTTTATCAATCTAGATATTACATCAATGATAAGAATACTTCATTCTATAAATGGACTGTTTTAACATGAAAGACTTATAAGACTCATTTTCAAATTAAGAAATGTCATGCTATATCATATTCTTTTTTTAACTAAAATAAAATTAAGGATAGTTTTTTAGTCACATTTTCTATATCTCAAAAAGAAAAAAGTTTTTTCCTTCCCGGAAATATTAAACTATAATTAAACAATGTAACAAGAGAAATGGATAAGTCATAATCAATTCCATGAATTTATTAATATCCTTTAGCTAAAATATATTTGTATAGGTAGACAACCTACATTACATTCTATGTTTCTAATCAAAAGCACACTTTCAACCAACAGTTCTTACCCATTTAGGTACATCCAATATGTTACAAATTAGGTATGTATACAAGGACTCCCACTCATATATCATGGCCTATAACCATTTAATTAAAATTTATCTCTCAATGGAATTTAGGTTGGTTTTAGATTAATTATTTGTGATCATTACATTATTATAATTATAAATATTAAATACATATCTATCTTTCTCTTGACAATTCCTATAAAAAGATAGAGGTTACTATATAAAATTATTGGATTATTCTCCTAAAACTATTTTCAAAACCAACTCGCGATTAATCTCTAGAACACTTATTTTTTTTATTATCTTGAGACTCTAGATGTGTAATTTTCCTCTCAAATATCCATCAAATAATGGGATTCTTCCCATGAAAAAAAACCAGATCAAGCCACAAAAAACTTGGTTTCAGTTGTATTATAGGAATAATATCATTTTTCATAGGATGACCAAATAATTATTATATATATTAATTATATTTAATTTTATTAGAATAAAATAATATTACATATTATTATAAACCCAAAATACATAAAAATGAAAAATTGGGATGAAACCTAGTCTATATATCATATGGTTTCTTTATTATTCTCTTTATGTGGAATGTTGTTTAATAAGACTATATAATTTTCCAAATCATATCCTCAGAGAGTTTTAAGAAGGTTATAGTGACTCATCATTGATCAAAGCATGCCTAAACTATTATGATTCCACCTCTAAGAAACACTATACAACTATAGTGTTTTAGAGGATTATTTTGTGAAACAATTCCACAATATATCAGATGAGTAGTAAAATATGGCCTAAAATATTAAACACAATGATATAATTAGATAATATAGATATTTTTTATTATTTTATTAAATATTAAAATATTAAATTCATAAAACATTTGAAATGCATCAAACTTCTGTCTCATAAGAAACAGATACCTATACCAACTAAAATCGTTAGTAATGATTATGAAGAACTTATTTCCAACACAATCATAGGTATTCATTGGTCCAATTAAACCAATTTTCATTATATCTAATATTTTTATTTCCCTTCACCTTTAATAAAAAAATATGATTTAGTCATTTTTCTTTATAAAAAAGATTCAAAATTATTAAATGAGTCATGATCAAATGAGACAAAAAATAAATCATTATACAGTCTTTCGATACTTATAGCATTTATATACTAGTGTGGAAATTTTAAAGACATGGTGTGTTAGAATATTCTAGGATCTTAAAATCTTGAATGTTATAGATTTTTATATTCATTTATAGATTATATAAACAATTCACTATATTACCACATCCATAAAACATTTCATTCATATGAATAAAATAAATTTTATTCATAATAATTTTTAAAATACCATTTATACAAAAAATATGTAACAATTGAAATTAATTTTTTTGAATGGATAATTGTAACTCTATTTCTAATCCAAGAGTAACCCACTAGTTATAAGTAGATCATAAGAGCTACCAACGAATGTAGAAACAGTTTCATGACTTCCACCAGAAAGATCTACGTTTCTTTTCATCAATTTTAATTTATTTATATGTCTATGAATATCAGTAATATTGTGTGATGTACACTAGGATCATAATAAAAATAACTTATAATTATTAAAATTTATTTTTATGACATTTACTATCATATACATGGAATTATTCTATTTGATAACAATTATCAACTTTATATATAAATAAAAAAACTATTTAATTACACTTTAAGAGAACCAACAATTATTTATATTGTGTGGAATAATTTGAAATAATAATAAGGGATTAGAAAGTTAAAGATCATGTTTAAATGTTCCAAGATCATAGTAGTACGTCTCAATTTTATCATAGCATGTTATGTCATATTTTATACACTACTCTGATTTGGTAGGCCAAATATATTATCAAAATAGTCCCAAGAATCTCAAAAGGATCCCGTTTAGAGGTCATTTTACTATCCAAATATTATTTATATCTCTTACCCACACTTGTATTGTGGAATGAAGGGTTAAACATAATGCAAATAAGGTCAGTGGTTAAAACTCTTATATAATTCCTTATTTAATAAAATATTTATTCAATGGTGATATGAAGACAAAACATGGATGCTGAATTAAAATGAATAAGTAAGTGGATGAATAGTATTAAAAGAGAAGAGTTAGAATCTAATTTTTTGAGTTAAGGAAGGAAAAAGACAAAAAAGTGTTTCAATGGGTAGTCTAATGGAAGTAGTTTGTTGAAAAGATGATTAAATTGAAAGATGTTTCAACTATGAATGAAAATTATATTACTAAAATATTGAATATTTTATATCAAGAATATTAAATTATCTTTATTCAACATAATTTATATTCAGAGGGATTTTAATTTAACCATTATAAAAAACACTAATTAGGGTTGATTTATTGAACAAACCATAATCCACACATAGATGTTAATTTGTCTGAATCTTCTTATATCAATCTATTTTTAAATGGGAAATGGAAAATAATTCCACGAGTTCATAATATTTAATTTCAAATTTATATTTCATTTAAAAATCCTTAATGGATCAATGTTTAATTTTTAAAAAATGAATTATAATCTACTACAATAGAAAAGATAGAACTTAAATAAAGAAACAAGTAACAACTATTACATTCCTCTCATGTGTTTATGTAAAACCCTTGTTTTGAAAAACATGAATCCCACATGATAATTAAATAATAGAGTAAATGTAGAAGATAATTGTGGGTAAGGAAGGGGTAATTCTATATTTTGAAAGTTTCTTTATTCCCTGCATCCTCTGTTTTCATAATTTTTTTAAAATCATTGGCCTAAACCTCCAAGAATCACCTACTCATAATTCCAAAATATAGATAAATTCCCATTGCTCTTGATTCTTCCATGATGTATCTCGTAGAATGTATTCTCCATAGTTACCCATTTCAATGAACTATCTCTATCTAATTAATTTTAATTTCACTACCACCAATAAATGTACATTCTAGAAATACCCTTACTTATAAATATTACAAATTATGAAATTGGATGATTTCTCTTGAGCATAAAATTTCTTTCCTTTGATATGTGTCCAGTTATTCTTTATCATAATTTCATAGTTCTTTTATTTATTCATATAACTACAACAGAAAATTCAAATACTATTAGTAACCCATATTATGTTCATTGACTACTAAATCTTGAACATATTCAAGAATGAATGAGATTTTTTTCATTGGATTGAAAAAAATATGCATGGAATTCATCTTTGATCCATGATTTGTTGAACAAAAGATCACTGATATCCAAATTTGATATCAATAATTTTTTATGCCAATTATTTAGATTATTACACTAAATTATTCAATAATTGGGTACATATCAATACCACATATATGTCCCTATATAATCATCGTAATTATTGATGTATTTTTAAAATAATATTCTATATAACATGACTTCTTTATTAACTAGAACTACATTGTTCGGAAAATATTTAACCAATAGATTTTAGTTCCCAAGTACTCATATCTTCATATATCCATAACGTAATAAGAAACACCTTATATCAAAATTTTACGAATTCAAATCACTCCCTCACCTCATATAAATAGTTTTATTATATTAATTATCAGTTTATCTCAATTAATCATCAACCAAGATAAGATGTTCTTATAAACTCTTAAAAAACAACTCAAATCACACATTGAATCCATGTTTCTGTGTATAAACAATAATTAATTTCTTAAGTAATGATTAATGGAACTACACAAAAAAACCCTACTTTTAAAAAAACAAAATCCCATATAGAACAAAGAACAATTATATATAATTATAATCAAAATCAATGTTTATAGAATGATAAAAAATTGAATAGAAGCAAAAAAATATGGTTTGGTACAATGTTTTACCCTATTACAGTGATAAAATTACACCATATTATGATGTTATTAAAATTATAAATAATATCATATCAATAATAATACCATAAAAAGAAATATTGAAATGGAATATTCCACGATACTAAAATACCCAGGGAATAGTAAAATCTGTAGTGATCTAACCATTGACTAGATTTTCGTATAGATCAGTACACAATGGTTCATTGGAATCTACGGTAGGAATGACGAAATCTATGAAAAAAACTCATGATCTAGAATTATCTCAATTGTGAGACAACATTAGGGGAACTCATATCATCAATAGGGAGAGAAATCGTGCGTCCATTAGGGAACAACAACTTGGACCCATTTATCTTCTTCCTTGATCTTGAACTCTTTATCTCTCTCTCTATCAAATGTAGAAAATGGATCTCTAGAAAACATTCACTGAATATAATACTTATCTTGTGATTTTCAATATGGTGAAGATGATTAGCCCCAACCTTGGGAGATACTGTTTGTTGTAATGGCCCCACTACTTTTGGGGAATATATGACCCTAAAATGAAGTTCCCTAACAAACTGAAAACAACATAAAATAGAAACATAAATATTACTATTTAAAAATGTTTTATGAATTAAATAACTATGTAGTATAATTCCACACTATCTAATTGGACATATGGTAAGTCATACATAGTCAAAAAATTATAGTAGGTGAATTCTGACACTAGATTTAGATAAGAAAATGGTTGTAGCCAAAATGGTACAAAACTAAAAAAGAATGGTAACTAAAGGTGTTATGTAGGATAATTCTACAATATATGAGAATATTCATTGTAGAAAATATCCAGGTAATAAAATTTCACAACCTTAAGAAAATATAGAATATAAGTGGAAAAAAGAAAAATAACAAAAAAGGGAAGAAATGAAAAAAAGAGAAATAAATCCTAAATTATATATAATTATTTACAATTATTTTTTGAACAAATTAGTTTTAGTTCAAAAATAATAACGACAAAAATATATCCAATATTTCTAAAGAAAAAAAAATTAACGGTTGTGTTCTTGAATCTAAATATTATTAATGTTTAACTAAGCTCAATGTATCAATAGAATTTCAGAACGTTGATAAATCAGTGGACTTAGTGAAGATATTAGTTGAATTATCATTTATGTGTATCTTTTTCACATACATTATTCCACATTCAATAACCACTTTAACAAAATGTAACATATTCTAAATAGGTATAGTCAAACTATGGAACATAAGGATTTTATAGAGATGCATGAATGATTAAGAATAACAATGTAATGTAATAAAATAATTACCTAAATTGTGTTCCAAAATTGAAACCCTATTTTATATTGATTCATTATCTACAATTATTCATTATTTCTATTATTTCTCGATGATTGAGAGGGACACATCTGATTTCATATTTTACTTCCTCGAAACAGTTTCTCCACATGCAGTGAAAACATAACGATTTTGTGATTTCCTTGTATTAATATTTATAGTATAGATAAAGTCCATATAACCAGTAAATAAATCTATATAATTAACAATTATAATACAAAAAATTAAAATTGATGATGTAGAATATATGTTCCTCATCATCCATTTATGTACATACTAATATTACATAATTGTATTTACCCTAAACATTATCAAGGTAAAAATTTGTAAAAGAGGAATTTAGATGGATATATATTTTATCATACATATTACTACCCACAATATAAGAATTTTGGATTATACTCATGTATTCAATATAATAAGAAGTGTTGGGTGACTTTGATAAATAGCATTTAATGTGTTGAGAAATGGTCCTATAATTGAATTCAAATCATCAAAAATATCTCTTAAAAAAATAATGTACATAAAGAATTTTTAGATATATAATGTAAACCATTCTTTTTATCCCTAATGACTTCGATACCTAGGAAAATATTATCACATCCTAAATAATTCCTTCCAATGGAATAATTCAATTTCATATTTACATGTAGAATTAGGTGTATATCTCTACACATGAGAAATATGTCATCAAAATAAATAATATAATAAAAAATATAGTGTTTTTCGTATTCAAAATACAAAGTTGCTTCAAAATTAGTAATTTTAAAAAAATATAACATGACATAATCAAAAAAATTCTACCATTTACTAGAAGATTTTATTAATCCATATATGTATTTTTTTGAGTTAATTGACTTGGTTTGGTCTAAATGCACTTTTAAAATGCGTAGGAGGCATCATGTATAACATTTCATTTAAATCACCTTGTAAGAAAAAAGTTGAAACATCAAGCCATTCTACATGAAAATATGAACAAGTGGCACAATAAAAAATGATTATCATTTATGAATGTATTAATACATGAAAATTTCTTTAGAATAATTAATTCCTTCTATTTTAAGGATTCTGTAAGCCCCATGTATTGTCTTAAATTTTATTTTACATCCATTTGAATTTTTTTATTTTGAAAATCTCTTTAAATCGAATGAAATTGGTAGTATAGGGTTCCCAAACTATAGATGAGGTTAAATTTTTCTTTGGGGACTCCATATCATCTTCCATGTTTAAAATTCAATTATTTAGTTTTTATTATTTATATCGTTTTTGTAACATTGAGGGTCTAGGCTATCAACATCTTAGGGGTCATGAATTTAAAAGGAAACTATATAAACATGGTTATACATTTATGTAGGGATACTCAATCACATATCTTTGTCCAAAGTTAGATAATTACCACTAATGTAACTATAAACTCTTCAATAGAGATAATCATCGAAATCATATCCTAGGTGTGAATTGGGAAAAGGAATAAGAATTGAATGCTCGGTAGGAGAATCACGAACATTTGGATGATCATACTCAGGATCCATCTTTTGAGAAGGATCAATATTGTATTCATTTAAATTATAGAATCATCAAGGAAAACGATTTTTTACCTCTACATCATGAATTATAAGAAAAATTTAAAAATTTGCGTTATCTAACCAAATTTTATATCTTGAGACCCCCTTATGGTACCCTATGAAAACATTTCAGACATCCCCAGTCTTGAGATTTTAATTTTTTGCATGATCATAGGTAGTGAACCCAAAGACTCTAAGATATCCATTAAAAGGGGTTTTCTAGATCTTTTTAACATTTTGATTATTAATGTCATTGGAAGATGAGGGAAACTTATTAATATAGAAAATTTAATTAGTTACATCCATATCAGAAAAGTAATTCAATAATCCAAAGGCCATATGGATTATACAGACTCATTCAATAATGTTTAAGTTCATGTGTTTTCCTAGAAAATATCATTAGGAGTATAAATAAATTTTCAATTTCCCATAACTCCGTTACACTAATAGAATTTTATTAAAATATTTGCCAGTAACACAAGGACATTATTAGTCATCAACGTCTTTATATTTATCCATTTTTTTAAAATAAAATAACTCTACATTTAAAATTCCACAAACACATAAGATTTATTTTAAAAAATATAATTAAAACATTTATTATAAAATTAATTTATAATGGTTAAAAATTGGAGCCTCCACCATTGGAGTTATTCATATTGGGTCCCCATAAATTAAATTAAACATAATCTAGTGGGTAAAAAGATATACAACTATAACTTTCAAAACTGACTCTCTTGGACATTCCTAGGATATCGTCCTCACAAAATTGAAATTACATGGTGTAACCTTAGATTAAATCACGTCATTACTCATTTCCCCTAATCCTTTCAGAATCACATGTGTCAATATCTTATTCCAAAGAATGGTGTTTTCACTATTAGTGACATCAGTGGTACCCCAATACTTGGTAATTCATTCCATTCATTACGTATATTTCTATCTCTAAATAACCCAGTAGACTATATGATAACCCTTGGAGATTTGGAGGCACTAAGGATCGGATTTAATGGTGAATACCCTCTAGTATATGGCTCCGAATGAAATGTGATTACTATGAAAGTACGGAATTCATATCACATCTTATAAGGTAATCAGAGATACATCTGAGAGTATTATCATAACAGATCCTCTAACTATGACATTGAATCTCTTAATTTTAAATAAAAAACCTCTCCTTCAATTCCCTCAATGATCTCAGAAATGGAATTATACTCTGGGCACATGTAAAATGAATATACCGCGGTTAAAATGTTCTATGAATAACACAATCCTAAGGGAAAAAATAATATCATAGCACTATAATATCCTCAATAAACTAACATAAAATGATAACCTGATTCAACACTAGGTTTTCCATATTTCAAGACAAGGCATTTGGTCCTAACCCACCTCAATTTCTCTCACTGATAGTATGAAACTTATATCATTTCGGTGTAGACTGTGAATCCCTATATTGAGTATGATTATTTATACTCTAATTATTCTTACCATTTTCTCCTTTAAACAATGAATGACCTATAATTTTCACTACAATGGATTCTAAAATAACATTATGATTTCCACACAAATCTTGAGATAAAATTGATGATTTGACATCCACTAAATTTATGGAATATTTAAAATTCATCAAAACAGTTATAGAATTAAAAAAGCATATTAATATAATATTGGGTTGTTTATCATTTTTAATGCTAACTTCTGTGTTGGCTACGTATAATGAAATTTTATTGAATACATGATGATGTGATTGGATGATATCTCTAGGAAGAATCTTAAAATTTGGTAATTAGTCTTTCTTATATCGACCTCAGCTTGAAGAAGTTATTATAAAATATATTTTATGTTTCTATGAAATAACATCTATGGAGGTTTCGTAAGAAAATTCCCAAAATGATTTATCGCATATGGATAATAATAAAGAGCTATAATGTTATTTTAATGTGTCATAAGAAAGATATTTCATATTTTTTACAATTTTTCTATCATCCGATAAACTTATGTGAGGTTTCATGGGTCCGTAAAGGTCCTTTTAATTCCATTTTAGGAAATGTAGGGATCACATATTAAGGGAGAATGCATTAAATTACTTATTACCATTGAATTTATCAAATATATGTTATCATGAACTCTTAATCAAATTCATGAGTCTCCAATACCAATAGATGATGAAAATCAAACAAAAATCCCTTTATAAAATTCCCAAAATCATGTGAAAACTAGATAAATATGTCTTGTAATGATAAGAAAAATTTACGAGAACAAAATGATAAAATTATTGAAAAGGAACACAATTATATAATGTGTTTTGGTAATATGTTTCGTTAAAATCCTTGATAATAAAACCACAATATTCTACCATTATTATAACTTCCAAATAAAACATATGGTAACAATAATAGAATATAAATCAATATAGAGTGAAAATGGAAACCATTGGTGTAATACCAAAAGAATAGTAAGAACTACAATGATCAAACCCACGACCAGATTTACCAATATAACCATAAATAATGGTTCTTGAGAAGCCATGTTGGGAATAGAAACAACGAAGATACAGACATTTCTCAATCCGTAATGATTTAAACTAGACCACAATATTGGGGAAACTCTTATGTTCAATATAAATGGATATTTTTCTTTTGAAAGGGAACAACAACATAATCTTCAATTATCTTCTTCCTTGATAAAAATATATTTCTCTCTCTCAAATATAGAATGGAAATATCTAAATAAATTTGAATAAATTGAATATTTATATCATTACATTAAATCTAGATATGTTTATCAAAAATTCCCCCCAAGAGATCAAGGTTTTTTCAACAACTCAACTAATTTTGTGAAATTTATAGCTATAAATAACAATACCAAGAAACCTAAATAATAATAGAAATAAAAATTGAAATTTTATCATGTAATCGTGTTCCTTGTATGCAAGAACTACCAATATGAAATATTCAAAAATAGGTGTATTCAATGTAATTGAATTGGATATATGGGAAAAAATACATAGATGAAAAATATATATATGAAGATTGTACATTTGGGTTCATATAAGCTAAAGGATATATCTAATCAGGCAGATAGTTGACATAGCTCATTGTTGACCCATCCATATAGCCAAAGGGGTACACAAATGAATTCTAACTCCTATGAAAATATAATGTGTAGATGATATCCACATAGAAAAATTATGGTACATATAAAAATCAACAATGTAAAGTGAAAATTTAGAAAATTGAAATAAAGGTAGCAAATGAAAATGAAAGGAAACAAAAGAAAAATTATAATCACTTAAATTAAAAAAAACTACAGAACATATTAGTTTATTTTTGAAATTAAATATTCAAATTATAATAAGTAACAAAATAAAGGGAAAAATAATTATATATTTGATACAAAGAATTAATAAAATTTCACCGTTAATATGAAAACATAGACTTCAAGCCATACTTTGTGCATCAGGTGTCAGAATAACAAGTGGTTGATTCACACACATCACAAAGGATTTATTGATAGTTTTCTGGAAATATAAAGACAAAATGATATTATTTTATTATTTTTTAGTCTATTATTTGTTAAATAAACTAATTAATTGATTTTAAATAAAAACATATACTTTGGGGAAAACTGACCACACCATGTTTTGGGTTCACAGGAGGATAATTCATAAACCTGAAAATAATTTATGAATCATTCTCTTAAAACATCAATAAAATACTTGTGTATTTCATGATTTTTAACGAGTAACATGGGGTTTTACATTAACTTAATTTTAATCTGAAAACATGGACATTGAGCCGTACTAGTCACAAAATTTATTAGAATGTTGTGTGATTGATATCAAGACATAAAAAATTACTTATGTATTTTTTTTAATAAAGTATTCAGACCATCTACATGTTTTTTAGCAGTTTTTAGTGAGTGGTTTGGGTTTTTAAAAAAATATTATACCATTAAACTGAAACACAGATTGTGAGACATATTTCTCACACCGTGTATTATATTGAGGTGATGATAATTCCAAAATATCACAATTTATTTTCAATATTTCTTCTAATGTATCAAAATAATTTGATAATGTTTTCATTGTAATGATTATGTCATTAAATATTAGAGAAAAAATATCTTCATTAAATTTAAACACACACATTGAGACATACATTCCACACTATGTGTCGAATTGATGTTCAGATGATTCATACACGTAAAAAAATGGATTATGGGTTGTTTTTATAAAATATCAATTCAATTGGGGTCAGTTTTCCTGGTTTTCATGTAGTCAAACATTATCTTAAAGAAAATATTTGTTTTTATCATAAAATATTCACAATGAGACATATCATACACTTCTTGTTTTACATTGATGTGCATCTGATTTATATATAATGAAAATGAATTATTTATCATTTTACTAAAATATCAACATTATATGAGTATGTGTTGACCTCCTTTTTTTAATGAACATAAAATCATGATTTCTATGATAAATAATGAATTTCATGATTTCTGTTAGAATTTTATATTATGAGAAATATTGGAAAAATATTCAAATTCAATTGGGATATTCAATATCATGATTTCTGTTAGAGTTTTTTGAATTTCATGAGTTTGGTTAGAATTATTTATTAGGAGCTTCCGCCACATAAGTCACACTATCAAGGATGAGACGCCTCAAGATGAATCATCACTACGATCCAATAACACGTATGTGTGGTTGGTGTCCCTAGCACAGAGAAGTCTCACCATCACAATGTCTCATTGTCTCTTGAATACACCACCATGGATGTCATACTACTTGAAAAAAATATTAAAAAACTGTTGGGATGACACAACACTAGCATGACACACCGTTAGCAATTCATACCTCCAATGAACTCTCCCTATTTGTAGGACACACTATTCCAAAGTCTCACAACCAGACATCAATTCATCCTCAGAGTTAAACACCACTAGTGTCACTTTTTTATCATTTTTTCAATTTATTTTTTATTTAAATATTACTAATAGAATATTGAATTTGATGTCATTGATTATTTTAATGGGTTTTCCTTAATTTATCAATATAATGCATCGATGTGTGTGTTATACATGCAGTATGAAGAACACATAGGTGTTGAATGATCCTATGTGTTACTAATATTGATAAAATAGGAAGAATACTCCCTTTATTATACTATGAAAACTTTTTCAAACAAATAGATAACTAATCTATTAAAGTGACATAAAATTTTACTACAAGATCCAAAAGAGAGGACCTACTACATAATTCTTTCACTCGACTGAGGACATAAATCCCACATTACATCTATTTCCTTCATGCTATGAAGAAAAAAGAGTCCATGACACATTTTCCTACAACACATTTTTTAAATTTGACTTGGGAATCATTTAAATTATTTTATATGAGTCAGAACATGAAAATCCTAATATTATTAGAGAATCTATCTCTTTAAATATTAAACTTTCTATGTTTATTTGGTTTCATTGCAGTAAGATCAGTGCATGTTACTCTATTTTTTAACACAAATGGTCTTCTTCATTAATTGAAAGATAATTTATATCATCTCATACTCCCTTTTATCTCATTATCCCATAATAACTGTGTTAGAGGTGTTGTGTAGGCTGTTTTATTTTTGTACACCCATGTAAACTGAGAAAGTGGCCCTGTGAGGTATGAACAGTTGGTATAGTATTGTAATATGAAATCTAGGTTATGGATGAAACGTTTATTAGTAAATACATATCTATGATACTGGTTATTTTCATGTGAATAGTAATAAGCCTCATCTTGAGACAGAACATCCTATATTCTATTTTCTGCATGTTTTTTTGATTGATATTTAGTGTTTCAAAACAGAATTTTATTTTAACTTCAAAAAATACTAATTTTATTGTAATTTTTAATTATAATTATAATAGAAATTGGTTTAGTAAATTAATTTCAAATGATAAAATAATATGTATAATGTTTTCACTAAGACCTAATAAGTCATTTACAACTCATTTAAAAGTTCATGTATTATATGAGACTTATGTTAGAACTAGTTTGGATGTTTTATTTAAATTGGAAGAATTTACATTAAATAATTTTAAACTAAATATTGATTCGGTACTAAATTCACCCCCTCTTGAGAATCTATCTCCAACCTACAATTTGTATCAAAGGTGTTAGGATTTGGTATCAAAGTTTTTATTCAAATATATTTATATTGTGCTTCTAGTTGTTCTTTAATGAAATTAAATTTATGTTAGTTAAATATTTGAATTTATTAAATTGATAATAGTTCAAAATGTTATGCTACCAATAGAAATCTAATTTTCAGCGGTAATAATATGCTCTGTGGTAGATCAAAATTAAAAATCATATTTAAAGTATGTTATTTGAGATCTATTTCTATATTGAGGATATGTATTAGTTACATATGTCACCTTGAAAAGGCTGGTCCAATGTTATAAAACATACTTTTAATAATAATTACAAATCCATGAATTCCTTGTATTGCGCTTTAAGAGATGAGGAATTCAATATAATTTCTTCTTGTAAAAATGATTTTGAAATTTGTGATACTTTATCTATTTTTAAAAAAATAAAAATGAATGTTAAATAAATAATATTAAATACATATTCTATGAATTATGATTATTTTAAAATTAAGCATGATAAACTAATATCTTATATGTATCACATGTTGAATGAAATTATGAACACCGTGAGAACACATGAAAATCCAATTTCTGATAATTTCTAGATCATGAGTTTTCCATGATGCCTTCTTCAAATATGGAGAGGTACATCTTTTTCAATTAGAGAATTGTTTGAAATCAAAAAACGTCCAGTCATGAACTGATTGGTGTACTGATGATGCATGAAGTCGAACTGAAATTAATCCAAGGGAAAGATAATGATCCTAAAAGAAAGTTATTATTCAAAATACTACTGAATCAAAATAAAGAAAAAGGAAAATGAAAAGATAAATACTAAGTGTTCGAGTAATAGTGATTCACCTCCAGAATGTTTTGAGGATATATACCAATTATCCATAAGATTCATTATATTTTATAGAAAGAATAAGTTTTTCAAAAATCCTGTTATAATGTAATGTATGACACAGAATTCCACTATAAGAGAGACTGGAAGAAGGATGATAGAAGATGTGAAATTACCTACTATTAATGAAAAATGAATGACACAAGAAAGAAGAATATCTAAACATAGAATACAAAAATAAATATAATGACAAGGTTTGTTGATTTATGAAATCCATGAATACAATCAAGAGTGCCTCGGAAGACAAATCCAATGATTCTGATTCCACTCTTAAATAAAAATTTGACATATCCACATATTCTTCAGGATTGGTGTATCTGAGGTATCTCAGGTAAATTATGATTTTCCTATGATTAATTATGATAATTAATTGAAGGAATAAACTATTAATGATATGGAAAATTATGATATGATTGAATATATTGATATGATAGAATCCACATGTAATGAAATTAATGACAAGAATAATGTTCTTAAGAGACATAATTCGTTAAATTCCAAGATAATTTTTTTTCTACTGAGAAATAGAAGAATGATCCATTGATAAAGGAGGATAATGAACATAAAGTTTATAATGTACAATTGATTATGGATTATGAGAAGATAAAAAATTGTATAAAGCGACTTACTCAGAACATTGATTAAGATATTGGACCAAAATATTTTACTCGTATAGTATAGAAACCAGGAAAAAGAAGAATTGTAAATGACCCATTTAGTCCAAACTCCAAATCTAAAATTTAAATTTATTCTTATTTTTTAAATGAATAAAAAAGTATAAATTTCAAGAATGATACATTATATATATATGATATCTGTTAAACAAATATGTGTTCCAAAATCAATGATTACTAACAATTATACACCCACGAAAATCTGAGTACCAAATTCATTTCATTTGTAAATATTTTTTTGTAGGAAAACTACATGAAGACATCCAGTAAAAGTTAATGTTACTTGGAAGGTGGATGTTCAAGCCATACTATTAGACACAATTCTTCCCTTAAGAACCTAATAATGGTTGATGGGGTTTATGTAACCATTGGATATAATTTTAAATGGAAAATTATCAGCCTTATCTAAATTGATAACATCGATTCTATTTTAATTTCCATTGTACTATTTGTAGATGGTTTAAATTATAAACTTCCTAGTATCTCGCAATTATGTGGTGATGGTTTTAATGTAAAATTTGAAATTATTTCATGTAATTTTTTTATTCTAATGGTTTTTTTTATTTGTTATTGTGAGTAAGGAAAAATTTTATATTTTGGATCTTAATTCATTAATTTATAAAATAATTTACTTTTTTGCACCATTAACAAATAATATTGGTTTTCTCAAAAAATAATAGGAAAATGAAACACTCACTCATCAAAGAATATTATTTTGAAATCATTAGTTGAGGATCTACCCGAAATATAGTTACCAAATGACTATTTTTGTAACCCCTAACAAAAAAGGGAACCAACAAACAAATTATTATAAATTAAAATAATATTTTTCAACTTCCCAACCTATTGAGTTTATTCATAGGGATTTATTTGAACCATCTAGATTTCCTAGCCAAAATGGGATTCACTTTGTCTATTTATTAGTAGTTTAATTTTCTAAGAATACTTGAGTGTTCATTCTAGATAAAAAAATTAATCATTTTTATTAATTTACAATGTATGACATAACTGTAGAAAACATAATTAGACCTGTGATTAATAACATAGGATGTGACCATGGACGTGACATTGAAAATAAAGACATTGAATCTTTTTCTCATTGAAAGGTTATTTTAAAAGCTTCTCTTCTCATAGGACCCCATAGTAGCATGGAGTTTCTGAAATAAGGAACATAAAACATCAATATATATCACTGACCATACAAAATGAAATGAATTAGCTCTCTATTTTTGGGAGGAGGCTGTCAATATATCCTTTTATATTTTCAATAGTGTTTTAATTTGACATATCCTAATGAATACCCCATATCTTATTTGTAATAATAGAATGGATATAGTTAATTACATTATACTTTTTGGTAGTAATGTATTTATTATTAACAGTAAAGATATTCGGGAAAAAATATCCTCCAAAAATGATGAAGTATTTTTCCTATGATATTATATTTCATGTAAATCCTATATAGTTTATAATAATAAAACAAGATTATGAAAGTGAATTTTAACATCAAATTTGATGAGACAGATCCACATAATCCTAATACTTATTTATAAAACCTTTGGTGTGATCTATCATTTCTGAACTGGACTTAGAAACTTACTGATTTTGCTGTGAAATAGTTATGGAAATCATCTAGTTTTTGTTATTTTTTATAACATAAAAAACGTGAAACTATTGAAGAACCTAAAGTGAAACTCCATAATTCTTTGATAGATATTATAACCCCAAAGTACTAGACATTATAATCTATAGTTGGATTCCTTAATATAGTTACAAAGACTAGGGATTCTCTAAGAAATCAGGTTGAACGTCAATAAATATTGTCTTATCTAGAACCAAAGAAATATAATGATATAGTTTACAATGAATTATAGTTAATGCAAATGAAAAAATGTTCAATCATTTTCAAGAAAATATAATATAGGAACTTGTGGATATACCCAATGAAGCCTTGACCATACGTACAAAATGGTCATTTAGAATCAATGTAGATTATTCAGGAACAATAGTCAGAAACAAAGCTAAAGTAGTTGCATAATGTTATAGTAAATATGTATAATTATAAAATGAAGATACCTTTTCACCTGTAGATAATCATGAATCCTTCAAAACACAACTATATTATATAGTTCATTTTGATTTCAAACATTATCAAATTGATGTCAAGTGTGATTTCTAACATTGGTAAATATCTGACGATATTTTTGATGAACAACCCCTGTGATTTTCAAAATAATAATATTACAAATAGAGTCTTTAGTTTAAGAAAATGAATGTATGTTTTAAAACATTATCCAAGATCTTTTTACGATAGGCACTATACTATTCAAATTTCAAACTGTTAATAGAAGTTACAATTGATCATTCATTTTTATTAAATAAATTTTAATAGATGTTTTAGTTGTAAAAATTTAGTATAATGAAATTACTTTTTGGATGATCAATTAATTTCATATATAGTATTTTTTATTAAATGACGAAAAATTAATTAGAAATAAGTTTAATGGGAGATATAAAAATCATTCATGGTCTTCACATTATTTAAAATAATTAAGGAATCGTTTTGAATGAAAAAAATGTACAAAGGATATTTTAAAATCCTTAAAATTTTATAGAACTAAGAGTAGCGACGATCCTATTAGAACCACATGTATATTGGACATTGATGATACTAGGAAACTAGTGGACCAAACCAGTAATTGTTTTATTATTAAAAGTCTTCTCAACCTTACTTATAGTCGACTTGATATTATGTTTAGTATATGTATGTGATCTCATTTTCAAGCTAATTCTAAAGAGTCAAATCTTCCAGCTGAAAAAATAATTATCATATACCTCAAATATTGTATATTTTTTTTACATAAGGTGACAATAATGTTACTTAGATATTTTTTTAGATTCTAATTTTGGGGGATGTCAGTTTAATAGAAAAATCACATACGGAAAATATCAATTTTTCAGATAGTCACTAGTACATTTGTATTGTTAGAAACAAAATTTTGATGCATTATCTATTACTTATGTTGAATACATAGCTTTAGGTAGCTACTTAGAAAAATTGTTGTATATGTAACACACATTACTACACTACTGATATCAATTCTAGAATGTACCTATAATGTTTTATAATACATGTGATATAAATATATCTATGTATCATGTATATCATTATAGAAAAAAACATATTGATGCAAGATATCAATTTTTTAGATATAATTTTCAATAAGATAATATCACTCTTGAATTAATAGTTACAAAACACCGGGTTAATGAAATATTCACTAGGCCTTTGAATTAAGATAGAATGAATTAAATCAAACAAAAATTAGGAATGTCTAATTATTGTGAAGTTTAATTTTAGTAATCTAATAGTTCATATGTATCTCTATTGGGACTTTTTTGAGATTCAATGCACATATTTTCGCATTCCTTTCTCCCTTATTCATTGTGCGATCTTTCTATTCTAGAACATTTGACCTTCCTTTCTCCTTATCCTAAGTTGTTCAAACTATTCTGAATGGGTAGAGGGAAGAATCCTTCAGTGTATTCACCAAACGAGTCACATTCTACGAAGAATCCAATAGGGGAATCAAGTTATTCTTCACCTCTCGAACCAGTTAAAAATGAAATTTTAAAGAGGGTTGTTGTACCTGAAATGGAATTCTGAGTAGAATTACTGCTTTTAAGTAGACAATTAGTGAACAATATTATTCACAATCATGGTTAGTTGCATTGGTTTTCTCTAAATAAGAGGCCATTATATCCTACAATGGTGTTTGAGTTCAACCAGTATGTGGATATTGGTTTCCAAGGAGAATAAAAGTAATATGTGACAATTGATGGTAAAGGACACATAATATCGTTGTATTCAGAAAAGAGGTATAAGTGATTGAGGGATCCTCATGAAAGTATGATTAATGACATTCAATGAACCATCCCACATGTTGGTGACAATTTTATCTATGAATAATCCTGTTATAAGTTTACTGGTGATGAAACTCTATGAAGGCCAATTGTTATTGTGTTAGATAGCGAGTGTATATTGATTTTTCATGTTTATATAAAACTCACTGTTATCATGGAATATGGATTTTTCTTGTCTAACGTATCAGTATTTATACATTATTTATCTTAGGAAATGTATATAGATGAAAATACTTTTTAGAAATCTCATGATTCATATATCATAAATAATCATGCGAACCACTCTATCAAATTCCTTTATTTTTCCCATGATTATTTCAAATATGTTGAAAGATAAAAGGGTTTTTGATGGAAATGATAATTCATCTATGAATTTTGGTGGTTTTTTTATTATAATTATTATATATAAATTGATAAAAATTGGCTAGAACAATTGGAAAAATCAATGAATAACAAACAATGACAAACTATAAGGTGAGTTTAATCTTGTGGATCATACTTCTTGGTCAAAAGATCTTTTTGACACTAGTATATATCCTGATAAATTTTTTAATGTTCTAATGAGAAGGAAAATTAATTTTTTCGTGAAAACATAGAAGGGGAATATCATATAGATAGGGTAGTGGCCCTAACCTATCTGTTAGTTCTCTTGTTATCACATATGGAGATCCTAGTCCACATATGACTCTAAATTAAAGAGAAATTATTATAAATGGTTATGAGGAAGAGACGAAATTCTATAAAGAATAAATTTTTAATAGCAGTTCCAAATCAGATTTTGAAAATAGTTATGGCGATGATGGTGAAGATGAATTAGATAGTGAAAATGATAATGGTAAATAGTGTAGGGATTCAAAAAATGTTGATGATAGTGATGATCAAGATCTTGATTTTTCTAGTGGGATGATTAGAAGAGACGATGTTGAGTCTAATCAATAAATGGTTTCTTCGTAGAAATTTTATATTTATATATCATAGGACATGAAATTTTTGCTTTTTTATATTTATCTGCCTACGAAACAAGTTGGAGATGTATATATTGAGGAGGATAAATCCCCAAGTAGTAATGCGGTTTTTCTGTTGATAATGAATCTACTATTGGTGGTCATGTAGTTTCTAAATCTACTACTATTCCGAAGATAATGATTATTTCTCATGTTGAGCTGCATGATTCAGAACAAATTGTAAATGAGTGTTCTTTTGAAATAGATGTTGATTCTGAGTTAAGTGTTTTGTCTACTTCGGATGAACCAACAATTTATGATAATATGGTTTATGAATATTATGTTGAATAGATAATTGTTGAGATCCATTATAGTGGAACTAAAATAGTGATATCTACAATTTTTTGTTATTTTTGGGTTTGGACTCTCTGAGATACATCAAACTGATGGATTGACCCCCTACCTGAGGAATGATATTTTTTTCTTATAAGGTTGATAGTTCACCAATGAATGGTGTAGCTTCAATTTGAGTGGAAAAATATCTTGAAGGATCAATAGTAACTTATATTAATGTTTCTAGTTTGTTTGAGATGTTTTCCGTAGTGGGGGAACATTCTTCTATTGTACAGTATGTTTCTCTTGATGTAGTCATCAAGGTTGTGTTGGTTGGTTTCCGATAAAAAATTGTTTCCGAATTTGCTATGTTTTTGAGGAATCAAGCACCTGTTATTACTATGATCATTTATCAATATTCTAAATATCTATTAGAGTTGGTGATTATCCACATTCAATAATATATGATTCACCATATTCATGATATGGAATTTTGAATAAAAGACTAGAAGATGAGATAGAGTCTCTAAGATCTATTACGTAAGGGATGTAGTCTTTTTTTTACAATCATGGATGATTTGTTGGAGATATATGAAAATATTACATTTATGGAATCTATCTCAACTTCCCCTTCACCAGTTATTAAGGTTGAACAACATAGGTATTTGTTTAGCGAAGAAATTATAAATATTTCTACTAGATCGTCAATTGTTGTTTCATATCAACCTCATGAAACCATAAGAAAACTAAAGTTTAATAATGATAATTTTCTCATGTTGAAAAAAACCTTGGTGAATGAAAAGAAGTCTGACAAAGAGAAACCAACCACGGAAATCCTATATTATCTCTCAAGGATTTATACTAAGAATTCTATAGATTCCAATTTCATGTTTTTAGTTGAAAATATAAGAATTATTTCTATTTCTCTTTCCTTTAAAAAACGTTATAGGTAGTTAAAAGTGATGACTCTAGAAGTTCATCAATTTATCGAAGAAAAGTCATTCTATTTAAGTGATATGGAGAGATAATTGAATATAATTGTTGATTTCATCAACCTTATATACTCATTCCCTCTTGAGTATAGTTCTATCATTCATTCTCATGAATCTATTCATGAGAATGATGACTCAAGACCTCCTGTAGAATACTCCCTCTATGTAGGAGTCACCAAATAACCTTATGAAATATTTTCATTCTGATTCCAAACCTTTTTCTTATCTCCTAGTGAAGGTTTTTCGTTCCTTCAACCCATCAATATTATATATTCGTGTTATATACATGGAATTCCGAAAACCCTACCTCATCCACTTTCATCTCCAACTAATGTTCCTTCTTAACTATCTACCACTATTGATTCTTTCATCCTTAGGCAAGGGATAAAAAAATTGGTCCCTTCATCAGAGACCAAGGATCATTAATTATTGGACATAATGTATTTGATTGGATTCTTTTTTTTTTGTAACTCTTTGTTTGAATAATATTTGGGTTGTATTTTCATTAAATTTCTTGAGTAGAATTATAATGTTTTATATAAATATATTTCAATTTTATTTCCATTTATATTTTTATTCTATTATTTTTTATATTTTCTTGTGAAATTTTTGATAATCCTAAAAGGGGGATAAGATCTATGGAATTTTTTCTTTTATTCTATTTATTTTCCATAGATACCATATTGTTATTTGTTTCACATTCATTCATTGAATCTTTCTTTGTCTTTGGTACTTTATATCTAAACTAAATTTTTTTCCCTTTAATTCCATGAATATACATTTCCATCATATTTTTTCATAAAAAGGGTTATATTGTTGAACTCATTATTTTAATGATCAATAAATAATGATAACTTTGATAATTAATGTGTTTAATTAGTTTTATTAGAATTTTATTTTATGATATACATTGGACAAACATGCCTAAGGATTAGTCATGGACATGTATGTCTCACCATCAAGGATGAGTCACTGTTAGATTACTCACTACTAAGATAAAAAATGGATAAGTGTGCAAGGACTCCCCGCTAATGTGATCTCTCACCATTAGAAATTATCACCACCAGGACGTCTCTCCATCACCATGAGATGCCATGAAGTATTTCAAACTTCCATAACGAAATATTAGCAATGTGTTGGTATGACACACTGCTAGCTTAGAACATCTCCTGCCTATCATACCGCTTAATAATTTTCAACATTACAAGGAAACACCATTACAATGTCACACAACTGGACTCTAAGTCAGCACCAATGTTAGACAGCACCAGTACCACTAACTACCACTTTTATTTAATTTTTTTTACATATTCCTATCACCTATATTATTGAATTTAATGGATTTGATTATTTCATTCATTGATACTTAATTTTACTATATAATTCATTTATATATGTGTTAGAAATGCGGTATGAGAAACACATAGGAGTCAGATGATCCTCTATATTACTACTAATGTTAAATTTGGGGGGAAACTCCCTCATGTATATAGAGAACAACATGGAGAAAAACAATGATATATGCACATACGAGGTGAGATAGACATTTATTGAGAGAACAATAAGAGCTTACCTGAAACATCCTACATATACAAGACTGAGGAAGAAAAATAACATCTTACATCCACATGCTTCCAGGAGTCAAAAACAATGATTCTACAAAACTCTAGTCTAAAACACATTTTTCATATCCATCTCAAACAACAGTTCAAATAAATTTCTTGAGAGTCACAAGATTTAGAGCCTAATAGACCGAGAAAATATATCTCTTTACATATTTATTTTATCATCCTATCTAGTTTCTTTATATTACCAGCAGTGTATTCCAATTAGTTTTATAACACACACACAATCATCATCTTTAAACAATATGATACTTGATATCTCCTCATACTATCTTTTACCATTTTATCCCATGATAACTATGGTAGAGGTATTTTGTAACTTTTTTTATTTTTATACTACCATAAAACTATAGAAGAGGTATTGAGTGGTCAGGAATGTCAGTGTACTATTGTAAAACCAAATCATGGTTGTTGATCAATGTTTTTATTTTATATAAATTTTTTTGTATAAGGCGATTTCCAAGTGACGATGACTAAGTCCAATATTTAGAATGAACATCTTGTATTCAATTTTAATTTATGTGTTCTTGCTTCGTGTTTTTTTTTGTATTCATTGTGCTAAAACTGAATCTGTTTTTACCTTGGAACAAAATCCACTACTTTGATAATCAGTTTTAATTAGTTTTTATAGTAGTACACGATTTAGTAAATTAATTTAAAAGGTTAAAATAGTATTATATAATATTTTGACCGAGACCTAATAAATATTTGATATAAATTTTATAAGGTCAAGGCTTAAATCAAATAGTTTTTTAATAACTTTTATGTTTTATTTAAATTTTCAGATTTTACATTAAATCCATTTTATATGGAATTCATTATTTTCTATTCAATTCACCCCCCCAATTGAGTTAATCACTCTGAACCACTTTTTTTCATGGTTTTTAGTTAGTGACACATGTTCATAACTAAGATTTCATTTTAATATAAAAACATGAAGATTGATTTATTCTAGGAACACAATGTATCTAGTTGATGTGTGACTAGTTCTTCCATATTACAAGTGACCTGTGGATCATTTTTCGAAATTATTAAGATCATAATAGTGTGTTTTCATGGTTTATATTGATTGAAATGTGTTAATAAAAGAAATATCACTTTTAAACTGAAATCAATCATTTTGAGTCATAATGATCACACTATGTATTGGATTATAATTTGAATGATTTTTATATATCCCTAATTAATAGCTGATGTTTTTCAAAAAAGTATCAAAATAATCCAAGTTTGTTTTCTCTATTTATAATGAGTGACACATTTTTAACTAAAATTAAATTTTTAAAATGAAAATTGGAACCCTATATCATAATAGTAACATCATGTGTCAATTTAATATATGAATTATTTTAAATCATAAAAAAATAATTATATATCATTTTACAAATGTTTAAATACAATCCAGTTTTTTTTGAAAATTTTTAAGTCTATGATCCATCATTGAAACCAAATATTCATTTCAAACTGAAAATATGCACATTGATTCATGTTAGACACACAATATATTAGATTCATTAATGGATGATTCATAAACATAAAAATGACATATGGATAATTTTAATAATGTTTTAAGAGAACATGAGTGTGTTTTCATTGTTTTTTTGTGAGTAACACATGTTTTCAACTAAAATGAAAATTTTAACTAAAAAATAACATTTTGAGTCTTATTGGTCACAATGTGCATCATATTTTGGTGTGAATGTTTTTTAATTTCTATTAATGACTTATGAATCATTTTTATAAGTTTAAAATCTAAATGGAATTTTTTTCTGGGTTTGGAGTATATCCCATGTCTTTTGAACTAAATTTTCAATTTTAAAATCAATCATACTATTTGAGTCATAATAACCACACCAGTAGTAGTATTGGTGGTTGTATAAATCTTACCTGAAAAATATTACATTTTGATAATTTTCACATTGTATTAAGATAATATGATTGTTTTTTTATGTTTTTAGTGACATGCATATGTTTGAAACAAACATTCCTTTTATACAATTAAAACACAATGTTTGATCTATACATGTTACAATATGTGTTAGATTAATTTCCAAATGATTCCTACAAATTAAATAGGGCTTATAGATCAGTTAACAAAAAAATTAAATCCATGTGTGTTTTCTTTTATTTGAGCATTAAATTGAATCTTAAACAAAAATTTCAATTTTAAATAAAAACAATCACTTTTAGTCATATCAACAACACAGTGTGTAAAAATTAACTAATTAAATCATAGATAAAATTTATTAAACAATTAACTATATAATAATAAGATTAAATGATGGGAAAATTAGATATATTTATACTAAGAAGTCACCAATTCATTATGAAAGTATACATCACGAGATCATGTAATATACCCACACGATTGTAACAAAATATATCTCCTTTTTTAAATACATCGAATTTATATTGTCCTTGTAGTAAAGAAAGTCATTAATAAAAAAATTATTTATAAAAAGTTGAAATTAAATAGAATTTATTATTAGAAATACCTATTTAGGTATGATATTTTATTTGTTCAATATGACATAATTCTTAATTTGATAACCCAATGACCAATGTCTTTACCATTAATTTGTTTTGGATGCTAAAGAAATTCAATAATAAACAATTTTTTTATAGTGATATATTATTATATATACCATAATAATAATCCACATTTAGAATTTGGTACGCCTTTTTTTCTCATGAATCATCCACAAACAATAATTTTTATGATATTTGAATAGAACCCTATCATAAATACATTCTCATTAATAAATAATATAAAATCTATATCATGAATATTAAATGTAAAAAATTTAATACACTGTAATAAATGTTTAAAAACATATTCAATAATGGTTGGTTTATTTGTAATCCATGAAATTAATCAAGGAAGTAAATCGTTGGTGTACACTAATTTTTTCAATGATCAACTAATACTTCATCAAAATGGAATCAATAATGAATTAAATGAAGATATATTTGAAATGATTAGATAATAGAGTTGTGCCCCTAAATCATAGTAATTATGAATAGTCTATCAAGTGTAATTCCCTTTTAAACATTGTAGCTTGTTAGTACACTATTTTTAATTATTCAATTTCTTCAAATGAAATATCTTGTGAAGAAGTTATTTGGGGACTAATGAGTCCAAATTTTTATTATTGGGTTTTACTTTCCAATATTAAAGATATATAAAACCTAAAAAGATGAATAGTATTTAATTTTATTGAAAACAGTAGATAAACTATTAATTAAATATATTTGAAAAATGTGACTCCTGTGTATATTTACATATGAGACTCCCAACAATCCAGGCTTGAGAATTTCATATACAATATCAATAAAATGAAATCTGGTAATTTCCACTCTCTAACATTTTTTCTTTTGTATCAATGATTAATTTATTACCATATTTGAATGTATTCTCATCATAAACTGTTAATATGATTAAATGTGGTTATTTAAATAGTGGGGAATAGTTACTCTATTGAGGCCATTTTAGATGATTGGTTGACCATTTTTATTTTATATATTAGACCTTATATTTCCCAATCTATTTCATAGAATATAATTACATTCCTAGTTTCTTGAGATATTTCATAAATTGATAATAAATTTACAAAAAACAATATATGAAAGGATATACCTCGTTGAGAACATGTATTTTTACATGGTCAAATGACCACTCTATAAAAGTTATAATAGAAGGTTCTATGATTTGGATATCATTATCATCATGGGTAATGGGTAGATCTCTGCTTGACCCTTGAGATATCTGAATCCCTACTCTCACATTATCTTTAAATGTTTTTTTATGTGTTGAATATCTACTTGGATATTTTACAATGTACCGCTCATAATAAAATCAATGCGATGGTTCTAATTGATATAAATCAAAATCATTTTCACCTTATAGAAAATTATTTTTATAAATATATCAGTATCCACTTGATTTAAATTTCATAGAAGTTGTTATAAAAAAATTTCTTACCTCTATAAAGTTATAAATTTAAGGGGAATGGATTTTCATGATGGTTATAATGGATCTTCATGTACTGGGTCTGGTTCTAATGTTTCATTAATTTTATTCCTTTCACTATCATTATCTAATAACTTATACTTACAATTAAATTTTTTATCCTCAAAATTTATTCATTCCTATATTTCATCCATTTTCTTATATTTATCCCCTTGTGTATTTATTTTCTCTATATATATTCAATGTGACACTCCTAAACACATACTTCTGAGGAGGCCATATTTTTCAAGGCACTTCACGAACACCAAAATATGTTTCTCGTTAGGTATAACCAATGATGAATATTATTTCTAAACTAAATAAAAAATATAGGATGAAATAGTCAATTTATATAATACCATATCAATAACAATTTTTTTATTATGTCATACATATATATGATTCCAATACACATTCCATGTTTTCATATACTATTATTCTGTCTTTATTTACATAAGAATCCTTCTATACCACATGAAATTGGATGTAAGTCTATTTATATTTTTATTTTTCAATATATATACAAAAATGTATCATAATTATGTTGTTCTTTTTGTCCACATAAATTTATTACTGTACATTTAAAATAAATACCATTAATTTCTCATATAAATCATACCACGTATATGTTTTACTATAGGGGTATGTTTTTTATGACGCACACTCAAAATTTTCAAAACATAGTTTTTGTTTCATAAATTAAAATTTCTTGATAAATGTGATTAATACATATATTTCCAAGTAATTTATTACCAATCACAATGAAAGTGAAATGATTTCACCACACAATGGAAATTAAATTTATTCTAGGTTAATTGTTTTACCATGTGTGCATATATCATTGGTGGGGGTGGGTTTAATTTCCCTTTATCATCCCTAATAAGATGTTTCATAATAGTTGTTTGATAGGATCTATGCACTTTTTTGAAGCCATTGATATAAATTCCATTTGATAGTAACCTGGTAAAAATGAAATATATAATGTATAATAAAGAGTAAATAAATATGTAATTAGTATATATTTTAGTAAAATAGAGAATTTATATAATAATTTTACCATAGTCTATTCCCAAATTATTTCTCTAATCATGGAGAAACCATCGTTCCATATGTCAACAGAAATCAAATGTGAATTCGAGTGGCGACATCAATGTAACTGTGGAACCAAAACTTGTAAGGATTAACAGGCTGTACAAGTGAATTACTTCCATAATAAAATTTTATGAATATGCGTCTCAAATAAATATTTTTTTATGATAGTCAAAATATGACACTTCTATTTTAGCTGACATAGGGTTTTGTCCTTTTTTGCATATCCACAATTTCGACATCGTAAATATATTATTCCTCAATATTCGTAGCAATGACATATAAAGAATCATTTTTTACTAAACATTGAGAGCATGATCATGTTGAGAAAAATGGGTTTCCTCATGATTTTTTGTATCAACATGTCGAGAATCCATTATCTATAGAAATTCTGGAATGTTTATTTATATTTTGTAAATATTCTAGTGAATATATTATATTATTATGAAATATTATAAATATTGAAAAACATTAACCTTATTATTGAGAAACCTTTTTTATTTAATGTTATAATGAATTTTACCACTCTAATGTGTATTCAAATACCATCATTTTGTTATCCTCTCACATACATGAGCCCATAAGCATTGGGACGACAACCAAATGACTGTAAAATTCTAATTAATGGGCCACCCTCATTTGGATTGACATTTTACCCTATAGTGATTTTGTTTAATAACAGAATCACTGAGCACTTTTTTTCTATGTACCAGGTCATATAAAACGTCTACATCAACTGATTCTATTATAAATTGATCATCCCTATAAAATTATTTACTAAAATCCACTTTTAAAAATCCCAATTAATTTATTTTAACTACACTCTTGTTGTAATTGAACTTGTATTAGAAAATAAGTACTCGAACGATTGAATAGTCCAACTACAATAAATTTTTTATACTACCAAAGGATATAATTTTCACATTAATTTTATTTACAATCCATTGAACTAGATGCATGAATTACATATACCATAAGAGTAACTCTGCTATTTTTCATGTTACTAAATTCAACATCTTCCTTTATATAGATCATATAATGATTAATTACCTACTAACTATAAGATAATATGGTCACACATGTTCATTGGAAATACATTAATGTTATTTTGAAATTGAATTCATAAATATAGTTCCCTCATTAAAAATATGGTAGAAAAATCTACTTATAATGTGTTGATTATGTATATTTTCTATCAATATTAAATCCTTTTATTGATTTAAATTCATATGAATTAATTTTTTTGGTTTCAACCTATAGAGAAATATCTAAAGTATTATTTAAAATTTAATGGTGCGGCTACTCCAAAGATAAAATTATAATTTTAAATACTTATATTTTATAAATTCCATAAACCATAAGTCACCCTCTATGAAGAAATTTTAGTAGATCAACTGCCTTATCATTGGATAGGTAGTCGATGTCATATTCAATAACTTCTTCAACAATATATCACTTTATATGGGAACCTATTTTCCAACATCTATATTTGTCATACCAATTAAAAATATTGAAATACCATTCAACGGGGCTCGTCCATCTATAATGTAATGGGCCACATAGTTATATATCCCTTACCATGTAAACCATCATGTAGACCATCACTTTAAAGATTTAAAATAAGAATAACATATCCAATTATATAATATTACATCCATTTCTATTTCGATAGTTTGGAATTATATTTGAAGGATTATCTTGATCCCGTCTAAGGGTTACATTTTAGATAGAGTTCCCAGTATCCTTCTATAAGTCATGGGGTGGGATCCCCTATCATATAATTCTTATGGGGGGGGGGGCTGTTATTATTTTTTTGACAACCATTCAAAGGTAATTAACCCCCATCACATAGCTTGTTCTAGTGAGGTTGGTGGAATCTATTAGAGGTACTTGGTATGATCCTCAATCATTATAATATATCATTAAAGATCATACAATTACATATTTTGAGAGACCCATGAATTAAAACACATCAGATGATATCCATTAGTGATGGTAGGGCTCGTGAAGCAGATTATCTTACAAAATCATTGACGTGAAGTCTCTAGTGGAATCCAATGGTTGGTAGTATAGTTGAGACCACTTAATAAGTAGAGTTTTTTATGTGTATATATAGGTGTCTATTATTTTAATTTCTTATATACTGATTTAGATAGTTGTGTATTGATGAGATGACTACTCATAAGGTATTATATTAAGTGATTTATATGTGTTTGAATTGGTTTTTTCATACTCACCAACACTTGGGCTTAGGGACACATATCATTTCTTTTTAATAGGATATGACATTGTATTGAGTCATGTTATGTGTGGACATTAGATGACATTATATTTTATCATGTTTCACTAGGATTAAATCTATGAGGTATTTGGCAGTATCCCTATAAGGCCCTAGCCTTAAAACCATACTTAATATTGAATTAAATGAGTAATTCACATTGAGGATCTTTTCAGGTTTAGAGTTTTAGAGAATTAGGACATAACTATTACATCTCAAAAAATTACAAAGTAGTCGCTTCTACTAAATTTCCATAAAATAAAAACTATTTAAAAGAAACATGTATAGTTCCATGTTTTAGGTAGCATGACTTTCCCTTGATCCCGTCCTTGACCCTATTCCATGCTATGTCCTGTGAAAAACATTTCAAAAACTTGGGATGAGCATAAGAAGCTCAGTAAGGGATACACAAAGAATGAAAACTGTTAGTTTTTCAAAACAACAAGTAAACCATGAATACTTTATCAATGTAATACTTTTCACCTTCATGAAGTAGTAAAATCTTTTCACTGAAAAAAAAAGTATCATTACTTACCTTTTTGTAACCAAAGGATTACCATAAAACCCATATAAAGAACACATAACATATATAAAGGTAACTTGGGACATAAACATACTTAAGTGGAATAACCATACGGTCGACTTCCACACATATCACTTAATGGAATAGCCATACGGCCAATTTACATACATACTTAATGGAATAGCCATACGGCCGACTTCCATACCCAATGCATTGGAGGTTATAACGTAACCACCAGTCCTGGTATTCACGACACCACCCATCATATGGTATATAACGTAACCACTCGTTAAAATGTCCAAGTACCAATATAAAATCATAAAACATAAAACCAATATAAAGGAATGATAACATCTCCACATTTCAATCACAATATAATATAATCCTTTATCAGAACCATTTTCAATACCAAAATACATAAAATAGTATATGGTATTTATTTTATTTTAAAAACATATCGGCTTGTTGAGGAAGCCAAAGACCAAATAATACTCGTGGCGGCGGAAAAGGTCGTTTTCACCGCGTATGTTAAAAAAACATTCCTTTTTGTCATTTAGTAAAATGCTTCATAGAAAAAGATTCCTTTTGTATAAAAGTAAAAGTCATAGTGGTTTATACACCGTATAAAAGATAGTTGTGTATAAAACGAAATATGCCTCAATGAAACGAGATTGAGACGAAGTCCCTTACAATGACGGTATCTTTGGTTTAAGGATAAATCAATTACATAATTATGTGTGACAAATGAATACACCAAATATAAGTGGATATTAAGTGTAAAATAATCAAAGGTCAATCACACATATTCAAAGGATTACATATTCAATAACAACATGTTGAACCCAAAGAAATCGAAATAGGGTTAAGAAGTTCCCTTGACAGCCTAACAGCGTCACATCAAAATGAGTTGATGAGAGATAAAAAAAGGGTATCTCATCACTTGGACATAAAATTTACATCAATAAGGATATAGGAGAACATATCCCAACATAACAATATGTAAATTAAAAGACCCAACAAAAGAAGTCTTTTTAAAAAAAGGACGGTGAAAGGTTCCCTTACCGAGTTGGGTAACTTTTGAAAAGTACACCCCATTGAAGAAGTGTCATACAATGAATATGTAAATACCCATAAATGGAATTATATTAAAATTGGATTGTAATAGTGGGCAGTACATAAACCACTCAATGGAAATTGTGGAAAATGTAGCATAAATCTCACGGGAATAAAAGTGAGATGAAAAATCTCTTACGAAAACTAGGCAGCCTAACGGCGCCACTTAAAACATCCAAAATGGATTGATGAGAGGAAATAGGGTCTATCATCATATGAACATAATAAGTATAGTATGAGTAATATAAAATAGCATCCCAATCATATTAAATATGAGCTTAAAAGGACTGACATAAAAGAGTGTACTTAAAAAGAAAGAGAGGAGTTGGATCCCTTACCTCGGGTCCGACTTGACTCGATCGTCTTTAATCTCCTGAATAATAAACTTGAGTTAATTTATACTTCCTTAAGAACCTTTTTAAAGTTAATTATTCCTTTTATATCACTTATTTCCATGTTATAAACATTATTTAATCATTTAAGTTAATCATGTTTGTTTTGTCGATATTTGGTTCTTAAGTCGAAAGTGGACTTCTTACAATTACATGTTGTTCGTGTGGTCAAAGGTTCTTCATATCCAAAAATGACATTCCTGATTTGGATATCATATATATAATATATATCCAGCATATACATGTATTTATAAAATCACATAATCATTTAGAGGAAAGAAATTAAATGCACCGTTCATGGAGACGGTAAGCCGTACGTACGCATGAACGCTACTTTCATTTCTATGTCGTATTAATGGAATTAAAACTATATGATAGGTATTTATATTTTAATTCCAGAATTATATTAATCATTTAGATGTATCATACATCATATATATCCATTATATATATGTACTTATAATAGTACATTACATTTGGGGATAAGAAATGAAATGCACCGTTCATGGAGACGGTAAGCCGTACGTATGCATGAACGCTACTTTCATTTCTATATCACACTTTAATGGAAAGAAATAATAATGATATATAGGTAAATAATAATTCCAGTATAACATAATATATAATAAAATTAAATCCATCCTTTATACGTCCCACGTATGGCATTAACGAATCAGATCACTTTGAGGGGGCGGTAGTCCGAACTTCCTAAAATGAAGATATCGTGTATACCCATAATGGAATCCATAAAGGTAAGACACAAATGAAAATTAAAGAAGCATAAGTAAAACATAAACATATTATATATCATATATAATAATAGTGACATCATAATGGCCACCTTTGAAGGTGTTAAATGAGTATTGAACAATCATCGTTTCGGGAGGCACAATTTCACCATCCACGGAAACCGTATGTTCTTTAACCATTTGATGTAGTTGTGTGAGAGTGTAGCTCGAATAAATCTTATAAAAACATCCTAGTATATTGAAGATACTTGTTTTGTTACAAAAGAAATAAATAAAAAGATTTTAGGGGGTTGGAGAAGCAAAATAAAACAAATGAACATGAGAGAATGAATTAACTTTAAAAGTTTAACTCCTTTTGATTTGAGCCTAAAGGATTACTTTGAAAGGATTATGCCCAAAGTGAATCCTCTAGGATTAGGAAAGGGATGTTTATAGAGTAAATGGGCAGGGTTTGGCCGATCCAAAGGCTTGAGGAGTGTGTGAAATGAGGTAGAGGTGGGGGCCTTTTATAAGAGGAGAGGAGGGGCACTTTTGGAATGTAAGAAATATTACTTTATTTGAAAATGTTATTCGGTTTTAAAAGGTCCCAAATTGATATAATTCGTGGATAAGGTGATAAGGGTTCGAAATCCACCCATCCAATAAGTTTTGGACATGTTTAGTTCATAGATTTTACATTATCTTTCCATTTTATTTAAATCGTCAAATAATGATGTCATCGCTGCATCATTATTATGTCGTAAATAATTTATTTTATTTAACGCCTAAAAATTATAAAAAAATCACTATGATGTAGGAAATATTTTTAGCTTTCCAATGACTATTTATAATCAAAATTTGGACTTGTGTAACCCCACTTAAAAACTGTTTTAGTAAAACAACTCATGTTTGTGTCAATTTAATTTTAACATTAAATAAAAATATATTATTGTCATTTTCCAACTAAAGTGGCTCCATGGGGTCCCCAAGTTGGCCCATGGCTTTTCTTGGTCGTCCATGACTCACCCAATAGGTGTAGGACAAGTTTTATGGGGTTTTCACATTCCTATAATATCATTTTACCTTAAATGACACTAATTACCTCTAATCGCGATTAATGAAAAAAAGTTACTATTCACCAAAAAATTATTTTCATCCCATTGAACCACATTTTACATACTAATGACAACCATGTGTGTAGGATTTTCAAATTTCAATACACATTAGTGGTAAACTTTCATTTAACTGAAAAATCAGTTTGCTTGATTACCACATAGTGGTTTCACTATTCATCAAAAATTGGAGTTTTTCAGAAAAATACCGAAACTTCACCCTAAGATATTTTTGATATTCCGAATTCAAAAATGATGTCCGTTTTACAAAATTCAAAACATATTAGTCACAGTAATTAATTTAATAATTAATTCCCGCTGTCAGAGCAAATATCGTGTTTTTATCAAACAATAAGTATCAAAAGATTGACACTAGTTTAAGTCTGATTTCAAAGTGAAATTAATTCCAACGACCACTATTGGATTTAATGGTAAAAATATTTTCTAATTTCACTTTATAACCAATTCAAAATATAATCTAATCATATAAATAAATTAGATTAAAAATAGGTTTTGAATTAAAATACAACATTTTACACTATTCATTAAAAAAAATGAACATTATTGGAAAGATACCAAAAATTTACACAAAGTAAATTTTGATATCCCGATTCTTAAGAAGAGTTTTATTTGGTCCAATAGAATGTATAAGAGTGAAAAAAACTATATTTAATGACGGTTCTCCATCAAAAGGCGATAAGTGAACCTTTAGTGAAAACTAGGGCATATATGCCTAAAATTGAATTCTTTCTGTATTTTGAGCCTCTATCCTTTATTGGATAAATGTAAAAACATTTAAAAACATATATAATCATATTTTAGTTATTTCTATCCATTCCCACCATTACAACGGCTACATGTTAACTACCATTTAAAATAATATTATTTTATTATTAGAGTGCAACGTAAGATTCCCAAGAAACTCGTTGTTGCGTGTTGGGTACGCCATCGAGCATAGCGTCCCCATTAAAGTCATTTAAATATTTTATTCACAAATATGGATAAATATGAAATGTCATATTCTTTATTTACCTGGGGTGTTACATCCTTCCCCCCTTTTGGGAATTGCGTCCTCGCAATTTTAAAATTGTGCTTGGAAACATCCTTGAAAGTCCCACATCGGAACAAAAGTCGGTAAAACAAACACTTTAAAATAAAGAGAGATAAGTACAAAGGTCACCCGAGTTAACCCATACTAGGATTCCAAGTATGAAAATATGGACACGGAGGAAAAAACAAAGGGTCATGTTCTGATGGAGAGTGATAGAAAACATGTTTAGGAGAAAGTTAACCACGAGAAAATCACAAACTTGTGATGGGTTAAACGGTATTCGATTCCCCAGTATGAAAAGTTAATAGACAACATTTTTGTTTTAAGTTACTTTTTATTGAGGAATTTATTCATAAGGAAACATAATCACTTATCATATTGACTTTCAACTTTTATTAGATTCCTTACACAAACTCATATTTTCTCCAAAAGACGAGTATTTAGGAAGGCTTGTTCACATTAAGAGTACTATAATCAACTTCTAGAGAATCACCTAATCCAAAAAATAGAACTATATACTTCCCATGTCTTTAGACTTTAACCAAAACCAAATCCAAAAAGGCTAGTACAAGATCAGATAATCCAGAAAAGGATAACCCTTTATAAAAAGAAAATCTATTCTTAATCTCCAAAATTTGTCCAACAAAACCCAAAGTTCAACGAGGACCAATATATAATCAATTTGTCCATAAAATTCTTCAAAGTAAACCAATATAAGATTGAATCCCAAATACATGAAGGATTTAGTCGCATAGCCTTCCAAGATAAATCGTAACATTTATCTCCAAACAATATCAGTTGCTCCTAAAGTCTCGTTTTGAAAAGTAATTAACCTAATCACATATCCTCCATGATAGGTTAATCATTTTCATAAATAACCCAAAATAAACTTACTCTTAATTCATAAAATCATATAACTAGAATGAATCAGTCAAACTAACCAGGGACATCACGTAGTCCAGTGGTAGGCGATAAATACCAGTCGCACATTGGTTGTGGGTTCGATTCCCGCAGCTTTGTCTGACGCGATGGGATGTCACACGGCCTACGTGTTGTCCTTTTTCAAAAACTATATAATTCTTAAAACATTCCCCAAAATGAGATAAAATCTTCAAGAATGATCATAACATATTTTAACCTCAATTTTATCTCATGCCTTTCATTTTCCAGCATATCATATAATAACCCATAATTACCTCAAAAGTAAGGATCATATAAAATCTAATGGTTACCTTTATAATTATTACCTGAACTTCCACATGGATTAGTCATCTCATAAATGATTCATTACAAAACATTCCAAGGTTCAAGTGGTTGATCATGACTCCTTGATATTTGGTTTCGAACAACCACGAGTTTCCTCATTGAATCCTCTATTTTATCTAGTATCTTAATCAGAGAACCACCACAGTTTCCTTCAAACCTGTTGTCTCTTTGGTGCCTGCTAGATCCATCCATTCACTAAAAATAGAAATGTCAGTGTTAGTATATCAACAAAACCATCATGTACTAATGAGGAAGGTAAACACTAAGATACACTTACTCATTCACTTTATCTAAAACTAGGACTCTTTCTGAAATCCTAACCATTATAGTAATGTCACTTATTCTTAAAGAATACCCTAACCTCTAAAGTTATCTAAACCGACCTTTGATACCAAATATAAGGCCCCAGCCTTAAAACCTTACTTAATATTGAATTAAATGAGTAATTCACATTGAGGATCTTTTCAGGTTTAGAGTTTTAGAGAATTAGGACATAACTATTACATCTCAAAAGATTACAAAGTAGTCTCTTCTACTAAATTTCCATAAAATAAAAACTCTTTAAAAGAAACATGTATAGTTCCATGTTTTAGGTAGCATGACATTCCCTTGATCCCATCCTTGACCCTATTCCATGCTATGTCCTGTGAAAAACATTTCAAAAATTTGGGATGAGCATAAGAAGCTCAGTAAGGGATACACAAAGAATGAAAACTATTAGTTTTTCAAAACAACAAGTAAACCATGAATACTTTATCAATGTAATACTTTTCACCTTCATGAAGTAGTAAAAACTTTTCACTGAAAAAAAAGTATCATTACTTACCTTTTTGTAACCAAAGGATTACCATAAAACCCATATAAAGAACACATAACATATATAAAGGTAACTTGGTACATAAACATACTTAAGTGGAAGAACCATACCGTCGACTTCCACACATATCACTTAATGGAATAGCCATACGGCCAATTTCCATACATACTTAATGGAATAGCCATACGGCCGACTTCCATACCCAATGCATTGGAGGTTATAACGTAACCACCCGTCCTGGTATTCACGGCACCACCCGTCATATGGTTTATAATGTAACCACTCGTTAAAATGTCCAAGTACCAATATAAAATCATAAAACATAAAACCAATATAAAGGAATGATAAAATTTCAACATTTCAATCACAATATAATATAATCCTTTATCAGAACCATTTTCAATACCAAAATACATAAAAGAGTATATGGTATTTATTTCATTTTAAAAACATATCGGCTTGTTGAGGAAGCCAAAGACCAAATAATACTCGTGGCGGCGGAAAAGGTCATTTTCACCGCGCATGTTAAAAAAACATTCCTTTTTGTCGTTTAGTAAAACGATTCATAGAAAAAGATTCATTTTGTATAAAAGTAAAAGTCATAGGGGTTTATACACCGTATAAAAGAAAGTAGTGTATAAAATGAAATATGCCTCAATGAAAGGAGATTGAGACGAAGTCCCTTACAATGACGGTATCCTTGGTTTAAGGATAAATCAATTATATAATTATGTGTGACAAATGAATACAACAAATATAAGTGGATATTAAGTGTCAAATAATCAAAGGTCATTCACACATATTCAAAGTATTACATATTCAATAACAACATGTTTAACCCAAAGAAATCAAAATTGGGTTAAGAAGTTCCCTTGACAGGCTAACAGCGTCACATCAAAATGAGTTGATGCGAGATAAAAAAAAGGGTATCTCATCACTTGGACATAAAATTTACATCAATAAGGATATATGAGAACATATCCCAACATAACAATATGTAAATTAAAATACCCAACAAAAGAAGTCTTTTTAAAAAAAGGAGGGTGAAATGTTCCCTTACCGACTTGGGTAACTTTTGAAAAGTACACCCCATTGAAGAAGTGTCATACAATGAATATGTAAATACCGATAAATGGAATTATATTACAATAGGATTTTAATAGTGGGCAGTACATAAACCACTCAATGGAAATTGTGGAAAATGTAGCATAAATCTCACGGGAATAAAAGTGAGATGAAAAATCTCTTACGAAAACTCGGCAGCCTAACGGCGCCACTTAAAACTTCCAAAATGGATTGATGAGAGGAAATAGGGTCTCTCATCATATGAACATAATATGTACAGTAGGATTAATATAAAATCAAATCCCAATCATAAGAAATATGAGCATAAAAGGAATGACATAAAAGAGTGTACTTAAAAAGAAAGAGAGCAGTAGGATCCCTTACCTCGGGTCCGACTTGACTCGATCGTTCTTTAATCTCCTGAATAATAAACTTGAGTTAATTTATACTTCCTTAAGAACCTTTTTAAAGTTCATTATTCCTTTTATATCACTTATTACCATGATATAAACATTATTTAATCATTTAAGTTAATCATGTTTGTTTTGTCGATATTTGGTTCTTAAGTCGAAAGTGGACTTCATACAATTACATGTTGTTCGTGTGGTCAAAGGTTCTTCATATCCAAAAATGACATTCCTGATTTGGATATCATATATATCATATATATCCAGCATATAAATGTATTTATAAAATCACATAATCATTTAGAGGAAAGAAATGAAATGCGCCGTTCATGGAGACGGTAAGCCGTACGTACGCATGAACGCTACTTTCATTTCTATGTCGTATTAATGGAATTAAAACTATATGAGAGGTATGAATATTTTAATTACAGAATTATATTAATCATTAAGATGTATCATACATCATATATATCCATTATATATATATGTACTTATAATAGTACATTACATTTGGGGATAAGAAATGAAATGCACCGTTCATGGAGACGGTAAGCCGTACGTACACATGAACGCTAATTTCATTTCTATCTCACACTTTAATGGAAAGAAATAATAATGATATAGAGGTAAATAATAATTCCAGTATAAAATCTTATATAATAACATTAAATCCATCATTTATACGTCCCACGTATGGCATTAACGAATCACATCACTTTGAGGGGGCGGTAATCCGCACTTCCTAAAATGAAGATATCGCGTATACCCATAATGGAAGCCATAAAGGTAAGACACGAATTAAAAATAAAAAAGCATAAGTAAAACATAAACATATTATATATCATATATAAAAATAGTGACATCATAATGGCCACCTTTGAAGGTGTTAAATGAGTATTGAACAATCATCGTTTTGGGAGGCACAATTTCACCATCCACGGAAATCATATGTTCTTTAACCATTTGATGTAGTTGTGTGAGATTTTAGCTCGAATAAATCTTATAAAAACATACTAGTATATTGAAGATACTGGTGTTGTTACAAAAGAAATAAATAAAAAGAGTTTAGGGGGTTGGAGAAGCAAAATAAAACAAATGAACATGAGAGAATGAATTACCTTTAAAAGTGTAACTCCTTCTGATTTGAGCCTAAAGGCTTCCTTTGAAAGGATTATTCCCAAAGGTAATAATCTAGGATGAGGAGAGGGATGTGTAGAGAGTAAATGGGAAGGGTTTGGCCGATCCAAAGGCTTGAGGAGTGTGTAAAATGAGGTAGAGGTGGGGGCCTTTTATAAGAGGAGAGGAGGGGCACTTTTGGAAAGTAAGAAATATTACATTATTTGAAAATGGTTTTCGGTTTTAAAAGGTCCCAAATTGATATAATTCGTGGATACGGTGATAAGGGTTCGAAATCCACCCATAAAATAAGTTTTTGACATGTTTAGTTCATAGATTTTACATTATCTTTCCATTTTATTTAAATCGTCAAATAATGATGTCATCGCTGCATCATTATTATGTCATAAATAATTTATTTTATTTAACACCTAAAAATTATAAAAAAAACACTATGATGTAGGAAATCTTTTTAGATTTCCAATGAATATTTATAATCAAAAGTTTTACTTGTGTAAACCCACTTAAAAACTGTTTTAGTAAAACAACTCATGTTTGTGTCAATTTAATTTTAACATTAAATAAAAATATATTATTGTCATTTTTCAACTAAAGTGGCTCCATGGGGTCCCCAAGTTGGCCCATGGCTTGTCTTGGTCAGCCATGACTCACCCAATAGGTTTAGGACAAGTTTCATGGTGTTTTCACATTCTTATAATATCATTTTACCTTAAATGACACTAATTATTTCTAATCGCGATTAAAGAAAAAAATAACTATTCACCAAAAAATTATTTTCATCCCATTGAACCACATTTTACATACTAATGACAACCATGTATGTCGGATTTTTAAAATTCAATACACATTATTGGTAAACTTTCATTTAACTGAAAAATCAGTTTGCTTGATTACCACTTAGTGGTTTCACTATTCATCAAAAATCGGAGTTTTTCAGAAAAATACCGAAACTTCACCCAAGCTATATTTGATATTTCGAATTCAAAAATGAAGTCCGTTTTACAAAATTCAAAACATATTAGTCACATTAATTAATTTAATAATTAATTCCCGCTGTCAGAGCAAATAGCGTGTTTTTATAAAACAATAAGTATCAAAAGATTGACACTAGTTTAAGTCTGATTTCAAAGTGAAATTAATTCCAACGACCACTATTGGATTTAATGGTAAAAATATTTTCTAATATCACTTTAAAACCAATTAAAAATATAATCTAATCATATAAATAAATTATATTAAAAGGAGGTTTTGAATTAAAATACAACATTTTACACTATTCATTAAAAAAATGAACATTTTCGGAAAGATACAAAAAATTTACACAAAGTAAATTTTGATGTCCCGATTCTTAAGAAGAGTTTTATTTGGTCCAATAGAATGTATAAGAGTGAACAAAACTATATTTAATGACGGTTCGCCATCAAAAGGCGATAAGTGAACCTTTAGTGAAAACTAGGACATATATGCCAAAAATTGAATTCTTTCTGTATTTTAAGCCTCTATCCTTTATTGGATAAATGTAAAAACATTTAAAAACATATATAATCATATTTTAGTTATTTCTATCCATTCCTGCCATTACAATGGCTACATGTTAACTACCATTTAAAATAATATTATTTTATTATTAGAGTGCAACGTAAGATTCCCAAGAAACTCGTTGTTGCGTGTTGGGTACGCCATCGAGCATAGCGTCCCCTTTAAAGTCATTTAAATATTTTATTCACAAATATGGATAAATATGAAATTTCATATTCTTTATTTACCTGGGGTGTTACAATCCCCCTCCTCCTGAGAATACTAGATATTACTTTCCATTCAAGTGGGATAGTATTTGGGCCTTTATCTCATTTATTATGTTTTTCATATATTGGGTGTGGGGTAAAGATATTTTATTAGATTTGTTTCAATTTTAATTAAATGTAATCATTATATGTTATTAATGATGTGTTCATGTGAACATGATGTCAGACTAATTCTCCCCATGTGAGGGATATGAATTATTTGTTCTGGTCTCTATGTATTGGTATATTGGAGGTGGGATTGTGGTTGTAATACTTACGTTATCACTAGACAAAAAGACTTTGGTAGTTGCAGTCATTAATAAGTGGGACCCAAGAAGGGTTCTACATTTGGAACCATTTTTGATGACATTCTAAATATTATATTTATTTGGAATTTATGGAAGTAGTGATAAAGTTTTTTGAGTTTTTATTTCAAAATATGGATTCCAGTGCTAGTGTTGAAGTCAATGTATCTAATCACCGAGACTATAAAAACTATCTTTTTAAATCGATACATGTAAGAACTAGTTTCGAAGAAAACATTTGGTACATGTATCATATTATAATGGGTTTTGGTTTCAATTTCCTTATAGAGTTATCTCCCCATGAAAAATCTTTGACCATAGTGCATAATTTTAATTTCAAGATTCCAATGTGAATACAACAGATAAGGATTGAACAACATGATCGTGAGGATAATATTCTGAGTGAAGAAGCTTCGTTATAGGGTAATGTACATGAGGTGGTATCTTTAGGTTATTTTATAATACTATCACCACCCCTGAGAATCATATTATTCCAAAATTAATCATTTAGGATGTGCACAGGTTGAGCAAACCCCCAGCATCAAATGATGTAACCTCCCATGTTTTGGGGGAAAACTATATCCCCTGTTAGTTGAGGAATTTCTATAATAAGTCACCGGATTTTTCACATTTTGAGGACACAAATAGATCTGATGGTGGTTCTAGTATTGACTATTCTTCAGGCATGCAATGGGAGATGGTGGAGTCTAGTGATAGTCACATGATGATACATCTCTCTCTTGGTAATATTTCATGTTTCTCCTAAAAGAGGTATTCTATCTATCCATGTTGTGAATGGTGCATATTCATTTGATTATTCAATTAGATTAGGACATTATAACCAATTAAGTGAATTTTTAAAGGTTTAATCACCATTCTAGATAATCTATGGATATGATTCGAGATCCATTATTTAAATAAAGGACTATTGGGAGGGGCTTATGTAGAGATAGTAGTAGTTGGTTGATATTTAATTTCATTTCCTATCATGAAAGATTTGTTGAGTGGGATTTATTAGTAGAAAGCTTCCACGATTATCACACACACACAATGTGTGATGATAGGATGTTCGCAGGAGTTGATACATTAGTGGCAAGAATCTTGTTGATGTAATGGGGATCTAGTAATGCAATATGATTTATGAGAAGAACATGGGATAGAATATTGGTGGTTTAAAGAATGTATGATGGATTAATTAAACCTACAGAGAAGAAATTAATCTCTTTCCATGGATGGAGATGTCTTTTTTGGGACTGTCAAAACCATTGTAAAAATGAAAACAGTAAAGATTATGGAACCCCTGAGAGAGAGAGAGAGTGATAGGAGAAAGGATTTCTAAAGGACATTGGATGTTGTATAATGGTGGAATAGTTGATATAGGCAGTATATGGTTGGATTATTTCCACCACCACCCCTATGTGTTCCATTCATGGATCACAAAAATGGTGGTCATGAATGATGCTAGATACTTCCTGTAGAGACCTATTCACCCGAGGATACTCATATGATTAAATATATATTATATTTTATATCTAATTTACCTTTTTTACTGAAGGTCATGGATGATGGCCACTCTATTCTTTCCATTTTTATAGTTTCAAACTTATAGATTCTATTTGAGATCTTTGGTTGACCCTTTCAATTCCAGATTATGAATAAAGGGCACTCAATGATTAAAAATACTACCAAAAGTGTGGACTAAATTTCGAGGGAAAATGATTCTTATGATATAAATTTATATAATAATTGAGGTCATAAAATATCATCTTGGGTATGGAATATATATCCAATTATCAATCCCAAAATGACTATTTTAGGAAAAAGATATAGTGTATTAAATGTGATAGATTGAGGGTTTTCTTTTATGGGTGAGATGAAAAACCATGAGGAGTGTGATATAATCATACATAAGAGTGTTTATATATTTAAAAACCAGTTATATAGTCCTAAAATTATAGATCTATATTCTATGGTATTTACTTTTCCTATAGTGGTGGAGGAGTATGTGTATATATTTCTTAAGAACGTGTTAGGGTTACCTCCCCATCAAGAGATAAAAATTTTCCTATAATTACAGGTATGAATGTCCCCTATATATTAAATATTATATAATTTGGATCCAATTGAGATACACGAGATGTGGGTGTTGTTATAGGACTTATAAATGGATGGATTTGTTCAACCTATTGTTTCCCCCTTGGCAGCCCCATTACATTTCACTAGGAAAATGGGAAGGATGTTGAGGTTGTGGGTTGATTATAAATACCTGAAATTTATGACCATAAATAATATGTATAAAATACCAAGGATCAATGATATATTCAATTTGATGTGAGGCTTGTAATGGTTCTAAATGATTAGCCTCAGGTTAGTCAATCACCAACACTGACTATGTGAAGTGGATACACTGAGGATGACATTCAGATGTCTCTACAGTGACTATTTTTACATGTTGATGACTTTCTGCATTAAAAAACCCATAATATTTTCCTGGGACACATAGAATAATATTTCATCCATTCAAAGACCTCTTTTTAGTGGTATACATTAATGTTATCCTAGTATATTCACTGTATGAAGAGGATCATGTGAGACACTTGAGTATGGAATGTGACATAATCGTAGAGAATATAACTTATGAGAATATCTTAGAGTAACAATTATGATTAAAAGAGGTTCTCCTTTTTTTTATATATCAGCATACATTATTTTTTTTGTAGGGGATGTAGAGTTGGTTGAGGAAGTCCTAACTTGGGAGCCACCCAAGAGTGTAACTGAGGAGTAGAGCTTCCTTAGGTTGAATGATATTGCATGAGATTAATGCCGTATTTATCTATGATTTTAACACCCTTTTCTGACTTGACAAAAATTTGAAGCCTTTTATATAGACAGAGAGGTCCATAATTCCTTTCAAGAGTGGTATTAGAGGTTTATTATAGAACCAATAATGATATTTCCATAGGTAGGTGTCGAGAATAAAGTGTTTTGTGATGAATTGGGACTAAAATTCATTTGGTTTTGATGGAGGGTAAACAGTTATTTTCAATGGGCCCTGGTAATTGAAACCACATGAGAAGAACTATGTGAACTGATATATATTGTTTATAGTGGTTTTCATCACCATGAATTTGTGGAAACACTGCCTTATGGGTAAGAAATGTATCTTCTATTCTAACCAAAAGATTCTGAGGTATATAATCCCCCAGAATGATCTTAAATTGGGACAGTGATGGTAGCTACAGTTCCTCTAGGATTATGAAATTGAGATAGTATATACACCTAGGAAGTGGAATGTTGTAGCAGCATGTCCCAACCTAAGATCTTGTTCACAATTTTATTTCATGGTATTAGAATAGTTAGTTTTATTTCAGTTTTCCCCTAAGGATGAGGATGGATATACATATCTACAGTTGATGTATGTCACACCATTACTTCTATAAAATTTTAGATATTTCTTACATAGAGATATAAAATGCAAGATCTTTTTACTCTGATATCCACTAGGAATGCTCTTGTTTGGTTTTCTAAAGGTATTAAGCTTATTTTTATTTTTAGAGTAAGGATAACGTTACCATTTACATTGAATGAGTAGGTTTTGAGAGACTTCCATGCATCCCCATTAGTGGTAAATCCATGTATCGAATTTAGGTTCCATGAACTATATTGGATGTCTTTTTGGATTTCTATAATGAATTATGTACCATAGTTTGCCTCTTAATTCCACACTTGTCAATAGGTGAAGGTTGAGTGTTAGGATCTACCACGTTAAGCTCAACACGTTGAAGTTATAGAGTGTAATTGAGATAGGATATCTATGTAATTCATTTTGGGAATGGAACTAATTTATAGAGGAAATGAATACATATGGGTGATTATAGACCAACTCACCATGTCTCTCTTCTTCCTAACTATCATAGTGTAGAGTTAATTAGGTATCATGGGAATCCTTTATGTGAATTATATATTTTTAATCGACTGAGACACCTCATTTATTGTTTTAGAACATGACGCTTTATTCGAATAAAAAAATATTATGAGGACTATATGAGACCTTTAGACATAGAAACCCTTGATCATAGTGTTTCACCCCTATACTGATGTCCAGGATAAGTATTCCATTATGGTTTTGTAGGAATTTATTTAGGCCTACATGTTATACATTTTCTATGGGTGGGAGGATTACATATCCATGGAAGAGTTTTTGTATGTAGATATCAACCATTCCTCTATTAGTATATCAGGATTTGAGTATTTATATAGTAAAACCTATGGACCCCCCCTATATTAGACTAATTAAGGTGATTCAGTTCTCATGGGACCAGAGTTTGTGTGGTTTACAATAGAGAAGGTATATATCATCCAGGAGTGGGTGAGGACTTCAAAGAGTCGTCATAAGTCTTATGAAAACCACTTCCAGAGTCCATTGGTTTTTTTGGAGGGGGACCAAATGTTCCTCAATAACTTGTCTCTATGTGTATTTTATATATTTTACATGATTTGAATGTTATATTTTAGATTCATTGGACCATTGAAGACACAATGTAGGGTTGAAAATTTGGCCTACCACTTATCCCTTTCATGATTGTAAGAGTGGGTATATGATGTCTTCCAGTTATCGTAGATGTGATGATAAATGTACATCCCATCACATGATATCGTATAGGGAGAACTGAATATTGAGTTTGGATTTTCCTTTGTGAAGTATCTAGTAGATATCAAGGATGGATAAGAAAGGATCCACTATTCGTGAGCGATTCCCTTTGTATGTTTATGGTGGCAGCAAGTGAATCCTTCGAAGATCACATGGGAATGGGAGACCGTAATGCGATCCCATTACCCACACATTTTTTGGTCTCCATTACTATTTGTAGGAATAAAATTCCTAAGGTATTGAGAATGTTTCATCGTAATTTTTCTAATGTGAAAATATGAAAAATTTATAATAATATTTTTGGAAATAGGAATTTAGACATCATGGGATTCTGAGGACTCAGAATCCCAAATATGTTTTCCTAAAAATATTAAATTTATTAATAACATGCATGAAAATGTTTCTTGGAATATTTTAAATACTCTTGAATGGTAACTTGTATGGGATATTTGATAAAATTCATGATTATGGAATATGGGTTTTACCCCAGGAAATACATAACCATTTCTATTTGCAAGTGTTTTTTTTGAAGTGTTGTTGCAGGTGAAAATAATAAAATAAACTAATAAATTTTTTTTTTATTTATTATTACAATACAGTGACCCAGACCTCTCTTTATAAAAATATTATTATTTCTATGAACATGGGTAAATTTCATAAACATAGGGATTGAGAGGATTCATTGGAGTAACATTCCTAACAGATTCAAAAATCACATTATTGTATTGAGGATTGATGATCAGTGTACGAATCAGAGCATATAGATATCTCTAAGGATGATGAATCATGACCATTAATTGTCAGTGATTGATCATAACTCGGGGTATGACATTTCTTTATGTTCTATAGATTCATGTATTGATTATTCCATGATGAGGGAAAATTAAATTAACTAGAACATTTATTTTTGAGTCGATGTGGGGTTTATCTTTCTAGTTTATTGATAATTGATATTATTTGATTACTATTAGTGTATCATTATAACAGAATCAAATCGAGGTAATCCCGAACAATGGCTGAGGTTCATTCCATCTTTTTTGTTTCATTTCTCCACTATTCATTGCCCATGAATCATCAATGATTATTTTACTAGTGATTCAATTATTACTGAATTGGTAATTTTCGTGTAGTCAATATTCAACACAAATGCTCAACACCATATGTTTGAATCTGGGATCAACAAAATGATAGTAGTGTATGGAGATATTAGTATATATGTTTTTATATTAGAGGTTATGAGTTAAAAATTTTTAATTTGATGTTGGTGTGGTTCAACAAATATGTTTTCCCAATCATATTAGGTGGTTAGAACTCTTCCATTGGTGATGTTGAGGCTTAGATGAGGCCTGATCTGGGCTTCACATGCATGATTGATGATAAGAGAAGTGATAGTGATTGGGAAATTATAATATTTTTGATAAACCCTAGGGTTTTAGAAAATTTCTTGTTACACAATATGTACATTAATAGAACATGTTGTGTGGGACCCTATATATAGTGACATAGTTTATGTGTGAAATAAATTATCCCACACCATTTGTCCTTACTACAAACCATGTGACCTACTTATTATAGATTGGTGTGTATCCTGGAGGACACACATGAATGGACATATTCAAGAACATGGGCCTAGCTAGGTTTCTCATTCATCACATCATAGTTGTACATTTCCATGTACACGAGCCAGACCAAAATACAAGGCCACAACCATATGTGCATGGGGCCTGCTTGATGTACACGAGCGTACATAAAAGACACACCGTGTTCATTCTAGAACTCTAAATTCCATGTACCCCAAAAGGACATGTTCTGTATGTGTATTTTTATATTCCATGTGAGACGGTAATATACAACAAGATCCATGGAAGAAAATATACATTGTATACTGATAGTACGCATCATGTAATTTTTTTAGATAATTATGCAGTCTGACATCTCTTTATTGTAAAATCATTTTCCTTGAGTGAAATCCCATGGTCCATAAATATGAGGGTAAAATGTGGAATTACTTCCTCAAAATAGGATTGTGATCCTCTCTTTAGGTTATGTCTCAAATAGATTTTGTGGTATCCATCTATAAGGAATTGGGTGGGATACTCTAATCACATCTTTCCTAGGTGGTGTTATTGATACAATCATGAACACCATGCATAGGTGTCATTGTACTATCATTTATATTGATCTAGTAGGGTTAGTGGAATACCCCTATTCTCCTAGGTATTATCCCCAATCTAGACAGTTTGATATTTAGAGATCCTATGGGGACATATTTTGATAGTCCAGAAGAGACTAACTTCTTGGATGAGCGTTATTAATGACAATGTATATCATGGAGTGAATTATCCTTAATAAGTGTTACCTTGATTACGTATGTCAAATCATGTGGGTGTAAGAATGATTGATAACTCTTGAGACATAGGTTATGATATACAGTGTATGTTGGTATTGATAATAATTATATCTCATATTTTGATCGAAATACCCATGTACTGGTGACGAGAATACACTTGATTATCTATGTTTAATGATTTATAGTTGTCATAATGGGTATTTTTATTCTCACCCTGTATGGGATCAACCCACACAAGTCATTCCTTAAGTAGATGAACATCCATATGATGGAGTCTTGGGAGGAGATGGGGTGGGTAGATAATATTTTTTGGCAAGACAAACCATGGATCATACCATTGTTTCCTTTGACAGCAGTCCCCTCCTTCTAAGCAATATAGGATTTATTTCTTGTTTTGTTGGGATTATATTTTTCCCTTTATCACTCTTAGTACTTTCATCGTACACTTGTTATGGGATATAGATTTATTCCTACATTGGAATTAGTTTTAATTTCATTCAACATTATAAAGAATTGTAGATGTGTGTGTGCCTACAAGTAGTTTGTCTAATGCCACCCATGTGTGGGATGCCACTACATAGCATTTTGTTTATCCAAATGTTATATTCAAGGTGGTCTTTGGTTTGTCAAACTCAACATATCACTTTCCATGTGGGACCTAGTTCATCAGTTCCTGACATGTAGATAGAAATTTAATTAGGTCCAAAACACTACTATATATAGCATGTAAAAAGGGACAAATATTGTTTAATAAATGATAGAAATTTCATGGAAAAATATAAAAAAATATTGGAATTATATCATTCATAAAAACCGAATAATCAAGTGATTTTAAGACAATTAACCTTAAATTATTAATTTACTTTATAATCTTGATATTTTTGGAATACCCCTCTCGAACCATTTAATAATTAAAGAAGATAAAAATTGATATATATCATTGATGAAAAGTATGAAAGCATCTAAAGGAAGAATGGTTTGTGTATCACACTTCATGGGTGCCTAATCATCCAAAACCACAAAGTCAATCATGTAAAACATATCCATAATTCCATCATTGGTTTTTTGGTTTGCCTTTTGTGATGTTCAAATGAATCCATCACATTAATTTATTTTCAACATTCCTAAACTAATAAAAATGTCTGACACATAAAAAATTATAGTATGATAATGCAAAATAATAATCTCTTTTTGAAACAAGTTTTTATATGTTTTCCAATGAAGTATTTCCAAATTAGATAACCAAATCATTTAATTTCTCAAATAGTTGATTAGTAAATAGTTGAGATGGTTTGTATATTTATTAGAATTGTCATCAAATTATGTCATCAGATGTCAGTCATTATATCATTGGGGCAGAAATTTATTATATATTCAAAAAACAATCTTCAAGGAATGTATCAACCTAATTAAAATTGTACTTTCTTCATAAATTGGAAAATATTCGGTTTCATTAATCTATATCATCAATATTTTCTATAAGTATGAATTTCAATTATCTTCATGTAAAACATGGATCATAATGTGAAATCATCCTTTAAATATGAATAATACAATATAACACCTAAATACCATATTATTTTTAGATGTATAATCAATAAATCAAAATTTACAAAAATTTAATTAATTGATTATTTTGTTCCTTATATAAGAAGAGTCAACCAAATGTATTATTACTTTATGCATAAAAATAGTGGAAATTTATAATTTACCCTGATAATTTGACATGTAATATTAGTGTTACATTATAAAAGTAATGTATTTACCCCTTCTCTTGATAGATCATGATGATTGTTTCTTTGCTAATTTTCAAATTTTAGATACTTATTATAAATGTTCATCCACTAGTAATGTATTCTAGGTTACATAGTTTCCAAACATGACTTCAGGTATTTATATTACATATTAACTTCTTAATAGTATCCTCACTTTTATATAGGATGCTAAGACTATAAATTATTATAATATTCCATAAAATATTTTAAGTACCTGATTCATCTTTCTTTTATAAAGACACTAAAAAATTTGGGCCTTTTAAAGTGATTCATGGCCCTTTAGATATAGTATAACATCATTTGGATATTGATTTGTTATTTTATAGATCATACTCTTTGAACATAACATTAATTTCATGTCATATGTTAAATAATTATGATCATTATATTCTAGTAACATATCATTAAAGAGATCAAGTAGATCATTAAATATAGTGTCACACAACCCCTTTCTAGATTTTGGATTATATTGATTTAGTATGGCTAAAAATGTTGTATATTTAATACAACCTGTATACATTGGTTTCTTGGAGTAAATATTTAACAAATGACATATCTTTGGAAAATCACAATGTCCATGTTCAACATTTACTATAATTTCCTCAATATGACCTTCATAATAATTTTCACCTATAGTAATACCCTCAATATGGTATTCATAATTGATGAAACTCGTAATCATATTAGTTGATCCATATAATGTAGTTTTATTATAGTCAATGGAAACATTATGTTCTTTCCTGTGTTTAATCTAAATTTTATGACATTGATCTATTCCAGGATAGATCATGTTGTATTCCAAATCCTCTAGACTAATTATCCTAGAATAAAAATAATTTAAACATGAAAAAAATATTTGGGAAGTGTTAAATTCCAAAAAATTTTCAAACATGATGAAATATTTGGCCCCATAGTAAGACTCATTTTTCATACTATTGGAATCCATTATGTTTTTATTCATATACATCTTATTTTATTTGGTAATATTAATTTTTAAAAGAGTAAATAAATACATGGAAGGTATGATCATAAAATTATAAAAGGGTATGATTTTTATATACATACATACATTCATCTTATTTGATATAAATTTATATGGAATTAATAACTTCTTATAGCATATAAAAAACAATAATTATTTTATTTTAATGTATTATAATGCTTAATTTTTATTACGAGACGCTAGATATAATAAATCATTATCAATTTAGAAATGGATTCATGAAGGGAGATAATAAGGTAAAATAAAAATGAAGATCACCATATCTAGTCATTTCACATCGTCAAAAGCTATTGGTGTTATACAAAGTCAATGGAGGTCAATAGAATGAAAAAATAATTATAATTTTCTTGGATTCATTAAAGTCTACATATCATATATTTTATTTTGAGTAGTCATTTATAGAACTTGGATAAATGTGATTTCTATTATTTCTATATCATCATCCCAAATTAATTTAAGATGTTCTATTTTATAACAAAATTGGATAAATCGTGTTTAAAAATGGTTTTGATTTTTAATAAATCATTATATTATGTTATTTCTAAATGACTGTATTATGATACAATACCACACCGAATGAAATATTTGGAAACTCTTCACCTAGGTATTCAATACCTCAATTTGGTTAATATTTCTTAATAACATTTCCATGATTATTTTTTACCTAGTTATTTAATATTTTGATTCATTTCAAAGGTTTAACATTTTTTCATTAGAAATACATATTTTTATACACAAAAATCATCTATGTAGAAAATAATATATAATAAATCACCACTTTATTGTGTTATTTCTCATCTACACACCATTTAATGTTTTAGGGGAAAAAACTCACTATATCTATTTTTATTTTTTAATGTAATATTAGTCATATATTCACAATTTAAAAGATTAAAAATATATAATTTTTTATAATCAAATAATTTTGGATCTTTTTATTCATGGGGACATCAGACGTGATTTTAATTTTTATAACAATATTTCTAGTGGTGAATGTAAAATATAATTATTAAAATTGACCATATTTTTCATTCATTTTAATAATATATTATCTTGTTGGACATATTAAACATTAAAATAATTTATACCACCATAATAAATTTTTTTATATACATTGAATCTTTTTAATTGATCTTTAAAACCCAAAAATCAATCCCATGGTAAAAGGTAGTTAGTTTGTTCCTATTGTTTAGAAACCCTCACTTCATTTCCAATATGAAGATGATCTTTTATAGTAACCAATTGTATTTTTCTTATCAAATTCTAAAAATAAAAAAAAATGACACACAACCAACATCCAACATCCATGAAATATAATCAGAATTATTAATATCAAAAACATATACACGGAGTGATGGATCACAGAGGAGACGGACAGATGTGGAGTGTAGTGGAGGATTTCTGTACCTACCCTTATGCTAGGACTTCCCGGTGGATGCTCTGACAATTGTTTACCTATATTCAGTTGTACTTGTTTTCAGTTTCCATGTACTTTACAGTTGGGCTTGTATTTCTTCCCCCCTTTACTTTTCAGCACTCCTTTTTGTATACAGTTTTTACTTGGTGTTTGCTTCCAGTTTGAACTCTGTTGTGTGTGTTTACACTTTATAAAGGCAATGCCTTCCCAGTTTTAGGTATTTATGCCTTTGGTGCTAGTTTCCATCCCCTGGCCTTTGAAAGGCGGGCTTTGGGTAGTCACGACTCGGGCCCCGAGGGATGGGTCGTGACATCATGGTACTATCAGGTACACCCAGAAATATTATGATTTTGTGATCATTGATATTTTTATTCATTTCATCATCCTGAACACTTTCTAGTTCATGGACCTATCTATAGATAATGATGACTACCTCATGGATGTAAGGGGATTGATTCTAAAATATGAATGAATTACTTTCTGTCCACACAATGAAAAAACCTGATGCAACTACATTTTACAGAAGGTATTGTACCATTAATGTAAGAAATGTATTTATTATGTTATCCATGAGATCTTCCAGGTTCATGTTTGTATAGATCCTGATTTTAAACAAGATTTCCATACAAGGCCATGACATCTAACAAAATCAACATTCTATAAAAAGCTGTCATATGCTCTCTTCGTCGTTCAATCATAAGTGGAATGCTGATAGTAGTTGTTGCACTGCCTTCTTCAACTAGTTAGGGATAGATAACCTATTGTTCCATATTTTCTATTGGAGAATAAATATTAAAGGATTTATGATGGGCTCTTAAAATTCCATCATCCATAATGGTGGAAAGAAGGAGAAAGTGAATTCCATCATGTAGTCCTCTCTTATAGTAAACTGACCATTTTTGTTGGGATTCCATATGAGTGTGTCTAAGTCAAGGAATGCATACCTAAGGATTTACATAACTACCAGGTCAGGTGAGATTTCCTCAACGATGTTATTGAGTTCCAACAAATATGAAATTGTCATCTTGTTCCTATCTGATGGGAAATTCATAAATAAACATACTTACACTTTGTATACATACAGATACAAACACACACTTTTCATACAGACATGTAAAAACACACAAACACATAGACATATTTGTACATATAAATGAATATAAACATATATACATATAAATCCATATATACACTTACACATACATTAAATTACACACATGTAGATGCTCATACATACACAGACTAAATAAACATACACACACTATGTGAACATTCAAATACTAACATATACACATATAAATACTTACATCTATACACACACATGAAAATTATCATACACATACACAGGCACATACACATACACATACCCATACACATAAACACCCCCCACACACATTCATATACATACGCCCAAATACACACTTACATATGGATATAAAAATACACATACATAAAAATATATATACACATAAACACAAAAAAAATACAAACAAAACAAGAATATACACATACGACACATAAAAGAACATACATACAAATACATACAATCATATACATATGTAGAGACATATATATCCACATAAATACACATGAATACGCATACATAAAAATATACATCGATATATATTTAAAATTCTATAATACAGGTATAAATATATAAATTCAAAAATTAAATATGTTTAAATGAAGATATTTTCATTCATTTATTTATATAATTGTTTTTACAAAGTATATAAATAATATATATATATATATTATAATTAATATATATTTCTACTTTAATGATTCTTATTGACTAATATAAATTCAGTATTATATATATATTAATAAAAAATGATTGATAATTTTTTTATAAAATTATTATATAAATCATATTTATATATTATATTTATATATATATATACTAATTTATATATAAATAAATTTTAAAACTATTTAAATATATATAAAAATTGAATTTTAAATTATGAGATTTATCAATACTTTTTTAGACCTACTAAACTCTGGATTTTTTCAGAAGTAATAAAATCATTGATAAAGGGTTCTTATGTCATATTTAAAATTTACAAACAATAGGAACCTCTTTTTTAGAGTTTTTGATGCTGATAAATATCACATTTATCATCACTTTAGACTATAGATGATAAATTAATCCCAATTAGTAACATTATTTTTAAAAAGAATAATGGTTCGAGATTAATAAACTCAAATCTTCAGTACAGATAGCATAAGGTTCATAATTGCTATCTGGGAATCCCTTGATCCCGAAGGCCCAAATTCATGTCCTAAAATGCCATTCTTTATGAATAGTATCGAATATATAATATCCTATTATTGTACCCATAATAAAACTATACTAAAATACATCTATATTTTCATATAAATTCATCACCATCTGTATTTAAAATCTCATTTGATTCATAATTACAAAGAAACATCGCCTTACTTGTAAGCCACAAACTACCCTAAGACTGTTCTCTCAGAAGTTTTACCATAATGGAATTACATTAAATATACTAAAATAAATGTTAATAATATATATGTGATCTCCCAATAAAACCATGTTTCTTGTTAAGGGTTATTTGTGGAAAATAATTCTCTAAAAATGGTTATGACCTCGATTTGTTTGTCCCGGGTGAGTAGGTCACTTTCTCTACAAGACCCTATAGTTTTGTGAAGTATTTCATAAAATATATCTAATCATTTTGATATGTAATTTTATATGAAATTATGAGTTGATCTTGTGTTACATAAAATACTTATTTTTTATTTTTAATCACAATTATGAGTTTAACTTTCGTTATATGTAATACTGAGTTTAAATCAAAAATGAAAAACTCTTTAAATACTATTATTTAATATGAATATTATCACCTAGTAATTAGAAGGCTGGGTATAATTAAAATTAACTCAATTATTTAATCATATATTTGAAAAAAAATAAATTATTTTCTGTTTAATAGTAATTAAATAATAATTTTTTAATTGAAAAAAAATGTTTTTCTAAAAAAATGTTTTATCTAAAGGAAAGTTTAATGATATTTGGCGTAGACAATTTAAAATTAATTTTTACAACATTTAGAAAATTAATTCTGAAAATAAAAATAAGTTTTTATATCATAATACCATAAATATACTATGGTTTATTTTTTGTATTTCATTGAATGGATTCATTTTTTGATGAACAGTGAAAATACTATGTTTTAATTGAAAACAATGTTATCGTATAATTTATTTATAAAGGTATATTATATTTTATATATTTTTAATTTAAAATTATTTAAATAAAAAATTATATTAATCTAATATATGTCACTTTAATTAATTTAATAGCGAAATTGGATATAAAATCTATCAATACTTTTGATCATTTTCTCTATATGAACTAGCTTTATAATCAAAATAATGGGTTTTATATTGAATAAAATTCTGCCACTTTTGTTAATGGAATTTAAAAAAAGGAATCTATATTTTTAATAATAAAAATATATAATATCAAATAATTTTAATTAGTTTTTTCCTATAATTATTTGTGAAATGTTTTAAATATAATTACAATGAATCAGGTTAAAGCAGGGTTTGGCGCATTACATGTGTTTGTGTTAAAACTAATTTCATAGAAAACTAATATATTTATTTATAAATTGGATTTTATTTTTCGAATAAATAGGTATAAATTATAAATAAATATCCGAATAAATAAATTATTAATTTATAAATTACCTATGTAAATAAAAAAAATTCTTTCTAATATGGTGAAATCTAAAAGGAGAAAAATTTAGTAAACATATAGAATACTGAATATCAAGATAATAATGAATTTATTTTTCTATTTTGGAGGTGTTTATCAACCAAATAATACCTCTCCACCATCATTGATCTATTTTTTGGCACACAAGTTAAGAGAGACCTCCAAATAGAGAAATATTTTGGGTATTTACAAGAATGTCACTCCTCAATTATAAAAGGCCACTCACTCTACCCCCTTATTAACAACTCTAAGTCATTTTTACATGTTCAAAACCTTCCAAAATAACTTCAACAATTTCCTCCCCTCAACCTATATGGATTTATTTTTTAATAAATACATCAAATGAATTATTTCATTTTAACCTAAGGAGAATGCCCGAAGAAGAGGTAATGTTCTTCAATTAGGATATTTATTTTATTTCCTTCACCTCATTGTTAGAAAATTATAATACCATGATTATATAATAACAATATAATTATCCACATAAGGGCATGTTTTTTTGAAATGGGTAAAAGTTACATTGCACAAAAATCTATAAAATGGGTTAAAAAATCATCACAAGTTTGTGTGGCAGACTAGCGCGTAACGAAGTAATGTCATTTGTTTTTCCAATACCAACTCTAAATGATGGTTATAATGATAAATTTAGTATATATGAGAAATATATATATAATTTATTATATTTTTATGAATATATAGTTATTATATCACTCATACCGTCAACCTCTCCATTTTTGGGGAATGTGATAACATCGTTCATGTGTACGACAGACTACCACTTCACGAGGTGATGTGATTGGTTCACAATTTACATAAAATGTATTAAGGATGGGTTAAATAAATATTTGTGATATATATATAATAAATAATATTTTATTATTTTAATATATGTCATTTACTTTTATTTATTTTTAACCTTATTGGAAAACGAAAAATTACGCTCATGCATGTGTACGGACAACCGTTCCATGAACGATGTATTTTCTATCACTAAATATTATGAATTAATATTAAAAATATATAATTAATATATAATATATTTATATCATTTTTATAATTTTTGAGATTATAGAACCATGATAATCGTAATATGACTAAAAATATGAAAAATTGAATCATATAACAAAAACAAAGAGATTATTATTCGAAACATAAATTTAACATGGAATTGTATATAAATATGAAATAAGAGGTCTATTGAACATCATATATAGAATTATATATATGAATATGGTTCAGTAATATATTTATAAATAAATTATATTTATTAGACATGAGGTTTGAATATGTTCCACTAATGTTAAGGCTTATATTAAGGGAATCCCATCACACTTTTTCTTTTCTTGAGACAAATTCCATATTCATTTCATGTTACTTTTATATGGTATATATACGACAAACGAATGTATTTTATAATTAATATACATAAAATAATATCTTTTTACATTTCTATTTTATTATTTCACTTTTATGGGTTTTATAGTTCAAAATATAACAAGTCAGTAAGGGATTTCTATCTCACTTTTACTGTCTTTTAGAAAATTTCCATATTCACCACATTTTTATTTTTTTGTGGTGTATATAAAATCATAGAATGAAATTTATGATTTCTAAATATAAAATAATTATTTATACATATCCGTTGGAGTATTTCAATTTCAGGGGTTTACATTTCAAAATATGTTAAATCGGTATGATATTTTTGTCTCTATTTTCTTTCTATAAAAAGTATGCTATGTTATGCACTGATATTCTTCCATGATGGGTATATATAAAAACTTTGACATATAATATAATGAATTTATTTATCCTCATTATATTTTGAGTAATAATTTATCTTATTCCTTCTTAGGGATTATGATTTATTATTACCAATGTGGAAAATATTTTATACCACAATTTCATAATTAGCCCATATTATTTATGATTTCAAATATAATATGGATATCTCAAGATATACATCTCAATAATATTAATGTATTTTATTCTACTCAAATTATTAATGATATATTCAAAAACATAAAAAACACTCTTTGGAACATAATTAATTAATAATATTTTTAAATGATTCATATTTATTCCTATATTCGGTTGGAAATCAATTTTCTTCTCAAATCATATTTTATAAAAATGTTTTCAATATTTTTAATTGATATTTTGAAATATTTTCCATGTAAATGGATGTAGAAATATTTTAATGTATTATTTTTTTATTTAATGATTTTAAAAGAATGTTTATGTAATTTTCAGTGGTTATATTCATGGAAAATTTTTTCAATGATTTTGAATGCTTCCATTATACCGTTTTCAAGGATACCAACAAATAAAAATTTTCTCAAAATGATTATATTTATTATAATAATTTTTCAAACAATAAATCACATTTACCTCATCAAATTATTAAACTATTTATAAAATATTCCTTTATAAGTTTTTATGATTAATTTTAATGAAATGGAATTTAATAATGTATTTTGTTTTCAAATATTATTTACAAAATTTGGTTTTCCTCAAGAAATGTCCAATGAATTCTATAAAAAATATTATACATCAAAGATGAAATTTATTTAGGATACATATTATTGATTAGGTATATTATCCAAGGATACCATTATAATTTTTCTCTGAATGTTTTACTTTTATCAAGGAAATATGTTTATAAAACCTATTTCTCTTCTAATGGATATACCATGATAAAGTTCTTATGAAACATACCTCCTTTGGAATGGGTTATGCTTTTATGTAATGATGAAATGAAATATATAATAATTGTTTTTTCTCAAACATCTTATATAACGGGGAGGCCTATAGATTTTCATGAAATCCAGTTACAACTAATATGACAAGGAAACCCATATAGCACTAGGGAAGCCAGATATAGTTTATATGATATGGAAACTCAGATTGTTTTATGTAATCATGTTATAAATTATCTGATGGGGTGACACAGACGATACTCGGGAATCCCATTAAAAAATAAATTATGGGGAGACCTATATATCACTAGGTATTTTCATTACAACATACACAACAGGGTGTCCTAGATAGCATCGAGTAAGGCCATTACAACTGATATGATGGAGAAACCCAGAAAACAAGTTTATATGAGGTTCTGATTTAATGTTCCAATCATAATGAGTAAAACATAATCTATTTATACAATTCTATAATAGTATCAGATAATGTGTATACATTTTTTTCCAATGTTCTTCTCTCGTTGCCCATGTTATTTTCTATGCTTATGATTATTTTCTTCTGAACATAAAATATTTATGGCTCAATTCATGTTTCTGATTTATGACATACTGGGCATACACAATGTATGTTATGTTCATGATCACATACAATTATAATTATATTATTCTTCTGTACAATAATCGATTGATATATATTATTTTTACCCATTGTAAGAATATCATCTCACTATTTATTATATTTCAATTCCCCAATTTATGAATAATGATATAGGATGGATATTTCTAAGCAGCGTACCATGCAAGAAATTATTTTTACAAGATTTTGAATATATTTCAACAATGTAAAACATAATATTCCATGTATCCAAATAAACAAAACTATTATGGTCCTTGGGGTTGTGTTTGTGTAATATAACTAATATTCATATAAAAATTGGTGATATCAATGTTTGATTATCCTAGTTCATTACAGTTGGTATAAAATTAAAGGTTTAGTTACCCTATAAAATCTAGTAATGGAAAAGGGTAGTGAGATCCCTAGGTATATTTCTATGGATATGCCTATGGATTTCTGTATGTATATGTACATGGTTAAGTTATAGTTTTGGAAAATATCCTTTAATTTTAGTAAATTATAGAATGATTGGTTTCTGAGAAAAATATCCCAATCTAGAAACTATAATTGGATGAGGCACTAGTAAATATGTAACTAGGTAAAATAACCCTAAAAACACATTATTGAGCACTAATCAATTGGGAACTGGTTCATGATAATAAGACTAGTTTCACATGTAGTATCAAAATCCCAAGGGTATGCTTTTGGAAATTAAAAACTACTCTATGAGCCTTCATAATCGATTTAAATAGATGATGAATATGAATGGACTACGATAATCCAAAGGTGTCATGGATTAAAGAAGAAGGTGTCATGATTTGGATATCTTGTAAGTGTTTTTCATGATTATTTGGTTTCTAATTATCATTAGAGTTTCTCTAACTATGATTGTTGGTTTTAGTAAATGATGGTGAAAAATTAACTCAATAAAAATTTATTTTGATTGATATTTTTCTGATGAGAAGAAAATGGGGATGATGATTGGGGTAAATAACATCATGATTATTCTAAATTAGTTATCATAGAACACGATTAATAATGTGCACCTAAACCAACACTCATATTCACCAATGAATAGAAGTGTGGAGTATACTGGGATTTCTTATACTAGAGTTCAAGGATGAAATATGATTTAGTTTCTTTTATGTCAAAAATTTCGGATGTAACATCCAGTGGAGGTCTTAATGTAAAATAAAGATGTTTTGACTATGGCACAGAATAACACAATGAATGTAACTAAAAATTGGGTAATTAAATGTTTGGTTAACCAAATGTATGTGGATTATGGTCTCCCTAATATATCATCAAACATTTAATTTTTAAATTGTGTGAATTATGGTCATAATACAAATTGATGATCAAATAGGAATCATTGTGATGAAAATCAGAAAGGTTTTACTATTAATGGTTATATTTCTAATGATTAAGAGATTAAAAATGACCTATGAAAGGAAATATGTATTAAGTAATGAGATGTAAGATCATAGTTACCGGTTTTAGAGTGATGTGTCTTGATGAAGTATTTATGTATTAAAATTAAAAGATAATGTTGTTTAAATAATTAAATACATATGTTTTGTTCTATATAAGTTTTCTATTTTGGATTTTAATGGATATGTTGAATGGTGTTGATGACTTTTAAAAGTGATTTAATGTAAATTATATATTTTTATTAAGGGAAGGTAACCCTTAGTATTTTTTATGTTGAGAAAATTATTTTTATCTTGGATGATGTGATGATTTTTATGTATAATGTAAATTGGATAGTATTTATGATCTCAAAACTGATAATGTTTTTTAGAAAAGTACTATATTCCATCATTAAATTAGTTTACAACATTTTTGGTTATAAGTTTTATATCCCATAATCATTTTTTTATGTATGTAATGTAGGAAAATGAATTTTTTTTAAATGTGGTTTTAGGGTAATTTAGGTATTTACCATGTTTCAAGTGAATACATGATGAAGGTATTCCCATGTTTGGTATGTGATAATAATGATCATCTTTATTATATATGGGGGATTAATGTTATGTTGTTTTGGAAAAATTAAATAAAATCCTTTATATATATAGTATTTTTGATTTGTTATATGGTTAACCATTTATATAATGGTCTTTGTCTAACAGTTTATGGGTGTTTATATATTAATGTATTATTTCACCATATGAATATTTAATCATGTTGAATAACCTATTATTACCAATTTTTTATGTGAAAAAAAGATAGAAGAAATAAATTACCCTTCGTACTATAGATCTTATGATCGATTAGTTCTTGAAACATAAAAATTATAAATAATTTCATGTAATAAGAAAATAAGTGTAAATTGATCAAGGAACAACTATAAAGTGAGATTATTCATGTGAAATGGAATGAAATCATATATGTATATCTTCTCGTGAAAATTATACATATTTAGGTAAATTGTATTGAAATAAAATGTTTTCCTATTATCATAAATTTTATGATATAAATGAATTTTTCTAGCAGATTTTGTTTTTGGATGTTTTATCATTTACATTCTCCTACCAATGTTCTCTGCCACTCACCTTCAGTATTTGGGTGTCAATTTTCTCTTATATGCCCATGTTTTTACATCCTACCTTTGTTCTCATATATTTAAACCTATTATGAATTATTTTAGTTTAATATATTCAAATCACAGTATAGTTTTAAATAATATGTTTTATTAAAAAAATTATGATGTGGGTTTCTATGATGTAATTTTCATATGTTAAACCTTTGATGACCAAGACGAATTTGAAGGGTGAAATCTATTTTAAAAGATAAAAATATAACACCCAGATATTTTTTGAAACATTTTTATAAAATATATTTAATAATTTGAATAATTTATGTTACAATAAATTCTTATTTTATCTTTCACTACACATGATACTATTTTTCCCTTATGTAACACATAACTAGTAATCGCTCGTGCATTTTCATGGTAATAAAATAGAATTCATAGATCATGCATTCTTATGATGATATGGTTCACTTTTTTATAGAGGTAGTAAAATATTTTGGAAAAATAAAAGAAACTGGGAAAGTTCTTAACTGTACAATGGATAGTAATTAATAACCTAATTTAAGTGGAAATAATTCAATCGAAGGAAAAAAATAGTTTAATAAAAAATGTGAATAAAACATGTTAAGAATATCTACATAATCTATTAACAGTATAGACTATAGAGGAAAGGAAAATTAAGAAAAAATGTTGAAAATAACTGAATAATTCTTGATTATCAATTACCATGAAATTACATCATTCTTTTGGTTTCATAAATCAGCAAACCCAGCTGGTGGTGGGTTATAACCAATGCATAATAGAAGCACCATCCTAATGAAATATGAAATAATGTTTCAGTACAATATTGATATGAAAAGATACGATGATGTCACTTCCACTCCTGGTTTTACACCCTTCATTAAACCTGTGCCAGAGCTCCTGCCAAACTGTAGTCCCATGGTGTTGTGTCCTGGAGACGCTTAACCCAAGTGGGTAGCTGAAATTTCCAACAATGAAATTGACAGTAAGACACAATTAGTTGGTTCGGGTACCTGTATGTCATGCTGATGAGATGAATCCATACCAATAGACGACTAGGAACCAGTACTCATGGCTTCGGGAGCCTGAGAATTCGGTGCAGTACCAGGTGGAGACACTGAAATTCCTGCTCATAAAAACCCCATAGAAATATGAATGGCATGTTAACAAGTAAACATAATTGAAATTTAGAAAATTACCATAACAGGTGGAGATATTGTCCGAAGTTTTGTAGGCATAAGTCACTTATTGTTCTATATTGAAGATCCAATTGAATGGGAAATACTAATATAATGTTATCAAAACTGCTGCATTTAATTAGTTATTGCACTATACTAAAATACAGATGACAGACATAAATTGCAATTAGATCAAATGATAGGGAATATAGTATTCAATGAATTGATGTGACTGTGAGATGTATAAAAATGTAGAATACTATTACAAAGTGGTACTTAAATGAAATAAATGAAGTCATTACATTAAATGCAGAAGAATGTAGCAGTTTCTAAATAAAGTGTGTGCCTGGTATTTTTATGGTCCTCGATTGAGAAGAAAATATATGTTTTGATGATCTAAAAAACCATCCCCTGGTTATATTAAAAAGGTCCACATAGAAAATTATACAGTTTTCAAATACACATATCACACATTTTTCATAGTAAAATTATATGAAACTAATAACTAAGAGAAGAAAATGATCCACTTATCATGAAATAACCATATGCTTATTTGTTCCATAATGCTGAGTATATCTCCAAAATATATTTAGAGTAAACCCTGCCACATTGAATACATGAAGGAAACCATGAATTTATATTGAATTTATTGAAAGTAATTCTATTAATCATAGATACAACTTTCATGATTATACATGGAGGAAGAGATATAGAAAACCCTATAACTGGAAAAACCCTACATGAACTATTATTGTGTTCCTTCCCACGCCATGAACCCCTACACCAAATCAATCCAAAATAGTTGAAAAAGGACAAAGCAGCACACACTCACAAGTGATCATGCCAGTTTTTATATGAATTAAAATAGAACAATAGATATAGAAAGAAAATTCCAAGACTTATCTAGCTCTAATGTTGCTGGGACAGTGGAGGCTGGTGAGGAGATCTAATGTTGAATGTCATAACTAATTTGGTCAGTTCAGTCAATCTGATCTTACAAAATGGCATCAAATTATAAGGAACTTAAATCATTGTCAAAGGAAAAAAATTAAAAGGCTCTACATTAAACCTACTGTACTAAAATAATAGATATAAAACATATTGTGTTGGATAAAATGGATAAGGTTTAAACATCATAAATGACCCTGTAAAAGGAACCTGTGAAACATAAACCTAAAGATGAAATGAAATTAGTAAAACCATAAATTAATACTTAAGTGGAAATCATATTTTATGACTCCATATAGAATCTATATTTTGATAATGATCAGATGCATAAGTAGGATACTCATTATCAAATTTTGTTTGAGAAATTGTATGAGCTTTTTTTATACCTTCAACATTGTGCATGTTTGCAAGATTGGGAAAAGAATCTATGCTACATTTAGGAGTTCACATGGAAACAATATGTGCAGTTGAATTAGATTCCATTTACCCACCAGGAAAATGTATAGTGGATGTAACTGAAGAAACATGAGGATGTAATGTTTCAGAAGAAGGTGGCATTTTACTGCCAACCTAATGGTTGCCATCTGATTCTCGGTTTAAGCCTAAACCCTTACAATACAAGGCAGTAAATGAGAATACTTTCCCCAATGGTTAAAACAAATAGATCTGAGTACAAGAAAAAAAGCAACCCAAGAGAGTGCAGTATCATCAAAAAACATTGTAGAAATAATTTTACCACCAAACATAGGGAATAAAATACATATAAAAAAGATGAATTAAAAGTTTCACTCAAAGATCACAAAATGATTAAAAAGGGAACACACACCACTAGAATTTTCTTCATCTTCTCAGTCAATTCCTTATGCATTTGTAAATCATTCTTATAATTTTAAAATTCATCAATAGATAGATTTCCATTCTTGCTAGAAACTGAAGATGGCCCATCTATAGTATATTTTCTAGGAACTTCATGAGATCGGGTAATAATATCTCCCATATTTTCATATGTTGTGAAAATTGAAGATAACTTGGTAGGAAGAGGGTGACTTTGGGACAAGGTGGTATCTGAATCATCCCTTGATAGAAAAATTGTTGGTTCCAGAGCACCTCCTACATACTGAAGTGCATTGTGTTGCATTTGTTGTCAATGAGGCATCAGGTTGTCTTGGAATGAATGGAAGTCAAAGAATGTCAAGATGTGAATGACAAAGGTTGTGATGGTGTTGGTGATGAAGAGAGAATGGCCATGGTACTAAGATGCATGTCACTTAGGAGATTCACTAAGTGGCATAGGAGATGTGGTTGAAACATTCTCTAGTAACATCTGACGATTGTGGAGCTGTTCTTTAAGTTCATAGAACTTGTATCAACTGGATCCAAGTCACAACATGATTAGAAGACCATGCATTGTACTGACAATGCATGAGGAGTTGAAGAGATCCATCCACAACTTCTAAGTGGATGAAGTGGATTAATAAAGTCCATGCACTATCACTTAGTGCATGAGAATTTGAAGAAGTTCCAATTTGATCTCTGATTAAATCAACAAAGAGAATTGAAGAAGTTATTTGATTCAGGAGTTCGGTTGAAGATGAAAAACCTTCAAGAAGTCCCTCCTAAGTATTGAACACATATGGAAGAGGAGATGAAGAAGATTAAGAAGAAACCGTTTGAAATTCCATTCATAAGTGATGAATACATGTTGAAGATAATGGAGGAATTTCAAAATGAAGAAGAAGAAAGGAAGAAGGATAAATGAGGAAGAAGGCTTGAAGTGGCACTTGGAATTCGGCATGTTTTATATGGAGAAGAACTTTGTATTTCACAAAGTCCTATTCTGTCCCTTTGCCAAAAAATTGGCCAGCCAAGGCACCTTGGGGGGTTCAACCCCAAGGCATGGGCACTAGGGCACCATGCCCGGGGGAACCCCGTGGGGCGAGCCAGGGTGGCAGGGCGCACCCAAGGACACTCCTGCATGAGCGCCTGGGGCACGCCCGGAGGAGCGCAGGGAGCATAGTGGGCGCTTAAAGCGCGCCCGCGAGGACCAGAGTGGGCGCAGAGCGCGCCCGCAGGGAGAACACGGTGCAGGGCGGCACCGTGGGGGGAGAGGATTCAACTGAGCATTGGATGGCAGCGGCATATTGATAAAGCGCGGATAAACCGCGAGAGGTTTCGATGTGGGACGCGGATTTTTCCCGCGGAAGCGATCCTGGCCGCCCGATTGATCGCGCGCCAGATCTGAGCCGCTCATCTAATCCGCGGCGAGATGATTTGATCCAGGCCGTTGAACATCTGATCCGACGGCTCCCGGCTTATCTTCTTCCTCGAGCTCGAGCCGAGGACACCCCGTGCCACCCGACGTCCTCCGCTGAACCAGTGGCTCCCCGAGCATAGTTCTTGAGCTCCCGACCACTATTTCTGAATCCGAAGACACCATTGGGCTCGTCTGGCCATAACGAACAGGATCATGCCCAAGAATACACGTGCATGCAACAAATGAGGGAATTCGATGTTGGCCGAGGCAAACGAAGTTGCTGAGGCACCGGGTTGATGTTTTGCATGAGATAAGCCTAAACGAAGGCCGTGCATGCGTTCTAAGTCGCATGCACGTGGAGGAAACCGAAGGAAAAGAAAAGGAAACCCGCGTTGAAACAGAGTATAAAAATCAAGATTTTGGAAATCTTGAAGATCCGAAGATCTCGGGTGTTTGAAGTTATTACACGCGGATAATTTGAGGATCCTCTGCCTATAAAAATGAGGCCGAGCCCTCTGTGCTGCTTGCTGAAGTTCTTGTTGAAGATTTGTGTCCCGCGAAGCCTCTGCCTCGCGAAGTTGAAGCCTCGCGCAAGTATACATGCGTGGCTGAGTTCCTTGCGCGCAACATCTTTGCGCGACAAGAAGTAGGAGGAGGAGGAGTCCCCTGTGCGCATTATTTGCGCGACAGGAAGAGCTCTCCCTGCCCGCATACTTGCGCGGCAGGAGAAGCTTGCGCGCCCAAGGTGTCTTTCCACCCTTGTGGCTTGCGCGCCTCGTGGTGTTGCATACTGCACACCCGAGTGCTTTTGCACCCAAGTCCTTGCACGATAAAAGAAAAGAAGTTGGCCGCACCCCTTGCGCGCCTTCATTTTATATTTGAGCAGTGGGTGTGTTGAAGAAGACCCGAGACTTGTGCTTGTGTGCCAAGTGAAGGAGGAAGACGGCCGAGGATACCTTGGGTGTGTGCAAAGAAGAATAAAAGAGTAAACCTTGTGTGCCAAGAGAAGTGGAAGGCCGTAGCCACATTTTCCCTTGTGTGTGTGCTAAGTGCAAAGAAGGGCAGTAGGTGTTCGGGTGTGTGTGCAAGAAGGGAAGAGAAGGCCAAGGCTTAGTGCCTTTGTGTGCAAAATAAACAAGAGTAGGCCGTAGCTTCATGTGTGTGCAACAAGTGAAGACCACATTATTTGTGTGTGTGCAAAGTGGACAAGAATACCTACGGGCCAAGTGTGTGTGCTAAGTGGAGAAGAAGTACCCGAGGCACTTTGTTTGCAATTTGAAGAAGAAGGCCGTAGCCCTTGTTGGGTATGCACACTTGAAGATTAAAAGATAAAGAACAAATTGTGTGTGCAAAAGAAGTGAAAGGCCGTAGCCTTGTGTGGGTGAAGTGAAGACCACACCTTAGTGTGTGTGTGATAAATTGAAGAACCACCTATGGGTCAAGTGTGTGCAAAGTGAAGAATTTGTGTGTGAAAATCAAAGAAGTGGCCGAACCTAATGTGTGCACTAAAAGTGTATACACATTAGAAGAAGAAGAAGAAGTGACCCACACTAAAGTAGAACACACTCTAAGTGTGTAAGCAAATTGAATTAAGTGTGTGAAGTTCAGTGAAGGTGTGTGCTTAAAGTGACTACACCCTTTGTGGGTCTACTGCACCAAGAGGAAGAAAAGGAGAGTGCATGCATGCATGCATGCACGTGCACACGTGAACAAAGCCAAATCAGTGGTGTGCATTTGAATTGTCCAAGACCAGGACTGAGACTGAGCCAGACTGAAGTTAAAGAGATTGGTTGTCTGAGTTTTCAGTAGATTGAGAAGATACCTGATCATCACAAGTGATCAGAGGTACAGAGCAAGGCCAGCAGTCTTTATCCCAGACTGCTGAAGATACTTGAAGAACTTAAAGAGAAGAAGAGCTACTCGTGTGACTCGAGGAGCCAGGAGAAGAACCTGTGGGACTCAGGGAGAAGAAGTCTTCAGTGGGATTCTGGAGCAGGCCAGTGGGACTCTGGTAACACTGTCGGACGCAGTATAAAGACCCTCCTGTGGGACTCAGGAGAGATACGGTGGGAAGCTGTATTGACCATTGTAATTCTAACAAGTTATAATGGGAGAATCCATGCTGAGAGAGCATGGCAAGGATGTAGGCCTTTGGTGCCGAACCTTGTAAATCCTTGTGTCATGTGCCTTTTCATTACTGCATTATCCGGGAAAGGTTGAGAGATACAAGAAGAGTGGATCGAGGCTTTAACCAGCCATAGAGGTTTAATTGATAAGAATCAATTAGTAAAAAGTTTTAAGGGATCACTGATTCACCCCCTCCCCCTCTCAGTGATTCACACTGATCTGGGCACTTCAATTGGTATCAAAGGGAGGTTACCTCTAAAAGATCCAAGGGAGTCTTTATGAAGTGCAGATTTGAGGAAATGAGTGACCAGCCTCAAATGGAGATATCTGCCAAGACTCAGAAAAATATAAAGAAGAAACAGGCCAAGAAGATGAAGAAAGCCTGTCCTAGCTGTGATGAAGTTGAAATAATGAATGATCTTCAGAGTGCACTCAAATATCTTCAGAAGATAGTTCCCATGGAAGTGGCAAAGTGTATAGCTATAGGCATCCATGATCTTCATGAAGAAAAATCACAGTTAGAAGAAGAAGCCAATGCTATGGAAGATCAGCTGGCAAAAAGGGTTGGCATAACCAACACTCTCAGAAATCTGGTAAATGCCAAAGATGAAACAGTATCTCTTTGCAATGAAAGATATGAAAACAACTGGTGGAGAATTGGGAAAGAATTGCAGAGAAGCCTTTCTGAGAAAGAAATCTTTAAAGTTATAATCAAAGATGTTTACCATGCACTGGAGAAGAGACATAGAGTATCAATGGTTGTTAAAGATGCTCAACTTGAAGACAAAGTAAAATTGGTGAAGGAGCTGAACAATTCATTTCAAGAATTAAAGAAGGTGCATGAAGACCAGATGAAACAACTGGTGGAGAATTGGGAAGGAATGCTAAGAACTGTTGAGGATGAGAAGAACTCCCTTAACATGAAATGCTTAGAACTAGAGGTGATATTGACAAATCAGCAATAACCTAAAGCCAAATCCTCCCAGTCAACTGAAAGAAGAAATGTTGCTACTCAAGTGAGCTTTGAGAAGGATGATTCAAAAAGCAAGACATCCTCTAGTGAAAGTGCAACAACTTCTAGAAAGAAGGTACCATCCATACCATCTTGTACTGATGCTTCTAATTGTGTTTCCACAAAAAGTGCAGGATGGAAAAATAATTCCAAACAAGTATGGATGAAGACAATGAAGAAAGAAAGCTCTCCTGAAGCAGCACAACAATTCAAGACAGGTACCCAACAATCAGAAGGAATCAAGAGGTCAAGATTTGTGGGTCAATGTTGGTGTTGTAAAAAGTATGGGCATTGTGCAAAGGATTGTTGGTACAATCCACTGAATGCCAAAGCACAGAGGAAGCCCATGCCTAGGGGGAGCAAGCCAGAAGGAAAGAAGCAACATCCACAGGTCCAGAGACATCTGTTTACTGCAAATAGATTTGGATTACTTGACAACATCTGGGATGATTGCAAAAGTGGTCAAATAGATACATGTCAATCTCCAACTGTATCCAGAGCTCAAAAGAAGAAAAGATCACAGAACCTGGCTAAGAGAGATTCCTTGGGAAGCAAGAAGAAAGTGGAAGATGCTCCCAAGAATATTTTGAAAAAGGAAGAAAAGTCCTTGGAGTCTGAGTCCAAGAAGGGTGATGCATCCAGAAGGACCACCAAGAAATGCTTCTACTGTGGAAAGAAAGGGCATATCATGGATCTTTGTAAAGAAGCCATGAAATTCAATAGAGGCAGACTGAACTCAAACAGACAATCAATCCAGAAGAAGCAGAAGGGATTGATTGAAAACAAGTTGCCTAAGAAAGGTAGCTTGACAGCATCTAAGGAACCATGTGAAACTTCCAAAACTGAGGCCACTCTTCCAAATGATTTACTTGTCATATGGCCAAATCAGTTGCAACTTGCCAATGATCTCCAGAGAGCTGAAGATGAAGTTCTGGCAATTGCTAAAGCAAAAGGGAAGAAGAAGGTTTCACATGAAGATGTTTTGAGAACCACACCAGCACAATCATCAATGAAGATCAAATGTGCAAGTGTGAAGACTGGTGAAAATGGGACATCTCGGTTGAGAGAATCTTCTCAACCTTGTTGTTCACATTGATGAACCAAGGATGTTCCATCTTATTCCCTTGTACATTTGTATTTACATGTGATGACATTGCAGGGAATTGAAGATGATGATCATTCTCATCTGGAGGATGGTTTGGATAGAATAGAGTGCACCCCTTGAGGGGGAGCAAATCTGAAGAAGATGATGTTCTGAGATTAATATCATCTTGAGAAAGTGAAGGTATTCCAATCATGATTTCATCCCTTGTTTCTTAATTGAGTTTATCTTGTCAATTAAGGGGGAGTATGGATTGAAGACAAATGATTGAAAGGGGGAGCTTTATCTTTGCACTGAACTTTCTAATGAGTTTTGTGAAGTATGTGCAGGATTTAGCAATTCATTGGTATATCTGAAAAATTTCAAACCCCTAAGCATGATCTCACATGTACAGTGAATTTTGGACATCTTTGAATTCCTTGGTCATATCACTCTTGTTTTCTACACCGGGTTAGCCCAAATAGACTTAGAGCTGATTTACTAAAGGTTCTTTGCTAAAGAGAACATGTGACATCATCCCTCTCTTAGTGTTTTTCAAGAAAATACTTTTTAAAGGGAGGAAGTGATATTTTGAAGAGAACCACACCACACCTTTGCATTTGATTGCCAATAAGGGGGAGAAAATATTGGCACACATATTGACCTATTCATATGTGCTAAAGGAGTGTATTGACAAAAAATACAAAGGGGGAGATTGAAGTGCATTGTGTTGCATTTGTTGTCAATGAGGCATCAGGTTGTCTTGGAATGAATGGAAGTTAAAGAATGTCAAGATGTGAATGACAAAGGTTGTGATGTTGTTGGTGATGAAGAGAGAATGGCCATGGTACTAAGATGCATGTCACTTAGGAGATTCACTAAGTGGCATAGGAGATGTGGTTGAAACATTCTCTAGTAACATCTGACGATTGTGGAGCTGTTCTTTAAGTTCATAGAACTTGTATCAACTGGATCCAAGTCACAACATGATTAGAAGACCATGCATTGTACTGACAATTCATGAGGAGTTGAAGAGATCCATCCACAACTTCTAAGTGGATGAAGTGGATTAATAAAGTCCATGCACTATCACTTAGTGCATGAGAATTTGAAGAAGTTCCAATTTGATCTCTGATTAAATCAACAAAGAGAATTGAAGAAGTTATTTGATTCAGGAGTTCGGTTGAAGATGAAAAACCTTCAAGAAGTCCCTCCTAAGTATTGAACACATATGGAAGAGGAGATGAAGAAGATTAAGAAGAAACCGTTTGAAATTCCATTCATAAGTGATGAATACATGTTGAAGATAATGGAGGAATTTCAAAATGAAGAAGAAGAAAGGAAGAAGGATAAATGAGGAAGAAGGCTTGAAGTGGCACTTGGAATTTGGCATGTTTTATATGGAGAAGAACTTTGTATTTCACAAAGTCCTATTCTGTCCCTTTGCCAAAAAATTGGCCAGCCAAGGCACCTTGGGGGGTTCAACCCCAAGGCATGGGCACTAGGGCACCACGCCCGGGGGAACCCCGTGGGGCGAGCCAGGGCGGCAGGGCGCACCCAAGGACACTCCTGCATGAGCGCCTGGGGCACGCCCGGAGGAGCGCAGGGAGCATAGTGGGCGCTTAAAGCGCGCCCGCGAGGACCAGAGTGGGCGCAGAGCGCGCCCGCAGGGAGAACACGGTGCGGGGCGGCACCGTGGGGGGAGAGGATTCAACTGAGCATTGGATGGCAGCGGCATATTGATAAAGCGCGGATAAACCGCGAGAGGTTTCGATGTGGGACGCGGATTTTTCCCGCGGAAGCGATCCTGGCCGCACGATTGATCGCGCGCCAGATCCGAGCCGCTCATCTAATCCGCGGCGAGATGATTTGATCCAGGCCGTTGAACATCTGATCCGACGGCTCCCGGCTTATCTTCTTCCTCGAGCTCGAGCCGAGGACACCCCGTGCCACCCGACGTCCTCCGCTGAACCAGTGGCTCCCCGAGCATAGTTCTTGAGCTCCCGGCCACCATTTCCGAATCCGAAGACACCATTGGGCTCGTCTGGCCATAACGAACAGGATCATGCCCAAGAATACACGTGCATGCAACAAATGAGGGAATTCGATGTTGGCCGAGGCAAACGAAGTTGCCGAGGCACCGGGTTGATGTTTTGCATGAGATAAGCCTAAACGAAGGTCGTGCATGCGTTCTAAGTCGCATGCATGTGGAGGAAACCGAAGGAAAAGAAAAGGAAACCCGCGTTGAAACAGAGTATAAAAATCAAGATTTTGGAAATCTTGAAGATCTGAAGATCTCGGGTGTTTGAAGTTATTACACACGGATAATTTGAGGATCCTCTGCCTATAAAAATGAGGCCGAGCCCTCTGTGCTGCTTGCTGAAGTTCTTGTTGAAGATTTGTGTCCCGCGAAGCCTCTGCCTCGCGAAGTTGAAGCCTCGCGCAAGTATACTTGCGTGGCTGAGTTCCTTGCGCGCAACATCTTTGCGCGACAAGAAGTAGGAGGAGGAGGAGTCCCCTGTGCGCATTATTTGCGCAATAGGAAGAGCTCTCCCTGCCCGCATACTTGCGCGGCAGGAGAAGCTTGCGCGCCCAAGGTGTCTTTGCACCCTTGTGGCTTGCGCGCCTCGTGGTGTTGCATACTGCACACCCGAGTGCTTTTGCACCCAAGTCCTTGCACGATAAAAGAAAAGAAGTTGGCCGCACCCCTTGCGTGCCTTCATTTTATATTTGAGTAGTGGGTGTGTTGAAGAAGACCCGAGACTTGTGCTTGTGTGCCAAGTGAAGGAGGAAGACGGCCGAGGATACCTTGGGTGTGTGCAAAGAAGAATAAAAGAGTAAACCTTGTGTGCCAAGAGAAGTGGAAGGCCGTAGCCACATTTTCCCTTGTGTGTGTGCTAAGTGCAAAGAAGGGCAGTAGGTGTTCGGGTGTGTGTGCAAGAAGGGAAGAGAAGGCCAAGGCTTAGTGCCTTTGTGTGCAAAATAAACAAGTGTAGGCCGTAGCTTCATGTGTGTGCAACAAGTGAAGACCACATTATTTGTGTGTGTGCAAAGTGGACAAGAATACCTATGGGCCAAGTGTGTGTGCTAAGTGGAGAAGAAGTACCCGAGGCACTTTGTGTGCAATTTGAAGAAGAAGGCCGTAGCCCTTGTTGGGTATGCACACTTGAAGATTAAAAGATAAAGAACAAATTGTGTGTGCAAAAGAAGTGAAAGGCCGTAGCCTTGTGTGGGTGAAGTGAAGACCACACCTTAGTGTGTGTGTGATAAATTGAAGAACCACCTATGGGTCAAGTGTGTGCAAAGTGAAGAATTTGTGTGTGAAAATCAAAGAAGTGGCTGAACCTAATGTGTGCACTAAAAGTGTATACACATTAGAAGAAGAAGAAGAAGTGACCCACACTAAAGTAGAACACACTCTAAGTGTGTAAGAAAATTGAATTAAGTGTGTGAAGTTCAGTGAAGGTGTGTGCTTAAAGTGACTACACCCTTTGTGGGTCTACTGCACCAAGAGGATGAAAAGGAGAGTGCATGCATGCATGCATGCACGTGCACACGTGAACAAAGCCAAATCAGTGGTGTGCATTTGAATTGTCCAAGACCAGGACTGAGACTGAGCCAGACTGAAGTTAAAGAGATTGGTTGTCTGAGTTTTCAGTAGATTGAGAAGATACCTGATCATCACAAGTGATCAGAGGTACAGAGCAAGGCCAGCAGTCTTTATCCCAGACTGCTGAAGATACTTGAAGAACTTAAAGAGAAGAAGAGCTACTCGTGTGACTCGAGGAGCCAGGAGAAGAACCTGTGGGACTCAGGGAGAAGAAGTCTTCAGTGGGATTCTGGAGCAGGCCAGTGGGACTCTGGTAACACTGTGGGACGCAGTATAAAGACCCTCCTGTGGGACTCAGGAGAGATACGATGGGAAGCTGTATCGACCATTGTAATTCTAACAAGTTATAATGGGAGAATCCATGCTGAGAGAGCATGGCAAGGATGTAGGCCTTTGGTGCCGAACCTTGTAAATCCTTGTGTCCTGTGCCTTTTCATTACTGCATTATCCGGGAAAGGTTGAGAGATACAAGAAGAGTGGATCGAGGCTTTAACCAGCCATAGAGGTTTAATTGATAAGAATCAATTAGTAAAAAGTTTTAAGGGATCACTGATTCACCCCCTCCCCCTCTCAGTGATTCACACTGATCTGGGCACTTCACATACAAAAATAGTAAAATATATAAATCAGCAAAAAATAAAAATTCTTGAATCTACACATTCCATAAAATGTGGAATTTGCACATTTCAGTATACCATTTGCATAGAGAAGGATGAGTAGGATGAAGTAGATATATTTTTTTTCTACAATATATGTATTGATGTTTTGAGATTAATTGGGATTTTATGAAGGCTAGAAAATTTATATAAAAACATAAGTGGATATAAATAGAACATAAGTAGAATAATTAAAAAGAGAAGCGTCAGAAGGAAGATAAAAAAGGGAAAGGATATGTATGAAAAGAGGAAAAAGAAAGAGTGTGGTTTCTAGAGTTGATACCAAAGATAGCACGTTGGTTAAAATATAAAGGTTTAAACATCCAAATTTAATTGAAGTAGATGTTCAATGCTAATCTATTCTTCCAAATAATATCAACTAAACCTACAATATGAAAATCACTACATCAATATGATTATCTTTGGATGGGAAATTTATTAATCTGAATATAATAGTATACAATTAAGAGAATATTTCAGGGAGATGTCATGATACATAAAGATGAATGCTCTCACATACCATTTAAGAGAGACTTCTTCATTTCCATGCAGATACACCAACAACCGACCATTAAAATGAATGTTGTCATATATCTTTCAAATCTGTTTCTGTTGGACCCTTAAATCCAACGATTAAAAAACTGAGGCTCCCGCTGCTTCTGATGTGGGAGACCTATGAACCCACCAAAGCCATTCCAAATCCCCTGTGAAATTTATAATTCATCAAAGAAGTGTGAAAATGACTCATGATGACCACTTTCGCACTTATTTTATTTAGAATAGCTGTATAATTTTCTCAGACTTCATCACAATAGAAGTAAGAATAAATTATAATTGAAAATAAATAAAAATTTGTTATCAATATGGAAGAATAAAAAACATAAAGTATTATACATTTAATATAAGAAAAATTAACAAAAACAATAAAATATGTAGTTTGAAATTTCCAAACAAATACAATAGATCTTGTTTTGAAATAAAGGAAACAAAACAGAAAGTTTATATTACAAAAAAGGGTGAAAATGTAAAATAAACTAATGTTTTTAAAGAGAAGATGGTGTGCCATTTGGAGCCAAACCCCTTTAATCATTTCAGGTTTGTTATTAACTTCCAGAAGAGTATTGCTTCATTAATATAGTGGACCAACACATCTGGATGTTGGATGACAGTAAAATCATTCCCTACAGTAGTTAAAATAACAAACTAACTGATAGAGTGGGATCATGAAAATTAATAATGTTTTTATACACAACACATTTGAATAATGAAGTCACCTTTTCCACATTTTTTATATTCCCTGCATCAGATTTCAGCATCAGTTTCTCTACCAAATTCACCTCATTGGAAATTAAATACTTAGAAATCACATGTATAGTAGTAAAAAAATGCATGAGCCACCGGTCAATGAAAAAACATATTCCACTACTCTAAAAAATAATGTGATATTGAAATACAATACATGATCTAATACTGAATTAAAATACATGATCCACTACCATAAAAAATGATACACTTTGTTAAATCATGTCATGTCAGATTTAGTATAAGTAACTAATAACATTTTGAAATTAAATACTTGATGACCAATATGAAAAAATTTCATGAGAAATTGACCTGAGTGCATAAACAATCATGCAATATGTTTACCTATAGTTACAGTAATATTTAAAAATAATAAGAAATAATGTGTATGAGTAATATGAAAACACATTAATAAAAAATCCATAAATATTTATAAAAAATATGTTAAAACACTAATTATGAGAAATTGGAAAACACTGCATCAATCCTCGCTGGGAAAAAAATACCTGCATCAATACTCGCTGAGATAGAAATGATACACATATCTTAGGTTTCTTCTCCATGCTTGTAAATTGAAGGAATTTATTCTATCAACCCATGCACATTCATCATTATTTAAGTTCATCGCTATGCTGGGATGAGAACAATCAATGTATGTATAGAAACTCTTAGACATGACCCAAAAATCGACAACTTTGCATAATTCTACAGATCCATTGACTTGTCATATGAGATGGTATCCCATAAATGAGACATAACTTGCTGAATCACAACACAATAATAATAAAATACTACCTTATCAATATAAATTGGAGGAAATAGTGAAAAAATAAACGTATAAATGCATTATAATCATCTATTTCATATGTTTTTAGTCCAAAAAAAATCAACAAATAGTGGAGTCAACAGTTAAAACATATCACCAGCATTCATATGTTGGATGAAAGGGAGGTTAACTCCATGATTTTACAACCGATAACCAGAATTCATATAGTGTAAATGAAAATGAAATATGATTCATGGTAGGGAGGTTAATTCCACAATTTTAGGAAAATATATCTGTTGTAGAGATCTAGAACTTATTAGTGCAGGATTCCCTTGATCTCTTCATGTGCTGGTTGAGTCACCTTCAATATATAAATAAAAATAATCAATATTCATCTTAAAAGATGATGTGCATAATTAAAACATTATGAGATGAATATCCAATAATGGAGACAAAAATCGCAGAATCACAACATAATCATACTAAAATACAACTTTCAATATACATTGAAGTCAATACTGAGAACATAATCACATTAAAGCATTATAATCATATGATTCATATGTTTTTATTTCACAAAAATTAATATACAGTGGAGTTAACAGTGAAAATATATTACCTGCATTCATATGTTGGATGATAGAGAGGATAACTCCATGATTTTAGGACCAATAACCTGCATTCACATAGTGTGTACCTCCAAATAAAAAATAAATCATGGTAGTAAGGAGTAACAGTAATCACTCATTCTGAGGGATGTATTGATAAATAGATATATAAAACCCATACCAACCAATAATAGGTTCAACTAATGCGTGGACACAATATCCTGTAACATTAATCTCAATCTCATCTAAATAACACATCCATTCAAATCATGAGGACATGAGATAAAAATATCAAACATATTAATTATGAGGCGTGCAATAATGATCCAAGAATACCTGAAAATACTATGAAAAATATGTTATAAATTGAAAATTTTAATATAATATAATTATAATCATCTGTTTCATATGTTTTCAGTCCACAAAAATCAATATACAGTGGACTCAATAGTGAAAACATATCACCTGCATTCATATGTTTGATGAAAGGGAGGTTAACTTCATGATTTTATGACCAATAAACTGAATCCATATATTGTGTAAATAAAAATGAAAAATGATGCATTGTAGGGAGGTAAATTCTACAATTTGAGGAAAATGTACCAGTTGTAGAGATCTATAACTCATTAGTGTATGATTCCCTTGATCTCTTCATGTGTAGGGTGAGTCACCTATAATATATAAAAAAAATAATCAATATTCATCATAAAATATGATGTGTGTAATTAAAACATTAAGAGATGAATATCCCAAAATGGAGACAAAAATCGCTGAATCACAACATAATCATACTAAAATACTACCTTGTCAATATACATTGAAGTAAATAGTGAAAAAATACCTGAAAATACTATAAAAAATATGTTATAAAATGAAAATTATAATATAATCCCAGGATTATGAAACATGATTACTGATATTACCTTCAAAAACTGCATTCTTTACATGTCTTAATGACATTAAGGTAAGATATCATGAACCATTCATGTAAAATTAAGAATTAAAAGATTCAATTTGATGAAAAAATGGCATAAAATGGATGATGAGTAATGTAGAAATATGCATTAATGTATGATGTGACGAACCTTTGAAGGTAATTATGAAAATGAGATGATTCAGCTACATGAAACAATGTGATAAAATGAACGATGAGTAATGAAATGGGTTGTACTTATGGTGCCAATGCTTCATGAAATGAGGATATAACACCTTTTGTGTAGATCTTGAACATTATTGTCTCTGAATACAGATAGTGATATGTTAGTAACATATTAGGGCCCCAAAAACTAATCTATGAAATCAGTAATATTAAATTAAATTGTGGAAGCATTATATCAATATGGTTAAATAAATAGCTTTAAATAGGATCATAATATAACAGATTAGTTAGGAACAAAAACATACATGGTGTAGAAGGTGTCTATAAATGGTTGAATCTGCATCATGGTTCAATGTCCAGACGTCGGTGAGATATATGAATGAATAATAAGATTTATTTTTTAAGGAAAGAGGAGGTGTCAGTGAAGTTGAGGAGATTCGTAAATCATTTGTGGGTCGTCCGCCACATTGGTCGGCGGTGAATAAACATTTGGACGATTAGAATATAGAATTTATACCTAAGAATCGGCAGAAACTATTGTAGATTGATATTAATGTCAGTGGAAGATGATGTCAGAGTGTGGGATGTAATGGATATTGATTGACATTGATGTGGGATGAAGATGATGGCTATACCTGGGGTAGAACTGCTGTAGTTTGAGATTGACGCAGTAGAAAGACGATGGCTTAGCATGGGATGAAATGGCTCAAGATTGAGATTTTTTCGGGAAGAAGATGCTGGAGGTCGATGGATTATTGCGTGAGGCAGACGATGGAAGAAGGAAACCCTAAGCGCAATGACGTATCATGGTAAGGTGGAGATCATAGACGAGTTGTGTTGGGTATAGCGTGATTTTGAGTAGAAACCGGAGGGTGAATTGGTAATTGGAGAGACAAATTTGGTGACATGGATGAATGTGGAGGTGACACATCAGCAGGGAGACACCCAGGTTTAGTAGATATAGTGGATTTTAAGTTTATCTTGTGTTATACACAACACCAAGATTAAACAAAACATAACGTGATATTTAAATATTATTATTTAATATGATCATTATCACCAAGCTGTTATAATAGTGGGTATTAATAAGATTAAATAAATTATGAAAAATATATATTTTATAACTGTTCATTAGATCACTATTTATTAGTAATAAAATAATAATCATTATAAAGGGAATGAAATGTTTTCAAAAAATCATAATTTTTTGTAAAGCCCTCTTTAATTATATTTTTCAGTCATATTATAAAATTTATTTTCACTAATTTTAGAAAATTGAATTTATAAATTAAAATTATTTTTTGAAATGGTAATCCCAGTATTATCTTAGGGTTATTTTTTATTTGTCTAAAAATATTCTTTTTTTATGAATAATGAAAAAACTGAATTTTAATTGAAATATGCGTTTTGTTTAATTTATTTATAAAGATAAATTTTATTTTAAAATGGGTTTAAAGTATAGTGAATTCCAATATAGATCTATTAATCCATTTTATTTCATTGGACAGAATTTCACATTGAAATTGGATATAAATGCATTGTAAACATTTGATTATTTACATCTTAAAAACCTTCCTTCTCGTGACATCTCTGCGATTTACATTAAATTAAATTCTGCCACTTCATTATATTGAATATGGAAAGTTTGTTTCCTTTTTTGGAATATATATATTTAATATTATATATAAAATTACAATTTTGTTACCATATTAATTAGTGAAATTATTTAATTTTAATTACCATGGGTATGGATTAAACATGGGTTTGCAAATTGCATGTATTTGTATCACAACTAACATAAAAAAATGTGGAGTTTTAATTAAAAAATATTATGTCATTTTCAGAATCATTGGTTATAAATTATCTATGAAATCACTATTTAATGGTAATCTATAAATATAAAATACCTTGCTAAATAAAAATATACATGTTTACATGGTGAAAAATTAAAAGCGTGAAATTGAGTAAATTAAAATTTTATGAATTAACAGGAAAAAAATATATTTTTTATGGTGGTGTTTCAGTAATAAATAAACAATAACATTAATTATTAATCAATTTTGGAGTCATGTGAGGTAACAAAGACTTCCCAATAGTAAATAGTTTTGGATATTTATAATAATACCACTCTTCCTCAATTATAAAATGGCAGTCCCCCCCCCCCATCATCACACCTATAAAGACATTTGGATTGACCAATCACATAAAAAATCTCTTTCCAACATACAGATACCAATCCTATCAGAATTATTTTGGTTAGAAGTCCATAGTAGGGAGATGTTACTACAAACAAAAGAAGAATACTTAAAGAAGAGGTAATGTTCTTCAATGAGCATCTTTATTTTATTTCCTTATCCAATTTATTAATTAATTGTTATAAAATAATTATATAATAACATAATTATATTACATACAATATTTTCCCATTTCTGAAACTTAAATCCTCACATAAATCCATAAAATGGGTTACAAAATCATCATTCTTGTGCATGGAAGACTACAGCCTCGTGAACTGATGTCATTAATTTTTCCATTAATATTTATCAAGCATGGTTATAATGATTTATTTAATATTTATATTTGATATATATTATATTAATGATGTTATTATTATTTTTGAATAGTTATATCAAACATACTTTCAAACTATAGACTATGTGGGAATACACTCATGTAATTCATGTGTACGGCAGACTACCACCACACCAAGTGATGTGATTCATTCACACATTATGAGTAATGTATTAATGATGATTTTAATAAATATATGTGGAATATATGAATTAAAAACTATTTTTAATGATAATTTACTTCATTTACTTGTCATTTTACAAACCAACATGAAAATGAAAAACAACATTCATACGTACACACGACCTACTGTCACCAATTATGGAATATTTTATAACTCCAAATTTTATGGATAAATATAAATAAAAAAATAATAAAAATAATATATATTAATATATTGGTTATACTTATTGATAACGTGAAACTAATATCATGTTAATAGGTTCAAAAATATTACAAATCCAAACTTATAAGAAAAATAATGTGATTGTTACACGAAACATACCTTAATCATGGAATTGTTAATAAATATGTAATAAGATGTAATAATAAAATAATATATGGTATGATATATATGAATATGGTTCTTTTTTATATTTTTAATAAACATATATTTATTATACAATAGGTTCGATCCTATGCGATGGAATTCCATACTTTAAGAAAGAGATTTTTGTCTAACTTTTACTTTCTGTGAATAAAATTCCAAATTCGCCACATGTTTCTTATATGTGATTTATATACTACCTATGATTTTATTTTAGGATGAAAATATATTAAATTTTTATTTCTATATACCCAATTGACGATTTATATTTCATGGCATCTATGATTTTAAATTTTAAAAATATGTAATTGATTTTTTCTTAGTTTTATTTTCTATGAGCCAAATACCATATTCACCACTTTTTTCTATTATGTGGTTTATATATATCCCATGAATTTTTTTTAATATTATTCTACATAAAGATTATTTTTCTTAAATATCCATTTTAATATATCTCTTTCATGGGGTTTATGGTTCAATATATAATAAGTATGTAAGGGATTTTTGTCTCAATTTTCTCTATTGTAGATGTAAATTATGTTATGCCCCAGTATTTTTCATGAGGTATATATACAACCCCTTTTAAATAAAATAAAATGAATTTATTTTCACTCAATATACTTTATGATATATTTTATTTTATTCCATTGGGGTTATTATGATTATTTGTTACCGAATTGTTAAATACATTATTTTATATTATCACCAATTATTGGGATTTATTATTATTAACAGTCCAATGTTGAAATCTCATGATCGACATCTAAATAATTATAATAAATATTATTCTAATATGGTTATTAATGATATCATCATGCATGAGTACCATTTTAAGACTCTTTCATAGATATTATAATTGTGAAAATGTTTGTAAGAAAACATGAATTTATTTATCTATTTGGTCAGAAATATGTTCTCTTCTAAAACCATGTTGTCAAGAAAATGAATACAAAAAATGATTCAAATGGTCATTTCAACAAATTTTGAAGGAAAATAATTTAAAAAATAATTTATTTTTTAAAAAGTGTGTTAAATTACATTCATGTCTTCTGTTTTATTTTTCAATGGTTATTTTCAAATAAAATGATTTCAGTGATTTTCAAAGATTCCATTATAATGTTCTCAAGGTTTTTTTTATTGATTTTTTTTCAAAAAGTCATATGTTCTAAAAGTAATGTTTATTTGGATAAAAGATATTTTAGTACATAAATATTTTAATTTATTTTAAAAATATTCTTTTTTTATTTTCAGAGGTTATTTTCAAAATAAATATATCCATGATGTCTTATGTTTAAAAAATTGATTTTCAAAAGAATAACTAGTTCCAAGAGAAATGGTCCAAGTTTTATTTCATAATTATTTTCTAACTAATATAAAAATATTTTAGGATAATTATTCTTAATAGCGGATGTTATCAATTTATAAAACTATTATTATTTATCTAAATAGTTTATATTTATGATGAAAATAAGTTTATCAAACCCGTTTCTCTTCCACGGGTTATACAATTATAAAATTATTCTAAAAGATTCATATTTTTTCAATTGTTATGATTTCATTAAATGTGGAAATTAAATCCCTATGTATTTCATTAGTTTTTAGACATCTTGTATGATAGGGATTCCCAGATAATTTAAGGTAATCTAGTTACAACATACATGATGGGGAGCCCAAGATTTCATCAGGTATTCCCATTACATCTTATATGATGGGGTGTCCCAGATAGCACCTGGTAATCCCCATACATATTATGTGATGGGGCAGCCCAGTTTACAACGGGTAAGCTCATTATATATTTTAAAATTTTTTATACAATATAGAATTTCATAATCCCATGATGGGGTGGCTGATATAGTATTGGTTAAGACCGTTACAACTTATATGATGAGGAATCCCAGATTGCACCATGTGCGCCCATAATAGCTTAAATGATTTTTGTTCCCGTATAAAAAGCCAATAAATTTTGTAAATAAGGAAAATTAATTTGTAAATATGTTTTTAGTGAACCTAATTACATGTTCACAATATTATTTGTGAACCTGATTACACATTCACAATGTTATTCATGAACATATTTACATGTTCACAATGTTATGTGTTGACATGGATTTCATGTCGATAATGTTATTCATGAACTTGGTTTTAGGTAAGAATGTTTATATGAGGGATTGATTTCATTTCCATAACATAATGGGTGAACATTGTTTTTTACCCATGATGAGAATTTTATAAGATGATGTGTATAAAACAAATATGTGTTTTGTGCAAATGTTATTCCCTCATGGATCATCTTATTTTTTTCCTAATGATTTTTCTTATAAACTACCAATATTTATGACATTACTCATGTATATGATCTATGATAGGTTAGGTATGATATTGTTTTCTTATTTTCATGATCACTTACCAATATTCTTATCTTATACTTCCATATTCTCATCGATTGATATATCTAATGATTACCATTACTTAACATCTGAGCTCTAATTTTTTTTATGTTTCCTTTCCCTTCGTCATCTAGAATAGTTTAGATTGGGTATTCATAATATTAGTACTATGTTAGAGATTTTTTATGAGATATTTTTATGATCAATCATTAAAATATAAGATTGTGTTCCATGTTTCCAAATTAACTAAACTATTATGGTCCTTGGGCATTTTTCTGTGTAATGTAACTAATATTCATCTAAAAATATGTAATATCCATTTATAAGAAGCCTAGGTTGTTATATATGGTCACATTATGATCATAGTTTAATATTCCAATGGTTAAAGCCACACCCACTGACCATGGTAAAATATTCCCTTGTAAACATAATAATTATGAATACAATTATATTTATTGATAGTTTTAGGGCAGTGCAATTGATTATATAAATTTAATAATTAAAAAAATTATAGGTCCCGATACATTGTGAAATATAATAAAAATACAACCATATAAATACAATATAAAACTAATCAATGATACTCAAAACAAATATTTAACACCTATATGTTTTCAAAGAACACTTTGTGTGGTCTCTTACAAAACATGCATCCCCAAGTCCTAATGAACCACAATATAATAATAAAATAATATTATATAATGTAAATATTATATTCAATCTATTTAATTAATGATTATTAATAGTATTAATACTAATATGAAATATATATAAAGGTCTTAATAAAATAAAATTCATTTATATACCCTTAATAAATAATTACTCAAATTTTAGTGGGGTTATTTTTTGCTTCAGAAAAATATGTCTTAAAAAAATGATTGTTTATTTATTTTTAAGAGAAATTATTATAATTAATTTTTTTGAATATATATATATATTATTTAATGTTATTAATTTCATATTTTAAAATAACATATCAAAATAAGTTTGGTGTGTAATTTTCATAACTTCTGAAATGATTTGTTTTCCAAGGAATATTAAAAATTCTGATTTTTTTGAACAATATATATTTATCTGAATGATTTAAAAATTCCATTTTTTAAAAAAATATTAAAAGTTAAAATAGGTTGTATTATATTATTATTAATTAAAAATGTTCATTGTAGTCCATATTTTGACTAAATTTGGTATAAATCATTTTTATATAGAAAACATGTATTTTTTCTAAAAAATACTTTTCATTTAATTTTTAACACTTATTTTGAGTTTATTACGTAAAATAATATATATTTTATCTTCAAAAATAATATCCATATTGGGAATCTTGAGGAAAAAATCTAGAAAAACAACCCTTTTTCTTTTTGGTCAAAATGAATAGTAACGGTGGTAACATTTATCCCATATGGGAAGAGTACATTGGGTTAATATAGTTAAAAAATAAATGAAAAGGTATTAATATTTAATCATAATTATTATCGGATGAATTTAAATTGATCCTTATCAAATTAGGATAGATATATAATTATTTAAGGGAAAATTTTCGAGTAAAATATCTTATATAATATTTAAATGAATGTAACAGACGACCACTTTCTTGGTTTTAAATATCTCTTATGTGTTAAAATAGGGGAAAATATAATGGTGAATGAATATTATTGTTAATTTTTTAGATAATGAAATTATCACCATGATGGGAATTTAATTACAGTTTTAACAGATTAAATAATTATCTTATATACTTGTGCAATACTAATACAATATTTATTTAGTTAAATGAAAAATAAAATATATTATATCAAAAAAATTAGAAGTGATATAATTTGAATTTATTAATATATACCATGAATTTTATTGATTAATATTACATGTTAATTATGTTTTAAAGGATTATATTCAATTAATCTCTATTCCATGATGTATTTAATGTCATATTAAATGTATAATGTCAAAAATTACATTACTAACATTTATTATAAGTAATAATTTATTAAATTAGTATACTAAAGGAAATTATTAAATTCATAAAAATTAATATTATATTTCTTAAAACATATAAAATAATCAATTTGAGGGAATTTTTTTTATAGTATATTTATTGACCCTCAAATGAATGAAAAGATTAAAACCGTGAAAATTGTAAAAAGGGTTAATAGTGTGTTTAATGTGAAAGATTAGAGTGAATCCATAACCAAAACATGAAAGAATTTTATTTTATGAGATTATTAAAACGAATATTCACATTATTGTTTAAATATATGTTTTCTTGGAATTTTTAGTAGAAGAATATATTATATTAATTGAAAATTTTAATAAATTTCAAGAATATCCCTCCCATAAATTATAAAGGGACATCTCTTATCTCAATTATTCACAAATCTTTCATATATATATATATATATATCAAACATCCCTGACCCCATTCTCAACTCTAAATACATTGGTATTTTATAGAGGTGTGGGTATTCCGATGATACCAACCATATAGTCCTTAAGAATTGATCTAAAGGAGGTTTCTCTAAGAAAATGTAATTAATTTTTCAACTCTTTCAAAATTATTTCATCTTATAATTTCTCTAAATATGTTTTACCCATAGTAAAATATTAAATATATTATCAAAAATATAATCATAATTTATAATGAATTTTCATCGACAAATTTATGTCTATTTTCTATCCTATGAAAATTTAAAACGTCGCGTGTTCCTACATACAACTTATTATCTCTTCATAGTGGTGTAATTAATTTTACTTCATCACATTAAAAGGGTTATTATAAATACATAACTGATGAATATATCTGAAATTTATGAAATTATAATTCTTCTAATATAATAACATCATTCCAACGTTTTTCACTTCTAATCCTTTATAAAATTAAATTTTCATTCATGCATACATATGGACTTTAACCTCCACAAAGAGATGTGATTCTTTTTCATTAAAAATTTATTTTTATGGTGAAGTTAATTGGTATAATGAATATATATGATATAGAAATTATTATTTAGGTTTGAATTATTATTTACCTTTGTTTTTTACCATCTATTAAAAATTAAGGATGGTGTTCAAGCATACGTATGACCAACCGTCTCCATGAATGGTGCAATTAATTTTTAATATTTACCTTTTATAGATGAATATAGATATCAATATGTTGTATATATATGTATATATTAATACCATGAATAAAATTTTTGATATTATTGGACTGTGATCATTGTATAAAGAAGAAAACTGTCAAACTGAAACATATATGGAATATAAAGTTGTTGTCCCTCCAGAAAATGATTTTAATCAATAATTATTAACAAATGGGAGTTAAAAGGTCATATGTAAATAATATATTGTATGATATATATGGTTATAGTTATTGAATATATGTATAATAAATCATTATTTATTATACATGTAGTTCAAACACATATGATGTAAATTAGACCTGATATTAGGGTTTCTCGGCTTACTTTTACTTATGTGTGATATTTGACATAGTCATCACTTATTTTATTTGTGTGGAATATATAAATCCTATTGATATTTTATATAATTCATATTTTATATTCCAGGTGTTTAATTTTTTATTTGAAGTTCTTCCTTTTATAGGAATTACGATTCAAAAGGACCAAAGCGGTAAGTGTTTATTTTGAAATATATTCATCATTCAAGATTGTTATTTTTTATGTATCATTTGGGGGAATTATTTTATATTACCCTATTAGAACTAATAAATTTTCTTCAACTCTGGTTAGTGTTATAAATTAAAAAAAATCCTTTTATTTTACTCTAATTATGTACATAATATGTTGATATAATTTTATTAAGTACCAAAAACCAAACCATACCAATTCCCACTCCCCAAATAGAGCATCCAATTAATATAATATAATATAATGAATATCAATGATAGGGTACCTCTTACCACTTTCCCATATATTATCCACTCTCACACACCAATGAGTAACATCATGGGTCTCCCACCTCTTTCGAATAAAATCACATCAAATCCCACCCGAACACACCGGGGCCACACCTCATAACACATACCTCTCGGAAAGACCTAGTCCAACACAACACTTCACATCTCGCTCGCACACACGTAGGCCATCACAACACAACACATCCTATCCACACACAGCTCATCCACCACAACACTTCACTTCCTAAATACAACAATGAAATCACAAAAACATCATCCCAAAGTCACATGATACAACACAACACATCTCATATGGAAGAGACCTCAGACCACACATCACAACTTTCCCGAAGACACCTGGTCCATTATCACATCATAGAGGGAGTATGGAAGATCGGGTGGCTAACCATCCATCTTACCATTTGGATGTTGGGAAAGACAGCCCCACACAACTTAGTAGGTGTCAGAATGTAGTGATCAACATGGTTTGGGTGCATATAGAATTCATAATAGAATACAAAATATATATAGACATATATAAATCCAGACAATCCCCACATACAATTTTACCCAAATATCCCCAACCAACTCACAAGTTCACCTAGGAACACTAAAAATACCAAGTGAACAAACCCAAAAAATAATAAAGAAAGCCATAGTTTGATTTCGGTTATTAATTATTATTAATGCATTTTTTAGATTCTCCATTACCGAAATGCTCCACTAAAACATGAAGTTAAAATTTTACTTAAATACCTTCTTCAATTCATCCGTTAAGCATGTCGTTTAAATAATTATCATGTAATAATTATAGATCATGATTATTATTCCTTTCATAATAAGTTCCAACCAGGTAACCAATAAATAAAAAATACAAAAAGTAGTATATTGAAACAAAAACCTCGTAGACATGTCCAAATAAATCTTTCATCGTAACACTACTGCACAACCACATCAAGACCATCAAAATTTAAACTCACAAAAATCTCTCATCAACTAACCCCCACACACAACATATCCCACAACATAAAAAAACATACATTCTATTCTAGGAATTTATCTCTTAATAAATTTCACTTTTTTAATTAAGTGTGTTATGAAAGAAGATTTGTGATAATGGGGTATCCATTTTATTAACCGAAGTTTGTGGTTATACAAATACACAATAAGTGACATCAAAAACCACAAAAATAGAATGTATTCCAAAAAAAATCAACATGGGTTCAAAAAAGGTCGCATAAAGTCCACGATTTTTGGTGGAATATTAGCCCTTTCATTTCACTCTATCAATAAAATTATTAATAAAATACAAAAAAATCATCATGATCCCCTTTTGGTATTAATTTTAGATCAATTATATTATCAATAATATTTCAGATTCAACTATATTCCTAAGGGTAAACATTCATATTACCATTCTACATGATACATAATTGATAAAGACAAAGGAACCCCTACTTAGTAGAAATAGGATTAAAACTGTCTTGATTTACCAAAAATATGGGTTCGCAAATAGCATGAAACTCTCTAGGAAACCTGGAACCAACTTCCAAAACCATGATACCAAAATACTATTGGATGAAGGATATGATATGTCCATGAAATCTAGATCAAAATGGAGGAGGAAATATATGTTCTACAGAATGTTCAGATCCTGAAAATTCGAGATTAGATATTTTTTTGAATAACCATCAAAGGTGGACGCCAAAAAACCACATCATTTGACCATTACAAACACATAAAATATTATAGAAATTTATGATATGATCAATAGCCTTTGAATCAGAATCAAAGTATCTCAAAATGTCATGAAATCCACTTTTTGGCATAATAGACATAAAAAAAGAACTACAAAACCTAGATAATTGATAAAATTTAAAAAAAAATGTTTGAATGATTCACTTCTAGATGAGTCATTGCTAGACGGGTCACCACGAGGAGAGTCACCATTAGTGAGTCACCACTAGATGAGTAACCACTAGGCAGTCACTTCTAGTGACTCCCCGCCAGTGAGTCACCACTAGATGAGTCACTACCAGGATGATCTACTATCATATGAGTCAATACTTGGATAAACTACCCCCATACAAGTCACCTCTATGACGAGATACCACCAGGATGAGTCATCAATACAAAATCACCACTAGCGAGTCCCCACCTATGTGTAACCACCATAAATGTCACTTCTAATGAGTCACCCCCAGTGAGTCATCGCTAGACAATTCACTTATTGGATGAGAGGCTTCCAGACCAGTCACCACCAGGATGAGTCACCATTTCATAACTAACAATTTTGAAAAATAGTTTAAATTACTCACCATTGGAATTAATCAAATGTCCTGAAATACACCCCTGACTACCCCCATAAACATTAAACATCTGATGCTTTGAAAATTAGCGTGTTGTAAGGGCTAGGATGTTACCTAAAATACCTCTCAAACTATTAGAGCCCTAAATAATTCAAGACCAGCTTAGAAGAAAAGAGATTAAACGTTTAAAAAAAAATCCTTTGGGATGCCTCTTAATGATCTCATTACACCTGAAAAACTACCACAAAAAAACTGCTACCCAAAATATTATAACTTCTAAAAACTCATATCATCATCGACCTAGGATCAAGGAGTTCTACCTCCATGTCAATATATTTTCTTCTATGGGAATCACTGACTCGTCCACATGAGTTTAATCGCATCGTAAAATAATTCATCTTTATTAGGAATTAGGTATTCCATTTTTCTAATGTCAGAACACCATCAAACACTACACATCGAATTACACACATAACATCAAGGGGAAAACAACATAGATCATAAAACATGATGGTTGTAACAACACATCACCAATAAAAGTAAATAAATGGAAGACTCAAAACTACTCCATGTGTTGGGCGCGCATCAATGCCTATATCTCCCAAGTACTCTAATCTATACCACCATTCCTCAATAGAACCTAGACAAAGTTATTATTTTATCTTTATAGAAACCTTTTTTATGTCTTAGATATTCAATAAATTAACCATGAATATTTTATCTTCCTCAATATCCAACTCTCCAAATTAAATGAAATGCGTTTTATTGTGAAGATATCGATAGAGAAAAGAGACGTGGAAAAAATCATAGATACTTCCCACCCCTAGTATAAATGAAAAATTAAATTACACTTAACTAATCACCCCAACGACTCAGAAGGTTTGACAAACCAGGGTAATATTTTATGCCCCTATCTGAATCTCTACATCCATCACTGAGGGGAAACCATGATGAACACATGGTCACTAACCTTGAACTCTAGGGGTCTCCTCCTACAATCTGCAAAAGACTTCTTCTAGACCTGTGCTTCTCTACTTCTCTCTTGAACCAATGGATCCTTCTCCATTGTTCATGGCACCACCTCAAGACCATGAACTATTGTCTTCCAAACCTCAACCCAATACAATAGAGAATGAAACAATCATCCGTACAAATCCTAATATAGTACCATACCAATTAATGATTGATATATATTATTATAATCAAACTAAAAAAATGGTAGGTTTTGTGGACATGATCTATCAATGTCCAACAAAAAATCCTGCATCATATCCTTTAGTGTCTGGATTTTCCATTCTGTCAGTCCATCTATGTGAGGTTGGAAAGAAGTGTTGCGGCGCAACTGATTGCCAAAAGAATACTACAATCCCCTCCAGACTCATGATTTGAAATGAGCATCTCAATATTATAAAATTTACCTCATAATTCCATGAAAATATACCACCGCTTCCAAAATCATCTTATCCATAGATTCCACTTTGTCCAACTCCTTGATCACAATGAATTGGTCCAATTTAATAACTTGATCCACACATACCCAGTTATCATCACAACATCCCTCTGCTCTGAAAATCCCTATGATGAAATCCATCGATATGTCTTCACACTTACACTCAATGAAATCAAAGGGTTTAAACAAAATACTAGGAACATGATGCACTCCAATTACCTACTATAAAACCAAGAAACATTCCATGAACTCTGTCTCTGCCAACTTCATCTCCAGCCATGATAACTATAGCCTCAATTTCTTGTACATCTTATAAATCCCCGAGTGTACCACCAATGGTGATATATATAAATCTTGAAGATCTCCCATAAACATTCTCTTAGAAAAAATATTCTTCTTTGAACCAATATTTGTTTCTTACTACCCTCCAAACATTGCAACAAAGCATCACCGTAGAACACAAGATTATGCATTGTCTCTACCAATTAGTCTCCATACAAATAATCTTCCACAGAATTTCTCAAGGAATACTGAATCAACCTTTGAGACAATAATACAATATTCCTTCCTACCTGAAAATTTACGTTTTGGGTTGAAAACTCCTCTGTCACTCCCCTAGAATCTGCAGACTCCTGAAAAACATATTTATGAGACTATCTTCTCAATACATCGTGGAAAAAATTCTCCTTTCCTGAGGTGTAGGATATCTAAAAATCAATTTCCTAAAGGAACTCCATGCAAATATACTATCCAAGATTCAGGTCACCCAAGAAATTTTATACCTCAAAATCTTGTGATACTTGAAGACCAAAAAGCATTATTCAATGAGATAAAGTATCCATAACATTTGCACAAACACAAATTCACCTATATCTAGATCATTGGTGGCATAGTCACACTCAAGAAGGCGTCACTTCTTAGAATCAGAAGAGATCACCTCCTTCCACTGCATCAAAACATACCATAATCACAGATGGGATGAATCACAGTAAACCTCAAAAAAAAAAACAGCCTCCTATGGTAGTTGATTCCCTAGGGCACATAACAACTTCCCCTTAAGGAAATTGAATAAGGTCTAGAATTGATTGATCCAATTTTTTTTAATTTCCTTATAATTTTTTTCAATGGGGTTAAAACCAAGAGAAATCGGTGACAAACCACCCATAATACCCTTTGATACCATGAAATCTATGAACCACAAATGTGTTCTTGGGTGATGGAAAAGGAACCACTACATAAATATTCATTGGTTCAAATTATAAACCCTTATGATACACCACATGCCTTTGGAAATAAACCTCCCGTGTCTGAAACCAAAACATGGAAAACATTCCATAGAGTTAGTGGCACCTTAGAACCTGCAAGAATGCTCATAGATTCTAGATAAAAACCTCTTCTAAATTTGAGTATATAAAGATATCATCCATGAATAAGATGATGAATGGGTTTCATAACACAAGAAACATAGAGTTCATGATCCACATGAACCTGACCGGGGTGTTCGTAACACCGACTGACATGGCTACAAATTATATGTTACCATACTTTCATGTGAAGGTAGTGTCCCAAATTTGACCTACCATCACCCTTACATAGTGATATCTAGACTATAGGTCTATCATAGATAACCAATATTCCCCTCTAATATTTTCCAAAATATCATCAATATTCAAAAGAAGGTAGTTATTTTTTGATATTCTAATGGTTCATCCTTTGGTAGTCTATGAACATCCTTAGGGTACCATCCTTTTTCGTGGAGAATAATAGTGGAAAACCCAAAAAATGAAATAGTATGATAGATAAAACCCATTGGAATTACAATTACCATCTAAATCATCAACTCCATTAACTCAGAAGGTTCCATTCAAAAAGGATCCATCATAATTAGAGAATAATTGGGTTGCATTTCTATCCCAAAATCAACGTCACATTGAAGTGGTTGTGTAACAACCACCATAGGGAAAACATCCATGAATTCACTAAAAATCCTGAGATCCTCCAATCTCCATGTGTCTATTCATTTTGCAACAAAACTCATCCACCAAATAAATAAGGGTCCCCATGCGCTGACTACACAAATGAAATCTCATCTATGCAAAGAAAACTAGAAGTTGTCCATCCATGTCTGGAGACTAGATTCTCCTCCAAAGGACGTCGATTATAGAATGAAAATAATAGAAATAGTAAATTCCAAGGATGAAATTTTATGGCTACATCCAAAGTAATAAAGGAACCACATGGTACTAATGTGTCCCCATCATCAGCCTACACACTTGGCACCAACCAAACAAGCTGGTCAATCCCCTAACAAGTGTAGTCAAAACCAATGGTATGAAAAGTTTCTATATATATTTCCCCCATATTATGGACTAAGATAGGTCCAAAAAATTAGCATGAATCTCCAAAATCAACCAAATCATATAAAATAATATATTTTATGTTTATCATACCTCTAACTATCTCTATCATATCGGGTGCTTCAACCATCACTTCATTAAACTGACCATGCCCAGCTCCCCTCCATCTTTCATAATGAATTCCTCCCTGAAAATATGATAGTTGAGGTCCCACAGCCTGAGGGAAATCTTGAGGTCATCCTATATCTTCATCATCTACCCTAGTAGGGAAATAATCATGTTTCCCCTGTTATTGGAACAAACATGCAGGTAACTTTTGCCGAGGCTGAAGCTGAAACGTCTCACCTCAGCCAATCTAAGCTCGAGTTTCAACTGAGCATGGGTCCTGAAGATGAATGTAAACCCCATAAAAGAAAAAACTAACCCCCAAGTCCCTATGAAATGAATAAAAATAGGAAGGTCAAATGGTAACCACTTGAGATCGGCTCCCAGATGGTCAAAACCATAGAGTCCCTGACACCCAAGGGTTTCCACTAATAAATCTATTCCTAATTGAACCCAATTGTTTTACTTCTCACGGAAAAATTCATTGTGATTTTATCTTCTCAATCTCCTTTTCTTTCTGTTAAACCTATAGGTATGTTGGCCATATAAATAGTGTAAGTGCATACTAGATCCAAATATATTGTTCTATTTTAAGATGTCTTGATCGATACTCCTCATACGGGAAAAGCTATAGGTTTATGTAAAAAAGGTCATTGAACTTAATCCCAAGATCCCTAACAAACATACTCCCCTGATGAAGGGTTAGTATCTCCTGCCTCTTCTCTACCTTCATGGTTTATGACAGGAACTATGCCTGAAACTCATTCTGTAAGTTGAACCATGGAACATCTACATCCCTTTGTCCAGGAAAGTACAATATCCGCCATTAAAGTGCATCTTATTGCATCTAACTAATCACCAAAGGGACCTTATAGTACTTTGTGGATCAGGTCACAAGGAAAGAGATCTACATAACCTCTAGAAAAAATACATGTTTATATTTATAAAACTATACCCTTGTATTTGGACTAATCCCACCTCTAAAAAGCACACCACATTCTCTTTCACTGATTCTCATCCTCAGCTAGATCAACCCTCTAACGATAAATCAGGTTACCCTACTGAACCACCATTTTCTAAGATATATGAGGGAGAGGATTAGGAACCATAGCTATAAGAGAATCAAGTAATTCATAAGCTTGGTAGTTTTTATTTATATTATGAAATATTTTAATTAATGAAATCCATTTATTTCGTTTTATCCATTTTAACATTTCCAAAAAAACACAATTAAAATAATAACAGAAGTCATCATGATGCTTGTACCTGTCATATGTCTCTATCATAGAAGAAGAACAATCTCACATGGTTGTTCAATAAGATCAGTGTCTATACACTAGATCATGGAGGGTCATAAAATCCCTAGTCCTAGTTGGTCTCTCTAGCCTATATAACACACTATGGTCTACTAAAATGGTTTCAATACCAACCAATAAATTCATTAACAATTATAACTCCAAACTATACCTTATCTTTTCACATGCCTCTGATAACAAACATTCATGACCCCCTACCTCCAAAGAAACCCCTCCTATGATATCAATGAAGAATCGGATATAATGAACTCATGAGTCCTACCCCCAGTAGGGGCCAGTTTTGTAACTTGCACATAGGGTGTACCAATCTCATAATACAGAAGGAATTATCCTTTATAAGGAAACATGATCAATATATAGAATATATCAACCATAATCAAATCCATGATATATATATATATATAATAAAAACAAAAAATGATCCCACAATTCAAGAGTAGATAAAAATGTTACAAATAAAAGTCTCCAATGTAAATACCAAAAGAAACTAGAGCAGAAACAATGTAGCTATCTAAGAGTACGACTAGTAATTCCCAACATGGTCAATGTAATCTCCCAGGAATCAGCAATATAATTTTTATATAAATATGGTGAACATATAGGTATTCTCAGTAGGAGAACCAATGTCTCTTGTGCACAAGTGTAAGGAGCATACAAACACATCCATGGAAAAACAATAGAACAAGACAACACCGAACATGTATAAAAACCAAAATTCCAACGAAACCAATGATTTATCACAAAATAAGGTATTCATTTAATATAATATAATTGAACTCATATAGATTATTGGGTACCCCAAACCACTATCCCACTGACAATTATCTCCCCCACCCAATGGAATATATAATGGAACTCCCAACTCTTATGAATGACATTAAATCACATCCCCCCGTAAAAACCTCTTCCACTCCACACAGAACATCCCAGCTGAACACACCTGGTGCATCAAAAAACTTCACATCCACCCCATATAGATCTGAGCTATCACCACAATTGATATCTCGATCGCACACACCTAATCAGTCATACAAAATCGCATCCCAACAACACATGGGACATCACAACATATCTCATCTAGAAGATTCCTGTGAAAACACAACACATATAATCATGAATACAACTGGGACAATACATCATAACTCACCGAAAGAGACACTGGCCATTATCCCCTAGAAGAGGGAGAAGAGAAGGGTGGGTGTCTAGCTAGCCATCCTCCCAACGAGATATTGGAGAAAAATCCCACAACATTTCTATGTAGGTATCATTACATAGTTCTAAGCATTGTAGAGGAGCATATAGAAATAAAAAGAGAAATAAAATGTATACATAAATATACATATATATATATATATATATCCACACAATCCAAACATACAAGTTTACATGAAGATCACAAACTAACTCACAGGTCCCCCTACGCTCCCTTCCAATACTAAATACACAGCCCCATAATAGTTGAAAGGAATCCACAATTTTTTCTGCATTTAATTAATATTAATTCATTTTTCTAGATTATTGGTTACCAACTAGTTCCACTAAATCATGTAGTTTGACATTCACATAAAGTCAATCCTAAATTTATCCACTAAACATTCAATTTAAATCATTATCATCTAATAATTTCAGTTTGTGATTTTTATTCATTTCTCCATCTATAGCCACTCGGAAACTAACACATTATAAAACACAATGAGAAACATATAGAAACAAAACCCTAGAAGCCAAGTCCAAATATATCTTCAACCACATACCCTCTTTACAACCACATCAAGAGAATCACATCCTCGATGCGCAGCAATATCTCATCAACTTCCCTCCAGACATGTCGTACAAAAAATCATAACACAAAATTCCTTTATATTTAATAAGGTATTTCTTAATCAAGTTCACTTTGTTAGTTTAGGGTGTTGTCATAGAAATTGTATGATCATGGGGAATCCATTTTATTGACCACATGTACATGGTTATCCAATTACATAATAAGTGATGTCATCAAACACACAACAAGCACGCATTCTAAAAACCATCAACTTATGAATAAATAGTTTCTTCCAAGAACCATAACTCTAAATGGGTAATTAGACTATACAATTCAAAACAAAAATAAAAATATAAATAAAATAGAAACACGGGACATCACGTTCCCCTACCCCTTTTTGTATTAAATTTAGTCCAATTCTACTATCATTTCCCATTCTGAATCGACTATCATCATATGGATAAGAATTCATACACCAATACTACATGATACACATTTGAGAAAGATGATGAAAATCCTACATAGAAGAAATATGATCACCAGCCTCCTATAGCACCAAAAATAGGGGTTCACAAATAGCAAGAAACACTCTAGGGAAGCACGAACCAACTGTAGCTACCAGGTTACACGGCTCATATGGGAAGAAGGATTTGGGACATCTAGTGTAAATATAAATCAAAAATGAAATGAAGGAGTAATGATATTTCCTATAGGAAATTTAGTTATTGATCATTTAGGATTAGATATAGTTTTTAATTTTTTCAAAGGAAAATATGATCAAAAAAATCATGGTTTGACCATTTAAAATCCCTAGGACATTCATAAAATTTATGATAAGATCGATATAATTTTAACGTTTCTGAAAGAAACATCAATATGTAATTAATCTGATTTCACATAAAAAATGTATAAAGGAAAAAACAATAAAAACCTGAAAACTATGGAAATTTGGAAATCTAATTTAATTTGTCACCACCATAAGAGTATTCTCTAGATGAGTCACCACAAAAAATTCACTCCATGTCAGTCACCAACAATGAGTCATCACTGAAAACGTCACCTCCAGTAAAAGTTACTATCATGACCCATCCCTCGGGGCCCGTGCGGTGACTACCCTGAGCCTACCATCCATAGGCCTAGGGATCGTGACTAGCACCAGAAAAGTGTATCCTAAAACAATAAGGCATTGCATTTTTATCCAATAAAGACTCACAGTCCATGAAGACAACAAGAATAAACCACACAGACTAGAATACAACAAGGATATAGCCACAATGTAAAATTCTGTAGTAAAAGAGTTCTAAAAGTAAAGAGGTCCAGAAATACAAGCCCAACTATGATGTAAAAGTACAACTGGAAAGTACAGATACAACTAAAAAGTACAAGGCATCTCCTCGATCGTCAACTAAGGATCCAACCTGAAGGGCAGGTACTAATAATCTCTAAATAACTCCATTCCATCCCATCTCCTCTATGTAATGCCTGGTCATGGCTCCCCCTAGACTCAGCCCTGTTGCTTGTCCTCTACACCAGACACAGAAAGGTGCGGGCAAAGCTCGTGCAGGGGTGAGTATAACAATACTTGGTAGGGACCCTGAGACCCTCGATAGACTCTCAGAATTCCACAAAGGAAAACCACAATACAAGATCTCAATCACAAAGCAGAAGCAATAGACACCTTTCAAACCAGAGTCTCTTCTCATACTAGGTTTTTAGTGAAGTATAGTAGTACATATTATTAGTCGTGAAGCTAGATCATCTTATTCTATCAATATTCATTGATGTTGATGATACAGAGTCTTACCCACACAGGATCGATTAATACTAACCCCCGCAATGACCCATAAAGGATCCGACATGCCCAGAGTCAATAGTTACTAACCTCTACTGATCCACATAGGATATGACCGACACAAGATTGGTATGCACTACCCCATATAGGATAGCAGAGCACTGACCCACATAGGATATAACCCACATAGTATCGGTATGCATTGACCCACCTAGGATCGCTGACAACTAACCCACACAATATAGATAGATACATACGCCTTAATGACCTACACATGATCTGAACCACCCGTATTCGATAGGTACTATCCTCTTTAGGATCTATCTCCATCCTCCACCTCAATGCCATCCATTAGATTCCCCACACCCGGTGCACTCAAGTTCCGTAGAATCTGTCCCTCAAGATATTGGTCATACCTTGAATTCCACTAATATTCACAATGGAGTAACCCCAATGGCTGTAATATCGAAATGGTTCTAATGCGACAGACGATGCATCAATTGGAAGCACGATCTATGAGTTATTAGAATTTTAATGCTGAGGGCCTGATTGGATTTGGGTTTGATCCAACCCATTCATAGAGAAGATTTCTCTAAAACTCATTTGGAGTATACTAATAAGATCATCTCGATCTAAGGATCCCAGTGCCATATACAGTTCATCAAACAGATGATTGAATTTCAAGATATGTCCCTTCAAGAATTTCAGGGTCCGGTTGGGCCTGGGTTCGGTCTGACCCTGTCAGACTGAGCAGGCCTGACCCGGTCTGGGATGGGCCATGGAGGGTTTGGCCGGCTTGGCCGTGGCCTGGCCTGACTCTTAAGGGGGTTGATCTTCCCATATAGGGTGGCCCAATCGTGTGAGGAATGACACATAAAATGTGGCCCGACCTTGTAGGGAGCGGCCAGCGAGGGGGTGGCCCGACCACATAGGGCACGACCGGCGAGATAGCTGCCCGACCGCTATCTTCTCAAGACTGAAAGGGGGGAGGATTCCCCTGGTATCCCAAACAGCCTAGATGTAACTCGGTTTCGTGAAACCTACCAGAGGTGCGGCTTCGGCCTCCTCCACTACGACATAGTCCATGACCTCATACTCACCGGCAATGCGCAATGGTTCCCCACCCTTCCCTTCCTCGACTGGCTGATGAGAAGAATGAATTCTCCGACTGCCGTGGCTGATGAGTCGTGACCCCATTAACACTGGCCGCACGCGATAGTGCGCACATCAACTCTATGGTCGGCTTTTGCTGGACACTCCGATGACCGCCAGGGCTTCGTGGCACGGCCTCCTCTTGCAGTGTGCATTGAAGAGTCACCTTCTTCATAGCTGGTTGGTGAGGACACATCGGTGGTCTTCCATACAGGGCCCAAGGGTAGAATTTTTACAGATGGTTCAGTCCAGTTTCATCAGGCCCATGCCCTCCATGTTAGTTTGGGTTCAAATGGTGGGTAAAAAGTGTTTAGCAATTCATTTATTGAACATCAATCGGAACCCCAAAAAGATACCACAAAACAACCTCCCACAAAAAACGAATGACTCACCGACCATCCCTTTTGTCGGTTGATCTGCATTATTCGTATAACAAAAAAATGGATAAGAGGGAATAATTTAATGGTCTTAAATAAATAAAACATGTACCTCAAGAATGATAGTGAGCACTCATTTTTGGAAGCGGTTTGGCATCACCACCCTCCATAACTTGCTTCCAACGGCGCTGCACATATATCGATCTTTGGTTCGTCGTTTGGTGTATCCCGTCACCTCTTACTAGAACTATCCCTATCCTCTGGTCTTGGCGTCTCGGCACTCCTTCTACACTTTGTTGCTTGGAAATTCTGTTTTGATACCCCTCCCCATGATCCATATAAATAGGAGAGTGGGAGGGTATGTAATGAGGTAGGGGAGTTAATGGGGCTCATTAATTAAGAAGTTTCATAATTTCCCCAACATTTTTGTCACTTAGATTGGAGGGTCAATACATTAAATGGCTTGAAACATCACTGGTACCCACCTCCGCTTGTCCGTTGGAGGATAAGTTAGAAACTTAATACAATAATAAAGATATTTTATTTTATTTTTTTAAAAGTATAAAACTAAAATTTTCCTCCAGACCTACTGCGGTCAATGTGTATTCTCCCTTATGTGAATCCCAGTGCAGTGGATTCAATTGTGCTCTCATGTTAATAATCTGAGCACCTGTTCAAAATTTAGAAAATTCCTTTCACATGTTTATTAAATGTACCTGAAAAATAGTTCAGAAAATTATTAACTATCACCCTCGTCTCACACCGGTTGAGGTTAGGCTCTGCCTAAAGATATCACACCCACACGAGCCCAGAAGTACTCTCAGATTTTCATTTTGAGTAACCATTTAGAAGTTATGGATTTTAAAATAATATAATTTTCACTTCAGTATTTTATTTACAGCAAAAAACTAGCTTTCATTGGTGGCCCATTCCGGCCAATGTTAGTATCACCCTAAGTAAATCATACCCTCACATGCTCAGGAGTGGTCTCAAATTTTCAATCTGAGTTACCGTGCGTGAGTTATAAGCATTTGAATAATAAAATAACTTTATTTAATTATTTGATTTATGGTTATCCATTTTTGGGTTTTCACATAGGATGCATATGCCAACTAAACATAGGTCAAGCCGAGGGTAAACCCGCCATACTAAACACAACGGTTCCATCAGAATTCTGATCCGGAAACCATTTTTTATTTATTCCACTTTTTCAAGAAACCTGCATACATGGGCTAATTAAAGCTTAATAAAACACCGAAAGATCATTCCAGGCATTCTGGGCTTTGGAATCACGCACCGTCAAATTTAACATTCTCAAAATAATCCTAAAAATTTAAGAAAACGTTATATGTAATTTTTTGATAGTTAAAGATATAGTCAGATGAGTCAGTGATAGGATGATCTACCAATAGATGTGTCACCTCCTTGAAGAGTTACCACTAGGATAAGTCACCACCTACAAGTCAGTGCTACCATATCATTTCTAGAAGAGTCATCGCAAGAGTGTCACGACCAGAAATTCAACACCAGATGAATCACCAATAGGATGAGCTACCTCCAGACTAGTCACCTCCAGGATGAGTCACCATTGTGAAACATGAAATTTGGAAAACTATTGAAATGAATCACTTTTATAATGACTCACATGTCCCAAAAACACCCCGTACTACCCCCGAGCACAAAAAATATCAAATTTTTGGAACAATAACAATTCAGAAGGTCTATACCATCGCAAAACTAGTGAATATACATATAAATTATATTTTAATTATTATTTTGAATTTTTAATATAATTTTAACCTTATTAAATTCAAATCCTGTAGAAAATGATAATTTTTCTCGTGTGTATGTGTGAATTACCACCATCACGAAGTGATGTGATTTTATTGTTTTCTAATTTAAATAGATTGTAATAAAAATATATTAAATGAATAATTATGATATATACAACATAAAAATGGGTTTTAAGGATGTATTGTTATTTAAAATTCTTTTATATAATCCTTTGAAATGTGAAAACATCAATCATGCATACGTATGTCACACCATCTAATGGAATGGTGGAATTTATTTTTTGAGTTATTACCTTTTATAGATGACTCTAAATATAAATATTCTTACTCTATATATATATATATATATTTACTAAATTAAAATATGGATATGATGGAACCACGATCAATGTAAGAGTAAAAAACTATAGAACCAAACACATATTGAAAATGAAAGAGTAATCACCTATGGGAGTGATTTTAATAAATAATTATTAATAAATAGGTCATAAAAGGTTATACGTAAATCATATATGGTAATATATATATATAAATATATGGTTATATAATATATTTATAAAAAATATATACTTATATACAGGAGGTGCGAATACATATGAAAGAAGTCAGACATCAGGTAAGGGTTTTCCGTCTCACTATTATTTCTATGAAGTATATTCCATACTCGCCACTTATTTACTTTTCATGGTGTATGTAATGGAATTCTAAATGTTAAATCATTAATATTTTATATTCAATTTATGTAATTATTCATTTGGGGTATTTCAATCATGGTAATTATGATTCAAAAGTTACCCAAGTTGTAAGGGTTTGTTTCACAGTCTCCTCATTGTTCGACATTATTTAAGGTTATTTCCACATTTGAAGAATTATTTCATCCCACTCTATTAGAAAAATATATATTTTATTTAAATACATTAATTTATGTAAATTAAATTATTTCTTTCTACTTTCAACTCATTATCTATAAAAGATACTTAAATAATTTTTTTATGTAACGTCAAAAAAATTCCCTAATTAGTCGACAAATGTTTTCTCCAATATCCATATATCCAATATTTTTTGAAAAAATAATTTTACTTTTGTAAATTGATTTAAATTAAATATTATTAACTATATTTAAATTTAATATATTTTATGAATTGGAATCTTCCAATCATTTTCCAAACAATGTGCATTTTTTATTTTCGTATAAAATTTTAGATGGGATACTTTTTATCTTATAGAAAATGAACGTATTTTCCCACCATAGTAACCAATAAATTCCTTTAAGATTCAATTAAAAATTTCCAAGATAATTTTCAAAAAAAATTATTTCCCTCTTATTATAGAAATTATTAGATTTTAAATGTGATTTTAAATGTAGAGATGATATTTCCTCCATGAATGATTTTAGTGTTATTTCTATGGAATTTTTATTCATAAAAACATAATTATTATATTTATACACTAATTTTGATATAATGCAATGATACCATAAATATTAATTATGTAAATGGTTTATGATTATTTTGACCAGGGAAATTACTGAAGTTAACTTTTTAGTTTAATTTTCCAGTCATTAAATATCCCTTCAAACATCAACATTTTTATGATTTTTGGATGTTATATTTCCCTTAAATGACCACATTATTAATCAGGTATATTATTATTTCAAAAATCATATATCATTTCAGTATATGTTGTCTTAATATGTATGTATTTTTGTAGATTGTGGTAATTAATAACATTTCATATGGTAGGTTTTCAATACAAATGTTTACATTGATTATATTTGACCCCTTTTATATGAATAATGCATTGGAAATAGTATGTGATAGGTAGGGGTATATATTACCCTTTCATGAATTGGTTGGTCTCATGAGAGATACTAATAAGGGTATTTGACCAAGACATTATCTATTTATGTAACATGTATTTCCACAAGACATTAATGATATGTTTATGTAGTCCAATACTATTAATTGAATCATTATGTAACCATTAATTATTATACATGTGATTTTTTATGTTTTTATGTTTTCCTAGGATTTAATATCCTCTTTTATTGTATTTTTCATATGGCATATTTTATTAGTGTTTAAATTATCCACATTATTTATATTTTATTTACTTTTTCTGATTCCTTTTATTGTACGCATACCTTCACCAAGAATCTAAGATCACCCCTTTCTTATGTTTAATTTCCATAAGATGCTGATAATTGTTTCAATATTGATATATATTGACATTCTAAATGGTTCATTTTTTTCACAAAGATACTATTATATTATATTTTATGCTTTCAATTATAATGTGTGATTCAAAAATATATATAGTTTTCCATGACTAATATTCCAATTTATAATTTTAGATGCGATCACTTATATCTTGTAAATTGTTTTAAAATTAACTACTAATTTTGGATTACTAGGGCATGGGCCTTTAGATGAGACATCGTTGAGATAGCGTTGGGACACAACTGACTAATTTACTCCAAGGGGAATATAATTATAATAATAATTATTATTATCATTATCATTATTATCATTATAATGTAATTAATAATTCATTCATGTAAATAATTACATAAAATTATAAATTATTGATGTATATTTTCTAAATATAAATTAATTATTTAATAATATGAAATTTATGGTTAATTAAAAAAATATTTCTTATTATAAAATAAAATAAATTTATTTATCTATAAAATACTAATTATTAGAAAATAATGAATTAATAATTGATAATTTATCAATATTATTTATTTATTTATTTAACATTTATAAATTAAAATAATAATTTTTTTTTGTATTTATAATAATTAATCATAAATCATAAATTATATATTTTTATTTTTTATTTATAAATAATAATTTATGATTTATTGAAGAATTTAATATTTTTAATAATTTAAAATGAGGAACTATTAAATATTGATCTTTTAGAAATAATTATCTCTAAAAGATAAAAAATATAATTTTTATTTATTTATTTAATGCTAATTATTTTTTATTAATCAAGAAAATTTCATAAGTTAGAGGGATGTGACTATCATTCCTCGTTATGATATAAGCTAGTAGGCATTTGTTGCTCAACCCTATATAGGAGAAGTTACACAAACAATGGGTCATTTTATTGGGTTTCTTCGATGCAGACATTGGGTATAAAGAGGAATAAATGATATATTTGTACTTGGTGCCTTCTTATAATGTTAATTGTATTTAGTAATCCCACAATGATGTCATAATTGAATTTTTCTTCTCATGATGTCGCCTTAGGGATGACCACACACATGACACATCATACTATGTGTAGAACTGCTAGGGTCTTATGCTTGGATATTGCTTCTCATGATGAAACCTCAAGAATAATCACACCCATGACACGTCCTTAAACATGACTCAATAAATGTAGAGTTCTAGTTGTCTTATATTATATATCTAAAAATTCCATGTGCATGGCACCTGAATGCACCGAATCTATCAAAAAGTTTATAAAATATACTCTTTCGAAATTTGGACCCCCATTGTGGAGATTTAGTTCACCAGTACTGTTGCCTAATTCTATTGGAAATAACCCTCACAATAGGGATTGGATTTGAAATAAGTAGTCATCTATAGTTAATATGGATGTATAAAAGGATTCTTACACTTAAATGATCAAAAAAATTGGGGACAGAAGAATGTAACATATTTTTATAGTGCACAAGTTGTATTTGCTCAGAATGAAAAAGCCAAATACTCTGCTATCAAAAATCTTCTATTAATGAATTATTTCAAAGTATTTTGATAGTACAATATCCATATGACCATCAAACTCTCCACAAATCTAATAACTGGCTCTCTTTATGTGAAGGTTGTTTTTTATGCACAGTGCATGGGGGATTAGAAAAGGTGGACTACTCAAATTGCGATCTAAAAGATAGTTTATGGAAGATATGATGATATAGGATCCTTGGGAATATGAGTTTTCTACTCCTTTGGAAGGCAATGAGGAATTATAAAATGATGAAAAATTGTAGGAAACCAATACTTGGATAAAATATCGATGACCCTATAATATAAAAAATCCTCCAGGTCGGGGTGGATGGGTTTTCCATTATTGTAGTTATGGAACTCAAACTATTGCTTTTCAAATTTCAGTGGGTGTCAGTTTGGTTCTCTAACATAATGAAAATGTCATTGATGAGGGAAACTACTACCATGTATGACCAAATCTTCATCAATGGTACTTTTTCCATTCATTAATTAATGGGATGGGGACTTTGGGCTCCATCATGTTCATATTTCATTAAATTGTATTCAGATTTTTAATTACAAATATGAATTATTGATTTACATTTAAATATATATCCTTTATTTTTATAAATTATAATTTTAAATATATATATATGAAATATTAATAAATAGTTATTATTTTATATTTATGAATTAATTTTTTAAAATTTTACTTTTAAATTATTAATTATTTATAAAATGATATTAACTTATTATTATGAATTTTTAATTATAAATTAAAAATTTTTAATTAATAAAAAATTATTATATATAAATTATTGTAGTAAAATTATTTTAGAAAAATATTATATTATATTTATTGTTTTTTTGAAACAATTATTTTTTAATAATTATATAATTTAAATTAATAATAGAATCTTATTTTGTATTTATTAATAAAAAAATGTAATATTTTATAGTTGTTTATGAATAAGTAATTAATATTTTGATATATTTATAAAAAATAGTTATTAATTAAAAATAAATAATATTATTATTAACTTTTCAGATAAAGGTTTTCTTCATATAATTGTAAATAAAATTTACAAAAATATTATGACATGAAAATTCATTTGGTGCACTTGTTAGTACACATAGAGTTAACTGAGATTGGGTTAAACTAGTGTAAGGTTTACTGAACTCCTATGAAGTTGTAATGTCATATATATGTAATTTATTTCATTATAAGATGCAAACATTCCTTTGAATAAGACACATTTAAATGAAAAATATTCATTTATATCGTGTATAACTGATCTAATAATGCAAAACCATAGATTCGACTAACATTGAAACATGATGGGGATCATGGCCCCCTTTTAAGGAATGAATATATTTTTAAATTGAGTTTTAGTGGAATAACTCCATAACCCAAGGGCACCCCCATGATTGGAACATGATGGATTGAAAACCACCAAGGAGGATTTGTAGTATATTTTTGAATAGTCACATGTTTTATTCATGTCGATCCAATTGACACAGGGGCCAGATGTCTTATTATCTACTTGATCAAGACCTAGTTGAATCATGTCCACCTGATTTAGAAATGAAAAATATAGTACAAAGTTCAATCCTATTGCATAAATTAAATTTGGATATTTGGTTATTTTTATATAAAAATTACTGCATAGTATTTCGTTTATAGGGGATTAATGAGCCTAAAAATACCTAGTCCTGCACATCACAGCATAGTGGGCCCAATTGAGCCATGTTGCATTATCTGATCCCTAAATTTCAAGTCATTGTATCTTAAACTCCAGATCCGTTTTTGTAGTTTACCACACAATAAATTTAATATTTAACCAAGATCCCATGGTGGGGCTTTATGGGAGTTTCCTTTTAGTCCCTCAAAAAATACATACATTATATCCAAGGTATAACCTCATGTAACATTCATTTTTATGATCAAAAGGAGAATTGTTTTTGTTTTTTTCGAATATGGTTTCATACATTATTCATCCATGATTTCCATAAGAAAATGTAAAAACATAATGTTTAATATTGAGAATATCTAACAAAGTTCTTTTCAAATCTATTATAACATCATTTTCAAGATAATATCAGTTTTTAACTGGGATGCTAGGGAGACCATATAATACTCAAAGGAATAAAATACATAACCTAAAATACTATATGAAAAACTGCATATAAATGGAAAAAATACGAAACTATAATAACCCCTTACCACTTTCCCATCACCCATCCATGAAATGTCTTCATTTTCCAGAACCCCCCATCACTACCTTGACCTATTGCATTCTTTATTATATTTTTTATACTTTTAGTGATTTGAAAAATATTTCATAATACCTTAAAGATATCCCCAAATCTCTCTATCTACTCTGTTGATAATTATCATTCCACACTCCACTAATTTTTATGTTTCTCCAGTACATAGTATGAAGGCCCAAAAATTCATTTCAATATGCCCAATAGGAAAAAGAAAAAAAATTACATAACCCAAAAGCTCATTTTTAGTTGATGTGACAATGGGAACCGTACAAACACATAAGATGGGGTGGATGAATCAAGTGTTGAATATTTTTTTCCAATTAAAATAATATTATACTGCTATCAAATAATACCCCTATTTTTAGTTAGTGTAATTACAAAATTTAATAGTTTACCATAAACAAATCAACGGTACACATACAAGTAAAGTAGTCAAGAGGGAAAAATATATTAGAATTGTTTGGTACGAAGACACTAATCTTCACCCGGATATTTAATTCACACAAATTTGGGATTCTCAGTTATAATTAGTCAAAGATTATAATGGGTACAATGATTCCGACACCAAAAACTACATGGATATAAAATGGGTTTGTCTTACCAAAAACATAATGGATATATCTCTATAACTTCACACTATATTCACTATATGTCATATTGGATTTCTTACATACCCTAATTCACAAAATTTCACTCGATTCTAAGCATATATATATATATATATATGAGAGCTTCATTGAATTTATTCTTGGTAAATATATTAGTATCTCTATAAAAGATGATTCTACATTAGTATGACATATATCCATCGAATCACAACAGGGTCTTCAAATGCATCCATATTTTCTAGATATATTATATACAACTAAGTCTCCACCACCTCCCATATTCATAGTTCATAATAGACCATCTATCTCATCTTCCTCACCACTAAAAAAATAAAACTCTAAAATTACAATCATATTGATGTCCCCCCCCCCTCATCTTATTTCATATAATTTATATTTGATTCTTATTATATGTTTTTAAAATAGATTTCTTGGACACATGATAAAAGGTATTTCATTATGTCTCTCAACATAATAAGCATGTACTAATTTTTATTTTTTCTTTCTCAATATCCTCATGCACATGTGTCAAATTTTAATTCATTTAATGTATTCCATCCAAATTTGAGGCCATAAATGTAATGTTTAGTGGAACTTCACACAGCCAGGTAAAATGAATTATCAAGGGACACCCATTTTTCAATACCATGATATTTATTCATTTCTTTTTGAACCTAATGAATATTCCCATGATAACCTCATTAACGTTGTTTATTTTTTAACATCATCCTAAAGGATCTTTGAAAAATATATTACGTAGGTGAAAATTATTATCCCTCACTCTATTTTCCAGACACCAATCTCAGATCCACATGAAAAATCAAAGAACCTTAGATTAAACTTTGATAAATAATATATTATGGTTTCATAGAACCTTATCTAAATTATACATGAAAATCATGAAACTATTTTTCCGAACCATTTAATATATAAATTATATCCTTTATTAGGTGTTACTCATAAAAATCATTGATCGAGGCATCAATAAGAAACATGACTTTATGAACATAGAAGAGAAACTCAACATCAGCTGATTTTTATTTCCTTTGAATTAAATAATTCTAAAAACTATTTTTTTATTATGTGTTATTATTACCTTTCCATGTATGAAGATCAACTCCTCTTCACATGAATGGATTGCACGCCATTTTATGTGATTATGATGTTTACACCAGGAATGGATTGATCATTCATTATCCCAAAGGATTTCATTTTCTTTAGAAACAAAATATGGATTCTCGATATTTCCTCCTACAACAACATCATATTTTCACAAGTGTTTAAGTCTTACACTACGGAATTCAAATACTTATATTAAAAAATCCTTATTAGGTAGATGTACCTTTTTCCCCAGGTACAAAATTTAATCTAGAAACTTTAAAAAAATATTACTAAGTGTTGAGTATTCATGATCATCCTAACATTGATGTCGGGGTATTCATATTAATGCGTCCATATAAATCTTATGATCGAGTATTGTTGTCAATATTTAAATGATTGTAACTCTATAAGATTGAATTCATTCATTTTATGAAATTCATCTCATGGGTTCAATGCCTTGTAGTGATGTATTCTGATAAATAATTATGATTTGGATAGAGTCACATGATCTTGCATTGATCAATATTTATAAGCCTTAAAAATTTTACATTAAATTCGTGAAGACTTACATTCTTTGTGAAGTTATACAATCAGTAGTAAAATTATTATGAAATAGAAATTAGAATTTCTCATGATCTTTAAAACACAAATTTCTATAGTCTACTTCAAAAAGGATTCTAATTTCTTCCCAGGTTATTCCAAACTATTTAAATAATGACATTTAAAAATATTATAATCATTAATATAATCACTTACTCCTTCAATTTAATTTACGATCCTTTATATTATATATAATACTCAACTAAGGGTGTTTCATAAAATATTTCCTATATTTCATGGATATATCCTCATCAATAAATCATAATCTATGAGTAATATAACACTGATTAAATCAACCAACATTCCTTTTTCTCCTTGGATGGGATCTCATGTTTCACATATCATCACTTCTACTAAGAAGCTATCTATCATGATCTTCATTGGCAGTAGTGGCATCCAACCATCCTACTGAAGACGTGTATGCATCACCTTAATCACATATCATTGAAATGAATATAATATCATTAAATCATCTGGATAAATATTAGGGATTACCACTTGAATATATACATCCAATTAATCAAGTGTATTCTACTCTTTATTCTTCTTTAGCTATATGGTATAGGTTATGGAACTTCTTCTTTGGTGGGTGGATATTAAATATATAACCTAATTCATCACCTTTTTATAATGAAATTTATAATGAAAACAAGAATATTTAAAAAAAATATGATCACCATCCCAAGGTCATTTCAATATCCCCCTTTTTATTTTTTCTTAATTAAACTTTCAATACAATAGTCAATGCCTTTTATCTCCCAATTATTGATAATGAATTCAAAATGGTGTAATACTTATACCCCTTAAATAAATAAGTAAATTACCTCTCCCGTAATTGATATGTTTCGTATTTATGATGATTTAGTCTTCCTTTATCTTTATCTCAAAAAACAATGTTTGATACCACTTGATAAATGGAACCACATGAAAGAAGATACCATTTATGGTCAAATATAATATCAATTTAAATTCATGGGAATATTATTCTTGAAATTATACTCTTCCATTAACAAAAATGGGATTATTTAATAATATAAAATCACCATAGGGATCAATACATATACTTTTTCATCAAATGGTGGAATATTCATATACCAATTGAAACTAGGGAATAATAATATTAATTTGGTATTATAATGCTTGATACCATTTGTGTGTAAAAAAAAGAAATACAAATAATTAATATCAAAATAAAATAATTCATTATGAGAATAAATTCTAATTCAATTATATATCACCATTTGAAAGTGGCAACTAGAATTGGAAATCTGTACAAAACTATCTGATGTGAAAAAGGAACCACATTTCTCTAATAAATGCATCGTAAAAAATCAACTAGATATCTAGATGGCTAAAAATTTGATGAAAACATGTGAGATAAGTATAAAAAAGATTTCCCCAAATTTTAACCTCTGATACAATTTTCTATGATTATTTCATTAGGGGGGGAGAACAAATTGTTTTTACGGAATATTCATGAAACTATGCCCACTTGCAGAAATATATATAAAATATATCAAGTGATATATATTCATCACTTGTTAGTTATACACTCCCCTTTTAATCAATACTATATGACTGTTAAAAAATGATAGGAGAGTAAAATAATACCTCATCCTTAAAATTAGGAAGGGTAAGTATAGATATCCATATTTAGGAATATATAATAAATTATTAAAACATCATTTATTTCTGGAGCTCCCATTAATGGAATAGTCTCCTGATTTAAATAACTTTCTTATCTGTAATTTTATTACCATAATATAATTATCGGTTGATTTTGGATTTCTTATAGATTCTCAATAAGTGGAAGTTGGAGGAGTGATTTTTCTCATCCCATAATTTTTTATTCATGTAAGTCTATAATGACTAGAACTCTTCATACTAGCTTCAAAATTGAGATTCCTTCCTTGTTTATATTTTACTAGCTTGTTTTTTTCATTTTAATATCTTTTATCCACTGAAACATGATCAAAAACTAAATAATATAGATCATTAAATTTATCTTCAACTTTATATAAGATTCATACTAATTATTTCTATTATGGCCTTATTTTATGACATTATTTGTGTACCTGATTAAACATGTTATTGAGAATAAAATTCATCTTTGTATTGAATGGTTTATAATATGACTCTGCCACTAATTTTCCATTATCTATTATACCATATTTTTGATGAAGCATCTATTTCATATATTTGACAATAATATTCCCTTCCCTCTTGCACCATCCATACACATCTCTATTGACAATGAAATTGTTTCTTTTTGTGAATCCTCATATAATCTTCATAAGAAGTTCCAATAACATTACCAAGTCACTATATATTTCATGAATTGGTTCAATTTAATTTTGTATATTTCTATTATCTCTATTGGGCTACATGTATATTTCATAGTGGTCAATGGTGTGGCCAATCATTTCATTAAAGAATAATAATATCTCATTTGTTTGTGTGACACTATTTTTCATAAGATCCTCATATGTAAACATTTTTCCTTTTATCATATAGGACTAACCAACCTCCTCGACCTTCCTGGAATTTAGGGTATTAATATTCTTCCTCATGGTAGACATGTCAGTCATTAAATTGTATATTTTCATATGTTATTGTAAAATATTTCATTCATTATCATGAGTGATGTGCCTGGTTAAAACATATAATTACTCATGATAAGTGTGTCTATTATAGTAATAAAATACCTAGATTAAAAAAATAAAATATATTCTTCACCTATAAATTAATCTTTTTATAAGTAACAAGTAATCGCCTAGATTATAAGACTTATTTGTATTGAATATGTAATCATGTTATTCCATAAATCTATAGAAATATGTCTGAACCTCTAGTATCTCCGACAGTGGTCTAATAATAATATTTTGTTTCTTATGGTCACAATCTATCCATATTTATACGCTTTCTAGTTTTTGAATTTTCACCAAATTAATTATTTTGGATTAGTGAGATACTCCTCAATGACTTACTCACTTCCACACTTGATATATTGATGGGATGAAAATAATATATGCCTATATTTTTCAAGATTTTATTGGCTTCCCAACCCATGTAGTTTTCACAAAAATATTACAAATTAAAGATTTTGGGCAGCAAGTAACCTTTTTCAAATAAATAGAATTGGATGATTCTCCCCATTAAATAATTTAATATTTTTAACTATATTCATTCCATTTTGAAAGAATATTATTATTTGAATCTTGACTAATAGTACCTCCCTTCTAGGTTCATTATAATGCACCAATCTACATGAATATGGATTCTTCTGCTTGATTGGAAGCATCAAAAATATCATATGGACTGAATGTTTTTCAGCCTCAATTTAATTGTTTCTCTATTATCAATATATATTCAATAAATAAAAATTATCCTCATAAAACATTCTAATTTTATGAAAGGTACATTTAGGATCCTTCACCCTTTTTTATTTTATCTCCAAAAGTGAATTCTTGACACAAATTACATATAGATGTAACTATCCATATTCATGGATTTTATTTTCATTGTCATCAGAATAATTTACATTATCAAAAATATAATATTTTATGTTTTTTTTAAGGATTGAATTTTTTATCTACAAATATATAGGGACTTATCCTTATATTTCATTTATTTGATGATAAAAAATCATTTAGGATACCGCACAACCAATTTATTTTTAATTGATGTATAATATTCTATCAGATATTGTTTTAATATATCATGTTCCTAGATAGAGTTAAAAAAGTGATTAAAAATACGTCTATTTATGTTATTTATTTCTTCCCAAACCTCATAGAATAAATAATCAATAGCTTTAAAATATTCATTATCACCATAGTTGTAACTCCAATAACCACAAAGACTTCCTTTTATTTGTGAAAATTGATCCTTTTTATTGGGATTCTTAACAACATATTATCTTATATCTGTATAATTTTCCTCAATATCCTTGGATGATACTTCAACAACTAAAATAAAGTGACTATATTTTTATTTTATCTATTTAAGGATATTTAAAAATTTAATATTTTCACTTAATAAACTCAAATAAAAATCATTTGGTTGTTAAAATAAGTCCAATTAGAGGAAACCTATTCACTAATACCTGTTGATATTACCATGTGATCTGTGCAGACACTTATGCCATGGGGGTAAATTAGGTCTAGAATAATTTTCAAAAATTTTAGAAATCTTTTACCACATACAATTAAACCAATATTTATAGGTAGTGTAATTGGATCTAATAATGATTTATCTATAAATAATCAACTATATGAATAAATATAAATAATTAATTATGAATATTATAGTTTTACAATGTTTAGTTCAAATATATACTCCTTTTAATGATTGGTTATTCACCACAAGAATAGATTCTCCTCTATAATTAGTCATATACTATAATAGGTTCAGTGATTCAAACACCTAAAACATCACGCACATCACATTACATCCTCTTTCTAGAATCAAAATAGAATAATATGTATAGATTCACACTATTATAGTAGAGTCACATAATGATTTCTCTTAATACCTCTAGTTTCATAGGTTCTATGGAGCCTCACCATATATATGCAGGAGTTCCTTTGAATTTATTCTTGTCAAGTATATCAAGATATTTATAAAATATAAGTGTATATAAATAATATAAATCTCCTTCAACTCCCAATAGATACCACCAATACATTTATATCTTCTATATAGATTGTATGAAACTTGGTTTTCACCAAATCATGTTTTCACGGTTTATCAACAGAAGTTCTAACCAGGATTACTCACTACTCAAAAACTACAACACTCTCAAACAACTCACAAAATAATGAATAAATCATCTTCTTCTTATTCTATGTAATATAAACATGTTATTTTTATTAGTATTATTTTTATTTTATTGTTTTTGGATATATAATATCATATCCCAGTCTAGGTCAATCGAAAAATTAAATAGTGAATTATTCATTATTTTATTTTTTTCATCCCTATTATTCTCAAAGATGTGTGGATTAATTTATGTACATTAATTAGATCTCATCAAGATTGGAATCCACAAATGAAACTTCATGTTGAACATATCACTTACATCCATAAATCATTATCATTTAATAAACATTTTATATTTGCATTATAATTTATGTAGTGCTTTTTGAACTCAACAGATATTCCCAAAATACCCACATTTATTTCTTTTTCTTTTTGAAACTCAGCGTAAAATATATTCATAAAATATCATTAGTAGGTGAATATTATTATTTATCTTATTTTATCTAATTTTTATATTGAAAAAATATTATATTTAAATGAATATTTATATTAATATTGACCTATTTGTCACAAAAATATCCTCAAAACTCTATAGCTGGCAATTTCCTTAGATATATAAAATACAGAACATATAGATTTTTATTCATGGAATTCATTTCATTAATACTTGTGAGCATCCATGGGAAAACTATATCCTATAAATTAAGATATATACACACTAATAAAATAATAGATCTTCATATTAAAATTTTTATAAAACTTATATACTTCCACAATAGATCCTCATGTGGACCCATCCAAATTAAAATCAATATATGATCTACAACATGTCATGGATTGAGGGAAATTCATCTACATTATTCTTGATAAATAATGAATCAAAATTTAATCCTCAAGGAATAAATGTAGTGGAACTATTATAAGGTAATACTCATAATAAGTTCCTATAATGGTTCAATAAACATCACTATTTATGTAATTTCAATGTAGAACTATAACATTGACTGAATTTTATTTGAATTGAATTAATGAATTTTCAGAACTCTATATTTATCTTTACGGGGTTATATTCAATTTTAATATATAATGATCATATAATATTCCTTCTTGTTCTTGGATCACATACAACTATAGGTTTTATGAATATTATACCATGAATGTACATATTTTGTATCATACCAAATATTTTAATTTTCATTAGATTCAAAATCTAAATTCTCGATCTTTCATTCAGAAGAATCTACCAATTTTATGAATTGTTAACATCTAACACTCAATAAATCATATAATTATTCCTAAAAGGCCAAATGATTAAGAGTAATATTTTTATATAGTTAATACTTTTCATTTAAAATTCTTTAAAAAAATTCTTAATATTGATCGTTATGATCATCTATTGATTTCTACTTAGGACAATAGAGTTTTTCAATCACAATGTTTTATAATATAAAATTATACTCAATATTATATATATTTTGTATATAATATTTCAATATTTTATGTTATATAAAATACATACATTAAGATTAAATACATATGGTGAAGTATTAATCTACTTATTGTAGATGTGGATGAATCAAAACATTATAGCTTTATCAATCTTTAATTGACATCAAATGATTATGTTCTTCTCAAAATACCTTATATTTGGGGTGACATCTTGTGATTTGTAGGTAAATTTTAACTCTTATTGATTTTTAATTTTCTCATGATTTATAAAATTAATATTCTATCAGAAAGATTTAAAAATACTTTTGACTACTCTTAAGGATACTCCAACTAGTTAAAATCATCATTGAATTTTTTTCGTTGTATTTTTTATTTATTAACATAATTAAAAATTACCAAAATCCAATTCCTTCAATGTGTATCATATAGAATAAACATATAATAGTATTTAAATGAGTATTTCTTATAAATCAGGTGTTATTACTTTTCTATCAATATTAGTTCATCTCTATTCACTCCAGGCATCATCCATAAGTAGTACACCATAGATTGATGAAACCAACTATTATTTTTCTAATCATATGGGTTCTGATCTTTCATTATGATTCACTGTTACCTAGAATTTATTCATGTAAATCGCAATTGATAGTATAATGTTCCACTCGACCTGTTGAAGATAAGGATTATTCACCTTCAACAAATTTAATAGACAAGAATACCATCTATTTCAATCATTTGATTTAATATAGGATATACCCACATAAATCTTTCAAACAAGTAATTCAAGGATAGAAAACTCTTTATTCTCTTTTACCCATATTGTATGAGTTGTATATATTCATTATTCATTGGTTGGACATCAATTCATCACCCAACTAATCAGTATTACAAAATCACATTGAAAATATCAACATGAATAATATAGAATAAATAAATTATCAATCCAAGATCACATTAGTGATGAATGTTTCACTACAATAATACCATTATGTAATACCCATATTAAATTTCATCTAAAATACCAATCAAAATTCATTCCCCACATATTTGAACCTGGGATTTATTTAGAATTATGGGGAAACAATACCTTTAAGAGAAATTCCCATAACAACAAGATCATTCTCTTCATAGTGAAAACCTCAAGGAATTCAATTAAATATTCTAGGTTTTTTAAATTGAATATGTGATATCACTAGGAAACCATGATACTAGTGAAGCATGATAGGGTATATATTAATTAACTATAAAAATGCTTATGGACTTGACTTTTTATTTAATGGGTGATAAAGGAAATTGGGTAATTATAACCAGGGTTCAAGATGTCCATTTTTATGGGTCACTTATTGTCACCATATGAGCATAGTTGAATATTCACATAGTAGTACCCTAACCCAATAGTCATTTTCCACTATTATAGGTATATACTTTTTCATCACTATAAAGTACTGATGTTATTTGATACATTAAAAGTAATATTATTTTATTAGTGCTAGAGAAAGAGCTAATAATGATACCCTTTATCACTATTTTTCATGTGAGGATAATTGGGTCCATTATTAGTGCATGTTTTATCAATTATATTTTTAGTTGTGATAAACACAACCATTTATAATACAAAAAAAACTGATAATGTGTTCATTTATAAATACTAAAAAATAATTGATAAAAGAATATATATTTTATCAAATTATATGAGGTATGTTACTCAAATAAACCTTCCCTTTCTCAATGATGACCCACCACCACCCTTGATCACTCGCAACACCCACCAGGGATTTATCAATTCTTACCTATCCACCCACACCCATGCATTTATCACCACTCAAACACACAATTACTCAACATCTGAAGAATTTATATGACTATATTTAATATTGGGATCCCCATGAGCAGAGGGAGCACTTGTACCACTACCCCATATTTTTTATTTCTTTATATTTATTCATATATTTTTGTTCATCTTAATAATTATTTAAATATACTTTCGTTAAATAATTTTTTGCATGTTGATTTGTTTATATATATATATATCTGTGTGTGTGTGATTTTTTGGGTCTGTGTGTATAAATATTTATATATATATATATTTATTTAAATATGTTATATATTAATTTTTATTTAAAAATATTATAATATATACATAAATGTATATATATTTATTAATACACACACATATATTCATATATAAATAGTGTATATAAATTTTAACTAATATATATATATATATATTCATAAATTTTTTTATTAAATATAATGGATCAATAATTTTTATTTACATCTGTTTAAAATATATAAAAATATATTTTATGTGTAAATATGTTTAAATATTTATTTATAGAATTAATTTTTCATATGTAAATATATACAGATATGTTTTTATATGTATATATTTATTAATAAATTACACTACAATGAGAAATATGATAACATTTTAATACTATAGTATCCATATAAAATAAATTCTTATTAATTAATTTAGTCACCACTAAAAAAATGCTGGAAGAACCTCTTACAAAAAACTAAAACTCGATCAAATATTGATGATTTAGGGTAACCCAACTACTAATTCATTCCTAGATTCCTTCTCTTCCATATTTTGACTAAGAATAAACTATAAATTTTATTCCCAAGTTTAGATGTTGAGTCTCACTTTTTATGGTTTGATTTGATATATCATAGTGACCAAATGGACAACTAGAAAAAATTTATAGTCATTTGAAGTTAAAGTAATTTTTTCCAAATATTTGAAGAGATTAATTAATTATTTAATTTTATATATCACTAAAATTCTCATAAGTGAATATTACTTAATACTAATTAGTTAATTTTTAATTTATATTAATATTTAATTGATTTAAATACTATTTTTCAGTAATTCAATGACATATTAAGTGTAAAAAATATATATAATTATAAAAATCAGGCTTAAAAATTTTATATTTATATATATTTAATTATAAATATGTGTTTATATTATAATATTATTTTTCATTAAATTTACTTTTTTATTATGTTCACCTATTATCATATCTATAACTAAGTTCTTTAACATTGATAAAAGTCACAAATTTAACAAAACAAGGAAAAAAATTGATAATTGATTACCTTCACTAATGTTTTTGATTAGTTAATATAATTATACTAATTACATGTATTTTTATCTAGAATCTATAAAAACATCCCCTTTATGAGTTCTTTTTTTCTGGGGATAAAAGGTAGCATTTAATGCACATGGTTATATAGTAGTGTCCATAAATTTCCTTTGTATTAGATTACCTAAAACAATGGTCACTTAAACCATAGTAATTAAGTGATTGATTTTTTTATCTTAATATAATAATAATATAAATTTTTGAAAGTTTGGGTAGTTTCCAATAATTCATGATCTTATATTTTGATCCTTGATTGTTAATGGATTTTTTGATGGTTGATGGTGTCAAACCAGAGCTACTACTTTCTGAGTCAATACCATAATCTCTCTCTATGGATGTCTCCGTGAATTCTTCCCAAGAAAATATGAATTCATCAGGCCTAAGTAATTTTTTTTCAATAATAGGGTTTTCATGAATTGTATTATTTATTTTAAAAATATGGCATCATTGATAATTATTAGGAAAGGAAGCATGATGCTCGTCCCAACAGAAAATCTAGCACCATTTAGAACATTAATATCTATAATCATTTCATCATTGATCATATTTCACTTCCATCAGGTTCTAAGCCTTGGAAAGTCAATTAATTTGTTTCTCATTAATTTTAAATTTGGTGATTTAGTTATTTTAAATGTGTATCACATGTTTATGGTATATTCCATCTTCTATTATCTTCTCTTTAACTGAAAAAAAATTTCTAGATCATTGGCTCGACCAATTTGAATATGTTTAGTCTTATAATTAATGTTTCAAATTTGTATTTTAATTTTAAGTATTATATGGAGACCTATGTATAATATTGATTAACAAAACAAGGGGTAAATTGGGTATTTTTTCATTTTATAATTATATACGACATAACCTCCTAAATTTTAAATCCAATAAAAATGAAAAAAAACTGAATATGATGGATTTGGAAATTTTTATATGGTGATAATAAAAGTTGATATATCCTATAATCTAATTGAAAAAGTTGTTCTCTCTACTATTCCATATTATGTAATTAAAAATATTGAATATTAAATATTTCAACGGTTATGAATTTATTGAGGTATCATCATCCAGTCAATGTATAATCATATGAAGGATTTTGTTTCCTCAAATTTCTTATTAAATTTTCACGAATCAAGTTTGTGATTGAAATAAGAATGTTTCTAAAAAGTAATGAATGCTCATACTTATACCATTCATCAAAATACAATAATTTGAGATAGTGTTTTGATGGTATCAGGTCTCTCAAATATAGGGGTGATATAAAATGACAAATAAATAGGATCAAGTGTTATTTTTTCCAATTTTTCATCCATTAGTTATAGATAATCAAGATGATAATGTGAATTCTCTCTATAATCCCTTTGAGTCTTAGGGGAAGTTAGGGAGGGTGATTAATGATCATGAGACCTCAAATCACCATCCCAACATAAGATTGGGTAGGTTAGATGGGTTGTGGTATGATTTATTAGATGTAGAATAAAATTTTTAGTATTTTTCCTCTACCAAGAATATTATAAATAATATAATTGAAGATGAGGTTAAAATTTAGGGTTTTCAATATGATTTTGATATTGAAACAGATTTTTATATTGATCAAAAACTATTATGAGAGTATTTATTGGTTACCCCAAGAAACCATAGAGGTAAGACTAAGGTTATTATTTTCTTCTTTTAATAAACCTGTTTGGTCTATAGTTTCCCTATATACAATTGAGACCCAACTCAAAAGCATTATGTTTGTCCTTGTAATGTAAATTTATGAAAAAAATCATAAAGGGACTAATGAATAATCCCATAAAAAAGTTTCTAAATATGACTCTATGGTTTATAATGCACCTCTATTCCAATAACCTCTATCAATTAATATATAAGTTATTAAGAGGGTACCAATAATCATATATGTTATGACACTACTATAACCCATCATGAAAAATTAATATTTCATTAATCTATGTCTGGGAAAGTCTTGGATTGTATCTAAAAAGTGCCTACGAAAGGGAAGTTCATGGGGAACCAGCCTACTCTAAATTTCTTTAGGAGGATGTCTTCTAATTAGGGTGTACCATCATGTTGTGTGGTATAAATATGGGCTCTTACATGTAACTCATTAGATTCTATATAATGGTTGGATGAGACACTTAATAAAGGTGACCAAGTATTGGGATCTGAGACTAAAGGGGTGGATATTACATTAATGGTCATTATGGTTTCATTTAACCATAATACAATGCAATCCTATAAGATTTATGGCAAATATTTTAAAGACAATACCAATGAAATAATGAAGAATTTTTTATCTCTTAGATCCGTGGTTTTAACATCCAAATTGATTAAAGTTTCCTTAGATGGGGAATATGATTCTTAGATGAACCAAAAGAGACAATAAATGAAGGTGAATACATCATCCATGAGGGCGGGAGTCATAAGGGCCACATTATAACACGATTCTCTATTCACATGTTGTAAATTTGGGGACTATTTGACATTTTCCTATGCGAAGTACATTATCTCCTCCTACTTATTTTCTATATTGTGTCGGTTCTGTGTGGAACTTGACTCATCAATTCAACTGTTGATGTATTTGTGCTACTTTGACCATCATTGGTTACTTTTGTTCTTTTTTCATCTATTTTGAAATATCTATAATTTATGGGAGATTTATTATCTATCCATAATAACCCATGTTACATTGTATTTAGAGAATAAAAGTGGATTCAAACCAGCCCTAATATTTTAATAATTAAGAAAAATTATGGAAAAGTATAAAAATACAAATAAAATCATATAATACTAATATAAAGTAACATAGCGGGACGTGAACCCGAGACCTCGGCGAGACACCACAGGAATGAGACCATATTATTTAAGCCTTAATGGAATTTAATAAAAAAAATTAGTACTTAATTAATCATTAATTTATAATAATAACTAAAAAATATAAATTAATATTTACTAAATATAATTTAGTTAATTTTTATATTTTAATTTATGTATAATTGTTAATAATAAACTATATATCAAAAAAAATATTTACTTATTTATTAAATATCAATTAATTTTTAATTTTTAATTAATTTTAAGCATCAATAAATAACAATATAATAAATATTAGTTAGTTATTAGCTATTAGTTACAAATTATAATTAAGTTTTTTTTTCATTTTTTTAGTATTTTTAATTTTTAATTTTTAAATAATAATGGATTATTGGTAAGTATTATTTATAAAGTATTGATTATATATCATTCGTTAATTAGTATATATTCTTAATTTATATTATATATTAATTATAAATTATTTAAATTGATGAATTGTCAAAAACTAATAATTAAATATTAAAAATTAAAAATTAAAAATTAATATCTGTTAATTAAAAATTATTTATCACTTATAAATATTTTTTATTAAATGTTAAATGATAAATATTAAATATAATTTTTTAATTAATAATTATTAGTCCTCTATGATTAATGATTTCATGGTTTATAATTATTTATGATTAATGGGTTAGAAAATTATAATTAATTAGTTCGTAATAATAAATAATTTTTATTTTGTATAAAATATGTTTTCATTACATATAAAATTTTTATTATGAATTTTTAATGACTAATATTATTTATTAATTATCATTAATTATAAAATAATTATTAGTTATCAAGTATTTAAATTTTTGGATAAATAATAATTATTAATTAATAACTTATAATTGTTTATTATAAATAATATTTAATATTTTAATAACTAAAACTAATAATTAATTAAAAATTCAATTCTCTATTTATAGTAAATTTAAATTTGAAAATTAGTTTATTAGATAAAAAAATTATTATTATTTACATTTTATGAATTAATTAACTAAACTGTTAATTATTAATTATTAGATAATTTTTGAATAATATGAACTTATTATTAACAAATTTATATTATAAATTAATTAATTTTTTATTTATCAATAATTATTTATTTCATATTTTTCTTAACTAAATATAAATTATTTATTATAATATTTTAGTAAACACTCTTATTAAATAACCATACCATTGGAATTATTAATTAATATTATCAAATACTTATTACAATGCACATATAAAAATATGTAAAAGCTGGTGAAGAATAATAAAAAATTTCAATTTAAAACATGAAATATTTAAATTATATATTTTAAAAATAAAAAATTAAATGATTTAATAAAGTTTATGAATTAATAATTAATTATGAATTTTTAGTCTTATAATTTAGTTATTTAAAAGATCTTTTTTATTTTTCATTATAGGTTAAATAAAATGTCTTTATATATTATTATATGGGAATTAAATTGGCGTAGTGCATGGTACTCAATGTGTTTTGTGTGATTGGGTGGAAGTAGTATAATGATGAGTAGCCTTCTATAAAGATATAATGCCAAATACAAAAAACCTATTTGTCACAAGATCCAACAATTCCTCTGAATTAAAAAAAAATAAGTGATGAACAAAACCTAATATCATTTATAGTCTATTTTTTAACATAAGAACCGAGATTACATTATAATAAATAAAAATTTCATTAAAATTTCCATCAAACAACACAATAAAAATAATTTTGTCATATTACTACAACATAGAATATAAAGCTACATTCATCAAATCTGATAAAAATATTGTTACAAAACAAACATAAATACTATAAAATAGCATTATGTTTTACTCCAAAGGATCATATTTTGAAAATATAATAATAACACAACATAAATTTCCATTATAATGAAAACTATAAACAATTTAATGGGTTTGATAGAGAAACTAAGTGAATATAAATAGTGATTTTAGACATTTGAAAGCAATGTATTCATAATAGGTAATATAACCTTAATAATGGTAAGGAGGTCGGTGGAATAATATCATAATATTAATGTGACCATTATATGTTGAATTATCTACTAAAAATACATAACATCATTCAATAATATTATAATTAATAAATATAAGTTATCATCAAAGTGGAATGTAATCACATACATGATTAAAAAATTATAATATTTACTAAAATTGATATTTAAAATTATTTGAACCAAATGTATGATTCTAAAATAAACTTAAAATTTTAATTGATATTTAAATTTCTCATGAATATAAAATTAGTTTTATAAAATGGACTTTTTATTTAGATTAGGCACTTTGAAATTAACCCATATTAAGTTTTTGATAATTATCAAAACAAATTAATTCTCTGATCAATTTTACAATACATTATATATGAATAATAGTTATAATGATAATTTTAGGATTTTAAAATAATTTAAAATATAAAATATTATTTGGATTGATTTTTTTTAATTCAATACAATGATTTCCTTGTACAATTCAAATCAATTTTCCAAATCTATAATGATGTTTCCCAAATCTAAAATGTATTTTTATGTTTTTAATGTTCTTTTTTATTAATAAACATATTTTCCAAGTCCAAAATAATATAAAAAATGTCCACGATTTTTTATGTTTTAAATATGGAAAACCCCTAATTAAATTTTGATATACTGTGATTAAAATAATGGGAAGCCAATGATATTGAATTTTTTGTTACCAAAATTTACAAATGGTAATTTCCAAAAATTATTAATAAATATCACCTCATTTCTTATAAACAATAAAACATCCTACAATTTCTTTTTACACTAAAACAATTTATCATGGTTCTCCACACGATTTCCTTCTCAGTTTTTCTCTAATAATATTATAATGGCTCTAAATAGATCATTTACCAGTCTTGGGAAGTTATACTGTAAGGTAATGTTTCTTATTCTATTATATTCATTTCTCTTTTTCAATCATTTTAAATCCTCTTATATTTAAATATATAATACATTGATTTTTTTTATTTTAATTCCCTTATTGAAGTATGAATTATAGATTTTCACTACCACTTGTTATACAACCCAAATAAGACATTATATTTATAAAATATTTCTCAATATATAACGTCATTATCTAAAATTCTAACATATGAAATGTTTTTATCATATTTGGGACGTATTATTTCTAAGAGGTTGATTTCATTTATGTTTTGTGAATTTGTCACTTGTAAGGATAGAATATTTTTATTTTCCATCAAAATCTAAAAAATGATGTTGAATTCCAAACCATTGGATATTGGTTTGTGTGTTATATCAAGAAATCATCTCAATAAGATATGAAACCACAAAAAAACAAAAAAATGAATAGGGAATCATATTATAACTATGTTTTAAAAGTTATTTAAAATCAATGAATAAAAATAAATGGGAGAGTGAAACTATATTTAATGGATGAACTATATGAAATAGGAATAAAAAAATTTATTGATAAAAATAGAAATTTTTACTATCAGATATTATATTAATACTCATTCATTTTCATGAAAAAAATAAAAAAGTAACATCAATAGTGAAAAAAGATAATCTATAAATTTTATTGAGTATTATAGCTCAGAACTAATTATGTTCAATAGTTTTCCAAACACTAAATTCTCTCACCGAAAGAAAATGTTGTAGTTGGTTTTTCAAAAATAAACAATAATTTGATATTCATGTGCTACTCTCATAGACTGAAAAACATATTATGATGTCGTATTTATTTTATAATATTATTAATAGTTTATTATTTTTACCTAGGAAAAACTATTTTTTGGTTTTTTAATGAAAAATAATGAATTTAACATTCATTTTAATGAAGAATCGAATCATTTAACAATCAATCATATAATTAGGAGGCATAAAACCCCAACAATCCAATTAATACTTGTAATTAAATTCTTTATAAAGTGATAAAAAAATTTGTTCCTTCATCTTAATCAATAATATAAAATATACCATAAGTTTTCCTCTTCAATAATTTTATTCCAACAGTGTAATACCATCCCTGTCATTGGATAACCTCTTATTTTGATTAGGGATCATGGGTTATTTAATACGAATACACACTCCCATATTCAACTAAAGCATCATTTACATTTCATCATAACATTTTATTAGGTGTATCCAAGTTTAAAACCCAGTCTCGGATAAAAAATTAAACATCATTGAGATATATGGAACTCTTCTACACTCCCAAATGATGTTTTGAAATTTCATTCTATATAATGTAGTAAACATACATTGAAAAAAATCTATTAAAACAATTTAAAATCAATTTAAAAGTGTATAATGATTCCCAAGGGATACATTCATTAATATTTTTTTATAAAATATATTTATTTATTTTCCATCAAAACCTATTTATAAAAAAATCATATAATATAAAAAATATAAATTATAATACCGGAAGAACATCAAGAATAAAATTCTAATTAAAATTCAAGTAGATTCGATGATGAAATTTTATTTCAAAAATATAATTAATTAAAAACAATGATAATTTATCAATTTAGTATAGAAAACCATTTTTAAAAAAATGAATGAATTAAATTTTCAAATAAAAATGATCAATAACCAATTATTTCTGATTATAAGATAATTTTATTTATTAAATTACAAATATTTCCAAAAACAATTCATGGACGATATGAATCAAAAGAAATCCAAATAAAATTCCCAAACGACATAAGGTATTTATTATCCTTAGGAAATCAGTTAACTATTATTAGTGAATTTATAACCATCTTATCAACGATTTTTATGTAATAATGATAAAGATCAAATTTTAATTATATTTGTCCACATAAACACTATCACATATGTATGGATGGTTTTATCATAAAAGAAATGGTTTTTTAGAATATATGGTTCCCAATTTTTTAAAATATGACTGAATTTTAATATTTTGAAATGATTTTAATCAACATAATTTTTTATTATATTATTTTTTAAAATTTTATTTTTGTACATGGTGAATAGGAATAATTATTTTTGTATAACTACATAAGTAGAAAAAAAATTAATGGATGTCTAAGATTAGTAATGAATAGGATAATACAATTTAATATATTTAATGGTTTTAAAATAATATTCTCAAACTAGATTAACAATTCATTTTCAAAAAAAAAATTAAATATTATCTTTATAAGTCTAATCATGAAATTAATATTCATTTAAAATTATAGAACATTCTCCAAAAATTTCACTGATTTGTTCTCATGAATGAAATGAAATATTTAAAAAAATAAATTTATAGAAAAATAAAAAATATTAATCCAATAAAATATATATATATTTTAGAAAACAATTGTCCTTTTATTTTAAGAACTTTTTATTAAAAGAAATAAAATCTATAACATTTCTTGGTTATTTTGAGGTGTACATAATCTAATATAGTTTATTCCAAACATGATCACATTACTCTTATATAAAACCCAACAACATCTCTAATGTTCAACTTTAAGGTGGTGGAAACCATTTAAATTAATTAAAATTAAAAAATTGTTTTCTACATGGTAGTTAAAAATAACGTTTAGGGGGTTACAATAAGGTTAAGAAATCATATTTTCCACACACAATAAATCAATTAACAACATTTTAAAGGTTTTCCAACCAAAATATGTTTAAAAGTAATTTTTTACATTACCAAGAGAGAATATGGTAATATTTTAAGTACAATATGTTTTGATGAAATGAAAAATCCATCATGTAATCAAATAATTCTAGTATATAATGAAATCATAATAAAGAAGAAACCAGAAAAAGATCCCATGAAATTTATGGATAAAAATAACATATCTTAATAAATCCATCTAACCAATAATTTCATGAAAATTGTAGTTGTTTTTAATAATTTAAAAAAATTTAATGGTTAAAAATTAAAATAAAACACCACTCATACAGAGGCACTATCAATTGTTTTGTTAAAATAACTCTCTATTTCTTTTTCATGATATAGGTCCATATGGTTATTCATTTTTTTCTTCTATAGGATGAAAAACATTCCATGATATTTGGATAGTGTTAAATCAAAAGAATGTAAAACCAAAGTATATGTTTATAAGAGAAGTGATTCATGTTTCTATGATATTTAACTCCTATTAGAATTCAGGAAAAAATAATTGAACTCCAAATGTTTTTTATTTCTACTATTAAAGTGATTTCCTAGTTGGTTCACTCATTAAATAAAAAGAGAACACTATAATTGATGTATCATCCTATTCAAAATATTGAATGAAATTTTAGATTACTTTAGTGAGTGTAAAGGAAATTTCATCCATTATGGAATTAATGGTTCAATATATTGGAAAAAACAAATAGATTTATTCATTTTTTAAACATAACAGTAAATAGAAATAAACTGCAGATCAATGGGCTAACTGCCATGAAGCATTGAGTTTAAGGTCTTCAGTTAGATTAATTGGATTATCATGTTTCAAGTATATATAAAATATATAAGACTTTCCATTTCCCCTTATATTAATGATTCATTCTATATATTTTAACCCTGAATAGAAAATTTTACTCACCAACTAACTGAACAACCCCATTCAAAAAAACTCTAATGATGGTGAAACATCCAAACCATTTCAATTTGAGTTTTATAGAAAAGATATTATGTAAGGAATTGAAGAGTAAAACCCCTTGAAAAATGATTAAATATTTATTTTGAAATAGATAATTATAAAATATTTCATATATGTTCATATATATCCTTGTGTTCTCATAAGATTCCCTAGTAGTCTCATCCTACTCCCTTATCTCTTACAGTAATATTTCTCAAGTAGTTATCAAATCATATTTTAAAAATTCACATACAAAATATCCTTATTTTACAACTCAAAATGTGAATGAAATTATATTCCAAATTGTATTATATAAGGATAAATCCAAATAGGGGTCTTGAATGTAGTTCTATAATCCTATAAATCTCCATCTAATTTCAAATTCTAGGCATTCATAGATCTAGAAACAATTTTCTAGAAAATATTATTATGATCTATATTGAAAATTTCACTATTTCCACCAGACAATGAATGATACTTTTTCTAGTTTTCTACATTCATCTATATTTCACCACCATTGATTTAAATTCACTATTTTTAATCCGAAATCTATAATCAGGGATTACATCATTTGGTGATACAAATTTGGGGAAATTTTTATGGAATTTGATAATAATACTAGACTATATTGTTAGAAGTATCACAACTTTACCCGCTTAAAAATAAAAACAACATCGATTAAAATTTATTCATTCCTAGAAGATGTTCAAAATTTCATCATAAATTCCCATCAACAAAAAAATATGCTTCCATAAATTATTTATGGGGAAACTCATTCCTTAAACTAATATTTTCCATCCATTTGAACATATCACAACCTACCACTAGACTGATTTCATCCGTAATGATAATATTACTATAGAAACATGGTTATAACACCATTAGGATATCCCCATATAGACTACTCCTCTAGTGAAGAGTGGAAAAAAAATTCAATAGAGATATCTTGGGTTTCATATATATTAAATATAAAGATCATCCCAAATGTAGAATTTGAAATAAAAAATAAATGTATTTAGTTGATTAAATGTACCACTAATATAAACCATATAGAAAACAAACTCAGAAAATATTTTATAGAGGGCTGATTAATTACATTTGGAGGACATTACTATTTTTTGTTGTTCAGAGACCATTGCACTTAAAAGCGATAATATGGTAATTTTTTCAAATAAAACAATGTAAAACTGTATCTTGGATAGTTATGCTAACTCAACGAATGTTTTTTAACTATTTATGAAACCTTCATGATATTTCATCCATTATAAATCCTTTATAAATTTTCCATAAAAATAATGTATTATTTATAACCAATGATATCAATTTTAATAAAATGATTATATCTCCTCAAGTGGGTCTCAAATATGAAAAATAATAATTTTAATGGGAAAAAATGCTAGTCTTTTCGAGTTCACATTAGTTTTTTTGGGTATTGGTTGTCATGGGTCAAATAAAGAGGGAACTAAATTAAATTAAATTAAATTAAATTCACTTATCCTCCTCCTCATTCCTATACCGTTTGAAAGAGGGGAAAATGATACCTCCCCATTTTGGTCTATACAAGAATTACGAGGAGGATGGGATACACCATATAATCCTTAATATAGTCAAATTGGGTAGTCACCATGAATGATCATGGAACCAAAACCATTGTTTCAATATTCCACTACATGGTACGACCCAATATTTAATGTTTCAATCATTATTCATTTATTATTATCCAGAGTTTCTATTTAGGAAATCAGTTATTATGTTTGAATAATATTTTTGGGGGATTTAGTTATTTGGTCAATATTATAGATTTATTTAGTGTGTCTGTAGTTATTTTCAATTACAGTGTAATTGATGCATTCTACATTAAATTCATCGGTCAATTGTGGTATTGTGGTGGTCATTAGTGAGTTCCTTCTATGTTATTATTGTTAGGAATTTGTGTTCACACACTCTGGTGGTAGTGCAGGCCCAGTTCTAACCATTCTATGCAGTATAAATGATGAGGTGGTCATTTTATGAGTGTTAATACCTTGATTAGGCCCTGGGGAACCAATGATAGTTCTTAGAAGAGGCCTGTTGGTGGGAAAAAATCTAGTTGTATGTTAAACAATGTTGAACCCACCCAACCCAACCTGATACCTAGTTATAATAATGAAAACATGAATTATAATTTGCATGTGGGTTCCATTGACTAGTAAATATACAATGTATCTTAGGAGATGATGGCCTATGTGAGGCATAGTGGTGCGTTATCACTTGGCGATATGGATATGTTTATGAAATTGGGGTGACACGTGTAGATGGGGAAAATGGAGGATGAGGGGCAAGAGAAATGTACATAGGTGATAAAATGTGATAAAAAATTTCTTCACATGTAATTTTCACCATATATTCCGATACGGGACTGGGATGATGGAATTCATCCAAAGATATTCCAAAATGATTTATTTATGTGAGGTTTGGGTACTTATTCCATATATACTAATTTTTTGATGACTTTTTCATTTTTATATTGGAGGCCTAACACGATGCGTGAATCCTCTTCATATTGATTCTGAGGATACATCCACTTCATCTATAAAGGGAGTGATTCATTATCTAATACAATAACAAACATATTCATTTTCCCACACTATTGTATCTGATGGATACATTCTACATTATGATGTTTCAAGTCATTAATTGTTTGGTACTTCTTAATAATGGAAGTGCTACATTTTCACAAAATAATGGTTTTCTATTTTTCATCTTGTACTTTTCAAATGTTCACTATCAAACTGATGTGTTTGTCACATATGTCACTCTATCATTATAGAGAAGAATCTTCAATGGAATAACATATTTTGTTATCTATTTTTTTGAAACTATCTATGACATTTTCATTAGAATTAGTATTATCATTATCAATGGAATTTATAGAGTCATTGGAAAATGATATCCAATATTTTCAAATTTTATACTTTATGATGAAATTTGTTGAAACATAACTAGAATATCCATGTATTTAAACAATTCCTTGAAGTTCCACTATAAATTCTCCTCCAGTAATTATTGAAACTTGGATTGTGATTAGTGGAATACCTACCATAAAATTATTATGAAATTACATGTATATTTTGTAGGATTCAGAGTGGAAATATATAGGTTTATTTCCCACTAGAATATCTCGTAAATTTTTATTAAACATCCAAAAAAATATATAGTCTTCTTATTATGGGATATTTTAGTGGGAACCATCCTCAAGGGATGACTAAAAGTTATAATGAAATTTGGGTTATACCCATGAAATATTTATACTAAAATATAGGATAATTTATAGGGGAAGTGGATAGGTTGATTCACCATTGTAGCTTCTATGAAATTCTATTGGAACATAATTTTTATGATTTATCCCACTAATTCTTGAAGTTGCAGTATGAAGGAACCTCATGGAATGAATGAATGTAACAGTAAAATTCATGAAATCACAAATAAATTTCAATGTAATTTTATAGGCTCTAGATGGGTAATGAATATATTTCTTTTATATTTGAACATAAATTAAATTTCAATGGATCATAGAGTGTAACTTTTGGTTTTTCTATTCATGGATGTTCTTGCGGGAATTGACAAAAATGGATAACTAAATGATCCACTAAAATTTTTGGATTCCCTACTGACACGTTCTAATGAAATTTTGTAGTCTTGATATTGGTAATTTATATGTTTATTCCCCAATATAACTTCAATTATTTTCCATAGGATCTTCAAATCCTCATACTCATGGATTTTCAAGTCATATTCCACCTATAATGATGACTGAATGTTATTTTTAATTTTATATAATTCCCACAAGCACTTTCCACTATATTTTTTCATGCATGAGATGGATAAGGTTTTGGTTTCATCCCAAACATAAATTATATGAAATTTATATGTAAATTCATGTTAAACTTATGGAAGTCCAATTTTAGGACGATTTAGTGGGAATTGAATGACGTTGTTGTGGGTGATCTCAAATTATGTATTGTTTTTTGGGTACTTGGGTGCAACAATGAGGCAGGACATGGTCATTCTCCAAGGTGGAAGTACAAAAAAACATGTTAAAGGTATTTTGAAAAGAAAAGAAAATAATTAAACCAAATAAATTAAATCATGGGTGGTTGATTATTTCCTCTCAAAATATTAGATATATTTTGGAAGAAGATTGTTGATTTTTTTTCTTTTTTTTCTCTATGAAATTTTATTGATAAAAAAAATTGGGATGGTTTTTTTGAAAATATTTTTAGAAATAATATTAAAACTTACTTGAACTATTAAATTTTATATTAATAATATTATTTAAAACAAAAATCCTCTTAATTATGATACCTTAATTTTTTATCAGCTTAATCCTTTGATAATTCACTTAATAAAAAAGGTGAAATAAATTAAACTCTAAGAAATATTCATAACATGCAATCACCTAACACTAAATTGATTTATTTTATAAGGATATCTGTGTCAAATGTTAAATTAGGTTATATATACGGTTAGTATCTATGGATTGATTGATTTTTTGGATTTTATTTGAACTCTAAAAATTGATTGTGTGCTATTTTTTACCGATTAAGATCACACTGACAATACCCACATTACACAACCTCACATTTTTTCTTTTTATTGTTCAATTTCTATATTGGTTAAAGTTAAATTAATAGATTTAATTCATATATCATTTTTTTAATTAAAATATCTTATTTTTTCTAACAAAATATGTGGATAATGTGATAATTATATCAAGTTCAAAGAAAAAATACACATCCATGAGTGTTGTAGTAATCATAGAATTTTTTTGCAAGTAAAAACGTTTATTATGTGTGTTAGACAATAAATATTATATTTTTATGTTATAGTATAAAAAATTATATTAAATAAAAAGGATGTTGAAAATAAGAAAATAAATAGAAGATAAATGGATAATTTATAGGATGAACAACAACATTACTACTATTTAGTGGAAAATAAGAGAATTCTTGGGGAGATCCAAGATTGAGAGATTAACTCCTCAAATAGTGTATTGAAATAACATAGTACAACTTATAATGTTAACCTAATACTATATTTTATAAAACCCCCAAAAAATGTGAAATACACACATTTATAGAGTGGAAGGGATGCTTGGGTTTTAAGAGGTAACAAGTGTGAATGGTAAAATTGATTCAAAAATTTTAATCCAAAATTCACTAAATTTATGACCTCTTGAACATTTAAAATAAATGAACTTCTAGAATAAATATTTGGTAAAAATTGGGACAAATAACTGCAATATAATTTTTTTCCAAAATATAATACTTGATGTAGAAGATGTGACCAAAATGGTAATGTGGTATCCAATCCAATGAGTCTTATCAAGCTATGACTTCATATCCAATTTACTAAAATAAAATATAATATCCATCTCATTCAGCCTCAATGAATGTTTTATTCCCTTAATTTAGTAATTATATTATAGATTTTATTATAAAATACGCTACAAACCAATATTTATTATTAAACTCCATTGTTCGATCACTAATACAAAAAATGGTGTTTATCAGCGCTTAAAACGGGCTTTATCTGTGATAAAAAAGCACTATAATGATCGTAACTGATAAAGGGGGACTTTATGAACACTATAAAGGCACTGATAAATGTGTGTTTTATCAGTTCTCTTTTAGCGTTAATAAACTTATCCTTTATCAAAGCTAAAAAAGCACTGATAAATGCCTTGTCTCCAGCTACAAAAAAATCTGCAGTTGTACAACCAAACACATACAAAAAATTCAGCATCTCAATAAGCTAATTAGACCAAGTATACCCATAAAAAATTAAAACATAAATCATAAGATGATTAGACCAAGTATATCCATACAAAAAGTATACTAGTACACCATTAACACATAATTCTTATGTTAATTAAGTACATAATGATTTAAATTCAGAATTCAGGGGGTTGGGGGTTGTTCAGGGGTAAGGGGTGGCTGTCAAATGGGGGGGGAGGGGGTGTCCGGGCGGGGGTGTGGGTGTGTCTAGGGGGAAAGGGGTGTCCAGGGGGGTGGGGTGGTCCAGGATGTTGGTGGTTGTCCAAGGAGGTTGGGGGTGTTCATGGGGGTGGGGTGTCCAGGTGGGTGGGGGTGCTATCCATGGTGGTGTCAAGGGGGGTGGGCTGGTGTCTAGGGTGTCAGGGGGGGATTTCTAGGGGGTGGGGGTGTCTGGGGGTGTGGGCGGTCCAGGGGGTTGGTGGGGCAGTCCAAGGGGGTGGGGTGGTGTCTAGGAGGGTGGGATGGGGGTGTCTGGGGGGTAGGGGTGTCCATGGGGTGGGGGTGTCCAGGGGGTCTAAGGGGGTGGGGGCGGTCCATGAAGTTGGGGGGGGGGAAGTCCAAGGGGGATGGGGTGGTGTCCAAGGAGGGGGGTGTCTAAGTGGGGGGGGGGCTATCTATGTGGTGTCCAGGGGGTGGGCTGGTGTCCAGGGTGTTGGGGGGGCTTTCCAGGTGGTGGGGGTATCCAAGGGGTGGGTTGGTGTCTATGGGGGGTGGGGGTTGTCCAAGAGGATGGCGAGGATGACGCATACACATCATGAAGGACTCGTGTATCGTTATCCAAAAGTATCAACACAATCTGAATGCGTTTGGTCGGATTTTGGTAGGTTAGTTGTTGTTTGTACTTAAAATTGTGTCCATTTTAAACAAAAGAGAGACCTTTTGAGTGGTACCAGCCACACTGTGCCTCAAATTGAGGTGGGTTGACTTTTAAACCTCCCAATGGACCCATTTATAATTATTATAAAAGATCAAGACAATCCGAATTCGTTTGGTTGGATTTTCGTATGTCATTTGTTGCTTTCACTTAAAAATCTGTCCATTTTAAACAAAAGAGAGACCCTTTCAGTGGTACCGGCCAAACCGTGTCTCAGATTGTGGTGGGGTTGACTAGTAAACGTCCCCAATTAACCCATTTATTATTATCCAAAAGGATCAACACAATCCGAATGCGTTTGGATGTATTTCCATAGATCAGTTGTTGTTTTCACTTAAAATTGTGTAAATTTTAAACAAAAGGGAGACCCATTGAGTGGTACCGGCCACACTATTCCTCTAATTGAGGCGGGGATGACCCTTTCACGTCACGAAGGACTCCTGGATCATTCTCCTAAAGGATAAACAAAATCCAAATGCGTTTATTAGGATTTACATCGGTCAGTTGTTTTCACTTAAAATTGTCTCCATTTTAAACAAAAGAGAGACCCTTTGAGGGGTACCAGACACACCGTGCCTTGGATTGAGGTGGGGTTGACTCATAAATGTCAAAAAGGACCCATGGATCGTTCTCATAATGGATCAAGATAATCCAAATGTGTTTGGTCAGATTTTCGTACGTCAGTTGTTTCATTCACTTAAAAATCTTTCCATTTTAAACAAAAGAGAGATCCTTTGAGTGGTACCGGCCACATCGTGCCTCATAATTAGGTGGGGTTGACCCGTACATGTCCCCAATTAACCCATGGGTCTTTCTACTAAAGGATAAACACAATCCGAATGCGTTGGTCGGATTTCTGTAGGGCAGTTGTTGATTTCACTTAAAATTGTGTCCATTTTAATCAAAAGAGACACCCTTTGTGTGGTACCGGCCAAATCGTTCCTCGGATTTAGGCAAGGATGACTCATAAACATCATGAATGACCTGTGGATATTCTCTTAAAGGATCAATAAATCAGATTGCATTTGTTCAGGTTTCTGATGTTCAGTTGTTGTTTTCACTTAAAATTGTATCCATTTTAAACAAAAGAGAGACCCTTTGAGTGGTACCAGTCACACCGTGACTCGAATTGAGGTGGGGTTGACTCATACACATCAAAATGTACCGATAGATCGTTCTAATAAATTATCAAGACAATCCAAATGCATTTGTCAGATTTTCGTACGTCAGTTGTTGTTTTCACTTAAAAATCTGTTCATTTTAAACAAAAGAGAGACCCTTTGAGTGGTACCGGAAACATAGTTCTTTGGATTGAGATGGGGTTGATTTGTACATGTGACCAAAGAACCGTGGATTGTTCACTTAATGTATCAACACAATCCGAATGAGTTTTCTCGAATTTTTGTAGGTCAGTTGATGTTTTCACTTAAAATTGTGTCCATTTTAAACCAAGGAGAGACCATTTGAGTGGTACCGACTACACCGTGCATCCGATTTAGGCAGGTTTGACGCTTGCACATCTCCATGGACCCGTGTATCATTCACCTATAGGATAAATGCAATCTTAATGTGTTTGGTCAGATTTCCATAGGTCTATTTTTATTTTCACTTTAAATTGTGCCCATTTTAAACAAAATAGAGACACTTTGAGTGGTACCGGCCACACCGTGCCTCCGATTGATGAGGGGATGACTCATGAACGTCAAAAAGAACCCATGGATCATTACCCTAAAGAATAAACACAATCCGAATGTGTTTGGTTGGATTTCCACAGGTCAGTTTTTTCACTTAAATTTTTGTCCATTTTAAACAAAAGAGACACCATTCGAGTGGTACCGGCCACAAAATTCCTCGGATTGATGCAGAGTTGAATTTTACACATAAAAAAGGACCCTGGGATCATTCTCATAAATGATCAAGGCAATCCAAATGTGTTTGGTTTTATTTTAATACGTCAGTTTTTGCTTTCACTTAAAAATCTGTCCATTTTAAACAAAAGAGAGACCCTTTAAGTGGTACCGGCCATACCATGCCTTGGATTGAGGAGGGGTTGACTCGTACACATCATAAATGACCCATGTATTTTCGTAAAAAAGGATCAATAAAATCCAAATGCGTTTGGTTTTTTTTTCATATGTCTGTTGTTGTTTTCGCTTAAAAATCTGTGCATTTTAAACAAAAGAGTGACCCATTGAGTTGTACCAGCCACATCGTGCCTCGGAATGAGGCAGAGATGACTCATAAACATCAAAAATGACCCCTAGATCATTATAATAAAGGATCAATACAATCCAAATGTATTTGGTCGGATTTTTGTATGGTAGTTGTTGCTTTCACTTAAAAATTTGTCAATTTTTAACAAAAGAGAGACCCTTTGACTGGTACCAGCCACACCGTGCCTCGGATTGAGGCAGGGTTGACTCATACTCATCCCCAATGCACCCATGGATCGTTCTCTTAAAGTATCAACACAATCTGAATGCGTTTGATCAGATTTCCGTAGGTTAGTTGTTGTTTTCACTTAAAAATCTGTCCATTTTAAACAAAAGTGAGACCCTTTGAGTGGTACTGGCCACACCATCCCTCGGATTGAGGCAGGGATGACTCTTTCACATCACGAAGGACCCATGTATCGTTATCCTAAAGGATAAATACAATCAGAATGCGTTTGGTTGGATTTATGTAGGTTATTTGTTGTTTTCACTTAAATTTGTGTTCATTTTAAACAAAATGGAGACCCTTTGGGTGGTATCGGCCACACCGTGCCTCATATTGAGGAGGGGTTCACTCTTACATGTCCAAAAGGACCCCTGGATCATTCTCATAATGATCAAGACAATATGAATGCGTTTGGTTGGATTTTCGTACGTCAGTTGTTGTTTTCACTTAAAAATATGTCCATTATAAAAAATAGAGAGACCCTTTGAGTGGTACCGCCCACATCGTGCCTCGGATTGAGGAATGGATGACTTGTACACGTCACCAAGGACCCGTGGATCACTCTCCAAAAGGATCAAGACAATCCTAATGAGTTTGGTCAGATTTACGTAGGTTAGTTTATGTTTTCACTTTAAATTGTGTCCATTTTAAACAAAAGTGAGACCCTTTGAGTGGTTCTTCATTCTTGTCTGTTGCTGGTGCATATCATCTATTAAAATGGGAAAATGAATCCTTGGAGAAAGAATGTATTATTTAATAACAATTAATATTTCTCTATGAATATTTATATACACCAATGTTTCAACTTTTGATCCCCTTAACCCCTCTCAAAAATGACCACCAATTGTAGATTTTCCCAAGTCAGATCTTCATTCTATTTGTGTACAATCTACCATCAGGTATGCGGCCCCCTCGTTTCTGAACACAAATATATATTCTTGTGAGTATGAGGCTTTTCGACAGTCAGATTAGTATTGCAAAATATAAAAATTAGTAATTAATAAATAAATTAAACAAACTAGTTGTTGTTTTTGAAAATACCTCTTTAGGTATGCTAGTTTGTTGATAAAAAACGATCTATTTCATTAATTTATAGACATAATAACTGAAATCATTATCTTCGTTTTTGTTTTGGACACTACAAAAAATTGATCATTAGGAGAATAAGTAACTTGTGTTGAGATGTGTTTGAATAGTGAAATTTTATTATATATACCCAAATATTTTTCTAGATGTAGTACTTTCTCTCGTCCTTTTGCTTAGCCCCTGTCCTCATTCCTATATTTAGATGATAATGATACACCAAACTATCATAACAGAATCCTATATAAAATATAATACAAATTATATTACTTGATGTTTAGAAAAAAAATGTAGGATGTAGTGTCTTACAGATTCACAAACTCCATCATGTGTGTTCTGTTTGATGGATTTCCTTGCATTGAATCCGGAAAATAAATCGTTGGAGTATCAAAGTTCACCGCAATTATCACCCAATATTTCCTAAAAACCAAAAGGAATAAGTAATAAAATAATTGAAAATATAATTGATATGTTATAATCGTTGAGTTTTACCCCTACAGAGTTGGTATTAGGAAGATTCTGCCATCTGTAATCTTGCTTTCAAATGCTTTCAACAAGCCATTAACTATTTCAACCTTTTTTCATGGCTCTAATTTAGTTAGGTGTGTTGATGTGGTATGAGGTCTAACGAGTCCAAATATTGGTTCATGGGAAAATACCTTCAACTGCTTTTCATAAATGTGTCTGTCAAAAATATAAAATGGATTTAGTCATAATTTTCACATTAGACCAGCTTTTAGAAAACCAGTTCACGAAAATATACCTCAAATATATATTTACAACTATGATGCCTAGCCAACCATTTTCAAGGATCTCATTTACATTTTCAGTAACAACGAAATCTTGACTTTCCTCTCCATATATATTCTTTTCGAAAACGACTATATGACTACTACATTCTTTTAGCTTCGTATCCCAATGAGTCTCCAATGCCAGTAAATGTGGATAGAGAACAGGTGGTGTTATTGTAATTTCAGTAACTCTGTGGGATCGGTTGGTCGATCCATTAGATGGTTTTGAGCTGGCAATTTTCACCCCCTTCCATTTCTTCATCTATAATAACAATCATTGGTTCTGACCCTTTTTTCATTTATTATTAATGGGTTTTCTTGAAAAAAAGGAAATAAATACCTCTTTGTCTGCATGTACTCTTACATGTTGTGACGACCATACAATGAATGTCCCAATAGCCTTTTCTACCATATGAATATCATCATCAACAAGTGGAATATATATCTCTGCATTTGGATCATGAGCTACCGTAATCGTCACTTTCAGATGATCTTTCCAAAGTGGTCTATAATGCAGCGTGGCATCTAGGATATTGAACATTGTAGCCCTCAATACAAGGTGATAGGTTGGTGTTGGCAGATATAAATCACAATCATTATCACCCTATAGAACATCAGTACAAAAAAATTATCAGTGTTTTTCAGATTCACATTTCATGGGAACAATTATTAGAATATTGATTACCATGACTAAGATAGTTCTTTGAGAAGAATGGCTCACCTCAAATCTGGTGGGGGTGGGGAAGGATGTTCACACACTGGTTTTTCCAGAGTTGTTTCTTCTCTTTGCTTCCCACCCATAAAAGTTTCTAGCAAATCTCCTTGCCATTGCAATCGTTCTTCAAGGGTTGCTATTTTTTCACTCATTTGATCCAATTTTTCGACTGTATCATCCATTTTTTTTCTTCTCAAAATATACTCGGGATGTCACCCAAAACCTCAAACCTCAAACACGACTGTAATTTTTTGGCTGCTTCAATGCTGTTGATAATATGTCTGTATCTGCTACAGGGTCAGCTGATTCTTGTGACTGTCGGATATCGGAAAATAACTAATTATTTTTATGTCATAGCAATTTAAAACTAATCTTTTTATCCTTGTGTAATACTTACACATATTTCCCACACTTTTAGTGTGTTTTCATCACCTAGCTTCCCTTCCGTATTCACACGTGCCTCCTTCCATAGCACATGATGTGGGATAGATGTTTATTTGGTTTTAGACTCATCAATCTACATATAAACATAGAAAGATAATTATGATTTTGTTTATTGGAACTTAACAATATATCTGTAAATTTAAAATATGTACCATTTTATTTTATACTGAACCGTACCCCATCCATGCTTTACAATAGGGGTATGTTGTTTATGATGTACGTTCATTATTTTAGTAAAATTTTTCTATTTCGTAAATGAAATATTGACAATCAAAGTGATGAATACAGGTATTCTCAAACAATGTATTATCACTCACAATGTGCCTGAAACTTCTCATCCACATGAAGGACAATAAATAGATCCCATGATTCTTGGGATATCAGGTGATCCTAGATAATTGGTGGGTGAGGGTTTATTTTACATTTGGAATCATTCAGGTGACATCTTGTTGAAATAGTGTGAAAAACTCGATGAATCCTTCCCACAATCCTTAGTACACAATCCTAGTGCAAATCTTCTACTATAAATGTACTCTGAAAGGGATTTAGAAGAGTAAGACATTGTTTCATTATTTTATTTTCTAGTAAATTAATGAAATAAATTCATAATGTTACTGTAATTTCTTCCCTGATCACAGCCTTCATCTCAGATACAACATGGTGCCATGAATCTATGTTACTTAGCACGCATTTCCAAGTGACAACTCCAATGTGACTACTAAACATAGCCTTGTTGGGATTCACATGTTGACATCGTGCATTCCATCCAACATCAAATTTGATTCATTTTCTTTTTTCCATAAGAACTTTGGCTAGCACCGTCAAACTACGACGCACCTGTCATTTCTGTGATGCCGGTCCTTCATTCCCGACCATTTCATCGATATCAACATCATCTATATGCTCATCTAAAATGGTAGAAACGACATATGCTGATGATTGCGGCGTACCACTAAAAGGATCGTCCTCAACTAAATTTTCAGCAGAACCTTCTGTAGTTTTAGATGATAACAGATCAATCGACCACCTTCAGTTTGAGGGATATGGAACATAAAAAACTTGTACCTCTTATGATTTTGATATAAACTGTTCATCTTTGCACCCTTCTTTACTAAAATCAACGTTCACAAATCCCCATTCATCTATTTTAACACCACTATTGTTATCATCCCATTTGCATTGAAAAATCGGCAGTTGTAATTCATTATAATCTAACTCCCATATAAGTTTGATAATGCCAAAGTATGACATATTTTCATAAATTGGATTTCTTTCCTTACGACCAGAAACATGCATCGCTTCAGCCACATGTGTAACTCCACTATTTTTCATGGTACTATCTTCATAATGTTCATCTGTATAGAATGTATGGCCATTAATTACATAACCACTTTAAGATAATACATACACACTTGGTTCAGCGGCTAGCTATAAAAGTTGTTCTAAAATTGAATTCGTATTTTCATCCAACTGATTAAAAATATGGTCTTGAAACAATCCTTTGAACTGGTGATTATGTGCATTTGATAACCATTTTTTATCCCTTGATGGATTAAAATGCATAATAATTTCTTAGTGAGTTTCAATATATGGAGAAACCTCCCTATTTTTATGCATAACATAAAGGTGGGCCTGCTCCCGATCTGTAATACGGATTGTCAAAATTTCTCTTCCTAAAATTCCCTCACCCTCAATGTGTCTAGTGTCATGAGATTTCGGGAGACCAATGCTTTCCAAATCATATAGGTATTCGGTATTAAATTCAATGGATTCCTCAATAATATATCTCTTCACTATACAAACTTCTTGCTGACTTCGATTTTTGACATACCCTTTCAAAATCTTCATATACCAATCAACAGGATATATCCTTCTATAGTGAACAGGACCACAAAGTAGAATCTCTCTCAGCAATTGAATAATCAAATGATCCATCATATCAATGAATATTGGTAGGAAGAACATTACTAATTCACATAATATGATGACAATTTATTTTTCCATAGTTGGAAATTTCGCCGGTTCTAAAACTTGGCTACATATTGCTTTTAAAAAGAAACAAAGTTTGGTTAACATATGAAAAAAATTATTGGCCAAAATGCAACGTAAAGCTACATGAATTAGATCTTTTTTTAAAACATGGAAGTCATGTGATTTCAAACCTATTAACATAAAATCATTCATTGAAACAATGTTCTTGATATTTGATGAATAGCACTCTGGAACATTTACATTATTGAAGAAGATGCAAAACTGATATCTCTCCTCCCTAGAAAGATTATAAGTAGCTGGAGGAAGAAACATTCGATTTTCACCCTTCACGGGATCCAACTCTTCTCATATTCCCATGTCAACCATGTACAACCTTGCCTTAATTCCATCCTTTGTTTTTTAGGGGTATTTAGCAACGTTCCGATAACACTGTCAGATTCATTTTTTTCCACATGCATCGCATCAAGAAAATGTCTGACGTACAAAAAATTCATGTATGGTAATTAAAAAAATGATCTCTTTTTCCACCAATTTTCCTATGGTTTTTCAAAAATGGTTTACCAAAAACAGTGTTCACATCAATTACTTTCTCAAATAGCTGATCACATGTTAGTAGAGATGGTGTTGCGTGTTATTCAGAACTTCCATTGAATGATGTCGTCCAAGATCGGTACTTATGCCGACGATGTAGAAATCTACAATGTCCTAAAAACACAGATTTCGATGAATGTTTCAACCTAATTGATTCTGTATCTTCTTTACACACGTGACACCCTTGAGTTCCTTTAATGATATAGCCTGAAAAATTTCCATAAGTTGAGACATCATTTATTGTCCCGTACAACATCGCTCTCAACATGAAGTATTCACTTTTATAAGCATCATACAACATAACACCTGAATCCCACAATAACATCAAATCCTCGATCAAATGATTCCGATAAACATCAATATCGTTACCTAGTTGTTTTGGTCCTGATAGAAGCATAGATAACATGATGTATTTTCACTTCATGCATTACCAGGGTGGAAAGTTATAGTTTACCAACATAACAGGACATGTACTATGAGTGTTGGTTTGAAAACAAAAAGGATTCACTCCATCTGTAGATAATGCAAGACGTAGGTTTCACGACTCTTTTCCAAAATCAAGATACTCATGATCAATTTTCTTCCATTAAGGAGAGTCATCTGGATGACATAATTTCCCATTTTTATTTCTTTTATCTACAATCCATGACAATTGTCTTCCAGTTTCTTCACTTACATATAGATTCCTAAACCATATAATGATTGGAAAGCACTATAAAACATTCTTTGGATTAGATTCATCTTGTATTGAGAAGCACCACACCTTGGTCATTCGGTAAGTGATTTGTTCTACTTGAGAAACAATATACATTCTTCCGGGCATGCATGTATTCTTTCAGAAATCATACCCATCGAGCATAGTATTCATTTAGCTTCATATGTCCGGCTTGGGAGCTCATTATCTTCCAAGAGCATTTCATTCGAGAGGGCAAGTAGTTCCATAAAACTTACGTCACTCCATCTATTGCCTGATTTCAATTTATACAACTTCAGTACAGCTGACAATGTTGTATACTTAGTGGAACCAGTATACAATGGCGTCTTTGCACAACTCTTTAACATCTCAAACAATTTTGGGCAATCACGGAGTTCATCTCCAATTGTATTTTTCATTTCCTCAATACAACCTTCATCATCATTGACATCTTTAATCACATCCTCCATAAGATCTTCTTCACTATCCATATTTTTATTCATATTTGATGATCTATAAAATGCAGTTTTATCCCAGCCAGAAGCTACAATCAATTTTTCTCCGTGTTTATTCCAACATTTATAAGTTAGATCTATTCCGTGACATATCAGATGTTCTTACCACTCCTCTGGAGTAAGTAGTCTAGAATAACAACAACGTTGACATGGAAAAAGGATTTGATAAGTATCCCTTGAATGATCCTTTGGAATCGTGATGAACTCTTTCACTCTATTCTTGTAATCTATTATCAAATGATTAGCATCCATCAAATCATTATTCATCTTCATCCTATTTTAATCTCAAATATTAGTATTTATGGTTCAAGTACACAAAAGAAGACTTCCAAATACAGAAGAAGTTTACCACTTTCTTATAAAAATAGAGATTAATAGAGCCTAACCACTTCCAATAATGTTTTCGAAATCAAAAGACCCAGGATAGACCCCCCATCAAAATCAACACAGTTTCTAAACACAAAGGGGTTCGCGGGGATAATCACTTGTGTCATAGATGGTAAAACTCACATGGCATCATCCTCTATGGCTCATCCTCCTCTATCGGTTCAACCCTTCTATGGTCAACTTGTCCATCCTTTTATACCTCACCAACCTAAAATAAATATGGATGAAAACCAGTAGCCAACTATATAAGTAAAGAAAGGATTATAATAATCTCTACAATATGGAATTAATTAAATATAATTACATTATATTCATTATAGTTTCCTCAAATCACTCCAGTCCTAACATAAGAATAATCAAGAATGATAAATCTACTTGGTACCCAAGCAGTCTTCATGGATATTGGTCTGGACCAGGGCAATGGAATTTTCTCTTGATTGTTGACAACTTTCCTTTTGGGTTTTGATCTTAGATAGGGGACTAATCCTGTAGTTCATAACGACTATGGGATACTTCACATGAGTCTGTAATTTAGTTGTTTTACTATATGGACTTCATCATTGGATTTAGGTGGCATAAATTATGGAACTACATGGTTCATTATGTTTTCATTGATCGACTACATGATGGTAGTAGAGTCCATTAAATAATCTGAAATGAGTGGAGGACCACACCCATACCAATAAATTCAATATGGAATTGAGGAAACCCAAATCTGGGATTGTAATTATGTTAATTACAATAGACAACCAAAATAACTTTAGCAACCTTCCTACCCACTATACCAATTCAAAATAAAAAAACCAATCAGGGTTACTATAAATAGAATAGTGGAAAAGATACACCATGAAATCAGAGACCACCTGGGTTCCCACATCATAATCCATCTCCTCAACCTCAAAAAACATTTACACAAAAACCTTTCCCCACTACGTGTCATCATTTTCCACCCCCTCATCAGCAAATCATTCAAAAAGATATGATGATGAAGCTAGAAAAAGCCCCAAATAAATAGTCAAATCATGAAAATATTATTATCTCATTCATCTAAAAAGTTGACTAGAGAATGAATACATATTAAATATAGATACATAATCAAATGCATGCTCTATTAATACCCAATCACAAAGTATGGAATATCTCTAAGACTTTATTAGATAGACTACTGGGTACACTACCCAGTAAAACCAAGACACATACAAGAAAAGAAGAAAAATATGTTGTTTTTCATAATGAAAACGAGATAATATATAAATAGACATAAAAATAGATGAAAATTGGATTGAAGAACTTTAATAACATTCCAAAGTCATCAAAAAAGCCACCAATGAGAGCACACACAAAGCTGATAAAGAAAAGAATCTAGAAGCAGATAAAAATGAAAAAGATCAAGTCCAAGACCAACCCTTCAAAAAATATTACTTTGTGGAACCTCCCCCATACATACCCCTTCTTCCATTCCGAAATATAATGAGACATGGGAAAATTTAATGTCAATATTGTAATTTTTTGGAACAGTTCAAGAAACTCTATATAAATATCACCTTTGTATAATCCATTTACTCAGAAGTTTGAAATAAGGAATTTTACAACAATCTATTTCAAAGAAATGATTTTTTTTGGAAATTCATTAGTCTAAAGGAAGTTATTAAGATTCACCCCATAATTTTCAATACTATCAACGAAGAAGTATAATTCATGGTATGCAAATGTGATGATGTATTTCAGGTATGAATGAATTTCTATGAATTCAATCAACCTAACATCAATTTTTTATAAAGGATAAATATAACCATTTCTGATTCACTACATGATGGAAGTAGAGTCACATTCTATCCAAATTTAATTCTAAACTCATTTACGCTCTATTTTAACTACATTGAGCATGCCAATAATTTCAAAATCAATAGATGAGAAAACTCAACATGGTCTATAAAGATATCCCAGGACATTAACATTATGATTCCTAAAGACTACTCCAAATCCCAAAGGTCCAAGATTCCCTCTACATTCCCTATCCGAGTTGCATTAGATCAATCAAGGAAATGAGGGAATATATATATCAACAAAAGTTTCAGAAAGAGGTAATAAATTACCAATAATTCCAAGTTTCGTAAGAACCAAAATGTCAACAATAGATTTATTACAATGAACATTTTGAAGGGAGTTCACATTTATTGTTTCAACCATAATATTTATGGGGGACGATTGAATATTGAAGGAAGAATACCCATGATTCATATTATTTTTGTTGTTACATATAATATAAATCAATTATACACAAGATACATGAATTATATTGAGTAGTTCATGGGAGAGAGAAATCCTTGAGAAATATTTGAGATTCTCCTAGACAGAGGTTGTCTTGGGAGGCTACACTTCAATAATATCGAAGAAAACATGCCATTGAACTGAGTAAATGTCATATATTAAGAAAATATGATTGAATTCATTCTTATTATGGTTTCATAAGTCATATTTGTATTAAATATCAATGCCTACCGATTGAAGAAATGAGTCAGTAAGAATCTTAGAATCATCTAGCCTCTATAGAAGTATTACTATAACACCATTGGTATTACACTTTCATGACCCAAACACATCAATGGGATATATCAAATCCTTGGGATTAAATTTCCGTAGTTTCTAGAATATTATGTGTAATAGGGGACCAAAAAAACATTGCAAACCTGGTTCGGTAACATAAAGATCGAGGGCGGAAGATGCCCAGCAATGCGATGATCGATGGTGGCGGACGTCCGACAACACAATGATAGAGGGCAGAAGAGGTCCGGTAATGCGAAGATCGGGGGCGGCGGAGGTCCGGAAATGCAAAGATCATGGGGCAGCGTAGGGGATTCACATGGTTTTTATAATTCCCTAGCCTTAAACCTTACTTAATATTGAATTAAATGAGTAATTCACATTGAGGATATTTTCAGGTTCAGAGTTTTAGAGAATTAGGACATAACTATTACATCTCAAAAGATTACAAAGTAGTCGCTTCTACTAAATTTCCATAAAATAAAAACTCTTAAAAAGAAACATGTCTAGTTCCATTTTTTAGGTAGCATGACTTTCCCTTGATCCCATCCTTGACCCTATTCCACGCTAAGTCCTGTGAAAAACATTTCAAAAACATGGGATAAGCATAAAAAGCTCAGTAAGGGATACAAAAAAAATGAAAACTGTTAGTTTTTCAAAACAACAATTAAACCATGTATACTTTATCAAAGTAATAATTTTCTCCTTTTCGAAGTAGTAAAAACTATTCGCTGAATAAAAGTTCATTACTTACCCTTATGTAACCAAAATATTACCATAAAACCCATATAAAGATCACATAACATATAAAGGTAACTTGGGACATAATCATACTTAAGTGGAATAACCATAAGATCGACTTCCACACATATCAATTAATGGAATAGCCATTTGGCCAAGTTCCATACATACTTAATGGAATAGCCATACGACCGACTTCCATACCCAATGCATTGGAGGTTATAAAGTAACCATCCGTCCTGGTATTCGCGGCACCACCCATCATATGGTTTATCACGTAACCACCTGTAAAATGTCCAAGTACCATTATAAAATTATAACACATAAAACCAACATAAAGGAATGATAACATTTCCACATTTCAATCACAATATATCATTTAAATATATTGACATAATAGAATCCTTTATCAAAACCATTTTCAATACAAAAATACAAAAAGAAGTATATGGTATTTATTCTATTTTAAAAACATTACGGCCTGTTGATGAAGCCAAAGATCAAATAATACTCGCAGCGGCGGAAAAGGACGTTGTCACCGAGTACATAAAAAGAAACATTCCTTTTTGTCGTTTAGTAAAACGCTTCGTAGAAAAAAGATTCCTTTTGAATAAACGTAAAATTCAAAGGGGTTTATACACCGTATAAAAAAAGGTTGTGTATAAAACAAAATATTCCTCAATGAATGGATATTGAGACGACGACCCTTACAAAGACGGTATCCTTGGTTTAAGGATAAACTAATTGCATAATTATGTGTGACAAACGAATACCCCAAATATAAGTGGATATTAAGTGTTAAAAAATCAGAGGTTATTCACACATATTCATAGAATGACATATTCAAGGAGTACAAGTTTATCCCAAAGAATCAAATTTGGGTTAAAATGTTCCCTTGCAGAAATTTGACAGCCAAACGGCGTCACTTCTAAATGCAGAAAAAGAGTTGATGAGAGATAAAAAGGGTATATCATCACATGGACATAAAATTTAGATCATTAAGGATAATGAAGAACATATCCCAACATAATATTATGTGAATTAAAATACATAACAAAAGAAGTCTTTTACAAAAAGAGGATGGTGAAAGGTTCCCTTACCGACATGGGTATCTTTCGAGACATGCACCCCGGGAAAGAAGGACAATACAAAATTGATGTTAATACTCATAAATGAATGTATATTGCACAATGAGAAAAATAATGGGCAGTACATACACCACTCAAAGGAAATTGTGGCAGATGTAGCATAAATCTCACAGGAATAAAAGTGAGATGAAAAATCCCTTACGAAAACTCGTCACCCTAACAACGCCACATAAACTTACAAAAATGGATTGATAAGATCAAATAGGGTCTCTCATAATATTAAAATAATGTTTAAAGAAAGAGGAATATAAAAGAACATCCCAATAACAATAAAGATGATCTTTAGAAGGAATGACATAAAAGAGTGTACTTAAAAAGAAAGAGAGGAGTAAGATCCCTTACCTCAAGTCCGACTTGACTCGATCGTTCTTTAAGTTTCCTGAATAATAAACTTGAGTTAATTTATACATGCTTAAGAACCTTTTTCATGTTCATTATTCCTTTTATATAAATTATTTACATGTTATAAACATTATGTAATCATTTAAGTTAATAATGTTTGTTTTGTCGATATTTGGTTCTTAAGTCAAAAGTGGACTTTCTTACAATTACATGTTGTTCGTGTGGTCAAAGGTTCTTTATATCCAGAATGAAATTCCTGATTTCGATATCATATATATCATATATATCCAGAATATACATGTATTTATAATATCTCACAATAATTTAAAGGTAAGAAATGAAATGCACCGTTCATGGAGACGGTAAGTCGTACGTACGCATGAACGCTACTTTCATTTCATTGTCATATTAATGGAATTAAAACTAAATGAGAGGTATTTATATTTTAATTACAGAATTATATTCATTATTTAGATATATCATTCATCATGTATATCCATTATATACATTTAATTATAATAGTACATTACATTTGAGGATAAGAAATGAAATGCACCGTTCATGGAGATGGTAAGCCGTACGTACGCATGAACGCTACTTTCATTTATATCTCATACTTTAATGGAATGAAATAATAACGATATAGAGGTATATTATAATTCTAGTATAAAATCATATATAATAACATTAAATCTATCTTTTATACGTCCCACGTATGACATTAACGAATCACATCACTTTGAGGGGGCGGTAGTCCGCACTTCCTAAAATGAAGATATCACGTATACCCATAATGGAAGCCATAAAGGAAAGCCACAAATTAAAAAATACAGAAGCCTAAGTAAAAAAATAAACATATTATATATCATATATAAATATAGTGGCATCTTAATGGACACCTTTTAAGGTTTTATATGAGTGTTGAACAATCATCGTTTCGTGAGGCAGAAATTCACCATCCATGGAAACAGTATGTTCTTTAACCATTAGATGTTGGTGTGTGTAAGTGTAGCTCGAATACATCTTATAACAACATACTAGTATATTTAAGATACTGGAGTTGTTACCAAAGAAATGAATAAAAAGAGTTTAGGGGGTTGGAGAGGCAAAATAAAACAAAAGGACTCAAGTGAAGACATTACCTTAAAATCGGGTAACTCCCTTTGGTTTGAGCTCAAAGGATTCCTTGGGAAGACTTTTGCCCAATGTGAGGATTCAATGAGTAAGATAGAAAAATTTAGAGACAAAATGGGCAGGGGTTGGCTGATCCAAAGGCTTTGGGTGTGTGGGTAAGGAGGTATAGGTGGGGGCCTTTTATAAGAGGAGAGGAGGGGCACTCTTGGAAAGTAAAGAAAAGTCACATTATTTTAAACTGATTTTCGGATTTAAGAGGTCCCACATTGATATAATTCTAGGATAAGGTGATAAGGGTTCTAAATACACTCATCCAATAAGTTTTGGACATTGTAGGTCTTAGATATTACATTATCATTCCATTTTATTTAAATCGTTAAATAATGAGGTAATCGCTGCATCATCATGTTGTCATAAATAATTTAATTTATTTAACGTCTAAAAATTATAAAACAAATACTATGACGTAGGAAATCTTTTTAGATTTACAATGACTATTAATAGTAAAAAATTGGACTTCTATAACCCCATGTATATTTTTTTTAGTAAAATAACTCATGTTTGTGTCATTTTTACTATAACATTAAATAAAAAGGTATTTATGTCATTTTCCAAACAAAAGTGGCTCCATGGGGTCCCCAAGTTGACCCATGTATTTTTGTGTTCGGCCATGACACATCCAATGAGGGTAGGACATGTGTCTAGGTCATTTCATTTTATTAAAACATTATTCTTACCTTAAACTACACTAATTACTTCTAATCGCGATTAAGCACTTAAAAGTTACTATTTACCAAAAAATTATTTTAACCTCATTGAACCACATTTTAAATCTTAATGAAAACCATGTATATTGGATTTTTGTAATTCAAAACACAAAAGTGGTAAAGTTTCATTTAAACGAAAAATCAGTTTTTATAACTACCACTTAGTGGTTTCACTATTCATCAAAAATTGATGTTTTTCAGAAAAATCCCATAAATTTACCCTAAGCTATATTTGATATTCCGAATTAAAAAATTAAGTATATTTTACAACATTTAAAACATATAATTCAAATTAATTAATTTAATAATTAATTCCCGCGGTCAGAGCAAATAGCGTGTTTTTATTAAACAATAAGTATCAAAAGATTGACACTAGTTTAAGTCCGATTTCAAAGTGAAATTAATTCCATCGACCACTATTGGATTAATTGGTAAAAATATATTCTAATTTCACTTTAAATCCAATTAAAAAGATAATCTAATCATATAAATAAATTAGATTAAAAAGCGGTTTTGAATTAAAATACAACATTTTACACTATTCATTAAAAAATGAACTTTATCGGAAATATACCAAAAATTTACACAAAGTAAATTTTGATGTCCCGATTCTAAAGAAGAGTTTTATTTGGTCCAATAGAATTTATAAGAGTGAACAAAACTATATTTAATGACAGTTTTCCATCAAAAGGTGATAAGTGAACCTTTAGTGAAAACTAGGGCATATACACCTAAAATTGAATTCTTTAGGTATTTTAAGCCTTTATCTTTTATTGGATAAATGTAAAAACATTTACAAACATATATAATCATATTTTAGTTATTTCTATCCATTCCCTCCAATACAACGGCTACATGTTAACTACCATTTAAAATAATATTATTTTATTATTAGAGTGCAACGTAAGATTCCCAAGAAACTCGTTGTTGCGTGTTGGGTACGCCTTCGAGCATAGCATCCCCATTAAAGTCATATTAATATTTTATTCACAAATATGGATAAATATGAAAATGTCATATTCTTTATTTACCTGGGGTGTTACATCCTTCCCCCCCTTTTGGGAATTGTGTCCTCGCAATTTTTAAAATTGAGCTTGGAAACATCCTTGAAAGTCCCCAATCGGAACAACAGTCGGTAAAACAATAACTTTAAAATAAAGACAGATAAGTACAGAGGTCACTCGAGTTAACCCATAATTGGATTCCTTGTAGGAAAACATGGACATGGAAGAAAAATAAAAGGGTCATGTTCTTGAGGGAGAGTGATAGTAAACATGTCTAGGAGAAAGTTAACCATAAGAAAATCACAAACTTGTGATGGGTTAAACGGTATTCGATTCCTCAGTAGGAAAAGTTAATAGACAAAATTTTTGTTTTAAGATACTTTTTACTGAGGAATTTATTCATAAGGAATAATATTCACTTATCATGTTGACTTTCAACTTTTATTAGATTCCTTACACAAACTCATATTTTCTCCAAAAGACGAGTATTTAGGAAGACTTGTTCCTATTAAGAGTACTATAATCAACTTCTAGAGAATCACCTAATCCACCAAAGAGAACTATATACTTCCCATGTCTTTAGGCTTTAACCAAAACCAAAACCAAAAATGTTAGTACAAGATCAGATAGTCCAGTAAAGGATAACCCTTTAAAAAGAAAATCTATGCTTAATCTCCAAAATTTGTCCAACAAAACCCAAAGTTCAATGAGGACCATCCGATAAACAATTTGTCCATAAAATTCTTCAAAATAAACCAAACTAAGATTTAAACACAAATATTTGAAGGATTTAATCACATAGTCTTCCAAGGTACAAATTAACTTTTATCTCTAAATAACATCAGTTGCTCTTAAATTCTCATATTGAAAAGTAATTAACCTAATCACATATCCTCCATGATAGGTTAATCATTTCAATAGATAACCCAACATAAACTTACTCTTGATTCATAAAATTGTCTAACTAAAAAGAACCAGTCAAACTAACTAGGGACGTCACGTTGTCCAGGGGTATCCGATAAATACCAGTTTCACTTTGGTTATCAGTTCGATTCCCGCAGCTTTTTCCGACACGACGGGTTGTCACACGGTCTGCGTGTTGTCCTTTTTCCAAAACTATATAACTCTTAAAACATTCCCCAAAATGAGATAAAATCTTCAAAAAAATCATGACATATTTTAACCTCAAGATTATCTCATGCCGTTCATTTTATATCATATCATAGAGTAACCCATAATTACCTCAAAAGTAATGATCATATAAACTCTAATGGTTACATTTATAATTATTACCTGAACTTCTACTTCGATTGGTCATCTCGTACATGATGCATTACAAAACGTACCAAGGTTCAAGTGGTTGATCATGACTCCTTGATAGTTGGTTTAGAACAACCACGAGTTTCCTCATTGAATCCTCCATTTTATATAGTATCTTAATCAGAGAACCACCACAGTTTCCTTCAAACATGTTCTCTCTTTGGTGCCTGCTAGATCCATCCATTCACTAAAAACAGAAATGTGAGTGTGAGTATATCAACATAACCATCATGTACTGATGAGGAAGATATACTTACTCATTCACTTTATCTAAAAACTATGACTCTTTCTGAAATACTAACCATTATGGTAATGTCACTTATGATTAATGAATACCCTAACCTCTAAAGTTATCTAAACCGACCTTTGATACCAACTATAAGGCCTCAGCCTTAAACCTTACTTAATATTGAATTAAATGAGTAATTCACATTGAGGATCTTTTCAGGTTTAGAGTTTTAGAGAATTAGGACATAACTATTACATCTTAAAAGATTACAAAGTAGTCACTTCTACTAAATTTCCATAAAAAAAACTCTAAAAAAGAAACATGTCTAGTTCCATTTTTTAGGTAGCATGACTTTCCCTTGATCCCATCCTTGACCCTATTCCACGCTAAGTCCTGTGAAAAACATTTCAAAAACGTGGGATTATCATAAAAAGCTCAGTAAAGGATACAGAAAGAATGAAAACTGTTAGTTTTTCAAAAAAACAAGTAAACCATGTATACTTTATCAAAGTAATACTTTTCACCTTTTCGAAGTAGTAAAAACTCTTCGCTGAATAAAAGTTCATTACGTACCCTTCTGTAACCAAAATATTACCATAAATCCCATATAAAGATCACAAAACATTTAAAGGTAACTTGGGACATAAACATACATAAGTGGAATAACCATAAGGTCGACTTCCACACATATCACTTAATGGAATATCCATTCGGCTAACTTTCATACATAATTAATGGAATAGCCATACGGCCGAATTCCATACCAAATGCATTGGAGGTTATAACGTAACCAACCGTCCTGGTATTCACGGCACCACCCGTCATATGGTTTATCACGGAACCTCTCGTAAAATGTCCAAGTACCATTATAAAATTATAACACATGAAACCAACATAAAGGAATGATAACACTTCCACATTTCAATCACAATATATCATTTAAATATATTGACATAATAGAATCCTTTATCAAAACCATTTTCAATACCATAATACAAAAATAATTATATGGTATTTATTCTATATGAAAAACTTTACGGCCTGTTGAGGATGCCAAAGATCAAATAATACTCGCGGCGGTGGAAAAGGTCGTTGTCACCGCGTACATAAAAAGAAACATTCCTTTTTTTCGTTTAGTAAAACGCTTCGTAGAAAAAATATTCCTTTTGAAGAAACGTAAAAGTCAAAGGGGTTTATACACCATATAAAACAAGGTTGTGTATAAAACAAAATATCCCTCAATGAATGGAGATTGAGACGAAGACCCTTACAAAGACGGTATCCTTGGTTTAAGGATAAACCAATTGCATAATTATGTGTGACAACCGAATACACCAAATATAAGTGGATATTAAGTGTAAAACAATCAGAGGTTATTCACACATATTCATAGAACGAAATATTCAAGGAGTACAAGTTTAACCCAAAGAATGAAATTTGGGTTAAAAAGTTCCCTTGGAAAAATTTGACAGCCTAACGGCGTCACTTCACAATTCAGAAAAAGAGTTGATGAGAGATAAAAAGGGTATCTCATCACATGGACATAAAATTTAGATCAATAAGGATATAGAAGAACATATCCCAACATAATATTTTGTGAATTAAAAGACATAACAAAAGAAGTCTTTTACAAAAAGAGGAGGGTGAAAGGTTCCCTTGCCGACAAGGGTATCTTTCAAGACATGCACCCCGCGAAAGAAGGACAATACAACATTGATGTAAATACTCATAAATGAAAGTATATTACACAATGAGAAAAATAACAGGCAGTACATACACCACTCAAAGGAAATTGTGGCAGATGTAGCATAAATCTCACGGGAATAAAAGTGAGATGAAAAATCCCTTACGAAAACTCGGCAGCCTAACGGCGCCACATAAACTTACAAAAATGGATTGATGAGATAAAATAGGGTCTCTCATCATATTAACATAATGTTTACAGAAAGAGTAATATAAAAGAACATCCCAATAACAATAAATATGACCTTTAGAAGGAATGACAAAAAAGAGTGTACTTAAAAAGAAAGAGAGGAATAAGATCCTAACATCGGGTCTGACTTGACTCGGTCGTTCTTTAACGTCCTGAATAATAAACATGAGTTAATTTCTACTTTCTTAAGAAACTTTTTGAAGTTCATTATTCCTTTTATATCAATTATTGACATTTTATAAGCATTATGTAATCATATAAGTTAATAATGTTTGTTTTGTCGATATTTGGTTCTTAAGTAAAAAGTGGACTTCTTACAATTACATGTTGTTCGTGTGGTCAAAGGTTCTTTATATCCAGAATGAAATTCCTGATTTGGATATCATATATATCATATATATCAAGAATATACTTGTATTTATAATATCACATAATCATATAGAGGTAAGAAATGAAATGAACCGTTCATGGAGACGGTAAGCCATACGTATGCATGAATGCTACTTTCATTTCTTTGTCATATTAATGGAATTAAAACTAAATGAGAGGTATTTATATTTTAATTACAGAAATATATTCATCATTTAGATGTATCATTCATCATATATATCCATTATATAGATGTCCTTATAATAGTACATTACATTTGGGGATAAGAAATGAAATTCACTGTTCATGGAGACGGTAAGCCGTATGTATGCATGAACGCTACTTTCATTTCTATCTCATATTTTAATGGAATGAAATAATAATTATATAGAGGTATATTATAATTCCAGTATAGCATCATATATAATAACATTAAATACATCCTTTATATGTCCCACGTATGGCATTAACGAATAACATCACTTTGAGGGGGCAGTAGTCCGCACTTCCTAAAATGAGGATATCGCGTATACCAATAATGGAATCCATAAAGGTAAGCCAAAAATGAAAAATACAGATGCTTAAGTAAAACATAAACATATTATATATCATATATAAATATAGTGTATTCTTAATGGCCACCTTTTAAGGTGTTATATGACTGTTGAACAATCATCGTTTTGTGAGGCAGAAATCCGCCATCCACAGAAACAGTATGTTCTTTAACCATTAGATGTAGGTGTGTGTAATTGTAGCTCGAATACTTCTTATTAAAACATACTAGTATATTTAATATACTGGAGTTGTTACAAAATAAATGAATAAAAAGATTTTAGGGGGTTGGAGAGGCAAAATAAAACAAAAGGACTCAAGTGAAGACATTACCTTAAAATCGGGTAACTCCCTTTGGTTTGAGCTCCAAGGCTTCCTTGGGAATACTTATGCCCAAAGTGAGGCTTCAAGGAGTAATAGAGGTATGTGGGGAGACAAAATGGGTAGGGGTTGGCCGAGCCAAAGGCTTTGGGAGTGTGGTTAAGGAGGTAGAGGTGGGGTCCTTTTATAAGAGGAGAGGAGGGGCACTCTTGGAAAGTAAAGAAAAGTCACTTTATTTTAAAATGATATTCGTATTTAAGAGGTCCCACATTGATATAATTCGAGGATAAGGTAATAAGGGTTCTAAAACCACTCATCCAATATGTTTTGGACATGTTTAGGTCTTATATATTACATTATCTTTCCATTTTATTTAAATCGTTAAATAATAAGGTTATCGCTGCATCATCATGATGTCATAAATAATTTAATATATTTTACGTCTAAAAATTATAAAAAAACTACTATGATATAAGAAATCGTTTTAGCTTTCTAATTACTATTTATAGTAAAAAATATAACTTGTATAACCCCATGTAAAAATTATTTTTGTAAAACATCTCATGTTTGTGTCATTTTTACTTTAACATTAAATAAAAAGGTATTTATGTCATTTTCCAACCATAGTGGCCCCATGGGGTCCCCAAGTTATCCCATGGATTGTATTTGTCAGCCATGACACATCCAATGAGGGTAGGACATGTGTCTAGGTCATTTCATTTTATTAAAACATTATTCTTACCTTAAACTACACTAATTACTTCTAATCGCGATTAAGAACTTAAAAGTTACTATTCAACAAAAAATTATTTTAATCTCATTGAACCACATTTTACTTCTTAATGAAAACCATGTATGTTGGATTTTTGAAATTCAAAACACAGAAGTGGAAAAATTTCATTTAAACGAAAAATCAGTTTTTATAAGTACCACTTAGTGGTTTCACTATTCATCAAAAATTGAAGATTTTCAGAAAAATCCCAAAAATTCACCCTAAGATATATTTGATATTAAGAATTCAAAAATAAAATCTATTTTACAAAATTCAAAACATATAAGTCACATTAATTAATTTAAAAATTAATTCCCGCGGTCAGATTAAATAGCGTGTTTTTATGAAACAATAAGTATCAAAAGATTTACACTAGTTTAAGTCCGATTTCAAAGTGAAATTAATTCCATCGACCACTATTGGATTAAATGGTAAAAATATATTCTAATTTCAATTTTAAACCAATTCAAAAGATAATATAATCATATAAATAAATTAGATTAAAAAGTGGTTTTGAATTAAAATACAACATTTTACACTATTCATTAAAAAATGAACTTCATCGGAAAGATACCAAAAATTTACACAAAGTAAATTTTGATGTCCCGATTATAAAGAAGAGTTTTATGTGGTCCAATATAATTTATAATAGTGAACAAAACTATATTTAATGACGGTTCTCTATCAAAAGGCGATAAGTGAACCTTTAGTGAAAACTAGGGCATATACGCCTAAAATTGAATTCTCTCCGTATTTTAAGCCTTTATCTTTTATTGGATAAATGTAAAAACATTTAAAAACATATAAAATCATTTATTAGTTATTTATATCCATTTTATCCAATACAACGGCTACATATTAACTACCATTTAAAATAATATTATTTTATTATTAGAGTGCAGCGTAAGATTCCCAAAAAAACTCGTTGTTGCGTGTTGAGTACGCCCTCGAGCATTGAGTCCCCTTTAAAGTAATATTAATAATTTATTCACAAATATGGATAAATATGAAAATTTAATATTCTTTATTTATCTGGGGTGTTACAGTTTTAGTACCGCGAGAGCATTAAGTCGCGAAAAAATGAGGACACAGGGCGACCGATTTTATAAAATATGGGACTACTGTTTTATTAGGGATAGAAAAGTTATGATAAAGGCTACCTTTATCAGTGATTTTTTAGCACTGATAAAGGTCCTCTGTATCAGTGCTAAAATTTTAGTGCTAATACATGTCTTATTTTTGAGTGCTTTTTTAGCACTGATAATGGTGACCCTGTATCAGCGCTGATAAAGGCTTCCTTTATCAGTGCTAGAAAAGCACTGATAAAGCACCCCTGTATCAGCGATAAAATTTTTGCGGTGATACATGGAAGCTTTATCAATGTATTTCTAGTGCTGATAATGAATTTATTTATCAGCGCTATGAAAGTGATGATAAAAAAACCATGAATCAGTGCTAAAATTTTAGGGCAGATACAGGGTTTCTTTATGAGCGCTTTTTCTTAGCGCTGATATAAGGTGGCGCTTCCCTTGGCCATTTTTGTAGAAGTGAATTTAAAAGGTAAAAATTTAAATTTTTATTAAATTTTAAAATAAAAGATCTTACCCCAAATAGTATATAAATAAAAAAATTTAAAACAATGTGAAGACATTATATAATTAATTGTCAACAAATTATTCATTAACTTTTTTTATCAATTCCTCCATGATTACACTTAGTAACTCATGGGAAAATTCACACGTTATTATTTCTAGAAAATTGTGTCAAACTACGCATGTTCATATTTCCAAATAGACAATAGAAATATAGTAAAATTAAGAGTATCATCATGTTTAAATCTCAAAAAAAGGTAAATTCAATATTTAAAAAATTGTATCAAAACAAGATCTACTGTGATTAATGAAACTAACTATAGTGAAACTAGTTATGGTTTAACTATGAAAAAAATTCACCATGTGAGTGGGTGTATGTAAAACATTTCATGATCATATACCTAACAATATTTAGTTAATTCAATTAAATTTTAACATTTCATTTTTATATGAATTAATACAAAAATACATGATCTAAATTACTTTACTATAAAATTTATAAACCAACTCACTTATGCTTTCCCTAAAGTCAATACGTATTCCCATAACCTTGATTTCCTCACATGTAGAACATTCCATCACTCCCCTATTTATTTACACAATTTATTTTTTGTTTATTTTTATTTAATTTATTTATTTTATGGAATAAAAATATTTAATATTAGGTACAAATGCATAGGCTAATTTCTAATAGTATTGAAACCGATCAGAATAGAAATGATTGTATGGATCAACCAATGAAATAAGATGAAAAAATATTACCTAACATTTTTATACATTCAATTGATTAGGGATGATATCGAAACTAATGGTTGCGTAAAAATTATGTGAAAAAATAAATGACAAAATTTACAATGAATAAATATAAAAACATGTTGTCATAACCAAAAATATTTTATAATGAAACCACCTATCATATAATCCAAAAATTGAATTTTATTAAAAAATAAATCCATGATGATGATATATTGATCATGATTATAATGTTACCATTGAATATTAAAAAATTTAACATGAATTTTTCATATTTTAAACATGTAAGTAATAATGTTTCATTATGTTTTTAAAAAACAAAAACAATTGAAAAATATGTCAAAACACATAACCACAAAAAATTGGAAATCATATATAATCCATTAAATAATGTTGTCTCATAATCCATGGTTAAAATAATATATTTTTCTTAATTTTATAGTACAATAAGATATATGTAGAAATTATTTTGAGTTTCAAATGGTCTAAGTAATATAATATTGTAATGGGCCAGGATATCATATTATTCTCAAGTGATGATAGGGTCAGGAAATGTGAGGAAATGAACTGCATGGGTTGGAAGTCCTTTAATGTAAAACTTAAAAATTATCTTGTTGTATATAATATATCCCTATAATTTCCACTTTTTTGATCCCCACTTTATAATAAAAAATTATATGTAATATAATGAACTAACCATTTTGAATGAAACTTACCAGGCCTCAACATCAATTGTGAACTATAAATAATAAATTTTTCACCCTAATAAAACAATATTTTAATAATCATTTTTAAATGTGATAATTTTACCCACAATTTATAGATCCTACAATTTCTATATGATTTGAATCATATCTCATTGAGAACATTGTGTTTCATCTTCCATTTTTCTCATACTTGTGTTAAAACCTCTTTTTTTACATTTTTACCATAAAAAAAATTATTGATGCTCAGCTTCCATGGTTATTTGAAAGGTTTTCCCAAATGAAATATAGAATGGGGATATACCATTGGTTTTTTGTTATTACATCCTATTATACACAAGCACATCATCTAATAACTTTCTCTAATAATTTCCATAGAAATACAATATTATCTCCATAATTTGTTCCATGAATTGATTTGAAAAATCTTGCTAGGCATTTTTTTATGGGTGGTGTAGAGGATAATTTTTTTCTGTCATACCATACTTATGAAGGATATAATCTAAATTCATATAGAAATAATGTGACCCTTGGTCATTGATGATATCCATTGTTATTCCAAACATAAAAAAATATGTTCCCCGATAAAATCAACTACATCCTGAGAATCATCCGTCCTGGTGGCCTTGGACTCAACCCATATGAAAAAATAATCATTAGAAATAATGATATAAAATAAAATAATGTCAAATAAATAGAACCATAACATGTATTCCCCTTAAATAAAAAACTCACTAGATAATAAGGGTTGTTGAGGAATCTCATGTCCTAAAGAAATGTTACCAGTGGGATGTAAATGTGAGCATGAATTGAAATTTTTTTGAGCAAAATAGAACAATGTTGTCCTTTATAATATAGTGTCTATGACATTCTTAACTGTCCTTTGGGGTACATAGCGCTCACCACATTAATTTATATGTCATAAATGAAGAACAATCGCAAAATCTTTATCAGTAACACACATCCTACTAACATGTCCACTCTCTGTATACCAGAGGTGGGATCATCTTCTACATAATACATAGACTCTGTTTCAAATTATTAACATGTTGTTTAATTATATTTCTATATATTTTATAAGAAACTATACAGTCAACTAAATCAACATTCTGTCTTTGTGTACCTAATAGTGCATAATTATTCACATTGAGAAATGTGTTAAGAAGTGGTAATTGGACTAAGGTGGCATCCTCTAGTGTGTGAGTGATCATAAAAATATGGTCTACCATCATGTTCTATGAACCCCTATTATCCTTTATCTCAATATTGATCTACTAAATAAGGGAAATTCAAGGTATAAGTCTTGGTTTCTCTTCTAGCATCGTCACGGGGTACCTTAAAGCTGTATTATCTAGAAAAACCACTTTAGTGCCTAAAAAATTATAATAGAATTTATTCAAAGAAAATATAACATCAACGATCACATATTCAATTTTGGTAGTTTTATTGGTATACATCCAATGTCATAAAAGCATAGTAAATCACATTTTAACATCCCCTCCCTCATTGATAAGAGTTCTCTAATTTTGATTTTAGAAGCGTCACACATAAGTTTGAATAGATGATACCACTATTGGGGTTGAAATATTATTGGTGTGGTTAGAACAATCTTTATCTCATAAAATGACCACAATCATGAATCATAAAAAATTAAGTCAGTATATTTTTTAAATCAATTGAGGTAATTTTAAAATAGTACTACTAATATATTTAATAAACCGTCGATAAAAACCCATTTGTACAAGGAATGATTGAATATTACACACACATATAGGATATGAAGTGGTTAAAATAATGTATTATATATAATTCCAACCATCAATTACATGTTTTTAAACTACATTACCTAGGGAAATTCTCATCTCTACCATAACATGATATTTATTTAGTTTTAAAACCATATTTTTATTTATTAAATGGTGGAACACATTATCCAAAACAAATATACAATCCTTAAATGAGGAACCATACTTAGTAAAATAATCCAAAAATAACTCCATGAAAAATCAATTAATTTATAATAGGTACTCCCCAAGAATCATAGCAAGGGAGTTAGTACATTATAATGTCTAAATAGAATCCATTGGTAGGGAAATTTACTAAATAAGAAGGTAAATGTATTCTCCTTTTGTTCATATGTAGTAATGGCTTCCATAAAATTGAGAGAGAAAACATCGATAAAAAATAGTGTGTCCTAAATAAATATTTCTGAATGATCAATTCACTAAATAGAAGGGGAAATAGTCCTTGTGGGAGGATTAATTTCTTTTTATATAATCTATGCACACCATCAAATTATTTCATACCCTCATTGGAAGTAAATCATTATTTTCATTATTTATAAAATTTAACGCAATTTTTTTTAACGTTGAATGAGATGAATTATTTGTAGTCATAAATTGGGTAAATAAGTCCCACATCATGAAATTTTCCACCTCTTTAAAAATTCTAATAATAGGTTGTTGCATTTCCTTTTTGGATATCTTATCAGTTTATCACCATCCTCTAAAATAATCCTATGCATAAATATTGAGTTGATAATATATGGTATGTCTGAATATATATACACAATCTCCCAAATATTATAATTTAAAATATATAAATATTGTGTTACGTTTACATATAGGATATTATTTCTAATTATTATATGGTATTTTTTTATCATTCAATGGGTTTTAATATTTTATGTTTGGTGGAAATCGTTTGAGATCCAATTTACGTGGGTTCCATATTGATACAAATTGCATAGGAACTGAAATATATGAACAAATAAAGTTTTCTTGATTATAAATAATCAAAACTACATAATAATCTGTCAAATACATTTTAAACATCCACATTAGTATCATAATTTGAAAGTACATGGTAAAAATTAGAAAAATCATCCAAAAATTATCATAAATGAGTGTGGTTTGATCAGTAGAAATATGTGTGAATGTTTTTTTAATATTGAACTATAACTAGTCATACATATCACTCTATTAAAGAAATGATCCCTATTTTCACAATATTTAAAATCATTATTTTGAGATTCATTATAATATGTTTCAAAATGGAAGATGAAGCAAGTAGAATGTTTCTCTTAGAGGTACATCATTAATTTAAAAATATTAAATCAAATGATATCATTACATAACTCTATATAATGTATACCCACGAAGACATTAATTATATTCATGGTGGTTTGGAAGAATGTTATACCAATAATATGGGATAATAAGAACTTACTCAATCATCCCTTATATTCATCAAATGGAAATTAGCTGGAATGATCATATCTCTCACTCAAACAGGGATGTCCTTCATGAATCCCATCATGTATGATATAACCCTCATTTCTAATTACACTAATAGCCTCATAATATTCATCTATCTTAAATGAATTGATGTGAAAATATGGTGAGTAATGATATTAATGGAGGCACCCAAATCACATAAATAATCATCAAACAACTGACCTATGGTTTATAGAATTGTGAATTTCTGAGGGTCTAGGAATATTATTGGCATCAACATGTTTTACCCAAAATCTCAGCCAGAGGAAAACCTCCGAGCATCAAGCAAGTAAAAAAATGGTAGAAAAGAAACTAAAGATCATCAAAATCATACCCAGCACCAATTCCCTTACCAATTTCTTCATCTTCCATAGCCGATTCCCACTCAGAACTTTCATCTAACTTTTATTTTTTTACATAGTTCATTCAATAAAATTGCATACCTTTTAATTTATGTTATTTTTTTAAGTTGAGGAATATTGAACTCATCACGCATTTATATATCCAAACCCAATTTTTTCATCACATATTCATAAATTTAATTTAATTATAAAACATTATTATGAAATTATAGTGTTTTACGGGTAACATCATCAATAATTTTCTTACCTTTACCATTATGCTTCAGCCGCTCATTATTGGTTCATGAATAGAGATTCTTCATAGTTTTAGTTCACCTAGATAGACATGTAGGTGACTATGTATCAATAATTTTATTCTAATTTCCCAATATAATTTAGTATTTTTAGTAGGTTGGGAAATACTATTTATAGTGATCTTATATAAAATTTCATGGAGGATAGTGCCAATCTTGATTACTTCCATCTTTAACTACCTCCACTATAAACTATGACTCTAAACTCATTATATTGATGAATTTTTTTCTAATGTAAATTAGTATTGGAATATTGTTTTGGTTGATAATTCCCTTATTTTTGTTTACTAGTTAATTTTTGGGCTTCAAATCAATTTTTTGGTTGTTGAAAAAAAAATTGGTAAAGAAAATGCTATTTGATTTTTGATGAAATGGGGGCCTTTTTGTTTTTAGGAGTTATACCTCTTGTCTATGTGATTCTTAAACCATTGGTTTTGTGTTAGTGTGAATGAATCATAATTATCTAGTGATATGGTTGTTCTTTCTATTGATATGGTGTCCTAGAGAATACAGCTTCACAATCCCCTCTCTCTCTTTTAATTTGAGAAAATAATAAGTAGTGTGGTATCTTTTAGGGAATATTTTACAAGGATTCATTGGAGTGGGTTGTGAAATGATTTGATCCAAATCAATATGTCTCAAAATAGTAGGTAATTCAACCAAATTTTCTTTCATTTAAGTGATTATGAATAGATATAATTATTCGATTTACTCCTCTAAAATAAGGGGTACCTCGATCTCAGATTTTTTTTAGTTTTGGTAAATACCCTCACCACATTAGAATAGACATACTACGTTAATTTATTACATTAGAAAAATATACAAGGAATATCTCCCCAAATGACTGAATATATTTAAACTTCTTGAAAACTACATAGATAATTGAATCTAATATTATGAATAAAAATATAAAATACAACATTTAATCTTCATTATAAACTTATTTTGTCTCCTAGATTGATCTTGAATATCAGTCATCATATAAATCATTGTATCCTAAATGATTAAACATTATAAAGGGGTGATAATAGAATCTTAGTAATGGTATGTGTAAAATTTATTCTACGTAATGAAAATTATGTCACGGTAATTAACTGAAACAAATTTCACATAATTAATATTTTGATCATAATATGACGAGTATAAAAAAATTGATCAAATAATTCAATTTTTCTTTAAGATAGAAAACTTATCCATAAAAATTATTCTAACTGAATAAGAACATTCGAATCAATAAATATTATTGCAATTATGGAAATCATAATTCTATACATCTGATATATACTACCGAGTCGTTGACAAGACATGTAAAAATAAATGGGTAAGGCCTCAACAAAAACCCAATATGGTTTTCTTCATGAGACTAATGCATCGATGGGCTCTAATGAGACCCACCCATCAATTACTATGTCCAACATATTCCCCATATTAATAAGGTGAAACAAAAAAAAAATATACATATTAAAAGTAAATAACATTCCTTAATCAATAAACACACTCACAAACCATTCTGAGTAATATGGTGAATGTTTTCAAAATAGAAAATACACATAGAAATAGATCATAAAACAACTAATAAAATAATTGTAGATGATATAATAATATATCAACCAAAATTTATCATAAAAAATAAAGTATGTTGATATCTATGAAAAATATCTAATAAAATCATCGAAAATTACTTTGATAAATACACATTTTCTTACATTAAAATCATTTATTTAAAAGGCATGTATATTTTTAAAAAATACATTTTCATTGAAAATTACAGTTTATTATTATAATGTTTTCTTCAATACAACATTTATTTATGGTTTTGTATAAATATGCACATGCCTTGTAAGATCAAAAGAAATCCGTAAGACTTTTTGTCAAAAATGTAATAGAGTGCCTTATTTAGAAAAAGGAAAAAATTTAATTTAAATCATTTTATAAAAAGTGAAAAATTAGTAAAAAGACATTAAAAATTTATAGGATAAGATTAAATCTTTTTGAAAACAAGATTTCCAAACCTTGACATGGAAGAAGAAATTTCCTTATTAGAAATTTAAACATAAACAATCCCGAATAATAATGAGATTATGAAATAACCATTACCTTAAGACCAATGTCTTTTTTTTAAATATCTAGACCTCATGTATAATGGTTTAAATAATTTTATCAATTTATACCAGAACCATATTCATTCTTATGATATAATATATGGTCCTTTTAAATTATCTTGTCACCTGTTTGTAAATAATATTTCGTTACTACCCTTGTTTTTGGTGATAACTGTTTCATTTTACTATACACATTTCATAATGTAAGTAGGGACTATTTTTCATATAATATAGTTCATTCATATACATAATGATATAAAGGTTATATATTTAATTATTATTAATTATATAAATTTCAATATTCATTCATAAATGGTGATCATGGAAAATTAGTCACATCGCAACGTGGAGACTGTAGGTCGTACGCACGCACAAGTGAAAATATCATTCCGTTAATTGTGATAGGGTAAGAAAGTGTATGATATACTAATATTTTAAAATATCAATACAACATCATTTTTTAATCTATAACTATCACATCAATCATTATACCCATCTAAATAAAGTGGTGATTAAAAACAAATTACACTACCAGCTGGAGACGGTAAGTCGTACCTACGCACAGACGATACTTTATTTCATAATAGGATGGATAAAAGGAGGAATTTGGTTACAAAATAATAATAATATCTCATTGTATATAATATTATATATTTATTAATATATATTGAAAAAACACATGATGGTGAATTAGATAATAAATTAACTTTGATGAGTTGGTAAAAACAATTACCTTTTCTTCGGTGAACTTCTTTTGGATATCATTTTAAGGGATATAGATTTTATCATTTGGATGGAACATAACCTATATAAAAAATAAGTATTCTTAATACTAAAATGGGTAGATTTTGGTCATGATGGAATTATCAATCTTGTGTAATGAAGTTATAGAGGATGTTCTCTTTTATAATTGAGGTGAAGGGAACTTTCAGATACCCCAATATATTGAAAAATTATAAGGCGAATCTAGAGAAAAAGACTTCCAAATGGAATACAAATGAATAAGGTAATAATTTTTAGATAATATATTATCTCATTTGGGATTATTAATCTATTTTTTTATTTCTACATACCTTAATAAAATATTAATTCAATAAAATAACATTATTGTCAAATTTGATAATATTAATTGAATTTGACTTCAAAAACATCAATATAAAGTGGAAATTATAATATAAATAAGTCAATCAACTATAATATAACTTATAGATCAATGATATTCATTATAAACATTTAATCATCCAAAATGATATCAAAAATAAATCATTTAAAATCAATTATTCTATTTTTATGTTAATTAAATAAATAGAGTATTTGAATTATATATGAATTTAAGGTAATTATATAAATTTTAAAAATTAAATATATATTTATATAATTAATATAACTCCATTCTGATAAAAAGAGAAATTTTTGTTCATTAATATATTGATTTTTCCCTATGTGGACACATCGATGATATTAAATACAAAGAGAGTGACATTTTGTAACTATCATTGTTTTAAATATATATAACTCATTTTTAGGAAAAAGTGTCCACTAATCAAAAAAATATAAATATTAAGGTGATGATAGTAGAATAAACTTCAAGAAATTGTTTTTGGATAGTTTTACATCACATTCCAACACTTTTCTATTATTTTAACTCTTATTTTCTCTCCTCAACTCTTACATTGACAATATGGTTTTTTACTCATTGAGGGTTAATATAGGTACTAATAAATGACAAATGGTCTATAAATGGATCATTGATGACATATTTGACTTTATACTAAATTATTTTCTGAATATTTGAGTTTATAGAATTTTATATCATATAATTAAAAATTATTGTTTCGAAGAGAAATTTTTCGATTGATATTTTAAAAAGTCAATGTAATAAATAGTGTCAAAATTCAATATAATGATATTTTAAAAAATATTTTTTAAACTAAATGAATTTTTTAAAAGTCAATAATTTGCGAACATTATTGGTATAATGTAGAAACTTTCATCAATAATTGACTTATGGTCCATTTGGAATTTTTTAGTAAATATATTAACCCTAAAAAATTAAATATACATGTTGTCATGGTAATAGGTAAAGGAATTAAACAAGGGATGAAATAAAATTATAAGGGTAACAATGGGGAAATGTTTTCCAAAAACGATTGAATTAATAGTACCCTAACCTTATCACCTTAATATTTAATTTTACTTCATTAATTGTCACTTTTACTTTAAAATAAAATATATATTATTTAAATCGATGATAGTTACAAAATGTCACTCTCTTTGTATTGAAAATATTTTATGTGTCCATATTAAGAAAAAATACTGATATGAATGACCCTAAATGACTATTTCTATCTTAATGATGTTTTTGTCATTATATATATTTATAATTAATTTTTCATTAATTATATAATTACCAATAATTCTCCTAAAATGATATTACAATATTTATATAATTAATATAAAAATATGACAATTTATCTAAAATGTATCAATTTTGAAATATTTGGGATGATTTAATGTGTTTAATAGATAGTATATATCTATAATATGTATTAGATAATTTTATAATCATTATATTATAACTCAAATATTTTTTGGATATATTTTAAGTATAATTAATTTAATAGTATCAAATTTGATAATAATGTTATTTTATTAAATTATTTTAAAATCACAAAAATGTTAAATAATTAAAAGGGGATAATATATAGTTTATTATATCTTCCAATATTCATTTAATCTCCATTTGGATATTTTAATTATAGAATTTTTTAATTGTATTTTTTTAATTGAGGATATTTGAAAGGTCTCCTCACCTCAATTATAAAAGGGAGCCTCATCCATCACTTCGTTACATTACATTGTGTCATCTCGCTTGAAAACAATATAGAATATTATCATATAAAAATAATTAGTTATTTTCTAGAGGTACATTCCCTTCTAAATGATCAAACCTATACCACTTAATAAGACATATAAAGGAATTCTTCTGATGAAGAGGTAATTGATTTTACCAACTCAATCATGTTCATTTCTTCTTCTACTTTCTCATCATGTTTTTACATTATAATGGAATAACTAAAATATAATCTATACAATGAGATTTTATTATGGTAATGGTAAAAAATTATTTATCCTTTCATCCATACTACAAAAATGAAATAACAATGTCTGCATACTTATGGATTATCGTCTTTAGGTCATAGTGAAATATTATTCTCATCACCGCTTTATCCTTATGGGTATAATGGTGGATATAGTGGATATACATGACAATTATTACATGAAATTGATTCTTTAAAATGTTTAATCAATCATACCCTTCTTTACCCTCTCACCACTAAGGAAATGATACTGTCACTCATGCGTACACACAAGGTACTGTCTCCATGATAAGATGTGATCCATTTTCCATCATCTAAATTGAAGAATTATTATAGAAATATATATAATGAATAAATAGGATATATGTGATATTAATATAATTATATAGATGATAGAAGAATATTGTTACATCCCAGGTAAAAAAAGAATTAAGAATTTTCATATTTATTAATATTTACGAATTAAATATTAATTTTATTTTAAAGGGGTTGCTATGTTCGATAGCGTACCCGATACGCAATGATGAGTTCCTTTGAAAACTTACGTTGCACACTAGTAATATAATAATATTATTTTAAATGTTAGTTAACATGTAGCCCTTGTATTGGCGGGAATGGATAGAAATAACTAAAATATGATTATATATGTTTTTAAATGTTTATACATTTACCCAATAAAAGATAAAGGCTTAAAATACGGAAAGAGTTCAATTTTAGGCATATATACTCTAATTTTCACTAAAGGTTCACTTATCACCTTTTAATGGTGAACCGTCATTAAATATAGTTTTGATCACTCTTATACATTCTTTTGGACCAAATAAAACTCTTATTAATAATCGGGACATCAAATTTTACTTTGTGTAATTTTTTGGTATTTTTCCGATAAAGTTCATTTTTTAATGAATAGTGTAAAATGTTGTGTTTTAATTCAAAACCTCTTTTAATCTAATTTATTTATATGATTAGATTATCTTTTGAATTGGTTTTAAAGTGAAATTAGAAAGTATTTTTACCATTAAATCCAATAGTGGTCATTGGAATCAATTTCACTTTGAAATTGGACTTAAACTGGTGTCAATCTTTTGATACTTATTGTTTCACAAAAACACGCTATTTGTAATGACATCGGGAATTAATTATTAAATTAATTAATTTGACTTATATGTTTTGAATTTTGTAAAATGGACTTCATTTTTGAATTCGGAATATCAAATATAGCTTAGGGTGAATTTTTGGTAATTTTCTGAAAAACTTCAATTTTTGATGAATAGTGAAACCACTAAGTGGTAATCATGCAAACTGATTTTTTAGTTAAATGAAATTTTACCACTAATGTGTTTTGAATTTTGAAAATCCGACATACATGGTTGTCATTAAGAAGTAAAATGTGGTTCAATGAGATTAAAATAATTTTTTGGTGAATAGTAACTTATTAAGTTTTAAATCGCGATTAGTGGTAATTAGTGTAGTTTAAGGTATAAATAATGCTTTAATAAAATTAAATGACCTAGACACATGTCCCAACCTCATTGGTTGTGTCATGGACGACCATGACATGCCATGGGTCAACTTGGGGACCCCATGGATCCACTTTTGTTGGGAAATGACATAAATTACTTTTTATTTAATGTAAAAGTAAAATTGACACAAACATGATATGTTTTACTAAAACAATTTTTAAGTGGGGTTATACAAGTAATCTTTTTGATTATAAATATTCATTGGATAGATAAAAAGAGTTCCTACATAATGGTATTTTTTTATAATTTTTAGACATTATATAAATTAAATTTTTTATGACATAATAATGATGCAGCGATGACATCATTATTTGACGATTAAAATAAAATGGAAAGATAATGAAAAAGCTATAAACTAAACATGACCAAAACCAATTGGATGAGTGTATTTCGAACCCTTATCACCTTATCCACGAATTATATCAATGTGGGTCCTTTTGAAACCGAAACACTTTTTCAAATAAAGTAATATCTCTTTACTTTCCAAAAGTGCCCCTCCTCTCCTCTTATAAATGGCCCCCACCTCTACCTCATTTCACACAATCCTAAAGCCTTTGGCTCGGCCAACCCCTGACCAATTACTCTTTCCACATCCCTCTCCTAATCCTATAGTATTCCCTTTGGGTAGAATCCTTTCAAAGGAAGCCTTTAGGCTCAAATCAAAAGGGAGTTAAACTTTTAAAGGTAATTCATTCTCTCTTGTTCATTTTTTTTATTTTGCTTCTCCAACCCCCTAAACTCTTTTTATTTACTTATTTTGTAATAACACCAGTATATTCAATATACTAGGATGTTTTTATAAGATTTATTTGAGCTACACTCTCACACAACTACATTAAATGGTTAAAGAACATACGGTTTCCGTGGATGGCGAAATTCTGCCTCCCGAAACGATGATTGTTCAATACTCATTTAACACCTTCAAAGGTGGCCATTATGATGTCACTATTTTTATATATGATATATAATATTTTTATTTTTTCTTTAAGCTTCTGTATTTTTCATTTTTTACATGCCTTTATGGTTTCCATTATGGGTAAACACGATATCTTCATTTAAGGAAGTGCGGACTACCGCCCCCTCAAAGTGATGTGATTCGTTAATGCCATACGTGGGACGTGTAAAGGATGGATTTAAAGTTATTATATATGATTTTATAATGGAATTATAATATACCTCTATATCATTATTATTTCTTTCCATTAAAGTATGAGATAGAAATGAAAGTAGCGTTCATGCGTACGTACGGCTTACCGTCTCCATGAACGGTGCATTTCATTTCTTATCCCCAAATGTAATGTACTATTAAAAGTACATGTATATAATGGATATATATAATGAATGATATATCTAAATGATTAATATAATTCTGGAATTAAAATATACATACCTCTCTTTTAGTTTTAATTCCATTAATATGACAAAGAAATGAAAGTAGCGTTCATGCGTACGTACGGCTTACCATCTCCATGAACGGTGCATTTCATTTCTTACCTCTAAATGATTATGTAATATCATAAATGCATGTATGTACTGGATATATATGACATATATTATATCTACAGCATGAATACCATTCTGGATATAATGAACCTTTGACGAAATTAACAACATGTAAGTGTAAGAAGTCCACTTTCGACTTAAGAACCAAATATCGACAAAACAAACATTATTAACTTAAATGGTTACATAATGTTTATAACATGGAAATAAGTGATATAAAAGGAATAATGAACTTTAAAAAGGTTCTTAATCAAGTATAAATTAACTCAAGATTATTATTCAGGACGTTAAAGAACGATCAAGTCAAGTCGGACCCGAGGTAAGGGACTTCGTCTCAATCTCCTTTCATTGAGGCATATTTCATTTTATCCACAACGTTCTTTTATACGGTGTATAAAACCCTTTTACTTTTACTTTTACACAAAAGGAATCTTTTTCTATAATGTGTTATACTAAACGACAAAAAGGAATGTTTTTTAACGTACGCGGTGACAATGACCTTTTCCGCCGCCGCGAGTATTATTTGATCTTTGGCTTTCTCAACAAGCCGTAATGTTTTTTAAATAAAATAAATACCATATACTCTTTTATGTATTTTGGTATTGAAAATGGTTTTGAAAAAGGATTCTATTATGTCAATATATTTATGATATATTGTGATTGAAATGTGGAAATGTTATCATTCCTTTATATTGGTTTTATGTTTTATGATTTTATATTGGTACTTGGACATTTAACCGGTGGTTTCGTTATAAACCATATGACGGGTGGTGCCGTGAATACCAGGACGGGTGGTTACGTTATAACCTCCAATGCATTGGGTATGGAAGTCGGCCGTATGGCTATTCCATTAAGTATGTATGGAAATTGGCCGTATGGCTTTTCCATTAAGTTATATGTGTGGAAGTCAACCGTATGGTTATTCCACTTAAGTATGTTTATGTCCCAAGTTACCTTTATATATGTTATGTGTTCTTTATATGGGTTTTATGGTAATACTTTGGTAACAAAAAGGTAAGTAATGATACTTTATTCAGTGAAGAGTTTTTACTACTTCATGAAGGTGAAGGTATTAATTTTGATAGAGTATACATGGTTTACTTAATTTTGAAAAACTAACAGTTTTCATTCTTTATGTATCCCTTAATGAGCTTTTTATGCTCACCCCAAGTTTTTTTTTGAAATTTTTTTCACAGGACTTAATATGGAATAAGGTCAAGGATGGGATCAAGGGAATGTCATGCTATATAAAACATGGAACTAGAAATGTTTCTTTTAAGAGTTTTTTTTAATTATGGAAACATAGTAGAAGTGACTAATTTGTAATCTTTTAAGATGTAATAGTTATGTTCTAATTCTCTAAAACTCTAAACATGAAAAGATCCTCAACGTGAATTATTCTTTTAATTCAATATTAAGTAAGGTTTAAGGCTGGGGCCTTATAGTTGGTATCAGAGGTCGGTTTAGACAACTTTAGGAATTAGAAAAGTGTTAAATTATAATATGATTGAAATGATATAGCATTTAAGGATTACCATGTTGCTTCGCCTATGATATTTCTGTGTTCAGAATGGTTTTCCGCAGAGGAAACAAAGCAGCTATGTTGGGACGACATCAGGAGGAAGATAACCTTCCAAATCAGAAACCTGAGATGGTCGGAATCGGAACTGAACAGTTTGTTGCAGTGATGGCACAGTTGACTCAGGCTATAAATGGTGGTGGTATCCATGCACGAGATCAGCCAGATCAACCACAGGGGAACATGTCAGTGGTGGAACACTTCATGAGGCAACATCCCCCATCATTCAGAGGATCATCTGACCCTGTGCAAGCTGAAGGGTGGATTAAAGCACTGGAGAAGATTTTTGATGTCATGGGGTGTTCAAAACATCAAAAGGTTAGTCTTTCTATTTACCGTTTTGAAGGTGTAGCTGATCAGTGGTGGTCGATGGTGAAAAATATAAGGGATAGTGATGAAATTGAGGATCTTCACTGGGACGAATTCAAAGGTATGTTTCATGAGAAGTATTTTCCTATGGCTGTTCGACTTAGGATGGAAAAGTAATTCTTGGAATTGAGGCAGGAGGAAGACTCAGTGGATGCTTATGAAGAAAAGTTCACTCGATTGGAAAGAGAAGGTGGAAATGGAGTTTGCCGATGATCAGGTGTTCTATGACAAACAACAGAATAAGAGGTCTAGTTGGCAGGCAAAGGGGAAGAATTCATCAAAGAAGCAAGGAGGTAAGAAAACCAAATATCCATCCTGTGAGAAGTGTGGTAAAATGCATCCTGGAGAATGTTTATCCAAGTCTGGTAAGTGCTTTAGGTGTGGTAAGTCTGGTCATATTGCTCGTAACTGTAAGGAAGATGATCAAGCAGGAAATGAAAAGCCAACGGTAAGATGTTATAAGTGAAATGAGATGGGTCACTATGCAAATGAGTGTCCGACAAAGAGCTTGAGTGATGGTAAGAAGTTAGACAATAAGCAGAAAGGGGTGGTGAAATCCTTTGCAACAACTTCAGCAGATGTTGGGCCATCGAATGAAGTGGTATCAGCTCCAGGGAGCTCAGTATTTTTCGAAGATTGACTTGAAGTTGGGGTACCATCAGTTGAAAGTAAAAGAAGAAGACGTTCCGAAGACTGTGTTCCGTACTAGATATGGCCATTATGAATTTGTAGTTATGCCTTTTGGGTTAACCAATGCACCTGTTATATTCATGGACCTTATGAATAAAATTTTCCATGAGTTCTTGGATAAGTTTGTGTTTTTGTTTTGAGGTTTGGGAAGAGGTTATGTGTGCCTTGTGTTTCACAGTTGAAGAATGAGTTGTTATGTGAGGCTCATAGTTCCCTGTTTTCAGTTCATCCTGGCAGTACTAAGATGTACAGAGATCTGCGGGAGTATTACTGGTGGGATGGAATGAAAAGAGATATTGCTGATTTTACTGTGAAGTGTTTGACATGTCAACAGGTTAAAGCAGAGCGACAGTTACCAAAAGGGATGCTTCAGCCTTTACCAATGCTAGAGTGGAAATGGTAGAATATATCCATGGACTTTGTTGTTGGATTACTGAAGACATCTCGAGGTAATAATGCAATCTAGGTTATTGTTGATCGCTTGACTAAATTTGCTCTTTTCCTTGCTATACGAGATACTTTATCTCTTGATCAACTTTCCCGTTTGTATCTTAAAGAGATAGTCAGGTTACATATCGTGATCCCAGGTTTACTTCTAACTTTTGGAAAGGCCTTCAGAAGTCGTTGGGTACTGAATTAAATTTTAGTACAGCTTTTCATCCTCAATCAGATGGTCAGTCAGAATGAACAATTCAGACATTGGAGGATATCCTACGAGCTTGTTCCATGGATTATCAGGGAAGTTGGGACCAACATCTTTCTTTGGTTGAGTTTTCATATAATAACAGTTTTCATTCCAGTATACAGATGGCACCATTTCAGGCATTATATGGGAAGCGGTGTCGAACTCCAGCTTTCTGGGATGAAGTGGGTGAAAGGAAGTTGATGGGACCAGAATTGGTATAAGAGATGGCAGAAAAAGTTCAGCTGATTCAGAAACACATGAGAACGGCTCAGAGCAGGCAGAAGAGTTATGAAGATAACCGGAGGAAGGATCTATCTTTCGAGGTAGGTAATCATGTTTTTCTCAAGGTTTATCCTTGGAAAAGTGTGATGAGATTTCGTACAAAAGAAAAGTTGAGTCCAAGGTTCATTGGACCATATGAAATTCTGGAGAGAGTTGGATCAGTTGCATACCGAGTGGCCTTACCTTCGAGTTTATCTCAGGTACACAATGTTTTTCATGTTTCAATGTTGAGAATGTATATGCCAGATCCATCTCATGTTTTGAGTCCAGAGGTAGTTCAGCTGGAAGAGAACCTATTTTATGAGGAACAACCGGTCCAGATTCTTGACCACAGGGAGCAAGTGTTACGGAATAAGGTGATTCATCAGGTAAAAGTTTTGTGGGAAAACCATGTGATTGAAGAGGCAACGTGGGAATCTGAAAATGCTATGAGGGATAAATACCCACACTTATTTTGATAAGTGAATAAAATTGCGAGGACGTAATTCCCAAAAAGGGGGGAAGGATGTAACATCCCAGGTAAAAAAAGAATAAATAATTTTTATATTTATTAATATTTACGAATTAAATATTAATTTTATTTTAAAGGGGTTGCTATGTTCGATAGCGTACCCGATACGCAATGATGAGTTCCTTTGAAAACTTACGTTGCACACTAGTAATATAATAATATTATTTTAAATGTTAGTTAACATGTAGCCGTTGTATTGGTGGGAATGGATAGAAATAACTAAAATATGATTATATATGTTTTTAAATGTTTATACATTTACCCAATAAAATATAAAGGCTTAAAATACGGAAAGAGTTCAATTTTAGGCATATATACTCTAATTTTCACTAAAGGTTCACTTATCACCTTTTAATGGTGAACCGTCATTAAATATAGTTTTGAACACTCTTATACATTCTTTTGGACCAAATAAAACTCTTATTAAGAATCGAGGCATCAAATTTTACTTTGTGTAATTTTTTGGTATTTTTCCGATAAAGTTCATTTTTTTAATGAATAGTGTAAAATGTTGTGTTTTAATTCAAAACCTCTTTAAATCTAATTTATTTATATGATTAGATTATCTTTTTAATTGGTTTTAAAGTGAAATTAGAAATTATTTTTACCATTAAATCCAATAGTGGTCATTGGAATCAATTTCACTTTGAAATTGGACTTAAACTGGTGTCAATATTTTGATACTTATTGTTTCACAAAAACACGCTATTTGTCATGACAGCAGGAATTAATTATTAAAATAATTAATTTGACTTATATGTTTTGAATTTTGTAAAATGGACATCATTTTTGAATTCGGAATATCAAATATAGCTTAGGGTGAATTTTTGGTAATTTTCTGAAAAACTTCAATTTTTGATGAATAGTGAAACCACTAAGTGGTAATCAAGCAAACTGATTTTTTAGTTAAATGAAAGTATACCACTAATGTGTTTTGAATTTTGAAAATCCGACATACATGGTTGTCATTAAGAAGTAAAATGTGGTTCAATGAGATTAAAATAATTTTTTTGGTGAATAGTAACTTATTAAGTTTTTAATCGCGATTAGTGGTAATTAGTGTAGTTTAAGGTATAAATAATGCTTTAATAAAATGAAATGACCTAGAAACATGTCCCAACATCATTTCTTGTGTCATGGCCGACCATTACATGACATGGGTCAACTTGGGGACCCCATGGATCCAATTTTGTTGGGAAATGACATAAATTACTTTTTATTTAATGTAAAAGTAAAATTGACACAAACATGATATGTTTTACTAAAACAATTTTTAAGTGGGGTTATACAAGTCATATTTTTGATTATAAATATTCATTGGAAAGCTAAAAATAGCTCCTACATAATAGTATTTTTTTTATAATTTTTAGACATTAAATAAATTAAATTTTTTATGACATAATAATGATGCAGCGATGACATCATTATTTGACGATTAAAATAAAATGGAAAGATAATGAAAAATCTATAACCTACACATGTCCAAAACCAATTGGATGAGTGGATTTTGAACCCTTATCACCTTATCCACGAATTATATCAATGTGGGACCTTTTGAAACCGAAACACTTTTTCAAATAAAGTAATATCTCTTTACTTTCCAAAAGTGCCCCTCCTCTCCTCTTATAAAAGGCCCCCACCTCTACCTCATTTCACACAATCCTAAAGCCTTTGGCTCGGCCAACCCCAGCCCAATTACTCTCTCCACATCCCTCTCCTCATCCTATAGGATTACCTTTGGGCAGAATCCTTTCAAATGAAGCCTTTAGGCTCAAATCAAAAGGGAGTTACACTTTTAAAGGTAATTCATTCTCTCTTGTTCATTTTTTTTATTTTGCTTCTCCAACCCCCTAAACTCTTTTTATTTACTTCTTTTGTAACAACAACAGTATCTTAAATATACTAGGATGTTGTTATAATATTTATTTGAGCTACAATCTCACACAACTACATCAAATGGTTAAAGAACATACGGTTTCCGTGGATGGAGAAATTCTGCCTCCCGAAACGATGATTGTTCAATACTCATTTAACACCTTCAAAGGTGGCCATTATGATGTCCCTATTTTTATATATGATATATAATATGTTTATGTTTTCTTTAAGCTTCTGTATTTTTCATTTTTGACATGCCTTTATGGTTTCCATTATGGGTAAACACGATATCTTCATTTAAGGAAGTGCGGACTACCGCCCCCTCAAAGTGATGTGATTCGTTAATGCCATACGTGGGACGTGTAAAGGATGGATTTAAAGTTATTATATATGATGTTATAATGGAATTATAATATACCTATATATCATTATTATTTCTTTCCATTAAAGTATGATATAGAAATAAAAGTAGCGTTAATGCGTACGTACGGCTTACCGTCTCCATGAACGGTGCATTTCATTTCTTATCCCCAAATGTAATGTACTATTAAAAGTACATGTATATAATGGATATATATAATGAATGATATATCTAAATGATGAATATAATTCTGGAATTAAAATATACATACCTATAATTTAGTTTTAATTCCATTAATATGACAAAGAAATGAAAGTAGTGTTCATGCGTACGTACGGCTTACCGTCTCCATGAACGGTGCATTTCATTTCTTACCTCTAAATGATTATGTAATATTATAAATGCATGTATGTACTGGATATATATGACATATATGATATCTACATCATGAATACCATTCTGGATATAATGAAACTTTGACCAAATTAACAACATGTAAGTGTAAGAAGTCCACTTTCGACTTAAGAACCAAATATCGACAAAACAAACATTATTAACTTAAATGGTTACATAATGTTTATAACATGTCAATAAGTGATATAAAAGGAATAATAAACTTTAAAAAGGTTCTTAATCAAGTATAAATTAACTCAAGTTTATTATTCAGGACGTTAAAGAATGATCGAGTCAAGTCGGACCCAAGGTAAGGGACTTCGTCTCAATCTCCTTTCATTGAGGCATATTTCATTTTATACACAATGTTCTTTTATACGGTGTATAAAACCCTTTGACTTTGACTTTTACACAAAAGGAATCTTTTTCGACGAAGTGTTTTACTAAACGACAAAAAGGAATTTTTTTTAACGTACGCGGTGATAATGACCTTTTCCGCCGCCGCGAGTATTATTTGATCTTTGGCTTTCTCAACAAGCCGTAATGTTTTTTAAATAAAATAAATACCATATACTCTTTTATGTATTTTGGTATTGAAAATGGTTTTGAAAAAGGATTCTATTATGTCAATATATTTATGATATATTGTGATTGAAATGTGGAAATGTTATCATTCCTTTATATTGGTTTTATGTTTTATGATTTTATATTGGTACTTGGACATTTAACGGGTGGTTACGTTATAAACCATATGACGGGTGGTGCTGTGAATACCAGGACGGGTGGTTACGTTATAACCTCCAATGCATTGGGTATGGAAGTCGGCCGTATGGCTATTCCTTAATGTATTGAATATTCATTAATAAATTTACAAGGTTATTTTCAATGAATAAATTATCTTTTAAAATTCCATGGCCATTTAAGTAATTTATATATATATATATATAAAAGTGGTAAATTTTTAAAAAATTACAATGATTTTATTAGAGTATTTTTATCTACGTAAAACTCTATTTTATAATATAATTCATAATTGAGTTTTAACTATTATGATAACATCTAACATATTTTTATTAAACTCATTATGATAATTTTCATAGTGGATGTACAATTATGATAACATTCATCATATTACTCATAATGGTTTGTTATAATGTTTATTGACTCAAAAATGTTATTTACATTTCATATATATATATATTATGATTATGTTTCACCCATTACATATGAGAAATGAATTGGTATTAGTATTTTACAGGAGGATCTTGATATATCCCCTCGATGTATCATTAGGTATCTTGAGAAAAACTATATTGGTATTTGGACGAGGGCTTATGCATTTATTTTCAAATGACTTGGATGAGGCCTCAACAACATATTTAATATATATAAAATTTTGTATTGCATCATTATGAGATTAGATATTTATTTACATGTGTTTATTACGTTATTATATTTTAAATGGATAATTATTCTAGATTAGATGAATATGAATTTTATTGATAATTTTTTATATTGTCCACATTATTCTCATGTTAATGATTAAATTTCATGGGTTTTACTTATTTCTGTTTCCTTATTTTTTATTTCATATATTTCACTCTATATATAACCTTAGTGAGCATGCGAGCACACTCATTTCATATGTTGTAGTTTTTCTAGGATTGCAAGAGATATATTATGACTGTGTTTTAGGGTAAAACTATGAGACTAATTTTGTTTCTAATAATGTTTAATTATTGTTATTTAGCGTTTCATTCATAAATTAATATTAATGTTTGTATTTATATTTCCAAACTATTAAACTATTTTATCCATTGCAATGCGATTACGGGTATCTTATACTAATGTAATAATGTATAACACTAGAACCATGAAAATGAGGTAGGGGTCTTTACTGCTTGTAATATTGGAAATATAATAGTGTCCTTGGGAACTAGATTTAGGAAAATATAAATTTGGGAAAACAAACCATTTGTTTAGTATGGGTGAAAATATTATTTCATGTATAATTCTTTCACATTTTTTTAAATATGTTTAAATGTAAGGATAACCTATATAGTCTATTTGAACTTTGAATTTGTGGAAATTATGGGACATATTATTAGGAATTAAAAATGTAACATATGAGATAACATTTTTGGTCAAATAATTTCATTAATTTGGAATTTAATTATTATTTTTTGGATTATTACGAGAAATATTTATGGTTAATTTAATTTTAAGAAAATAATGGCCCACAGTCTAGGTTGTAACCCACTGCATCTAGAAAGGCCATGTGGTTTGAAACTACAACAGATTTGAGACAAGGGTTCAAAACCTACATCTATTATAAGTAAATTATTGGTTATCATTACATTTTTTAGTTAAAATATCTAATTGACATAGGGTATTTTTATTTTAGGTACATTTTTTATCAAATAGTTAACCTTGTAACTCAAAAATGATTTGGTGACTAAGAAATTATTGTTTTATATAATCCAATAATTATTTTTAGAGTCCTATAAGAATAAGGTAAATATTATATTATACAGAATAATTTCTAAATTGAATTTGGAAGTAAAATATGATTTTATTACGTACTTTGGTTATTCATGTTTTTTATAGAAATGATATTAATTTCATGGATATTATGTGATTTAGGAAATTAAATTCCTGGTATTATACATTAAGAGTGAGTGATTTTATTTGGAAGAATATATAATAAAATATACATGATTTTTTGTTATCAATATTATTCTAAAATATTTTTGAGGAAGGATAGTTATTTTCTGAATGATCTAATTTGAACATTCGGTATTACTATTAAATTTTAGAGATTAATGGGGGTTTTCATCATCTAAATGATAATTATTTTGGAGGAATTATCTTATATTATAAAAAAATATTTCAATGTAATAAGGCCGTAGGAATATAAACTTTAACTTTTTTGAATTTCCATATTAGTATACGCTGATTCAAATTCATCAGGAATGAAAAAATTATCTTAAATACTCACCATAAAAAGGAAAATACGAGAATATGATAGAAATTGATTAATGGATGAATCTAAGCTTTTCTAGTATGTATATTTACTTATGTTCTTAGTATAAGAATTAGATAAATCACTAAACATTAGGAAATGGATTTTTAAATAAAAGGTTATCTTTTTACTTTTACCAATGGAATTTTAACCCATCACAAATTTAAGGTTTTTTGATGGTCATATTTACTATGATGATGTTATTTTTTACTATCTTTTAGAAAATGTTAGTTGTTTTCTCTCTTCCATATACATATATAAAAAAATTTAATCGTTTTATTGGTTCTCTCAGGTGACCGTCATGATTCCCATTATATGATTTTAAGTTGAAGATTCATTAATAATTTTTCAAAAGTGCATTTTGAATAATGGTATTTTTTAGATTCAATCATTAAATACCATGCTGGAATTCCAAAATTGAAAATACACAATTTATTGAAGTATGTCAGAATATAACAGAGAATTATTTTAGGGTATGTAATGTTAATCTCTTCGATATATTATATTGTTCTCAACACCCTTCTAAAATGAATAATGTCATATTATTATAATCTTACCGGTTAATTTATAGTATTGAATAATACTAACCAAATTTTAAATTTTATATGTTATTTTATCAAAATATTCTTTAAAATGCATAAACTATTTTTTGTTTTCATTATCTAAAAATAAATTCATTTTTATGCATATAAAGTTATATTTTTTAAAAATAAGTTATCTCTTGTTTTTATAGGGAAATTGGTTTAAATATAGTTTTGTAGACATTTAAAATTTCTTTTGAAAAATATAATAAACTTATATTTAATATTAATTTCATGAAATACATTGATTAAATGTTTGGGTTTTTCTAATAAGTTACATGATTTGACGAATAGTGGAAAATACAAGATTTTAATTGGAAAAGTATTTTTCAAAAAAATAATTTATGTTAATAAATTATTATTATTATTTGTTTTTAGTATAATTGGATCAATTTTATACCAATTAATCCATTCTATGTCAATGTAATCTATTTAATATTCACCTTGGATATAAAAACATTTTAATGTTTTGAACATTTTCACATAAAATCCTCATTTTTTCATTCCATCTATGGGATTAATTTTGAATTTATTTTTCCTAATTATGTGTTTTTAATTTAGAAAAATGAATTTCATATTTGGAATCATATGGTTAAAATTTATTAACTAGGTTCCACATTATGAATATAAACGTTCGTAATTTTATTATTTCTACTGTTAATGGTAAATCTAGTAATTAAGGGTAAAAATATATTATAAATATTAAAAAATAAACCTAAAACATATCATAATTTCATTATATGAGTGGTTTTGGGCCAACATATTCCTTTTTAAAATTTTATGTCCTCTTGGAGACACATGAATGTATTTATGTCTTTTATAGTATTTTATTCTAAGGATAGTCAAATATGTCATACTCATGTTTTTAATAAGTATTATAATTTTTATATATTGTTATTCAGAATATATCTTTAACAATAAATCATATTTTGAAAACTAAAATGTTAACATTCATCGTGTTAATGGATTTTTAATATTTAGAAAAAGGCAATTACTCTCATTTCTAAAAAATGATGAGGCAGTAATTGTTTAATTAATGTAAATATCAAATAAATGAAATTAGAAATATTAATATATATATTTCTTTAGATAATTAATTTCATAAAATAATTTTATACATTCATACTACATATTTGGGATATATTAAAACTCTTTTTAGAAAAATTATTTCTTATTTATATCATTAAATGTTAATGTAATAAATATTATCAAACTAGATAGTTATGATACTATAAAATAAATAATATTTTAAGAAATGAAATAAAATTCATAAAAGTATTATATTCAGAAAAATTATTTTTATAAAGTCAAACATTTCATAATGGATCTATTTATTGATTTTTTTATAATTTTTTTGTATCTATTTTGGCCTTGAAATATAAAAAATCCATATTGTCATGGAAATAATTGAATGGATTAAATAAGGTTGAAAACTAAATGATATCAGTAAGAATGCGACCAAGACTTTGAATAAACTAATAGATATAGAATACTATACCCGTATAAAATTATGATATAATTTTAGCCCTTTAATTAGAACTTTTACTAGGAAATAACATATATAAAATTTAAATCAATGATAATTACAAAATGTCACTCTCTTGGTATTTAAAATATTTTTTGTGTATATGTGGTGACAAAATCAGTATATGAATGAAAATAAATATCTATTTTGATCACAATGAAGTGATTTTAATTAAATTAATTATCTATATATTTTAGAAATTATATAGTTACCAAAAATTATTTTGTAATGCGAAATTAGAATTTATTTAATTAAAAGAAAAATAAATTAATTGATTTCAATAATATTAACTTTAATATATTATTGATTATTTGTTGTGTCTAATGAATTATATATATATATATAATTGAATTTCCCATAAATGTTAAAATACAATAAATTTATTTCTTGATTTATAATTAAATAAAAAAAGGTTTTAAGAAACTCTAAGATTCAAAAGATTCTATTTAATTAAAATAAAATTTCATTATAAGTGAATTTTTTAAAATTATAAAAATACATTAAAATAATATTAGTGATAACATTATATTAAATTTAAAATTTTAATAAATATAATTAAATAACTTCTTATTAAATTATTTTATAAATTATTTTTTAAAAAAAAATTACTTTTCAAATATTATAATATACTAATTTTAACGGAATTAATATTCCAATAAATTCTGAATTTAATTTTAACTAATGTTCAATATTATAAATAATTACTATGTTTTATATAAGTGTGGACCAATTTTTTTAAGAATATTTTAATATTGATTTGCCCATTTTTTGTAAAAAAATTTATGTTTTGTATAAAAAAATAAAAAGTATAAATAATTATGAAATTATAATAAATTGTTTTTATTGCACTTAATTATTATATTAAATAAAAAAAATAGTTACTAGGATTCTAAAATGAGTTTAATATATAAATTATATTAATATGAGAATTTTTTTTAAAATTATGAAAATTAATAACTTGTATTAGAAAAATGAAAATTGAATATTAATGGAATATATATATATGTGTGTGTGTGAATTATAAATAAAAAGTAAATACGAAATTACAACTATAATTACTTAGTTTAATTAAATTGTGAAATTATAAAGATATTATAATTATGATAATTTTTTAAGATGTGTGTAACTTTTATATAGAATTTTAATATGAATATTATTCATTATAATGAAATATAATAATAAATAAATAAATAAGGATTAAAAATTAGTTGATAAGGGAAATAAAATTAAGAGTCGGGATAATTTTCATTATAGCTCAACTTCCAAGAGGTGAAATGGGATTGTGTATATGTGGCTTGTTGGTGAAGATTTTCAATTGCCAAAGAGAAATTGAGCATCATATTTGTACACTGTGGGAATCCGACTGTGATTGGATTGTAGTGAGGGTGGAATAGGTGATTTTATGGGGTTCAAAATGATGTTAGGATTCAACTGTGCAAGAATAAAATTGAGTGCAATCTTCATAAAATTCGTTATCCTCTTGTTCTATTATTTGTAGGTCTATCTGGTATGTGTGTTTTATTTTTTTGGATCTTATCACTTGGATATTTTTCAATGTATAAATTTTTATTTTTTACATATCCTTTTATTTATCCCTTTTAAAATATGATTTCTGACCATATTGGTTGTTTTTGATTTATCGCTACCTCTTTGTCATCAGTTTTGATTTTTTCTTCCATTTCCTATTTAAGACATAACAATTATATGAAATACTTGTATTAACTAAATTTATCTTTATTTTTCGCCAATTCAGATTGAATTTTATCATTATTCATTGTCATTTTTATTTATCAATTTGTTTTCCATATTATTATTCTATACATTATTCATTGTAAATAATTTTTGACAATGATTTCTGTGGGATGTTTTCTGATTCAATAAATGAAAAAAGCGTGAAAATTAGTTCGAAAAAATGATATGAATTATATATATTATACATTTTCTTCAGATTATTGAGTCTCATAGATTCTTAATATTATTAATAAAAGAATATACACCCTTGTGTTTTCATATTTATGTAAATATCCAGTACTGATCGAATTTCCTTATCTAAAAACCTCATTCGCTAACACTCCAACATGTAGATTGAAGGAAAATGACAATATATATAAATTTTAATATGTGTATAATTTTGAATATATTGAATACTAGAATATATATGAGTTTATAATGCTGATAAATTTATTTTATTTAGTGCGTCGTGAAAATGAAATAAAAAACACCACTATAAATAGATAGACGAATAACTCTCGAAAATGAAATTTTTATACATTAAATTGTTTTTCAATCTCATATTATTATTATTCTCATAAAATATATATGGTGTTATATTTTTCTATGGAATGAGATATGTTTCAATTATTTATTTTCAATCTATGATCCTTAATTTTCAAATTACTAAGAAAAATAATGTTTTAAAATTTCCTCATCTATATTCATTATTATGAAAACGTATTTGAACAAATGATTTTATTATAGCTTCTAGAATATATATTTTTTATTTTATTGTAATGAGTTTATTTTTAAATATAATAATTTATTTATTAATTTTTTTGTATGAATTATTATTTAAATTAATAATATTATTTATTTTATTTGAAAATGGTTAAATTATTCGAAAAAAATTTATAATTGTGTGTTATGAAATTTATTTTTAAAAATATAATTATTATTTCATGTTAGAAGTTAATAATTTTGTTGAAAATATATGATGTATGAATAAATAATAATATTATTATTATTAAAAAAAATATTAATTTCTAATTATAATTTTATAGGGGTTATTTTCTTATGAATAGTCATTTGAGAAAATACTAATAAACCACATCATCATTTTGTATGAATTGAAATTATGGATGTTCCATTTTCATATGAATAGGGACATAAATTATTATTAACAATAACATAAAATTAATGAATAAATAATTTTGTACAAATTTAATTATATAGTGGTTTAATTAAAAATATTTAAATTATTAAATTCATGGATTTCTCAAAATATTTTGAGTTTTATTAAAATATAGTTTTTCAAAATTATCAAGAAATTATAATTATTTAATTCATTGGAAATAATACAAGTAGTTTGGATCCATGTTTTGGGTTATTTATGAGAAATATGAATCTTCATAAAATGTTTTCTAAAAAATTTGATTTGGCACTTGGGTATTAGGTGAGAGAATGAGGTATGCAATGTGAACCCACTACCTCAGAGGACATTTTCATAACAGTTATATCAGTTGTGGCCACAAGGGTCTTATAATATCTATCTAGTATCATTTTAATAAATAATAACTATTATTTTAAAAATATTTTCCTTGAAAAATCCAATGTGTTTTCAAAGAAGTATTTTTTGAAACTGATTTTCAAAACATTAAGTATTATTGAAATGATTTAAAAACTACTATATAAAAAATTAATATTTGATATAAATTATTTTTGAGTATTTTTTAAAATAACTACATTCTAAAGTGATTTTAACTTATTTTGAATCCCTTACTATGAAATTTAATTCTCATCCCATGTTTTTTTAAAAAATGACAAGTTTCATATATGTTCGTAAATGGACATCTTCATATAAAGGGTAACCGCACCAAAAAAACTTTTTATTTAATTATATGTATATTTCTCAAAAATATTATAAATTCTGTGTAATTTAATAATTTTTCCTATCATATCTAAGAATTGGTCATCAATTGTACAAATATATTGTGTAATTTGTAGTTATCCATTATAAAGAAAATACACATAATGTTTTATTTATAAATCTTGAAGCACGAGTTCAGAGATTAAAAATAGTCCTTTGAATGATAAAATTATTATATTGATCATTGTAATTTATTTTTAAATATTAATATAAAATGATTTCCATAAAGGCTTACATAATAATGATGAAATAATTATTTAATTAAAGGATGTATGAAATACATGACACTAAAAATATTAAAATAAATATAATTGGATATAATTTATGTCTTCTATGAATTTTATAGATGCATTTGGCATATTAGGGATGTTTTAAAATATTTATTTCAATGATAGTTTTTTATTAATAGTTTTCAAATTTAATATAATGAAAAGTGTCACAAATAGACATTAATGATATTTAAAAATAAATAATGTTTTATAAATAAAATAAAAATAAAAAGAATATTATATTCTTCCAAAGTATTGGTATAATGTCAAAATTTTCATCAATGATCTATTTAAGGGTATTTTAGTATTTTTTAGTGACTATATATACCCACAAAGAGTAAAAAACCTTGTTGTCACAATAAGAGTTTAGGGGATTAAATAAGTGTTAAAATTGAAGGATAAGGGTATGAATATACCCTAAAATTAAACAAAAATTATAGTATGAAGAGGGTTATAAAATTATCACCATCTTATATAATTTTGTTTATTTAATGGACACTTTCCTATGACAATAACATATATATTATTTAAATCAAAGAGAGTTTGAAAATGATAGTATCTTTTTATTTAATAAATTATACATGTCTATATAGGGAAAAAATCATAATATGAATGAAAATAAAGTTCTATATTGATTATAATGAAAATATTTTCATTATATAAATTTATTTTTAATTAATTAATATTATTCAATTACAATTAATGCTTCTTCATCGTTAGTACATTATTTATTTAATTAACAGAAAATTAAAATAAATTATTTCAAAGTATTAATTTAGATATATTTGGAATGATTTAATGTATATAATGAGTTTTTTGATATATAATATATATTATATATATATTAAATAATTATATTATAATTTCCACATTTTTTTATTTGTTTTAATTCTAATTAATTGAATATTTTCAAATTTGACAATAATGATATTTTATTGACCTAATATTTTATTAAATTATTTAAATACCAAAAAATGACAAATAAATTAAAATGGGATGATATATTTTAAAAAATTTCATCTAATATTCATTTATAGGTATTGTTTTGTCTTTTCCTTTCAAATAACCTTATTATCATTTAATATATTGAGGATTTCTTAATGTGATCCTCACCTCAATTGTGAAAGGGAACCTTCTCCCACACTTATTTACAAAACTTTGAGCCATGTATCTCGACCAACATAATATAATTTCACTGATAAAAATCTATATTTTTGTTCTACAGGTTATTTCCCTTTTAAAAGTTCATTCCTAGACACCTTAAGAATATATATAAATGATTTATGCTGATGGAGAGCAAAATATTTTTTCTATCATATCAATGTTCATTTCTTATTCTAATTCCTCATATATTTTTGTTTCCATTATATGGTAATAAAGATATTATCATATATATTTTGATATTTTCTTATGATTACGTTATAATCATATTACACCTTTATCCATCCATTGAAAAACTAAATCATTTTGGGTGTGTATGTACAACTTATCGTCTCCACACCGTGGTGTAATTAATTTTTCATCCCAACATTATTTGGGATTGTATAATTATAGATATAATTTATATAAATATAAAAAATTATATTATATTGATTCTATAATAAATTAATATACCATACACTTATTTACCCTTTCACCATTAGAGTAATGATATTATCACTCATGTGTACATACGATATGTTGTCTCCACGATGTGATGTGATTCATTTATCATGGTTACCATTAAATAATGATGGTAGAAATTCATATATTGAATAAATAATATATCTATGAACTTAATATAATATTTTATATGATGGAAAAATATCATTTTCAAAATAATCAAGACTTGAATGATGAAACATGCATAGGATAATGAAGTAGTTAACACACAAAACAAGGGTGATAATGAAATTTTATTGACAAATAGGTGATAAGATAATTTAAGAGTATAATATATGGTATAATTAATATGAATAATTTTTTTATATAAATTAGTAATATGATTTAATCCATTATATAATAGGATTATATATGTACAAATGAAATCAATCCAAAGGTACGAGTTATTTCACAATCTCATTATTATTTGGGATTATTTATGTTTATTTATACACAGGGGAATATTTTTCTTCCATCTCCATGTTGTAAATTTTTTTTCATAATGGTTTTTAATATTATCCTATTATTGATAAATATTTTTTACCATTGTTATAATTTTTTCAAATGTTTTGAAACGAATATTTTGTTATTTTCATAATGTGGAACTTTATAAAATTTTCAAAAAAAATACAAAATGAATGTTTTTTTATATTCTGTGGAATGATCACATTTTTCTGATGTGATGATGATATATTGTCTGTAAGCTTTATTTTAATGTTTAAATAACGCTTTTCAATGAATGTTTTTAAATAATTTTATGACCTTTAAAATAAATAATTTAAATTTAATGAGGGGTTATTTTTATTAATAATTTTTATGATTATAATAGAATATTTTCATCAATGTCAACATAATTTGTTGAATTTTATACATTATTGCGGTTGATCTATTATGATATCATTAACCATATTTTAATAAATGTTTAATGATCAGTGTGATAGTTGATTTTCTATTTAGATACAATTCACCATATTAACTAGAATGGATTGTGATTATGTTTACTAATTTGGGATGAAATTGACATTTCATGTGTATTTTTTCTTATCTTTCAAACCATTTATATGAGAAATTAATTTGTCTTAGTAAGTGATGGTAGGTTCTTACTATAGCCCTTAAGAGAATCAGTAGGTCATATTAGACAAACCAGATTGGGATTTGGCTAATCCCTTACCAATCTATTTTAATATGTATGGGTTGTGGCCTCTATGGTATTTTCCATATTTCCAGCATTACATTATGAGATTAGTTATTGATTTATATTTTTTTATTCAGTTACTATAATTTTCATGGATATATTTTCTATCTCATGGGAATCTACAATCATTTGAACATTTTTTATATCAGCCATATATGCTGATGTTGTTGAATAAATGGAATGTGGTTCAGTTATATACCTTAACGTAATTGTGATTTATTAGATTAAAATCTATATATAACTGTAGAAATCATCTTAGATGACCAATTTTTTATGTATTATTTTTTATAGTTTCTGTATATATACATTATAACTGATATGTAGGGTAAATTTTGTAGAAAAATGTTGTTTCCAATGATGTTTATTTGTTGTATTTTATATTTTTAGTCATAAATTAAGATTCAAGTATACATCTTGTTTATCAAACCAAATAACCTATTAGGTAATTTCAGATTTAATATCTTTTAATTCTTATTGGTGTAATAATGTAACAAAAAAAATCTGGATACTGGGACTGGGGTCTTTATAGTTGGTATTAGAGAATGTTTAATAGAAACCTTGGGAAATAGATTTAAGAAAACATAGATTAGGGAACATGACCCATTGATTTAGTATATATGAAAATTTTATTTAAGGAATAGTGAATTGTTTTGTAGATATATGTTTGATGGTATGACAAATCATTATGATTTATCTGATCTTTGAATTTATTTTAATTATTGGTTGTATTTTTGGAAGTAAAAAAATGAAATGTTTGAGATAACGTCTGTGGTTAAAAAAACATTCATTAATTTTTAATATAATTTGGTTATTTTTTGGGATTATTATCACATTTTTGGATAATATTAATTTAGTTTTAGGAAAATATAATATTATAGGCTGGGTGAAAAACTGCCACAGACGATAAGGCTATAAGGTTTGAACTCGAAACTGAAGGGTGATATGGGTGCAATGACCACCACTAGCCAATGTGAAGTCCTTCTTGTAAGGTAATTTATTTTAGCTAAACCATTTAATGGATATTTTTTAATTTTATTTTATGGACATTTGTTTAATGAAATAGATAACCATGGGATTGAAAATTGATTTTGTGATTAAGATATTATATAAATTACAGTAGATGTTTTCAATTTTTTGAATACTATATGATTAAGTTATGTATAATAATATGTTGAATAAATATTGAATTTTTTTTAAACTAAATTATTATTTTATTATGGAATTATAGAGATTCACATTATTTAAGGACATGGTTAGCATTTCAATGTGATTATGTGATTTATGAAAATAAAATTTTGGCATGAGACATTAAGAGAGATTGATGTTATTTGGAAGAAAATATCATCAAATTGTTTTTCTTTTTGGGTTTCAATCTTAGTCTACGTTTGTTTTAGTAAGGATAATTATTTTTTGAATGATATTTGATAATAATTTGGTATTACTATTTAATTTTAATGATTAAATATTCGTAATCATATAATGGTTTATTGATTTTAGGGAATTATTTTATCATATCTTAATCATTTTGGTTTTGGTAAATGTATTAAGTCAACATGAATAAGTAGTTTTGCATCTGTGAATTATTTTAACCCATAGATGTTGATTCGAATTCTTATGGCATGGGAAATTAATCTTATATACTTGTAATTTGGAGAAAAAGATGTTTTTGTGGTTGAAATTTATTGAATGTTGAATTATACTTCTAATGTAAGTCTATTTCCTTTTGTAATTTGTTTGGGAATTAATTTGACAACTTAACAATAGGAAAAGTATTTTTAGCCAAAATTGTTATTCATTTACTTTTATCAACGTCCTTTTAGTTAATAACTTATTTATGGGTTTTTGTGGTTATCATTCCCATGATTTCTATAAAAATATAAATAATTATTTGAAATATATTTTTATATTCCATGTCTATATTTTTCTATATGTAAAAGTTGTATGTTTAAACTCTGGTTACCTTTGCACATCCTTTTCTTAATTTTCATGATGAATTTTCATTAAAATAAATTCCTATGTGGGTTTTCCATAATGGTATTTTGAAAATTAAAACATTAACTACTGAGGATATATTCAAAAATTTTGATATGAAATTAACATATTTTGGATAATAAAATTTGATACTATAAGATTTTATGGTATGTCTCTTTTCAATATTATTCTATTTGATATCTTATGTTTCGTGTAACATCCATCATATAATAACAATGAAAGTTTATTTTAATCTAGTCATTAAACTAGATTTATTAAATAAAATTAACAAAGTTTTGAAATTTTTATATTAGATGTTCAATATAATGTCTGAAATTATTCTAATGTGTTTTCAATAGAAGATATAACAATAAATCCACTTTTACACTTAAAAAAGCTATATTTTTTACAAATAGTATTTTTACCACCAATTAATGGCGAACATGTATAAAATCTAGTTTTTGATGAATTAATATTTTATATTTTACAAAATAAACTATATTATAATATAAATACAAAAATTTAATTAGGGTTAATTTTTGGTATTTTTCTGATAAGATTAATATTTTGATGAATAGTAGAAAATAGAAGATTTTAATTGAAATCAAAATTTTCTTATAAATAATTTATATTGTTAAATTATAATTTTCATTAGCTACAAAGTTTAAATATATGAATATTAGATAATTTAACATAATTTAGATCGTTTTGATAGATTTCACATTGAATTTGGATATAAAAACATTTTAATCTTTAAGTGCTCATTTTCTCATAGGGTCAATTGAATTAGGTATAAATATATATTAGCCAATTTTGTGTCTTCGAAATTTAAAAAATTATTCCATATCTAGAATAATAAGGTTAAAATTTAGTAAAAATTTCCCTTTTATTAATGTAAAATATAAATAAAAAATTAAGTAATTTTTTTAATTCCATGGTTAAATGTAAATCAAGTAATTAAATGTATAAATAATATTATAAATATTATAAAATTAACATAACAATTTTAATGATTTTATTGTATGAGTGTGTGTCATTCCAAATTATCCTTGGGCTGAATTTGTGGACTCTTGTTTCCACTTGTATTTCTTTTGGAATTTAATAAAAATTTATTTTATGGGAAGTCAAATATATCCTACTAATGTTTTTAAGAAAAATTAGTTTTTTAGATGTGGTTATTTAGAAGATATATTCTACTATAAATTTTAATTTGAAAGATAATATTTTTATCATCATAATGTAAATTTGCTTTCTGTTTTTTGTAAATAGATAATAACCTAATAAGATTAAATAATTATGACCCAATAAATATTTAATTAGTCAGAATATCAAATAATTGATATGAAAAATATTAAATGTAAAATAATTTGGATGTAATTAATCACATAAAAATTTTATAGATGAATATTACTTGTTATAGATGTATTAAAAGTGGATTTTAGAGATATAGAGTTTGATTTTTATTTTTATAAGTCAGTGTAATGGATATTATCAAAATAAACATTAATGATATTTTAAAATGAATAATATTTTAAAAAAATTATATCAAATTCATAAAATTAATAAATTCAACCAATTTTTGTCTATAAGGATAAAAATGTAATCAATGATCCATTTATCGATTGTTTTTTATTTTTTAGTAACTATATTAACCCTCAAAGAGTAAAAATCCATGTTGTCACGGTGAGAGTTAAAAAGATTTAATAATGGATAAAACCAAAAGGAAAGGGTAAGAATCTGACAAAAACATGTCTGAAAATTATTTCAGGATGGTGATTATAACATTATCACCTTAATAACTTATTTAGTTTTTAATGGACACTTTTCCTTGAAAATAACTTATATATTTCATAAATCGAATTTTGTTACGAAATGTCACCCTCTTTATATTTAATATCTTTTAAGTATCCACATCGGGAAAAAAGAAATATATTAATGACAATAAATTCCTATTTTCATATTTAATTATTTATTTTCAATATATATTTATATTTAATATTTTTAAATTATTTTATTACCGTAAAATCATTTGCAAAGCTAATACATTATTTATTTATTTATCAAAAAAATAAAATAATAGTTTCTAAAAGTCATAATTTTGATATATTTGTTCTATGATAATGTCTCTACTGAATTTTATAGATATATAAGATATATCAGAAATGTTTTAATTAATTATGTTATAATTACAACTTCTTCTTTATATATTTGACATCAAATTATATGAATAATATCAAATTTGAAAATAATGATATTTTTTGGAATTAATACTTTATCAAATTATATATATATATATATAAAATAATCACTAATTGTATAATATATGGTTGAAAAGTGATTCCCATGTTCATTTATATACCATTTTAAGTCATTGGCTCTAAAATTGACTTTTAATATTTTAATATTTTGAGGATTTCCAAAAGTGCCCCTCACCTCAATTATAAATGGGAAACTACTCCATCGTTTATTTACACCACTTTGAGCCTTATATCTCAAAAAGTGATTAACCATTTCCCTTATAAACATCCTCTATTAATTTCTATAGGTTATGTTCCTTCCAAAAGGTCAATCCAAGGTCCATTAAAAATATATCAAAAGGAAGTCTACTAAATAAAATGTAATTGTGTTTACCAGCTCATGAAAGATCATTTCATCCTCTACATCCAAACCATGTGTTATTTAAAATATAAATTAATAATTATATTATCATCTATATACTGAAATGTTACCATGATTTGGGGATAACCATATCCCTCCTTTTATTTGTCCTAAAAAAATTAAATCACCTCACGTGCCTGACTACACTACCACAAAACTCACCTTTCACAATGCTATAAATGGCACTTATTAGTGCTAGAAAAGTGGGGACAATGTGTACGATGTTAAAAGAAAAAGAACCTTATCATCACTTTTAAAAGTGAAGATAAAAGACCCATTTATTAGAAATTTATATTATCACTACTAAACGATCCTTTTATAATCATTTTTTGAAGAGCTGATATATTTTCTTATCATTACATTTAAAAGTGATGATAAATTTCCAATTTATCGATGATTTTAAAAGCACTGACAATGGGTCATACTGTAGTATGCTATTAGAGTACACTGCATCCACAAAAACACATCATAAATCAACAAAAACAAGTTCCCATACAAAATTATAATAAAATTAAAATTATAACACGAATACATAAAAAATGCAGAGTATTATAGACATTTCAAACATTTTATTATAAAATTACATAAATAAAAGTTATTACATACATTCGATAAAAATCCCAATAGTCAATGATAGCATGATTTCCATTGACTTTATTTATCAAACAACCAAAACTGCATGAGTAGTTTTGAAAAAACCACCACAACATGAAAAAATAATCCACCTAGAGAAAAAACAATTATTATGGGTAATACTAAATATAAATAAACAAAAAATAAATAATTAATAGTATATTAATTATATTAAAAATAATATTACTATTCAAATATCATGATTTTCTCTATTATGGAGTAGTGTAAGGATCTTTATAGAAAGTGATAAATGACAACACTGCCGGAGTGAATGATTTTGTGAGAGAAGATATTTATGGATGTTTTCTTGAAAAATAGAATTAAATATGGGCAGAACACCCAAACTCAAAAAAAATCCACATATTTAAGAAAAAAATTATTATGTGAGTAATACTAAAAAAGAAATAAAATAATCACACATATGAAAAAATATATTAATTTTATTGATAATGATTTTCCTATTCAACAATAAATATTACCTCTATCAATGAGTATATGCATTATTTTTTTCCTTCTTGCAAAGACAATGGAATTGTTTTAAGGGAGAATGAGTAATGATTTTTTGGCAGAGAATCCCTAACTCAAACAAATGAATCCTCCTGTATAAGAAAACAATTATTATGTGAGTGATACTGAAAATAAAAAAATTAACCATACAAATTAAACAATATATTAATTTAATGAAAAATTATGTTACTATAAAAACATCATGATTACCTCTGTAACTAAGAAGAGGAAGAATATTTTATGTTTCTGCAAATATAGTGATGGTAACTTGAAATAAAGTAATAAATGCATCATTTTAGGAGTGAAAAGGTTTTAAGGGATAAGAAGCATAAATGTTAGATAGAACACCCCAACTCAAACAATAGAATCCACCTATACAAGAAAAGAATTATTATGTGAGTAATAATAAAAAGAAATAAATTAAACATAAATATGAAATGGTATATTAATTCTATGAACTATTATTTTACTGTGCAAACATTAATATTGCCTCTATGATTGTGCATAGACAATTTCATGGCTCTAAATGAAAAGTCATGACACATGGAGAGAAATCATCTAAAATAAATGAACACTGCATGGAATGATGAAAATGAAATAAATGTACCACTATATAACTTTTCAATAAAATAAATAATGCATATCATAACATTACCATTGATTATATCCAAATGGTTTCTATCCTTATAGTTTGTTCATCTGAGGGATTGGTAACATCATCATGTGAAGAAGACAATATATACATAATTAGTCAGTCACTTAAATTTTGATTAATTTAATGTCACAATGAGCATATAATATTTTGGGGAAAACATAATAAATTAAAAAACCCTTTAACTTTATCATTGAACTCTCGTTATTTTTTAAAGATTTCAATGATTTGGTTCGTATTTCAATAATCCAAATCATCTTTTTGTGGACCCACTGACATACAAGACATTTTAAATATTGGTACTAGCATGAAGTAATTGCAATGTCCCAATGAAAGATTCATATTTGATTGAATTTTCAACATACTCAACATTTGATTCAGTTTCCAGTAGGAAAATCGTCCAATTCTTGTTTGTGGGATTATAGATGAAAAATGATTTCACTACTTGTGATGCCATTATGAATGGATCATCTTTCACCCCTTCTACAGTTAAATTAACCTTCAAAATTCCCATTTCATCAACTTTCACTCTATTGATATTGTCAAAAAAATTCAACATAAAATAATAACTTCATTTGATTTATAATGAAACATGTATAACTTTTTGATAATGCCAAAATATGACATATTTTTACAAATTGGATTTCTATCCTTGGAGCCAGATATGTGGACCTCTTCAACTAGATGTGTAAGACCAGTATTTTCCATTATAATGAAGTAATTGTATTCTTTTGTATAGAACATATAACCACTGATTAGAAAACTAGTGTAAGATATAACATTTTAATTTTGTCTTCTATCTATCCATTTAAGTTGTTCGACAATTGAATTCATATTTTCAGATAACTCCTTAAAAATTTGATCTCTAAATCATCATATAAATCATGATTATGTGTATATGATATCCATCAAACATTCTTTGAGGGACTCAAATATATATGAATTTATTTATGGGTTTCAATGTACAGATAAATATATTTAATATTTTATAATATGTAATGAAGTGCTTGAGCCCACTCTATCATGGTTTTTGTAACAATATATCTTCTGGAAGTACAGTCTCCTATAAGGTGCTCACAGTGATTTGACTTTGGTAGACTGATGCTTCAATAATTTGAGTTGTAATCAATATAGAATTCTATATCCTCTTAAACAATATATCGTTCTGAAATATTGTAATGTCCCAGATTTTCCATGTATTTTTTGTTTAATTATATGGAATTATAATTAGACTCCAAAAATTGATAGTTATGATTCTGAGGCCTGGTGTGCCCAAAATAAATTTCTGAGCTTTTTTAGGTACTTTAAGTAAACCCATGAGAAGCATTTTCTAACTTTTGAACCGGTGCACAAACTAAAAAATAGAGGCCACTGTTTAATCCATATATCCATGATTCTCTTATGGGAGAATTCACCTCAAATGCAGTTGGTTGAGAGAATAATATATATTTTGGGACATTTAAATAATAATGACAAATAGTAGTTATTTTATTTTTCTCTCGTATATTTTCCTCTAATGGACAAGCATCAGTGGTGGGACCAACGATGTGTCATTCCATAAAATGGATTGACCCTTCAAACCCTTTGTAATAGTGTCGTTGGAAATTAGAAAGGTTCCTATTAAATAAATCCCCATAAATTCCGTAAGCATTAATCTCCCTCACCCTCTCTTATTTATATAGAGTTTTTGTAGGGGTATTGGCACGACTTCATCAAGTGATGATGTTCTGATAATGTGCCTCATCAACAACCACTTAGAGGGAAGGACCGGTTCCGGCAAGTCGTGACAAGAGACATCGAACCCCGAACCAAAGAATGGAGATTGAGCAGCATCATTGGCTTCTTATTGCGGGGGAAACTAATACTGACTCTTCCTCAAAAGATGGTGTTCTCCAATGATCTAGAGGTATGGTTTTAATCTTGTTTTGTTTACAAGATTTGATGAAGATTTATTTCTACCTTATTGCTATTAAGATAACGTGGAAGGTGTGATCCAAACAAACAAGGCCTGGTCCCTCTGCCCTTGTTGGAAATTTGGTGCGTTCTATTCAAGATTTATCTAAAGGATGGACAAGACCCGGGATGACAGATGATGGCGGTGGATATCACCGGCCGATAGGGATGGAGGCGGTGCACCGTTGTGTGTAGTAGGAGGAGGCGGTGAAACTATGACATGGCGGTCAGTAGAGTAGCTGACACCGGTCGGTTGCGGTGATGAGGCGGCACACCATCGCATGCCACCGGTGAGAAGGGTCACAACATCTTAGCCGAAGAGGGGTCGAAGAGGGTGGATTACATTGGATGGCCCTAGGACGAGGAAGCATCACGGCACTATAGGAGCCACAGATCTGACGCTACGGTGGCGGGACCCGCAGTGGGTACCGTAGGTGAACTAGCAGTGAAAAAGGGCGCAACTGCTCTGGTTTCGGAATTTAGACCCCCCCCCCCCCCAATTCCATTCAGGTGGGCCCCGATTTAACAAGAAGGGTCATGCGTGCCCAGTAGGCTGCACTCAACAGCGGGTCAGGTCGAGCGAGCGGGATGCAGTGCCGTAGGCCGGGCCGTGCCTCAACAGACATTTCCCTGTTAGCCCATCGGGCCAGGCCACGCCCTTATTCGAGTCAGGCCAGACCGCAACCTAGTAGGCTGAGCCTTCTGCGACCAAGCGGGCAAAGCTTTCCACGGGCTAGACCAACCAGGTCGGGCCGGGTAGGACCGGACCTGGACTCTTCCAGGCCCTATTTTGCTAAAATAGCCATATCATGAAATATCTGGGTCTGTTTGATGAACCGTCTGTGGCACTAAGAAACTTGGATATAGAGAGTCATTTTTATACACCACTTGAGTTTTGGAGAAATATGGAGTATGACCAGGTTGGGTCAAAAATAAATCCAACTGGGCCCTCGTAACTAAAACGGTTATAAGCCACAGACCAGGTGTCCGATTGATGTACAGTTTGTCACATTGGAACCCTTACGACATGGTAGAACATTGGGATACTTTTCCAGGGAAATTCATGTAGTATGAGGTACAATCGATGAATTGGGGAGCGGCTCTCCCAAACATGCTATGAGCAGGAATCCAGTGGCTAGCAATGAGGCAGCGGATGGAGAATGATCAAACAGAGGTAAGTACAGAGTGATCTTGTGTGGTTCAACACTAATACTGTGTGGTTCAATGCTCATTGATCCTGTGTGGGTCAGCGCATACTAATCCTGTGTGGGTTAGATCTTGTGTTGGTCAATGCTCAAGAATCATATGTGGCTAAGCACTTACCGATCTGGAGTGGGTCAGATCCTGTGTGTGTCATTACGGGGGTTACTACCTATCGACTTTGGGGTGGGTCAGATCTTATGTGGGTCATTGTAGGGGTTAGTATCTATTAATACTATGTGGGTCAGACTCCACATGGTCAGCAGTAGTGCCTCGTAATAGAATAAGATGATCTGGCATCACGACTAATCATCTGAACTTCTAGACATCATTAATACTTAGTTTTAGCTGAGACTCTATGGGAGTTGTGCCTTTTACCTTCGTGGTGTTATCTTTTTATTGTTACCTTTGTGTTACTTTTACCTTCATTGTGTTATCTCTACGGTGTTACCTATGTTGTAATTTTACATTCGTGGTGTTAGCATCATGGTGTTACGTCTGTGGTATTTTACCTTCGTGATGTTACCTTTTTGGTGTTACCATTGTGGAATTCTTCCCTCATGTTTGAGACTAGTTTCTTTTGATAACATAGGTAAATGTATGGGTATATACCTATGTAGAGTTCTTGACTACTTCGTGATTTGTTTTTGAGGTCATCCTTTGTGTTTTTTTGTGGAACTTTGTGAGACCTTCGGGGGTCTTGGGATCCCTACTAAGTATCGTTATACTCACCCATGTGCGGGCTATTCCCACACATTGTTGTATCATGTGTAGATATGAAAATAAAATTTATCCAGGCTGAGGGAGCCAGGATGGGACGATGCTTGGAGGTAGACCTTTGACATGTGTTGTAGTGACTACTGATAATTAGTAGTACCTACCATTTAGGTAGGATCCTTGATAAATGATCCAAGATCTATTTTTCTCTTTTCTATTGTACATTTACATTACAGTTGCACTTTTATTGTGGCCCCATTACATTCATCACACCTTTAACTGTATTAGTTTACTTATATGTTTCCTCTCATATTACTCTTGTATTTTTTTATTATACAGGATTAAAGGAAATGCCCTCCCATTATAGGGACACACCATTCTGGTGCTAGTCACCATCCCTTGGCCTCTAGAAGGCAGGCTTGGGGTAGTCATGGCACGAGCCCTAGGGGATGGATCACGACAAAGTGGTATCAGAGGAGTTCGTTCTACTGAAGAACCATGACTCTGAAATTTTCTAAGTGGAAATAGTGTTATGTGTTTTGAGAGTGTTTTTTAGTTTTCAGAATCCATTATTGTTGCGATGACCAATGTATCCATACAACAGGAACCTGAATTATGATTTCTGACTCAGTTCACCAAAACAAGAATTGCGTGTGTTTTTGAAAAGCTTTTACTTTTTTATTTATTTGAGTCAGCTCAGCTGGTATAACGTATTGACCATGGAACACCTATTTTATTTTAGGATGCTGCAATGTAGATAGCCATCCAGGGTTCCCAAGACCGTACATGACAATGGACCACTGAGCGATGATGCCTTATTGTTGGGCCCTCTTACGGTGTGACCACCTTCAAGTGGTGTGCCAGTAGCACCACCACCCATTGGGAAGTAGAAGCCACCATCCACACTAGTAGCGGGTGTATATCGACTAAGAACGTTGCTTGAGTTTAAGTGGAAGAGAGCTCTGAGGTTTCGAGGAGAGATGGATCTGTAGGCTGCTAAGGACTAGTTTGAGGCATTAGCCATAGTTTTTTGCTTAGTTGGGACACCAACTAATCTGTTGGCGATTTCTAGCTTCCAGTACCATCCAGGGAGCATCTGGGATATTGGAAAGTCTGAGACTCTAGTTACATGATGAGGCCAACCTCACCTTGGTGGAATTCAAGGCCATTTTCAGTTCAGTGTTCATCCCATCGACGTTACGCTTAGTGCGTATAAAAGAGTTGCAACAGTCACAGCAGGGCATCATGACGGTGGCCTAGTACATCACGAGGTTCAGTGATCTATCCTGATATTCCACTGACTTGGTACAAGTCCCTTTCTTTCGGGGCCAGACCGTTGATCAGGGTATTCGATGGGAGATCAGAGTGTCAATGATATTTCTCAGCATTCCGACACAGGTTGTGGTGCAAGAGAAATCACTTTTGGTGCTGATATTCCATGCTGAGACGACATTGACAGTGAGAGCCACCACCACATGCCGGGTAGCGGAGTCATCCACAACATTCAGTATGCGGAGGAAGTAGAGGGCCATGCATTCCAAACCTTCTGATGGGAAACAATTGAATATAGGGTCATTGTTGAGGGCTCACGGGACATAGAAGGATGGTTGAGGATCAAGCAGTGCTACTCATGCGGTGTGTAGGGTCACTTGGCTCTCAACATCCCAAACCACCATACCGACAATCAGCATATGGTTGAGGGACCACTGATGCTAAGTGAGAGGTTTGAGCGAGAAGGTTAATAGGGCAAAAGACATGGCAGAGGAGCTGGCCGTGTAGTAGGTGGTGGATGGTGATTCGAAGTTCTGTCATCACCACCTCTAGGTGGACCACCATGACTAAATGGAGAAAGAGGACAATGAAGAGATCACTTCCAAGTAGCTAAGGCCTATGACCCCATCCTTACGAAGATTAATAGAGGTATGATATATATCTATCCCACCCTAGCGAAAAAACAACGTAAATGTTTTTTAGATTTTTGTTACGATCTTTTTCTACGAAGCCATAAAATTTTGGAAGGTGTAACAATTTACATTTTAGTTTAATTTAATTTTCTGGGTGTCCATATTAAATACAATATCATTGAAAATTAATTTATGGGGTAACCAAATATTTCATGGTTATATCATGTTCAGCAGTGTTATTTTAATCTTTTGGTTATAGGTTTATATTGGAATCAGAAGTTCTTTCAATGTGATGTTCCCAGAATAGAGGTATTCCTTAACTAGGTGAATCATGAAACATCCCACTAGCCGAGGCTTTCAAATTTAGGCATAAGGATATGCTCAATATCAGGTTCAGCATAAAAAATATCCCTGAAAGTTTTTATTTTCATAAATCAAATAATATTTAAATAATGAAATATTGATCACAGAAATAGATTAGACATTTGAGCATATGGTCAAAAAATGAAAAATTAGGAATCATAAAAGAGGGAGGATTAATATAAAAGATTTAAAATGGAATAAAAAATAAATACATCTAATTATCTAATGAAAATAGTTTCCTCTGTGAAATTAGAGTAACTTTTTAATGCACTCTCATGTGTTCTCTCAAATGATGTTCAATGTTCTATGTATATAGGTTCAATAGAGTGGTCGGCCAAGGTCATTTTCTAAGGAGGAAGTAATTAATACACCATCTTAATGAAATTTTCAAAAAAACTTGAAATAAATTAACATAATACTTGAAAGGATGTGTGGGGGTTTATAACATTTATATAACTTTAACATGTATGATGGTAGAAGAATAAATATTTATTTGTTACTTTATTTTTTAAAATTTTGTTGATAAAACAAAATGAGAAATATTTTATGAAAATATTTTTAAAGCCCTAATCTATTTAAATATACCTATTCACTTATATCTTAATCATTATATTTAAAATTAAAATGCACTTAATTATTATCTAATAAATTTTAATCACCAAACCCTATGAGAATTAGAAAAATCCAAAAAGTTAAAATGAATTAAAGTATAGGCTCGCTTTAGAAAATTAAATCCTAGAACCCTAAATTAATTAATGTTAAAAGTCTAGATTATATCCCAAAGTATATAATATAATATAAAACATCTTAAAATTAGCATTAATTGAGTTTTTGGAATGAATTATTTTTCTATAAATTGATCTATTTTTGTTTTGTTTTACCAATTTTGATTGTGCTCTAACAATTCACACTTTACATGACCTCAGTAGTTTATTAATAATTATTAAATTCCTTGATAGGTTTATTAAACATTAAATAAATGATTCTTAGATCAGATAATATGAATTAAATTATCATATTTATTGAAAAATTAAGTGAGAATGTTGATAATTATATTTATTACTAATCAATATACTATAATATGGACGATTTATTCATTATAGAAACATTTTTAATGTATAATAGTTATAATGAGTATAACCAACTAACATTTACTCATGATATACATCCGAAAAATGTAAATTAAATTATATAAAAATTGAAAATAAAAGAATTAACAGATGAGAAATAAAGATTTCACTTCAAGATAAACAAATTCAAGACAATGAAGAGGAAGAGATCATCATTTTGGTGGATATCCTAGCATGAGTGATTCTCCCATCCAATGTTATATATAAATGGAATGACACAACTTATCCTCTTATCCCAATAGTATTATTCATTAAGAACCTTCTCTAAATGAGAAAAATAAACATTTGTATAGTATAAGGGTGGCTAGGGTTCTAATAGGTTATAGGTGTGAAAGGTAAAATACATCCAATATTTAATCCAATTTTGTTAAATCGTTTACACAAAAACACTTTAACCATATTACCTTATAGAATATTTATTTTTGAAGTATAGAGACTTCTATCTAATGTATAAATTAGGTCCCAATTAAACCCTAGATGTAGAATATATTAGTTATATTGTGATGTGGTGTCCAATCTGACAAGTCTAGTCCAAGTTTGACTTCTTGTCCCATTTACTCTAATAAAATGCATGATCCATCTCAGATAGTCTAAATAAATGAAGTATATCATTTTTTGTTTAACTCATTTAGAATGTTTTATGTTCTAATAAGACACATAAACATGTTTATGACCAAAATACTATTTTTCACTTTAAAGGATCAAAACTGAATTGTTTATAAAATTTGTAAATGGATGATATTATCTCAAATATTCTATGAATAAACATATTTTAAAAAATGTGTATAAATTATACAAGATATTATCAATAAAATAATAAATAAATATTTTTATACCAATAATCCACCTCATGGGATAAATAAAATTTCCTCTAAAATTTATAGAATCCCCAAAAACACAATCCACTGATATTTTTTAGGCTTGAGAAGGGTAATGATAATGTTTCTTCTATTGGATTTTATTCCCTAGAAATTATTTTTTAGTACATGATTATATACTTTCATTATTAATGTTCTTTTATTATCACATTATTATTATTCCTATGCATGATATTTATATTTTATAGTGTCCTTAGAATATATTTCCCCATGAATGGTCACTTAATTTCCCCTCTTTGATAAGAATCATGATATTCTATAACTGTATTCATGAGCCATGATCTGTAGCCCAATGATATTATTTTACTATAAATATTAGATATGGGCTATGAGGGGTAGGAAGATAAAAAGTAATTTTGAAATCTTGTCATTATATACAACTTTATAAATTATGATAATTGACCATTCAAATTGAAATTAAACATTTCAATGTGTCATTGGATGTTCATATATCCAGAAAGGAGTATTGACCCGTGTATTTTAAAATTTTTACTTGTATATATCATGACTCGAGTTCTTAGATGTATTGACTATAAATTTGATGACATATTCTCTTGATAGGGTTGTATTTTTTGGGTACAACACGAGTGATATTTCATGAACAGATAATGTGAGAGAGAATTCATGACTTCTGTTATATGATATAAATTGATCTCTTGGAATGTTTAACAATAAAGAATATGATTTCCTAAATCAATCACCATAGTGTTCAATGGGAACACTAATTTCCAGAAATTCAAATAGAGATACATTGAGCATAAATGTGGATGTCATTGTCACGCGACCGGGTTGATTTCAGACACTGAAAAAAGGATTATAATACAATTTTATCATTCATAGGAGGTTATATGATGTTCTGAATTTAAATTTAGTCTCTATGGAATCCTTGGAATATTTATAGATTTATTACTAATTCAAATAATATATAGTAATATAGGGTTATAAATAATGAATATTTTCAATCTCATCAAAATTTATGTAATGTATTTAACTAGTTAGAACAAACAATATTTATTTAGGATTGGTTGATCATCATAATATAATCATAGTTTATTAAAATGAATAAATAAGATAAATGATATTATTAAATATTATTTTCAAAAAATATAAATATATTATTTATTATATTTATCTTATAATGATGACATGATATTTATTTAATTAAATATTCATTATTCAAAGATCAGTAAATGCCGGTGAGGGAAAGTAGGCCCTTCTTAATGGTCAAATTAGAATTTAAAAAATGATATATATATATATATATTAATAATATGTTTGAAATATCCATAGATTAATAATAATATTATCATTAATGGATATGGGTCGACTAAAAATATTAATGATGGTACAAGGATTGTGTGCGATTTTCCAACACTAAACAGTTTGTACAATATATTTTTTATCACTCTTTCCTAAATATTTTTTGTCCTCTATAATATATAATAATAGTCATACTCAAGACCTATTTTGTATCTAGTATTCATCATTTATGATTATTTCTAAGAACATAATGTGTTCTTCCTCTTTTGATAATAATAATGATATGATCAACAATAAAAAACGAAAGAAATAAGGACCACCCATGCAAGAACCTGAAGATTCAATGACATTGTTTAGAGATTTTGGTGAATATTAGGATGAAAATAAATGAATTATTCAATTGGATATTTTAGAGCAATGATGATACAATTAGATATATATAAACGGTTCATCCAAAAAAACATAAATAAATGCCATGTTAATTCTATATCTACTAATTATATAATCGGAAATTACAAGTTTCGACCTGAATATTCTATTTTAAGTGTTCTAATTTGGTCTTTTATTCTTTTTATTTAATTAGGAAAGACATATTGTTCATGATCTGTAATTATAACATGTGATGTAAGAGAAAAATATAATTTTGATGTACCTTCAATGGATTCTTTCTTTGTGCCCTGAACCTACAAGTGGTATCAGATAGTCCACATGTTTAAATTGTTATTATTTATTGTTAATTGATTATTTTCATGTGTATTTATTTTATTTTAATTAAATAAATAACATTTAATATCTTAAAATAATCACATCCTCCATTTCTTCATTCCCAATAACATATCCCATAATCAGTTAATGAATAAAAAAGAATAAGATTTTAAATCATGCCATATGGAGGTGCCAAATGATCATCATGGAAAAAAATAGAGTACCCCACATTAAATACATATATAAAAATCAAGAAATATTGTATTTCCAAATAGATATCACAATAAATACATATGTTTCAGAATTAATCTGGTCCAATATCCAACAAAATAATATTATCATGTTGATCTAGATAGACTGGAATACTTCTTAAAGAACTGCACATTATATATCTTCTATACACGATGTGTTTTACTTATTTTAATATGGATCAGAACATGGGGTGTCCTAATGTTTTAGGTATCAGATACACAACATGGGGACATACATGTCATGGAACATAGAGGTTACAAACCATTTAAGTTAAACAACATGTCGTGTACCTAAAACTCATTCATGACATACCAGAATTCAATACAGAAGGCATGTGATGTAGACATGGTAATATGAAATTAATGGATGCGTACTATAGTACATGTAATGTAGTTTTCTATAGATAGTTTTCATATTTTTTGATATATAAAAATGAAATATAACATTAAACCTATTCACTTGAGTTTTGTGTGTCATTTATTTGACAGTACATACCATCCATTAAGATTTATAATTATTTAATTTAAATCAATCTACATGTGAAAAACAGGGATAAGCACAATGACTATTTTCCCCACTTATAATTGTGTACTTGATGAATTCAAAATGATATTAATTGATTATTGTATGATAAATATGATTTGTTGTAATTAAGATAAATTGATTTATTTGAATTAATTCTTGGAAAATTATATTAATATAAAAATAAATCAATGTATTTGATATAAATATTGAAAATATATTATCATTTTTTAATGAGTTGATAATCATGAGATTTTACAATCCCTTTATATGGGATTGGGTTCTTTTAATATTTTTTATTCATATTTTTATTTACTTCTTGCTAATTATCCCCTCCAACTTATTTGGTAAGGGCCGGTGTGCCCTTGGATTCTTTTATTAAATCCGCCATTATTAAACCCATTGGATACCCTAAACTAATTGTGGGTAAAATAATCTAAAATGATATATCAAACAATTGAAGTGAGGAGGTCCAGGTTGAGGAGGAATGGTGAGTCCAATCATGGAAATATATAATAAAAATGTTAAATTGATGCAGCATGAACCACGACACAGTTCACATTGTTTTACACTAGGGTAAATTGTTTTTTTATCATTATATAGTCAATCTATCCATTTTTGGATCTCATGATCATGCACAAATATTTTATTCCTATTGGTTTCATTGTTAAATAATATTTTTGAATGTTTCATTATCACCTAATAAATTAATTAATATTAATGTGATATAGGTTAAAATATCAGTTGATTACTCACAATTATTTTTGTAGATATGTTTAATCACTTAATTATGATCTAATTAATATAAAAAAGTAATTTAAAATGATTACTGGGATATAAACTTAAATAAAAAATACCAAAAAATAAAATATTTTGTCCGAATATCCTGACACTACTTAAGTGAGAAATAACCTAATAGTTGGAGGTGATTTACCTACCCTTGTTTAGGTGATTTTAATTATCATGGAACTTTTAGTTTGATGTTTTTCATTTTATTAACTTAATTTATATCATTGGTTGAATAACAAAGTAGGAATTGGTGTAAGTAAGTGGAAAACATTTTGGAATTTATCAAACAATAGTTCAGGTTTGGTAATTCCACTCAACATATCAATAAAGTACAAGTAAATTGAGTCTCCAAGTTATGCCTACCAAAAACACATAAATTATATTGTTAGAACCATGTATGTGTTATTAAAAGGGGAATATGTATCCCATCCACTGTGAATATCTATGTAAAATTATATTAAAAAAATAATGATGAGGGATATTGGGTGTCAAATAAATTTTTGAGGTTAATGGAATTTAATTATTATTTTTTTTAATTTTTTTTATAATAAAAACATGTTATCATTATCCACTATTAATTTTTATATATTTTAAATCATATGGAATAATTAATATAACAACAATTTATAATTTAGAGGGATAACTTTCTCATTAGTGTGTATTTCCTAGAATGTTATAGGTTCTTGTGTGATATGTTATGCCACAAACTCAAACTGTACATGAAGGAATTCCCACATCATGTGTTCATTTCAAAATAAGATAATTATGAGGATTTATCTCCCTATTTTAATAATTTGGACCACAATATTTATGTCCATTTTTTCATTATATCCTCTATTTAAAATGGTCTTCTAATGAAACATGGGGATTTGAAGGAACAAAACATTTCATAACACCTTAATCATCCTCTTATCAAGCGAATGTGATATCAAAAATATATTATAATTATATTTCACAATTAACATGAAATCTTGGAGAGTTAGTGTCATTTGGGTAACATTTAATGAATATGATTGGATAAATTTATTTCCTAGACATCGTAGGTCTTAAAATTTCAAATGAGGTAAACCTAGATCTCATTATGTTTTTACAACTTAAAAATATCTCGAAATTTATGTTGAACTATAATGTGGATTGTAGTGAAATGAATATTTCATAACTTCTTAAACATATATTAAAAGTTGAAAAGGGAATGGGCCACAACATAACTAGTGTACAAATAGTGAATAATTTCATTAAGAACAAGGAAGATCATCCGAATTCTCATTTTATGTATAAGAATTTTGATCACTATCCTTCCAAGAAACAGAATATTCAAATGAAAGAAATGGAACTGCATATGGAAGGTTTTTCATATGGAATGAAGGGATAGTGGAAGTGGAATAACACCCATCAAAATAATCAAGGGAAAGATTTAGTTTCATTCATTATTTATTTTAATCATTAAATATCAATATGTTGGGTATTAGAAACTACCTGTAGTGCCCATATTTGTATCGATCTAAAGGTATTGAGTATATTTCATAATATCACTAGAGATGGTGTATATAAATGGGATTCCAATGGATTGAGAATGGTTATTCTATCCACTAGAGGCTATGATGCCACATTGTAGTGAATACTAATTTTGGTATGAATGAGCTGCTTTCTATTTGTAGTATTACATGGAACATCATTTATGTTTATTTTATAGATATGGATTTATATTTTTCAGTATTATATATAATTTTTTCTACCATTATAAAGAGAGAATAATTTTTACACAATGATGCGTATATGACATTTCATGTAGAGTCCGGAGGTGGATTCCAAAAAGTTATTACTTTTAATAGAAATTGAGTATGTATGGTTATATATATACTTAATGATTTATAAGAATGAATAATTTGAAATGTTTGAGGAGTTAAAGAATGGGGTGGTAGATCAAGTTGGTAAGAAGAAAAATCAACATTTATTGGATCAAGATGGTGAATATCATAACCAATATATTATGAAAATTATACAGGAGTATAGGATTGTCACGACCCGTCCCGGTGGGGTCCGCGCCATGACTCCCCAAGCCCACCTCCAATAGGCCAGGGGCTGGTGACTAGCACCGAGTAGGCATGTCACTAACATCGGAGGCATTGCCTAAGTACCTGTACACACACACACATGTCCAAGCCCACAAATGTTGAAATGTAAAACACTAAGGAACAAAAATGCATGCATACAACTAAACCCAACCAATAGAGCACGACGAAAGGTAGAGTACTGTAAAAGTAAACTGGGCCAGAATACCAGCCCACCAAAAACAAGAGTCTAAAAAAATGCAAAGTCCAACCTGTAAGCACAATGGTAATGGGACTGCTGCTCGTAGCCATAGGAACGCCTCGGCCTGTAGGAAACTCAGAAAGCTCGGTCCTGTCCTGGTCCACGCGGGACTCTGTCAAAAGGCTACTCCTCTGCACAAGAAACCAGACGTGCGGGCAAAGCCCGTGCAAGGGTGAGTATAACAATACTCAATAGAGGACCCCGAAAACCATAAAGCAGTACACAAAGTAAAGGTACAGTAAGCTATGCATAATATATGTTTACAGAACATTTAAAACAAACTAGATATACTCAAAACCCAGGCCCGTGGTCTAGAGACAAGTTACATAACCGCATCCCCCCCTCAAGGGATTCCGTTTGAAGATTCCGTGATGCACTCGTTCCGGGAGAACACACTCCACGAGTCTTATAGTTCTTCATGACGTCCGCCCGAGAAGTGATGTTCATCGGGAACCATCACGAGATATAGCTACTCTCATTACGGGAGACACACTCCTGAGTGGAAGGGTTACGATAGATAGAAGCACTCATTACGGGAGACACACTCCTGAGTGGGAAAAATCTCGATACACAGATGAGGATCACTGCCAAGGCCATGGAGGATACCACGACTCATCCGAAATTCACCAGCTAGGTAGAGGATCAACACTCGGTAAAGTTTCTCACGTCGATGCCTGACTCTACCTTGGGTCTGGAATGGATAGAGGATCTCGATCCGGGCCTCTTAGATTGATGCCTGACTCTATCACAGAAAAGTCCTGCTGAAGGGATCATAATCCGGCGTGAGGGAATGATGCCTGATCTTCAGGGGAAAAGAAGAGGGGTCACTAACCCAAACGAAAGATGTTCAAGGCACGGTGAACAAAAGGACCAAGGCATTCTCCAAAAAGTACATGGTGTGTAGAAATGATACACACCGTGTTGTCCATCCTCGAGTACTGCCTATGTACAATGGCCTGTGTCGTCAGGCTGTTCATGTAGAAAACATTATACATAGCGTGTAGTACATTGTACATGCCGTGTCTGGGTCATTGGGGTTGGTTAAGTGTACTCTAGCCATGTGCCCGTACACGGTCACCAACCTGTGTACTCCAACCCGTGCAATCTGCACATAGGGTGGCCTGCGTTGGTGACCTCACCTAGCCGGGTGAGGGAGTACATGGTTGTGTACTCCATCCTGTGTCCGTGTATCCCCGGGATACACGCCGAGCTCAGCGTAACCGCCTCTGCCGAGCTGTACACACCGTGCCGCCTGAAGCCGTGTAGAGCATCCCGTGTCCATGTACCACCCGAAGTACATGCCGAGCTTCGGGGAAGGTCCAACACATCGTGTGACTGGGGTCACATGCCGTGTGATCCTTCTCTGACCCTGTAATCCTAGCCACCACCATCAGAACTACACGTCATGTTCTTCGTAAGTACACGTCGTGTATTCTGGAAATTTCCAGAAACGCGGACCTCCACCGTCGCGCCTCCCGTGGTGCTCCAATCATTGATACGACCATCCGATCATCACGAAACCTTCAGGTTTTGGTCACCCCGACACCAAGAAGCTGTTGCCATCATTTTCGGGCCTCCGACTGGCTCCAAAAACATGATTGATCTTCCCGTGCGAAGAATGCTCGAAGAACGCCCTTCCCGATCTGGTCCGATTTGTCGTCCAGCATCGTCGCCACACCTCCACAAGAACGTTGCAATGTCGAACCTTCGGTTTGGGATCATTGCGTCGTATAACGGATGTGAAACGATCCTTTGTTCTTCACCCCGCGAAGAACGTGAAGAACGCTTGGGGAAAAAGGAGGAAGAGATCCAAATAAACAAATTTTGGAACGATCCTCCGCCGTCATTCGTCACAGCATTGATCCTCTCCCATTAATTGGATTAAATGGAGCAGAGATCAACATGAATAAAAAGCATGGATTAATTCCCCAATACCATCCTAATGAAAACCCTTCCGCAAGAAAGTACGAATCCACGGATCGATTTTTTCGTGGTTGTTCCGCGTTCATCGTTTAAATTCAAATATGGGGAACAGAGAATCAAAACAACAACCCCAACCTTTTGAAAGGATTGATCATTGACGAAGGCATCGTGATGTCGTTGTCATCGTGATCCTTCAGCATCGGTGCAATGATCCTTGGTTTTGATCCGTTGTTGTTCATAGTCGAGAATTGCTCCAACGCCTCGCGGATTTGGCAGAGGTTCTTCTCAAGCGTTTCCAACGATCAACACTTGGTTAACCCATTAAAAAGGGAAACAAGTTGACATTTAATTACGCGGATGCATTAATGATGTTGAATTTCCATTTTGAAGTTATTATGATGCATCATTAATTTAGGAAATAACTGCACCATCGCCACGCTGCAGCGGATGTTTCCTTAAATGAAATAATATAAACTGGTTAATTTATTTTATTTTATTTTACATAAAACGTCTGAAAATTAGCCCGTTTCCCTCGACCCGCGCCAGTCGAAGATAGCCTCATTCTCAGGTAAAGTCGTTGTCCCAGACGCAACGGTGCGATCAGATTTTTAATCCAGTCATCCATTTGGAAACTTCCACAACCACGCACAAGTGCCGACTCACTTAACGAAAAAATGTTCAAACCACCATTCCGGGCTCACTGGACCTCGGAATGATATGTCGTCTACGCGCCCGGTCTCGAAATAATTCCATATAATATTTAAAAATAATAAATTGAAAATCAGAGACAATACATTCTGCCCACCTTGGGGCATTACATCCCCGAAAAGCCAAAACAAAGGCTACTCAAAATGATGACGGTACTGGGAACAGAGCAGGGCCTCCCACTCCCATGTGCTCTCCTGAAGATTCTCGTGCTGCCACCAGATGCGCACTAAGGGAATTGATCACCCACGAAGGATCCTCTCCTGCCGATCCTCGATCTCCACCAGGTACTCATAAAAGGTCACTCATTCCTCGATGTCTAGCTCTCCCTAGTCGATGACGTGCAATGGGTCATGCACGTACCTCCTCAGCTACGACTCGTGGAAGACATCATGTACCCGATGTAACTGTGGCGGTAGACCCATGCGGTACGCCACCTCTCCAACTCAACCCAGGATCTAGAAAGTTCCGATGAACCATGGAGATAGCTTGCTGCCTCGGCCATATCTCCGCAACCCACATTGATGTGAGACCCGAAGAAAACGTGGTCTCCCTCCTCTAACTCCAGAGGCCTGTGTCGTCTGTCAGCATAAGACTTCTGCCGGCTCTATGCAGTCTTCATCCGTTCCTAAATGATCTGCACCTTCTCTGTGGTAGCTCACACTAACTCTGGACCCATGAGTGGTGACACTCTGGGGTCAGTCCAGCAAAGTGGTGAACGACATGGTCTCCCATACAAGGCCTCGAACAGTGCCATACCAATGGTGGAGTGGTAGATTTTGTTGTACGCAAACTCCACCAGTGGTAGGTGGTCCTCCCAGCTGCAACCAAATTCCATGATATAGGCCCGCAACATATCCTCCAGAACCTAAATGGTCCTCTCTGTATGACCATCTGTCTGTGGATGAAACGCTGTTCTCAAGCGTAGCTAAGTCCCAAAAGCCTCCTGCAATCCCTTCCACAACCGGGATGTGAAGCGGGCGTCTCAGTCTGAGACTATAGTCTAGGGGACGCTATGAAGCTGAACTATCTCTTGTATGTAGAGGCGTTCCATGCTCTATATGGAACTCTGCTCCCTGATAGCTAGGAAGTGGGCCGACTTGGTGAGTTAGTCAATGATTAACCAGATTGAATCGTGCCCCTTGGATGTCCGTGGTAAGCCTTTCATGAAGTCCATCGATATTCCATCCCAATTCCACTTTGGAACTTCCAAGGGGTGAGATAACCCTGCTGGGACCTGGTGCTCAACCTTCACCAGCTGGCATGTGAGGCATTGAGAAACGAACTCTGCTACTGCCTTCTTCATGCCTGACCACCAGAACTGTCGTCGGAGATCCTGGTACATTGTTTCCACTCTAGGATGTTCCGCCAAAGGGGATGTATGAAACTCCCTCAGGACCTCCTCCTGGAACGCCATAGGTACAACAGTGCATCCTATGAAAAAAAGTACGTGCTCCCCACCTTGCGAAAATCCATCAGGAGCATGTCTTGTGGTTAACTGAGCACGTAAAGCCTCACAGTCAACATCCCCAAGTTGTGCCTCCCAAACTCACTGTTAAAGTGGAGGGGGGACAACCGTCGACTGTAGGTAAGTTGTGTCCTCACCATCCATGAAGGATAACTGCAACGCGGCTAATTATTGTGTCTCCTCACTCAACAGTTGTGAGCTCGACCTTCTGCTAAGAGCGTCCGCCACCTTGTTGCCTATCCCAGGAGTATAGATGATATCGAAATCATAGTCCTGGAGGAACTCTAGCCAACGCCTCTACCTCAGATTCAGATCCCTTTGTGAGAAGATGTACTGGAGGTTCTTGTGGTTAGAGTAGACAATAAACCGCTCACCCATAAGGTAGTGTCGCCACATATTCAGTGCAAAGACTACTGCTGCTAACTCGAGATCATGGGTCGCATAGTTCTGCTCATGTGGCCTAAGGTGGCGTGAACCATAAGCAATCACCGTGTGCCGCTTCATCAGGATATAGCTGAGCCCGGTCCCTGATGCGTTGCAGAAAACTATGTACTCGATAGACTCCTCCGGCAGTCTCAATACTGGGGCGCTCGTCAAACTCTGTCTTAGCTACTCAAAAGCCTACTGGCAGTTTTCTATCCACACGAAGGGTTTCCCCTTCCTGGTAAAGGTCATCATCAGTGATGATATCTGGGAGAAATAAGGGATGAATCTCTGGTAATGTCCTTCCAACCCAAGGAAGCTTCGCACCTCTGTCACGCTCTGAGGTGGATCCCATGCTAACACAGCCTCCACCTTGGCTGGGTCCACAGCTACTCCATCTGTTGAGATGACATGTCCCAGAAAGTGGACCTCCTGAATCTATAACTGACACTTCGAGAGCTTTCCATAAAGCTAGTGCTCTCGAAGCACGTCCCGAACCATCCACAGGTGTCTCGCGTGCTCCTCCTTTGATGCCGAGTACACAAGGATGTTGACGATGAAGACCAATACGAACCGGTACATGTATAGCTAGAAGATCTGGTTCATCAACCCCATGAACACTACAGGGGTGTTTGTCACGCCAAAGGTCATCACCATGTACTCATAGTGACCGTAGAGACATATAAAAGCCGTCTTCGTTATATCCTCATCACGCACTCATAGCTGGTGATATCCTGATCAAAGATCAATCTTAGAGAACCACAGAGCCCCTCTTAGCTGATCGAAGAGGTCATCAATTCTCGGCAGTGGATACTTTTTCTTCACCGTCACCTGGTTCATGTGCCGGTAATCCACGAAAAACCTCAGACTCTCATCTACCTTCTTGGAAAACAAGACCGGGACCGCCCTGGGTGAATCGCTGGGTCTCACGAAACCCTTGCTCTGCAAATCCTTCAACTGCACCCTCAGCTCAAGAAGCTCTATGGGAGCCATCCGATAAGCCGATGAGGAAATCGGTGTCGTCCCGGGGTGTAAGTCGATGCAGAAGTCAATTTCCTGGTGGGGAGGTAACCCTGGAACATCTTCTGGAAAGACGTCCTCATACTCCGCCACCACTACGGGGAAGTGAGAGCTCACCACATCTACTGCTCTGAGGGTAAGGCTAGCCAACTCATGAGTGATCAACTGCCCACTCCTATGCATTATCCCACTTTTTTCTGCATGGGTTTCCTTTTCTCCGACCATAGAAAACCTTGTTCCATCACGTCGAACACACCACACTCTACGCCTAAAACAGTCAATCTGGGCATGGACCGAAGATAACCAATCCATACTGAGAATGAAATCATAAGGCCTCAACGCTACCACCAAGAGGTTCCAACCGAAACTCTCGCCTTCAAGGGTAAGATCACACTGTCTACAAAGGTGTGTGATCATCGATTCTCCTCCCGTAGGTGTCTCCAAGGGTAAGGATCGAGTCAACGGTTCTACCGGAATCTCAAGGTTTTGTAAAAGACATGTGGCTATAAAGGGTTGATTGGGACCTGTGTCTTTGAGTACGGCTGCTAAGGTAGAAAAGACACAGATCGTACCTAGAATCATCCCTGGGGCCCCTGGGTCATATGCCTCGATCGCATGCAGCTGTCCCCATCCCTGTCCCCCAGCTCCCTGAGCCTGGTGCGGACCTCCTGGTGTTGGTGTGGAAGTAAGTTGAAGCGTCCTCCACCACCTACAGCTCTCCCAGCTCCTCTTCCACGTCCGCCGCCTGGAAGATCTGCCTAATCCATTCTCTACCTCTATCTCGATGGTCCATCCACCACTTCCATGTCAGCAGCCCGACGTGTCGGGAAATCTCTAGCAAGATGCCCCCTACCATCGCATGTGATTCATCGCTTCTCCCTAGGCTGACTGGATCCATACTGAGAGCCCATGACTGTCGATCATGTGTCCTGGGTCCTCCTATGACGTCTCCCACATCCAGATCTCTGCGTCTAACATCGGCTCCCTGCTGTCGGTGTCTCCACACCTGTCTTCCTACTGTTGACTGCCGGTGGCTGTCTCTGCTCGGCCAAGAAGCTCTCGATCACCAAGGCCCACTCGAGCACTCCAGCATAGGTCGATATGCATATAGGCATGACACTAGCTCGTATTTCTCTCTGTAGACCTTGCTAAAAGGTCCAAGCCCTGATTTACAGATCCTCGACCATATCCATCGTGTACCTGGTGAGGTTGGTGAACCTTGATGAATAGTCATCCACTGTCATACTGCCCTGCTAGAGCTAAAGAAGCTCCTGGATGCGCACATATCTCATTGTAACCGGAGATAACTCCTCAATTAAGAGTCGCTCAAACTCTATCCACGAAAGAGTATCCTCGTCGTGAGTCTGTGTGGTAAGACTCCAACATCGTCCGGCCGAACCCTGAAGAAATCTCGCTCCATAGATCACCATCTGCTATGCTGGTGTCCTCACTATACAGAAAACTCTGGTCACCACCTCAAGCCGGTCCTCAGCCACCCGAAGGACGAGCTCGCTTCGGAACCTGAGGGGCCTCTGTCTCTGAAACTCATGGAGCACGCTAAGCCTGCGCTCCTCGCCAGTCGGTTCTACAGGTACCACTGGCTACTCCACCGATGGTGGTATAGAAGGTGTACCACCTGGTGGCCACGCCTGGGGAACTGGTCCCTATATCGATGCCTCGTCACTGAGGGGGTCATCCTCGTGATCATGCTACTGAATCCTAGCGGGTATGGGTCGCGGAGGCACCCTGTAAAGAAACAAGATGTGTCACGGTCAATGAGTATATCTGGATAGCTGACACCAAGGATATGGAAGACACAACCCATTCATATATGATGCATGTACCTTTTATTTCACCACAACCATTGTTTTTATGCTCCGATCATTGATCCGGCCGTCCGATCACCACAAAACCATCTGGTTTTGGTCACCTTGACACCACGAAGCTGTTTCCGTCATTTTCGGGCCTCTGACCGGCTCCGAAAACATGATTGATCTTCTCGCTTGAAGAAAGCTCAAAGAACGCCCTTTCCAATCTGGTCCAATTTTTCTTCTTCCATCGTCACCGCACCTCCACAAGAACGTTGCAATGTATAACCTTCATTTTGGTATCGTTGCATCGCAGAAATGATGCATAACGATCCGTTGTTTGTCGCCCCGCGAAGAACGTGAAGAACAAACGGGGAAAAAGGAGGAAGAGATCCAAATAAACAAATTTAAGAATGAACCTCCGCCGTCATTCTTCACGGAGTTGATCCTCTCCCGTAAATAGGTTTAAATGGAGTAGAGTTCAACATGATTAAAAAGCATGGATTAATTCTCCAAAATCAACCGAAAGAAAACCCTCCCGCAAGAATGTATGAATCCGCTGATCAAATTGTTCATGGTTGATCCGCATTTGTCGTTTATATTCAAATACAGGGAAAAGAAAATCAAAAAAACTACCCCTACCTTTTGAAAGGATCGATCATTGACGAAGGTTCTGTGCTTCCGTTTTCGTCGTGATCCTTCAATGCCAGTGCAACGATCGTTGGTTTCGATCTGTTGTCATTCGTCGTCGATAATTGCTCCAACGCCTCACGGATTCAGCCGAGGTTCTTCTCATGTGTTTCCAACGATCAACAATTGGTTAACCCATTAAAACGGGAAACAAGTTGACATTTAATTACGAGGCAGCATTAATGACGTTGACTTTCCATTTTGAATTTATTATGATGTGTCATTAATTTAGGAAACAGCTGCACCGTCGCCACGCTGGAGTGGATGTTTCCTTAAATGAAATAAAATAAACAGGTTAATTTAATTTATTTTATTTTACTTAAGACGTCTGAAAATTAACCATTTTCTCCCGACCCGCGCCGGTCGAAGTTTCCCTCATTCTCAGGTAAAGTCATCATCCTAGACGCAATGATGCGCTCAGATTTTTAATCCGGGAATCCATTTGGAAACTGCCACAACCGCGCACAAGTGCCGACTCCCTTAACTGAATAAAGGTCAAACCACCATTCCGGGCTCACTGGACCTCAGAATGATGTGCCGTCTTCATGCTAGGTCTCGAAATAATTTTATATAATATTTAAAAATAATAAACAGAAAATCAGAGACATTAAAAGAATTTTGTATCAAGTTTCTCCACCTTTTACACCACATTAAAATGAAGTTTGTGAACGGAGGAACCCTACGTTATTGGACATAGTAAGGTTGATGATGAATCATAAAAGCTTTCCATAATCCTTTTGGTTATATTAAATAATGAAAATATTATAATTAATAAACTGAGTAGTAAATAATGTGTCCAATGACATTTCATTTGAGTGAGAGAGTAAAAAGATGCCCATTTTTTCATATGATCTGTTGTGGGGTTGTGAGGTGTTTGTTAAGGCCAGTTCAAGAAACTGATTAGAACCCCAATGCATAAATTTTTTTTATAGAGTATCCTAAGGAAATATGGGGATAAATTATTTAAAAAAATTTATATAAGAATGTTACTATTGAAACACATTTAATTTTTCATGAGAGGGGGAACATCCTTAAAAATTACAGTGGGAGAATTATTGAATTTGATAATATAAACGCTCATGATACAAAAGGGTTGGTACAGTAACTGATTCCATATGAATCACAACAAAATGTAAAGTTTTACATACCTTTAAAGGATTATAACAATGATATAGGATTCTACATGTTCTCCAATGTAAATTCCCTACAATCTATCTATCCTCATATTATTTTAAGTTATAGTGTGAATACACATTAATAGATCACAAAATGTTCCACTAAAATATATAAAATCCCCACCATCACCTTGCAGTATAATTTTTTTTATGAATGATAGAGGTAATTTATATGATTGTTCCTAACATTAAATTAAATGAAATTCCACTAGAACTTCTAGTCCTCCTATTCTAGGAAGATCATACGGGATGCTACCTAAAGAGATGACAAAAAGATCCTCTAAAATTTATGGAATCCCCAATAAGTTATTCCACCAAATTTTACAGTCTTGAGAGGGGTAATTTATTGGTTACCTACCCTCTATATATATGGTGAAATTGCACCTAAAATTCCTATGTAACATCTAGTACTCCTATTATTGGAGGCTTTTATGGGAAGCCACCTCAAAGGTTGATTAAAATTCCCATTGTATCCCAAGCAACAGATTCAACTAAAATTTTTATATCATGAGAAGGGTAAACAATATATTTATATCGCATTAGATATTTTTTGAAATTTCATTGTAACATCAAGTCATATCATTTAATGTTTTATTAATTTCCATTGAAATTTTCCATATTCAAATTTTAGGTGAAAATTTCCAATCAATTATGAAGACCTTACAGTGAATTATTGGTTAAATTCTACAAAATTTGAAAGAGGGTCTTATAAATACTTTTTGAGACACAATTTTTTTTGAATATTTTTAATGAATTTATATTTAAAAATTTATTGTAATGATATTTTTAGAAATCTAGTAGCTATTTTATTATTTTACAGATCGATACAATCCATACACATATACTTTCAGTATTGTTACTATTTATGAAATGTTCTTGTGAATGTGATGTTATAATAATTTCTCAGTATACCAAAGGGGAAAAAATGACAAACTACTATTTATTATCACAGAAAATTCACATGTATATATATAATTATTTGGAAATAGTTTATGATTTATTACATACATGTCATTATAGACTACAATTATTAATGTTTTTATAGGAGATAATCAAGAAGACCATGTCGACACAACATCAATACATTGTTCATATATTTTTGAAAATATATTCATTTCATATATATGTTTTTTTCTTTATAGATGTATTATTATATTCATATATAGTTGAATGGATATGAGAAATTTAAAATTGAATTATCTTATACACTGACAATTGTTGAATTCTATTAATGAATTTCAAAAACACTAATCTAATCATTTGGGGTCTATTGTGTCTATACTAGTATGTTTTTAAATTTATTTTACATTATATCCCAATTTTTGATTCATATATATATTATTAATATATTATTATAAATATAAAAACTACATATTCATGAATGGAAGTAAAAAAACTCAAAATCCAGCTTTTATAAATAGGAGATTGGAATCTTTGGATTCAGTTCTTAAGAAGAAACTTGTGGATCAAATATTCAAGAAAGCTGGGGTAAGACATCAAATTTCAGTACAATTTAAATGATTACTATAATATAAATGGTTATGTAAAATAGAAACAAAAAAATAATAAACATGAATAAGGTTCATAACAAAAAACATTCACCATGGGATGTGGTGTATCAGCAATAGAGGGTATAAAGGATGGAAATGAAAAATTACAAGTCCTTCAAGGAAAAAATGAAATTTGAAAATTAAAGAAAGAAAATATGGAATGAATGATATGGGAAAGATATAAAAAAATTAAAAACTGAAGAATTTTATATATAAAAAAAGAGGAAATTATAATTAATCTTGATTGGGAAAGTACTAGTAAAAAATATAACTAGAATATGAGTATCATTAATGTTGATGAAAAAATAAGGTTAACTGAATGAAAAAAACCCCACTATAATGAGATAAAGAGATCTATAGTTAAAGAATATGTTATAGGGAACACCATAAGGAAATATAAATCAGGGAAATGAAAGCTATAACATCAGCTATAATAGAATGAAACATAGCCAACCTTATAGATCATGATGTAGAATAATGTGAAGATGAAGCTCAAGAATAATGCACACCTCCTAATAAAGATGTATATCAAGTAATAAATGTTATTGAATTCACTGAACATAGTCATTACATCAAAATATAAATTAAAAAAAATAAAAAAAATATATTGGAGTTGATATTTGTTTTATGAAATCGAAATAAGAATTAAATGAACTACAGTAGCGTAATCCAATTAAAAATAATATCCAATAGATCCACTGAATACTGTAGAAATACACATTATTTTAGTGTAACAATAATAGATAAGGGCTATAACAAGGCTGTTTTTTTAATAAATAAATATTGAGGAAAATTAGGTTATCTCTGAAATCATATTGTGATTGTATTTATGAGATTATAGATTTGGTGCCCACCTATTAAGTTGTTAGGTAACCAGGGAATGGGAACCTGAAATATAATATATTATATTAAATTCCCCATTATAGTACATAGTTTATTATAAATAATTATTATTGTTTTGTATTGAATATGTTTGAAATTTAAAAAAAATCCATCAAATTGAAATGGATGTCATTTTCCCTCTTTTGAACAAGAAAAATGAAGTGTACAAGGGTGAGTATTTATGTTAAACCGGATTATTGTATAATAATTTCAACTTAGTTTCACTTCCTCCAGTGTTTTCAATGATAATAGATAATATAGTAATATGATCAAATAATAAAAACCCATAGAAAAATGGGAAATACAAATGGAACATTTCTTTCCCATGTAACCATAATTATTATACTATTGTATCAATTAACTAATTGAAAAAGTGAATGGTTCAATATTTTTGTAACATAATTACTAATTTCTAACATACCTCTCCCCATGGTGACATTATCTTGTCCTGTGTAATATAAAATAAACCAATCCCATGTATAATTTGATGTGATATGACCTCATATAGAATACTGATTCCACGCTAGCCCTACTAATAGCTACTAAAAAACATTTTTAAGAAAGAATTTACTATTGGAATTAGTTCCACTAACATATAGATAAGTAGTCATAAAACCAAAATTAATTGGTTTGAGATAAAAGTAAAATAGAATATAATCATTGATTCATAGTACAGTTTAATTTTTTGTTAATGTAGTAGCAAAGTTTTTTATCAAAATAAATTGAAATAACGAATTCATTATATGCCAGCTCAAATAAAAATTCAGATTCATCGCAATTCAAAATGGAATATTTTTTCATGTTAAATAATCATTGTTCAATCTCACTGAAACATGTTTTCCAAGAATCATTCAATTTTTCTATATGGAATCTGTAGATAGGAACATGATGCAGGTATAAATGGTATCAAGTAAAAATAATAAGACATTACATATCCAAATAGATTCTGGATGTATTCAAAATCCCATAAAACATTCATATAAACAAACACAACATCCTAAAATAGGTTCTATAGAATGAAATTGTAATTACGTAAAATAGTTATATAAAACAATAAAATTGAATCCAGCTAATAAGTAGTTTAGTGGATCAATTTCAGTTCAATAATTTCTATAAATGGTATATACATAATTGAACAAAATTATCAACTTTCATTATATTTATGGACCACTATGTATCTTCTAATTCTAGGATAGTCTACCTCAAAATTTGAAGAACCGAATTCGTTGAATGGTCTTCCAACAATAAGGAAAAAACAATTATAGAACATATATAATATTATGATGCTACATATGAAATAATTATTGATTTTTTTGGGATGGATATGATAATAAATTATGATATTTATTTATATATATTTCTCAATATGCAAGAAAAAATGATATCAAATACCACAATACTATAGGAATAATTCTCTTGGAAATTAAAATAATCAAAAAATGAAAACAAAATATAAATATATCATTGTAATTATTATTATTATTATTCAATTGTGTTCCCTTTGAAACTATAATTTTATGATTTTTTTCTATCACCCATTTCATGTTTTATTCACTTTTATTTGAATCCATTTATAAAATTGTGTCAAATCTATCATGACCAAAAAAACCTACCCGTTTATATATTTATGTTAGTTAAATAAATTAAAAAATAACTTAAAATATAGAAGTAAAAAAAATCCAAACCCACATCTATATCATATTCATCTGTAATCAACTTACTTCCCATTTATAGAAACTCATTGTATCATTTTTCTAAAACTAACATTATACAAGCATTTACATCAATAGAATATCCTCTAAAAATTTGAATATTATTATATTTTTGGGTATACATACCATAAATATAATTTTTTTAGTGATATAACATCAATATAATAAACATAATTTATAAAATGGCTATAAATATACCCAACCAAAATCATATTTTTGACCAAAACATTGAACAAATTCACTGGATTCTTCATATGATACACGTAAATGGCCATCCAAAACATCCATTACAATGACATAACTAAATTGAACACTATGTTCATTACTTGTTATAAAAAACAATGGAGTGAAATGATATTAATATTTCAATAAATAAATTATAGTAGGTGTGTACCTAGAAATTCATAACCCATCAATGCATGGAAAATGTAAATATTTTGAGATAACTTCATTGAAATATAAAATACATCCATTATTTAATAGTGTATAATTTTGTCCAAAAATCACTCAAAGTGATTGAAGAAATATATGACAAAAAACAGGTGATAAATTTTATATTTAAAAGATATATTAAAACATTAACTTCATTGGGTGATCTAAATTTCCTATGTTAAATAATAATTTAAAACCATGTGAACCCACTAATCCAGAAACACAAATATATCATCTTTACATTAAAATATCCAATTCCCTTATTCTATTCTGAGGGAATCCCATTCCCGATCATAGTGATTTAAATCATTGTAAGAAATCATAAAATTATTTAATATTTTTAGAAATCTGGATCCATAATCTGACCAATTATGTAAATGTTTAATTCCATTCATCGTCAAATTAAATGTAAAAAATGAACTGTTGAGTTAAATCTAAAACATTGAAAATGAATTTTCTAATTACTGCATCTTTATCTATAAATATATTTTGAGTCCTCTTCATCTGATTTAGTTATTCATTATTCTTAAATAAAAAATAAAATGAAGCCAAAAATTAATCATATAATAATGTTAACCTTGAAAATACAGTCTCCTAATGATTATTAAATCCCATAATGATACCAAAGGGATCTTACTCTCAATTAATATAGAATGTGGTGTAAAAACAACAACATATCCAAATAAGTCCTAACATATATTTATTTTTGGATACTCCAATAATATAATGTTAATATTCTTAGTCGATTAAAATAGTATAGTTTAGTCAAATGATGGATTTCATAGGATTTTTCTTTATAAGGTAATTTAAAATGTCACATGCATCATTATTAATGAATTTCGTTCTGTTTAGAATTTAAATAAGTAAACCGAAAAATATTCATGTAACTAATTACATTTTTTAACTCCTATAAAAAATTGACCAATGAGAATTAATCATTGTGTTTACTATATAATGATGAATTTAAATCAAACTCAGATTATTTTTATTTAACTATTTTTCCTTGGGACCTCATCATATGAATAAATTTTTGATAGTGTAATGGATTATTAATATCATCAACAGATACATTAAATGTATATTTCCAAAGAGACTAAAACCCTCGTTCAATTAAGGATACTAGTATGTGTCTTTGTATGAGGAAATTTCCCCATGTTATAAAATTTTCAACCATCCTATAAAACTCTAAAGGGGCTTGATCTCCATCCCTATAAGTACATTAATAGAGAATTATGATACCTATACATCATCAACATTGGGAAACACTACAATATATACACTGATGTCAATTGAATATATAATATTGGTCTCACTAAAATATTCACTAAAATTAAAAAACAAATTCAGTAAAACATTCAGTTGATGTTTCAGTGGATGTTCTAGTATAATTTGTAGTGGTACTTACCATGAAGCTTCTAGTGGAAGATTCATTAACAGTTTGAATGAAATAGGAAACTAATAATATATATATATATAATAATTTATTCCAAAAATATTTATAATTTACATTTATAAATCCATTGAGTGAATATTTCACTATATGTTATATAGACTGTTTATGTGGCTGTTAAAGTTAAATTTCTAGTTCATGTTCTAGAGAATGTTTCTGGCATGTTCTACTCATGGTTCAAATACAACATTAATTCAAATTTTATTTACATTTTATTTAATGTTTCAGTGGAAGTAACTATAGAAGTTCCAATAGAAGCTCCATTGAAAGTATCATTGGGTAAAAGAACTACATACATATAATTAATCTAATAAAAAAATAACAATTATATGTTAATAAAAATTATATTTAAAAAAATTATAATAAATATAATTATATAAAATATATGTTAAATATGAATCAAAATATTTATCATTACAATATTTTAATTACATGTAATAACATTTAATTTAAAAAAATGTATATAATATATGAATAAAAATTTGAATTATATTTATATATATTAAAAAAATACATATTTATAAATATAAAAAACATAAATAAATTTCTAAAATTATGGAAAATGAAAAATTTATAATAAATTAAAATATTTTTTATAAATTATTTAAATCCTTTAAGGTAATGTTTTAGAGCATGTTCCAGTAAATTTTTATATGCAAGTTCCAGTTGAAGTTCCACTGAATATTCTGGTGAAGTTCAGTGAAAGCCACAGTGGAAGCTCTAGTGGAAGCTAAAGCTGATGTTCCAATTACTATTGCATAAAAATTATAAATTTATAATAAAACGATTTATAAAATAAGTTTATTATATTTTTTACAAGATCATTGTAATTAGAATTAAATTTTTTTAGATGAACATTTAATAGTCCTTACAAAGAATGAATCTATAGATCTATGAGTTCTAGTTCTGGTGCATGTTCACATCAATGATTTGTGAAATTAGGAGTAGATGTTCCATTCATACAAAACACAATGTTCCAGTGATGTTCAGTGTATTTTATGGTTAATGTTTTAGTGGTTTTTCTAGTGAATGTTTTAGAAATACTTTTACTGAAAATTCCAATGAATGTCTTATAACAATGAAAAATTATATTTATAAAATTCTATGACTAAAAAATACTTATAATATATTAGAAACAATTATATTTTAAAATTTATATTTTTAATAAATTTAATTATATACAAAAATTATTATATATTTTTATATAAATTTTATAAATATAATTTTTATTATATATATAATTTATTTTCCCTATTAAAATGTATTTACTAAAATAAAAGTATGTAAATAAAATTTTTATATTAAAGAAAATAAATATTTATAATGATTAAAAATAAATATTTTCATTAAATTATAAAAGAAGATAAATATATAATAAATAAACTTATAAAATATATTTATTTTATTTTTTATAAAATATTTTTAAATCATTATAAATCATTCCATTGAATCAATTAGTGTAATTTTTAGTGAATGTTTAATTAGATGTTTTAGTTATGGTTCCTATGAAATTTCTTGTTAATGTTCCTATAATTTTGTGGTCAATGCTCCATTAAAACTTCCACTTCAATTTTCAGTGAAGTTCACTGAAAAATTCAGTGGAATTTTCAATGGAATTTAGAGTATGATTTCAAATAAACATCCACTAAAACATCCACTGAATGTTATAGTGAAGGGTTAAGAATTCAAAAAATTTATCTGTGAATTTATATAACTAAAAAGAATACTATATAATAAAAAAAAATTATTTTTAATGAATGTTATTATATAAAATATATATCACATGTTTTACACAAATATTATAAATATTATATATATATATATCAAATTTAATATAATATAATTTACTATTTAAAAATTTATATACTATTTGAATAAAACTGAAAATATACTTTATATATTTAGGAAATTAATATTTATAAATATAAAAATAATAATTATTTTTATAAAATTATTAATGCAAAAAATTATAATAAATAACCATTGAAAAAATATTTAATATATATATTTTTACAAATATTTATAAATAAAAACTTATTTTCAAAGATATATTCAATGAATGTTCTTATGAAAGATTTAATGAATGATTTAGTTTCAATGATTTTTTATTCAACATTTTTGTTTCAGTGAATGTTTAGTTTTATGTTTCAATGAATGTGTGATGGAATATTTTTTGATGCATTAGATGGATGTTTTATGTGAAATATCAAAGAGACATTCAAATTATGTTTATGTGAAATTACTATTAATTTATTCCCATCCATGATTCAGATAATGTTTTAAAAATATTAGCTAAAACATTTTTTTTGATATTTATATGACAATCATTATGTCACTAAAATTTCCCATTTTTACTGGGTAGAAAACAATTCATGTTTAATAAAAAATACGGCATGTAATGTATGAAAATAAATTTAAACACGAATAACATAAAATAATAATTTCGAAAAACTGCTTCAATGGCCCTTATAAGAAGCGTAAAATCGGATTTAGACACCATGAATCTACCTCACGTAACTCTACGAAACATTATCATGACCAAATGAAACTCTATAATTTTTCATAACCCCATTGAAAAGTATTTCCCATTCAAAAATAGAGAAACAACCGACAATAAAAAATTCCATATATTTGACTATAGGCTACTGACCCCTGCAACAAATATGTGAATGTTCCATATAGAAATTATTAATTTATTATAAAATCATGATTCATACATCTTATATGGAAGGAAAAAACATTCTGCACAAAATTTCTGACCGTCCTATGCACAAAATCCCTAACCATTTAAACCATTCATATTATACTTGACCCAATACCCTTTATAAAGACACAACATCTTGATTTTACCCCATGTAAAAATGAAGACGTGTCAGAATAATATAGATTTCCTAGATATTCTTATTAATGGTGGGTGTAGATATGATAAATAATGGATCCAAAGAGAGAGTAGAGGTCCAGGTGCTATGTGTTCAGAGGTTGATGGAGGTGGACCCAAATTCGATATTTTTAAACACGCATAGATAATAATAATAACAAAAAACAATTAAAAATAAGAAAAGTGGAATGGGAATGATTGGAGAGAGAGTTGGAGAGGGGGTTTTCACATTAATTTATTCCCCTTATCTTATTGGTATTTCATAATAATAATTATATTAATTATAATAATGATAATAATATAGTTATTCTTATTCCCATTATTATTATTTTAATTATTATTATTATTATTGTTATTATTAATTTTCATTTCAATTGTAACACCATCTGTTAATTTCAAATTGACTATCTATTTATGGAATCACATTTTTGGCATTAAAATTAATGTTTTAGTATCAAAATTTTACACATAATTATGAACATTGGAAAGAGCCATGTTACTTTCATTGAAATTCCTCTTATCCATGATATGATTAAATGAAAAATTTCATATATGGTATTTTCCAAATAAATTAATTGGCTATCATGGTTATTCTTCCAAGTAAATCATTGTGTTTCTATCTGTTTCTCTCTACAAGGCTATTTACAAGACTAAATTGGGGTATTTTGAATTTTTTTATTTTAATGGTGTGGAATATGAGGTACTCCTCAAAGGTCCCCACTCTATAAAAGGTTAATCTGTAAAGACTATTAGATGAATATAAATATTGAATAAATTCCATCATTCACATTCATTCCATGGTGGGTATGGGTGCATGTATTATTTATTCTGGGGGCATATATCATTCATTTACCCCCATTTTATGAGGGAAATTAATGAAAATCTATGAAATAGGATATGGGTTTCCCCATTTTCATATATCACCTAGTGTACTACTATTGAATATGGAGAAGGAAATTTATTGTCCATTCTCATTGAATCCTCTCATCAGCTCTTTTTTCATGTGATTATGATACAAGAGGGTATTTGAGGTGAATATTTGGTAAATCATATGACTAGTTTTTCAATTTAGTTTTGGTTTATTCCATTCATTTATGAAGTTGTATATTCCCTGATGACATGGGGTTTTGGTCCTCTATTATTTGTGGTTTCCTTAGAACTATCTTTATAGATAAATATTTCTATTATTCATGTAGTTTTTGATTTACTATTACCATTGGGTATTGGTGAGAGGAATTTCCTCCTTATGATATAAATTTTTTTTGGGGAATTGGAAGGTTTCAGATATTCCTTATTAGGATAGAGGTAATACTCATCGAAAATGTTTTTTTCCTTTGGTATAGTGCTTTTATATCTCTATAACTAGATCACCAGAATGGGGTCCTAGATGTGAGGTTTTCTAGAGAGCCCTTAACCATGTGGTTTTTTTCTTCTGAGTATTGATTTTCTAATATATTTTTTGTTTCAATTTATATGATTTGTGAGTGGTGATCCTAGTACACATTAGTGACAAATTTTCAATGAACCATCGAAGATGGGAACTTCCAAAATAGATCATCTGGTTTAGACATAGTGGTTTAGGATGTTCCTTCCCATAAGTAGTCTATCATTGTATTATTATCACTGAAGTGGATGTGTAGAAATGTGTTTTCCCATGAGAATAATGAAAATTGAGGTATCTTCCCCAAAGGAATTGAATTAAATTTAGAGTCATCATTTATCATAATGATTGGTCATTTGAATCCATAATTTCATTCCAACTGGTTTGAGGATTAATTGTGAGGCCCTCATTTTATATATTAGTTATATCATTAGGGATTATTATTATCTCCCATGGAAATCATATTGTTGTTGTTAGGAAGATAATCTATAGATTTTCCCTTTTTTAGAGTTTGGAAAAAAAATTATTGGATTTGGGAGACTATTTGGTTTGGCCCTTAGTTTTATACCGACTAACCTCATGAGATCAATTATGATTTCTAGGTGTTATACTAGGAATATTTATACTCTCTCATAAATGTAATATCTTCCCACAATTTTTTCGACTATTTAAACCACATACAAGTTGATGGGGATATCGGTGGGTGAGGATTTAGTCGAGGTAGTGGTTCAAGTTGTTCCAATGCATAGTTTTTCCTCTGGTATTTGTACGCAGTAGTGCCCTGGTGGATTTTTCATGACCTAGTGATATCTTTGATTTCTAGTCACTGTAGGTTGGTGATGCTTCATGGTGTGTTTTTCTATTTATTTATCCCATTTATAATTATCATTATATTGTACACCCTGTTATATTTAGATGATATATGGATAAATATTCGTAATTTTGTATAATATGTATATCCTACAGAGTTATATATATTTTTTCATGGATGATGTTGTATGTATTATTCAAGATAAAGAGGAAGAGGCCTACTATATTTATATTATCATATCTTAGAACTTTTCATCTCCCTTTTCTATTATAGGTAGGCTTAGGGTGGCACAAAAGGCCTTCCACTGGCTAAGGATGGGACCCGGTCTATTAGACCATGTCATATTGGAATATATGTGGTTGTTTATGGGGATAAATATTGATGATTTATGTCCCATGAGTTTGTTTTGGGTCATATATGCAAATAAGTCCTGAAGATGCTTACGGTAGGTTGATATACCCCAAAACCAAACTAGAATGTGGTTGAATATGAATTCCTTGGTGTGTAATTTGATAATTCATTGATTAACATGATTAATTATGGAATTTATTATATGATATAGCTTAGTATTCCCATACATAACATAACGATCAATGGATTTTTGGTTTCAAAGTATGATATCCACATTTCAAATATAACACTATGAATTGAGAATAAGGATTTACTTTATGAAAATTATTTCTATCGAGGTGAGAGAATGAACTTTTATTGATGATGGGATAAGTGAGAAAACTCAATGATTTGTGATCTTCATGGGTGATTATCTCTATATTTTGGTCGTTTAGGGTCTAGAGGTTTTAATGCTGTAGAGAATAAACATAGAAAATTTATCTCTAAACCAGTAGGGTCCGGATCGTTCCTATTTACTAGGTTATATGATCCTTTACCTTTGGGTATTTTAATAGGTAGGTTCAGTATCCCCAACCCCTATATACATTGGGTGTTAGATATTATATGTATGGATCGGTATCCACCATTATATAAAGAGCTTGGTAGGGGTTTTATATCATCGACTTTAGCATGGTATCCCCCTATATTACTAAAGAACGAGGTCCTCTTATATAGTTATAGAGAGGTTACATTACTAATACAGTCATTATTATCCCCATATACCCTACAAATGAGATCCTATATATCATATTTTAGGAAGGTTATGGTATTTCCCCACACAAATGGAGAACGATATCAACATTTCCTCTGTAAACATATAGATATGGTAAGTATTACCGCAAAATATGGGGGTTTCAGAACCCTATATCATCATATAGATGATTCCATAGTCCCATATGTGACATGGTGTGAGTATTTAATCAGTAGAGTTTATTTGGTATAGGATTACCATTTGAGATTTCGGTTCATTATTGGTTCATAAACACTTGGTAAATCATGATCCAAACACCATAGTCCATGTATTTGTTGGTATTTTGACTAATTCATGGTGTATTATCCTAATGACCTAGTAGAGTCTGTAGATCAAGAAAGATCCATCAGTAGAAACTATTGAATATTACTTTGATCTTTATTATTCAGGATAATGGGTGTGATGAGATGGATATTTGGATTGGGATAAATTTATAAATGATATATTCCTCCTCATGCAAGTGAGACATAGATTATATTGATATATTTTTTGATGGGTATAAACTGGTGGAAGATGATGATAACTGTGATGATTTTCTGGTAGTGAGATTTTATTGATGTCATTGATAGGGAAAATATTAATGTAGCCTAAGGTGAAATATATGGCCTTGATTCATTTTCAACTATGTTCATCAACAACAACATTTTCTATTCTCTTGATTTTTAGGGGTTTGAAAGGATGTAATGAATCCCAGTGGATCTTTAAAAGAGGTTGGTTACAAAAAGAATAGCTTAAGAGATGAAATAATTTATACTCATTTATGTAGTGGGTTTGAGATGAAATTCAGATAAATTTTTCATTAATTATGATATGGTGTAGTGATAAGTAGTAACAATATCATTAGTGATGTATGATCACCCATAACATGACTTCAGGTGGATGAATTTATTTTTGTGGTGTTTTACGATTGATTATATTTGTTGTGGTTCAATTTTAATGGGATTTCATACCCATTTGATGAGTAGGGACAATCATTATGATGTTTAAACTAGCCATTTCTTTGGTTAGAGGGTGTATCATCATGTTATGTTGTTTATTTTGTGTATCGGTATTTTAAATGTAAAGAAGGGAGTGGTTCATTCCCCAGGATATGACTTGGATGAGAATGGGGAGTGGGGTACTCATTTTCTTGGAGTGGCTGGCTTATGAAGATCCTGGCGTGTTATACAGAGTTTGTGAAATTCTCTTGAAATTCATTTTCTGGATTTTTATTCAACATTCCTAGTCATTCATGAGATCATTAGTCTGGAACTTTACTATTTTCTATGATGATGATTAGATTAAAAAAAAAATTGGTTATTGTGAGTGTCTGATTGACCATTAAATAGTCACTTTGATTGTGGTGAAACTCATGTTTTCTAGGATGAGTATTGGAAAGAGAACCTAAATTAGGGTATTATGGCATGTACTATGAGATCTATAACTCCCACTTATTTTGGTTGAGAATGTTTGATTTTGGGTATATATATCAACCTTCGATCACAAAGTAAATGTTTGTAAAATAAAAAGTTCATTAAAATCGGACCAAGGTTAGCAGTTCATAAATTTTCATTATTCATTAAGGTAGTTAGGAGGATGGTAGGATTCATTTTATCCTCATTACCCTTTATTGACATTGTCAATGTAAATTCGTGGTAGCTACTGATGAAAAAAACACAAGATTTGTTGTGAATCATTGTACTCTTATTGAGGCACCAAATAATGGGGTTTTGAATAATTTTAATTGTTTTGAAAATATTCTAGGCTACCTTTTCATTGGTGTGGAACATGTCTTCTACAAGGAAAATATATTTGTCGATAAATAATATACGAGTTATACTAATGTTTTGTTGAATTGTTTCATGCTAGAATTGATGGACATCCCACTATTAGACGATACAGGTTTGGGAAGAAATCCATCATTAATTCATGAGAGTAATATCATGATTGTTGGATGATATTCCATTATTGTGGGTTTAGTCTATCTATTGATCATTAGAGGAAAAATAAAATTTTATCTAGTTTCCTATATCATAATGATAAAGAATTTATGATTTCAAAATGAGGTAATGTTCTAGGTCATAGTGGATCTATGGAACTTCAATAGCTAGAGTATCCCATCAGTGACCTTGTTATCTTCTATTGTGAGGGTGGATTATGGGACTATCAGAGATCCATTAGGGGGGTTTTCTTTTCGTACAAGAAAATCCTTAAAGGTGGAGAGAATTTTGTGGTTATTTATTTTTCTATATAGAGTAATTAGCTCATTTTTTAGTTTCAAAGCTCCTAAAACCATAGAAATGAAAAAAATAGTAATTTTACCTTAGTGAACAACCTCAAAAAAATTTCAAATTGTTTCATCGTTTTTCAGATTTTATGTTTACCCTAAATCAGAACTACATTGAAAATATTTGTGTTGTAGGTCCTTGAAAAATTTAGAAATAATATATTATTGTTAGGCTTCACTACATAATTATGATTAATTACAGATTTACCCATAATCAAATTTTAGAAAGTAAAATTGATGCTATTTTTGTGTCTGAAATACATATTTTACAATTGGACAACTTTAATTTCATTTATTTGGGTTTATGGATAAGGACCGTCATGGGTGGAATATTTCTGAAATTAAATTTTCATTTCTACTCGAACATATTTCTTTCCCCATTTTCATCAATGGGAGGAGGATACCTATTAATTTTTTTCACCTCTATGATAGAGAGGATTTGAGGATTCTTAAATGAATCCAAAATTGATCGGTATCAAATGCAGTTGTGATGGATCATTGTACCAAATTCAAGACATCAAAATTCCACCACAAGGTAGGGATCACTGTTTTTTTTAAATTTTAAAATATTTTATGGTATAGGGACTCAATTCAAAGTCATGGTTATGATTAATGAAATTAGTTTATTTTGAATTTGATTTTCTAATTAATGTTGTTTTTTTTCTACCATCACATGTGGTTCCCTTGAAATCAACTAATTATTCATGATTTTGTTTTCTAGGGATCAATGGCTTCATCATTAGGGGAGACAGTGATTAGTTCACCCAGGGATGTAGTTTTTTTTGATTTGTGGTTTCCCATGAACAAGGTATAATGATGCCATATTCTTGCTAAAACCCAATATGAATGTGATGATGGGGTGATTTTTCATGGGGTTTTCATAAGAGATTCGGTTCATATGATCTATTGATAAAGACCTGAAGTGGAATTTTAGTAGTCAAAATATATGAGGAAGTTCTCTAATGACGAGCCAAATCCTAATTCCAGGATTCATTGATGAATAATTCAACTAAAATGTCTGTGTGGTGTCTGTGGATTTATCATCAGACATTAGTGACTTGGGAAATGATGGTCTACATGAGGTGTGATTGTGGGGATTTCATTTGGTGTGACAATGGTGTATTAGTCATATTTGTGGCCTTAATAGTCAGATAAGAAGGTGTATGATTGGTATCATGAAGTTTTAGTGTCCAATGAGATTAAATAATAAATTTCAGTTGCACTTTATGTCCACAGGTTTGGGGAGGATGAACATATATTACATGCATTCAATGTATAATTAAAATTTGAATAAAAAATCAAAATAACAAAAATTTTAAATGGGATTGATTAGAGTGGTATGGGTGTTGATGAGTGAATTCCCCCAATATTTTCCTAATAAGATTCTAAATTTTAAATTAGAATAGGTTGGGTGATGTGATGTGACCAACTCCTATCAAATAAAAATGAAAACAATTAGTGGGTATAAAAATTGAAATTCCATCTAGAGAATAGAACAATCAAAACCTTTTTTGATAATCTATTAGTGGAAATGTTTCATTCCCTATTTATGTGATCAATTTTAACCTACAACCCATCCAAAAATTTGAGGTATTTTACCCAGTCAAAATAAATCTTTTGTGGGACCGATCTTGTTTTACTTTCAAGTTACTTTATTGAAATTTTTTATTCTCTTTCTGTCCAAATATAGTAATATCTATAATTATTTTCATATTATACCGAATTAATGATATTAAATAACTATAACTCACATGTTATAAATTTAACAAAATAAATACATGAATGTACCTTTGGTCATGCCTCTACAATTTTGGAAGTTGACACCTCATCCAGCTAATCCCTGAGATCCCATGAAATCTCTATCTACATTAACCTTGGTCCAATTTTTCCTAGTGGGAATACACTTCAGAAGAGAGATAGGTGTATTTATCATTATTATTCATGAGACATTGTGATTTCTATGAGTGTTTAGGTCTTTCATTTCATTATTCTCGGATCCAATTTGAGCAATCACTACCATTTTGGAATCCCTAATTATATATTTAATCATGAACCTCTCATTAGGTAACCAAACCTAAATTATAACCTTATTTCATATGGTCCATATTTTTTATAGAAGGAAATATTGTCCACATTGGAAAAATTAATGATATATTGAAAAATATTCAAATTACAAATGGTTTCCTACTATGTGTGAAGATAATTCACATTTGGAATACTTAGTGAAAACCAGCCAAACAGAAATGAATTTATTTTCCATGAAAAATTTAAAAAAAATTATGGGTACTTATTTGTGAAGATTTAAATAATATAGAATTGTGAGAATAAGGCGGAAACCGTATGACATATTTCTTTTCATCAGAGAAAGCCCTCTCTTACCAATAAAAAAATTATCAGTGAATTCCTTGATGGAATAAAATGTTTTATAAGGAAATAAATCCAACATAGTGTAGAATAAATGTAATGAAACATGATTTTTTAAATGAAATTAATTTTTTCATGTAATAAATTGTTTATTAGTTATTATACTTATATAAAGAAAATTCACTACTTTGGTTATTTTGGACTATTAGAAAATATAGATGGTTGGATTTAAAAGGCTAGTATAAATATTATCAATTTTAAAATATAGTTTATTTATATTGAATAATGGTATTATTATATATTAATGGTTATGAAAATTTACAATTGAATATATGGAAGAACTGATGGAATGTGTAGTGCCCCAACATGATTTTCACTCAAAAAATTATCTAAGTCGGTTGGACACTGGGCCTTTGGTACACCTCGGCATATTAAAAAGGATAATGAATTGATGTGAGATTATGACTATGTGTTAGTGGGTATATGAAATCCTTTGAAGGTTATAATTACAATGGTTCATATGTAGATTTCATAAGAAGGACTGTAACCAAGTCGAAGAAATAGAAAAATATTGAGAAAAAATAATGAAACAAAAGTAAAAAAAACAATACCACTTGCTAACAAAATAAGTCATAATAGGTCACAAAAAAAGTATATTAGAAGGTTTATAAATGGATGATCATCTTAGTATACATATATATTGGATAAAAAAGCTAAAATGTAAACTCTATCAAATACAAAGGATCCACCACTGTCTACTTCCATCCCCCCCATGAAAAGGTACCTCTACAATCACTAATTTCGAGTTCTCCATACTGAATCATTACCGAATATAAAAAAAATAATGTCTACATGAATCTCTAGGTTATTATTTAGTGTGGGTGTAAAAAATCAGTAAGCCACCACCAATGTATTCCTATCTTTTATCCATAATTATGTACGTGTTTTCTAAATGTAAACAGAATGGTAATGAACATACATTTTTTAGATAACATACTTCACTTGTTCTCAATAGCCACAAGTTATCATTCAACATAATTTTTCAAACACCAGTATAAGATTAAAAACATTACCCAAATATTAAAATTGCAGAGAGTTTATGTCTCCATATATATATTTTTCTATTATAGAGGACCCATGGAATAGTGCTAAAGGTATACCATGAAGAGTATCATAACTAGAGAGACATTGTGTACATCCCAAAAAAGAATACCTAAATCTTAGTTCCATAAATATGTATTCAGTGTCCAGAATAAATTCCCATCAATTCACTTGTCCATAAGACCATATCACAGAATGTCCTCATCAACTCAACATTCTGACATCCCAATGTATGAAGATACCCAGACTCTAATAAATAAATCACCATCAAATCCGATGTCTGTCATCATGAGGAAATGAAATACCAATACTCTAGTAATATTTTCCCAGGTTCTTAAATAATATAGTGAGTCTCTTCTCCCAAACTATGTTCTCTACATCATCTCTCGATATTCCATCACCACCCATGAATCTTTCAACAGTGATTACCACAATCATAACTAGTGGTAAATATCACCTAAGACGTATAATATTTGGGGCCTCCACAAACAAAAAGTGGTCAACACCACCATGATTGGGGCTAATTTGTGTGAACATTATTGGAATATCTCAACATCCAATAATGGTGAGCACCAAACATACATATGGAAAATCATCTAGAACCTCATGCCACTACAAAAATGTTGCTAAATCATGGTGGTCAACACCTTTTCATATCACACAGGTCATTCCCTCATCCTGACGAACTCATTACCTTAAAACTGAATACCATTTCACCTCAATCTGGTGATCTTCATCACCCCATGTATCCCAGCACACTCCCCCATCTCGACGAAAACATCACCTCAGTCCTGGTGATCAAAATCACCATAATCCTTGGGAAACATCATTGTCTTCTCAAGGAGATCATGAAATAAATATAAACAATATAAATAATTTAATGTTCCAAACTCACCAAACCTGACCTATTTATTCTACTCCCCTTACCATGAATTACCATGTTTTTGCTGTAATAGAATGCACAAAATCTTATCATATCATAAACAGAACAATTATAAAGAAGAAATTAAATAATTACATTATCAATATGAAATCCTACATGGACTCATTTAGAATCACCCCCTAATCACTTGATAATTAAAATAAGAACCAACAACAATTTACTTGTAGGAATTGTATCCTCTACTATCGGCCTCTAACTCTATCCAAAACAAGATAAATTGGAGTTTTATATGAATGTCTTAAAAATAGAGAAAACGAGATTTCACATATTATGAATTATATATGGTGAGAGAAACAAATAAAAAATCTAACAGATTAAAGGTCATACTATGATGGATATTTATCCAGCTATGGGGTATTAATCATATCTAACAGGATTGAATCTTCAAAGCCAATAAATATGAGGAGGAAGAGCTCTACTAGTTGATAGAGGCATTGCACATGTGGATGAGAGGAGAAGGGTTCAGAAAAAGATATATGGATAGAGGGAAAAAAGGTAATTTTTTCATTTCTAAGGGCCGTCATAGTCTAGAATCCTGATTTGGATTACCATGAACCAACTGTATGGGGCCCAATTTCCAAGAACCACACACGCATGGTCTAGGCACAAGATTTACAAACCATGGTTATAACATGTGTGTAACCTCGGTTAAATACTACTAAGGTGATGAAAATCCAAGCACCCCCACCTTCATCATTTTACAAACCATGTCTAGTGAGTAATGTGGGCCAGATTTTTCAACTAGAAGTCAGTATGTTTAAATCTATCTTTATGCAACTGTCTATATTTCCAAGAACTATTTTTTGTGGAACAATTCTTATGAACACCATTGGAAACCCCAATGAACATTCCATAATAAATAATACATTTAAAAGAGAAGTCTTTATATTAAATAATATTCCAAAATTAGTTTCTTATGATTAATAAAAAATGATGTCATACTCACCAAACTCATAAATTCAAATAGAATGAGGAATTTTGACCCGTTAAGAAACCCAAGATGTTACGTGATCAACTATTAGGATGATACCATATAAAGATCAATTATTATAGAATCCTAAAGAGGTGATGTCACTCTTATTTTCCCTTGAGAAATACCAATATAAAATTAAACAACAAAAAAATATATTCCATCTATTAGAGATTTGAAAATTTCATAAGATCACAACCCAATTAATGTTCATCAAATCACCCAATGAAAGTACCCCCATCAAAAACCATTCACATTGAGAGTGAACTCATGTAATAATGGGATATGTATCTAGACTCTAAATTTATGAATTATTAGGTTTCATTGTTAATTAAAAAATATTATGATTACCGCTTTTCACTATGAATCTATATAAAAAATTACACATGAGTTGATGAAAATTATATTTTGGTAAGAAGAACTCAAAATTTTATTTTTGTAAAATATAAGTTTTTAAAATCCTCTTGATAAATTCATGATTTTTGAAATAAATATTACTTTCACATAATATTTTTATAAAATAACATTTCATTAAAAAATTATAATATAATTACATCATGAAAAATGTATTTTTGAGGGTCACAATGATGTTAGTATTACAAAAATAAATATTTTCCCGAAAATAAGGATTTGTTTTTAATAGTTAAGATTATAATATTTATATATTTTTCTTGATAAAGTAAATATTATTTTAGAAATTAACATCTCAATATTGGGAAATAATGAATTTTTCTTAATTTTATCCGATAGTCAAATATTTTGAGTGAAATTAAATAAAATATAAACAAATTTTTTTTTTATTACATTATATGTTAATAAAAGTAATGTAGTAAATTTTATTGAAGGAAACTATGTGCAAAAAAATATTTCCCTTATAAAATAATTTTTAATGTTATTTGATTAATTTTATAAACCATTAATAAATCCCCCAAAACCAATTTTACATATTGAGGTTTTGAAATAAATTCATTATTAATATTTCATCAAATTTATTAAATGAGATTTATGTCCAATAACTTATTTAACAAGAAAAAATGATCTTAAAAAAACTATATAATATGTTTCTTTAAATTTAATCTCTTCAATAGTTTGCAGTACACGCATCCCCAAATATAAATAACCTGTAATATAGTATACCATTAAAACCTAGCCACTAAATTGGATGGTATGAATTAGACAGAATAAATTATTAAAATGATACGGCTTAAATATGTATCAAATATATTCAATTGTTATATATTTATTATAAAATAATATAATATTGATTAGAAATTAAAAGAAATGAATTTAAAAAAAATGTTCTTTTTCTAAAAGGAGGCTTCACCACTCATTGGACAAATACATTAAAATTAATATATAACACTTTCAGAAAGATTACCAAAAAAGGGAATTAATTTTTTAATTCTGAAAATAAAAGTTATCTAGAGATGAAATCTTGATATTTTTCAAGAAATATTTATTTTTTAGTAAGTAGTAAGAAATAAATATTTCTGTAGAAATCTTGTTTGTCTTCAATAAATTTTGTAATATAAAATCCACATTCTGTGTTAGGTATTATTTAATATAAAATAATTATTCTATACAGATATTTTATCCAAATAATTACTTATTAATCCAAAATATATTTTATAATAGTATATATTTATTTTTCTTGTTTATAAACTTGATTATTCTAAATTTTATTTTAATGTGAATACCGATTCTCAATTTTAATTAATTACAAATCAACTGGTGAATAATTATATAAATAAAATTTATATATTTTTTTTCTATATATTAATTTTAATTCATATAATTATTATTTCTACTGATATATTAAATATTAAATGATCTTAGGCATGAAAAATACATTTTTTGGTAAAACAACTAATTCATCATATTTATGGGTTTTACATTAAATTAAATTATTCCCCTTATATGAATATAATTTGTTAAATTTTTATAAATATTTGGAATCCTATAATATTTGTTATATAATATTTTCGACTTAATTTTTAGTCAAGCTTAATAGTCAATGATGTAAAAATATTTTATTGCAGTTAAGGTGACGACACGTTTAACATAGGTTAACCTAAACATATATGGGATAAAATGGCTTAAAAACTTGTCTAAAAATTATTTTTTAGATAAATTTCAATATTATTTTATCTAATTATATATAATGGTCTATATTTGTTCTTTGTCCCCGGAAAAAAGTGTATATATATTTATTATATATGAAATTCCATGTTTGTCCTCTCCCCACATATAAAAGAACACTGCCCTCCTCTTCTATTCACACATCCATATCTATTGGTTTTAGAAAATACCTACTGAAATTCATTCACTACATAAATTTACACATTGTTGAGTTATTTTTTATCATAATAATAATCTAGTAATTATTTTGGTGTAAATGATATGTTGTTTTCAGAAGAAGTGGTAACGGTCACAATAGAGAATTTGTGTTGTATTTCATCCTCCACCTCACTCAAATATTATTCAACCATTATTAAATAATAAGGAAATTATCTCCCATATACATGTATGTTATTATATTATTTTAATAAACTATATCCATATACTTTTCCATCAAGTGGGAAATGACACTGTTATTCAAGTGTGTGGGGAATTTCTGCCTTGAGAACTGATGTAATTCAGTTTCCATCACCTCCCATAAAGAATGATAATAAAAATACATTTAAATTATATATTCATATATATGATATTTGTAAAATTTTTATTCTTTTTAATTATTAAATAAATTATACCTTAAAATTTTCTATTATCTGGGGGATATGATAGCTTCACTCGTGTGTATGGTGGACTACAACAACACAAAGCTATGTGATTCCTTTTCATTAACAAAATTTATGGAAAGTAATAAATATTAATTTAATGAATATATGTGGAATAAGAATATCTTTAATGACGAATTTTTCATTCTTAAAAGATAATATATTATTTTCTTTCTTACGTATACACTAACTGAAAATTTATATCATCATTAATGTGTACGTGTGCACTACAGCCTCCATGAAGCGATGTGATTTTTTTTATCACCACATCACAAAGATGATATATATTAGTATATAAAAAGAAATAATATGTTTTTAACATATTATTATCATTAATTAATGTTAAAATAATACTTATTATCACTACATAATAATCATTTAAAAATGGAAATGTAACTCATGCGTACGTATGACCCACCGTCCCTATGATTTTAACGTAGTTAATTTTTCCTAAACATAATTAATGTATGGATTTAAAAGTATATTTTATGTATAAAAAATATAATTATTCCATGATAATTATTCTATATGTTATGGAACAATTACCTATTTTATTTCAACAAAAGTAGGAATTCATTTTTAAACAAATTAAAAAACATCCTCAAACCACTCAACGTAGACTTCACTAAATAAGTATTTACATATTCCATTATGAATAAATAACATAAATTATTTAACTATAATTCATTATAAGTTGGATTTTTAACCAAATAATATAACTTATATAATTTATTCTAAAGGTGTTAAAGGATACACATAAATCAATTGTACATATGGTAAGGGATATTGTCTCAATTTTCCTTAATGAAGGTATATATTAATGTTATTCACAAAATTTATTTTATATGAGTTATATAATTCACATTTAAATTTCAAAGTCATTAACCCTTTATAATTAATGGTATTTTATTTTTATTTTTCTGAATTTTTATCCAAGAGTTTCTTTTATGAAGGTTTCCATATGGTAAGGAATATGTCAACTCAATTTCTTTTCATTGTATTATATTAAATCTTCATTATATTTTATATTATATATTTATGCATGTAATTAATTTAAATTTAATTATTATTTATTTAAAATTTGTTATGGGTTTTTATATTTTATGGACATGATCAATCAATTGATTAATATTTTTTCAATGTTACCATCATTGTTAGGTTTTCTCATCTTAAATTGTCTTTATTGAGACATATGTTATGTTACGCAACTATCTTATTTCATGAGGTGTATCTAATGACCATTTGATATGTTATACCATGAATCAACTTATTTACATGATATTTAATGTTTCATTAAATTTTATTCTTTCTTGGGTTGTACGATTGATGAGTTACAAAAGTGAAAAAGGCTATTTGTTACAATCTTCTTCATTTTGGGACTTTTTCTGATGATGGTGCTTTTAGAGAAAATAATGTAATATTAATTTAAGGAACCAAATATCGTTTATCATATTCTGGATATTTATTAAAAATTTATTAATATTTCCAATTCCTCTTATATTATTCTTAATATGATTTATTAAAAATATATTTAATAAAATATAACTTCATTTGTCTCTTAAGAAAAAATTCCATTTTTCTTCCAAGTCAATTTTTCCCAAAAAAATCAAATGTTTTAAAATGTTTATTTAAATAAGTTTTGAAACATAATTGAATGTTTAAATAAATTAATATGAATACTCTTATTATTTTATAAATGAGAATAATTTATGTTTTATTGAAAATATGAAAGTAATCATTGTTTTAACATACTCGTCATGAACATAATTTTTTATATTCATAACCTCTCAATGGTTTAGAGATTTATTTAAAATTTTGAGAGGTTATTTTTAATTAAATTATTTATATAATGTTTTATAATTTTTTATGATTTAAATATTATTTTCAAAATGGAAAGAGTATTTTCTTTAATAAATATTCTATGTGATCATTCAAAATCATTTTCCATCTAATATGACATGATTTTATGTTACATAATGTGGAAAGGTTATTTTTTTAAATACTATTTTAAATTTATTTTTTAATGGTATATCAATTATTAAATTTTAATTACAAATGATGTTACTTATACATCACTGGGGATAATTTTTAATGGTTTGATCCCTATTCTCTCTAGATGGTATAAGATTGTTTCCGAGAGAATGTTACGGAACCCATTCTTTTTTACATGATTAAATCATGTAATTAAGGGAATAATTGATGATTTATGATATTTATAATAAATATTTAACTCCAATGTTTTAATATTATATTATAGTTATTTTTTATAATTGTACTAGTGGGATCCATTATAAAACAATGACATGTAGTTCTATGACAAACCAAGAGTGGGTTGTTCTGTGATAAACCAATGATTGGAGGTTCTGTGATAATCTAACTATGGGTGGGTCCATGATATCCCTCCAATGAATTTTGTGTTTATTTTCCCCCTAATTTTATTAAATTTAAAATATTTATTTTAAGAGTGATATTGAAATGATGTCCCAAGATACCTACATGTTTTATCTATACTGATTATGGGTTTTTATTGATCGACATCGCATGGATCATGATTACTCATTATTATGACTCATTCCCTTTTTAAATAATTATTCTGTGTTTCATTATTTATGATCTATTTATTTATGGATATGAATTATCTTATTTAATGGTAATTAACTTTTATTATTTCGCAATACACATATTCTTGTCCTTCCCTTATTATGCCATTAAACATTTAATATTAATTTTTATTCTTACTGAGCCCTTGCTCTCACCCTTATTATGTTTCCATTAATCTACATTATTGATAGTTTTGTTAAA